>CM066051.1:87694899-88389167 GCA_033557465.1 Ichthyophis bannanicus
AAAATGGTTGGCTCTGGGGGGATGGTTGGGGGGGGGAGGGTGGAAAGAACCTTTTCATTTTTATCAGGCAATCCTCTCCTCCTCACCTCTCCTCTATGGTGTTCCCCAGGGTTCGGTACTCACCCCCCTTTTATTTAACATTTTTTTTATCCCCTTGACCCTTCTGATGCAACAGCATGGTATTTCTGCCCACTTCTACGCCGATGACATTGTCTTTCTTCATCATACTAGCCCGGTCTCACCTGATCTCTCTCCCCTTAGTTCCTGCTTATCTCGCATCTCCGATTGGTTGACACACAATTTTCTTCATCTGAACCCCAACAAATCTGCTGCAATTTGGTTTACTTTTAACAATCCCCCACCCACTCTGGCCCCCTTAATTTCTGGATCACCCATATCAGTTGTCAATTCTCTGAAATATCTGGGAGTCATTCTTGATTCTGTTCTCTCCTCTCCTTTCATGCTCATCTCTCTGCCCTCATCCGCCGTTGCTTCCGTTTCCTTCACCAGATACACACCATTCACCTTCTCCTTTCCACTCAATCCCTAACCACACTATCTCTTTCCCTGGTTATTTCCAAGACTGACTACTGCAACTCCGTTTATCTCGGCCTTGCTCAGTATCAGTTACACCATATTCAACTTATTCAAAACAACGCAGTTCATATTCTTGCTCATGCCAACCGTTTCGATCATATCACTCCGCTTCTGCTCCACTACCACTGGCTCCCTGTTTCATTTCACTTTCAGTACGAACTGCAGGTCCATCATTCGCTTCACTCTGGTTCCCCCCCATTCCCTCTATGATGCTCTGCTTTTGCAATCCTCATGTCGTACCCTCCGGAGCATTCATGCAAATCATCTCCACTTTCCCTCCGTCTCTCAGGCCCGGCACTCTACCACCCGCTCCTCTGCCTTTTATTTCGTTGCCCCTGCATCATGGAATTCCTTGCCCACTGCCCTCAGATTGGAACCTCTCATGCCAAATTCACAACACTTCTCAAGACACAGCTATTCACCACTGCTTTTAACCTGCCCGCTTCCTGATCTTTTGCTTCTCCACCCCTCAATTCTCACCCTACCCCTGATATGACTGTTTTAATCTGTCCTTTTGATTATGGAGATTCTTTTTTCTCTGTTTTTAACTTTTATTTTATTTGTACACCGCCCTGTTGCTTCTGTGAAGGGCGGTTAAGAGAGCTTAATAAACATAAACATAATAGATACGTTTCATGCCTGTCCTGAGTACCCTCCTTACTCCTTCATGTCTGGCTCTTGCAGGCTTTCTTCTCTACAGCCTCTTTCACATTTTCTTTCCACGAGGAAATCTCTTGTGGTTTGTCTCAGGTTTTTTTTTAATATGCTTTTTAAAGCACTAAAATACGAAGCTTTGAAGACTGTGTTTCATTTCTAAGGACTGTCATATGCTGAACTTTACTACTTCTCCTTTCAAGAGAATTGAGTCATACTTACATTTTATTGACAGCGGGATAGAGACAAACAACCACACGAGTGTGATCCCGAGCAAGACAAAGATGACGAGGGACTTACAGCCGCAGCACCTCCTTCTCTGAGAATGATTCTTGGACCTATCTGAAATCAAGAAACAGAGAGAAAAATGCGCCTAGAGGCAGGGGTATCTGAGGATGACCTGAAGTCCTTTAACTGTGTAACACAATGAGGCAGAAGGGATAGAAAGGCCTTCGGGGGAGGGGGATTACCTTATTCCTGCACCGTATGAAACAGTGAGATAGAAAGGACTGTAATGTCTATGGATGGTTATTATTCTCTGTAGTGTGTAATATACGAGGTGCGATCAAAAAGTATCGAGACTTGTACAATAACACAAGAAGTATAACACTGACAGTTGTTGCACTCAGTCCCCTTCCGATAAAACACACTTCCTCCAGCGTTCCTGCCACTGCTGGAAACAATTTTGAAATGCCTCTTTCGTTATGCTGAAAAGCTGCTGTGTCAAATTTTGTTTAATGGTCTCCAAGTCTTCCAATCTCCTTCCTTTCAGTGGTAGTTTCAGTTTTGGAAACAAGAAAGTCATAGGGTACGAGGTCAGGTGAGTACGGAGGCTGACGGACTTGCTCGGTTTGGTGTTTGGCCAAGAACTGCTAGACAAGATGTGATGCGTGAGCTGGGGCGTTATCGTGATGAAGCATCAATTCACCATTCCTGTGCAACTCTGCCTCTTACGACAAACTGCATCTCTCAAATAAGTCAGAGCTTGAATGTAGTGCTCCTTATTGATGGTTTGGCCTTTTGGAGCATACTCATGATGAACAATACCCTGGTAATCAAAGAACACTGTGAGCATCACCTTGACATTGCTCCTCACCCAATGGGCTTTCTTGGGTCTGGGAGAGGTTGGAGTCTTCCATTGTGAGGACTGAGCCTTAGTCTCTGGGTCATAACCATAAACCCATGATTCAGCACCAGTAATAACCTTTTGATGAAATCTGAGTCATTTTCAACACCCTGGCTGCAGTTGATCTTCTTGGTCAGGGGACAGGAGTTTAGGCACGAATTTTGCACACACCTCTCATCCCGAAATCAACAGTAAGAATGGACTGTACTGGCCTGAAACTGACATCCATGTCCTCAGCAAGCTCCCTGATAGTCAACAGATGATTTAAGCATATTACAGCACACACTGCTTCAACATTGTCTTTATTCCTGCTTGTGGATGGCCTTCCAGAACATTCATCACTGACAACACTTTGGCGGCCCTCTTGGAAATACAGTCAAACCTCAGTTTTCGTATGCCCCAGTTTTTGTAAGCTTCGGTTTTCGACGTCTTTTTTTCAATGAGATTTTGTCCCGGTTCTCGTACATCTGCTCGGTTTTCGTACAATTTTAAAATGGTCCGTTCCAGGGGGGGTCGTTCAGTAAAGTACAGTACTTAGCTTGTTTTTGCGATCCAGCCCTCTTTGCTTTCAGCGATCCTTTGAAAAATACTGTAGCAAGAATCAAGGAGTGAGAGTGTGGCTGATCTGATTCTTCCGACACGCTTTCAATTAGAGGACTCCCTGCTGGGACTCCCTGCTGACGGCGAAACTTTGATGGGTCTTCCAAACATGCCAGTTCTGATGGGTCTTCCAAACTTGCTGCTGAGCATTTCTTCCAGCTTGCAATTTGCTTTTGAGACGGAATCGGAGGTGGGTGAGAGAGTTGGAGATCAGATTACAGTGCTGTATCTGTGTGTGTGTGCTGTCCTGTGATGATCGGGCAGGTGAGAGAACTGACAGGAGCTGTTCTGTCTGGCTGAGACATCGGAGGCCCGTGCTGCTGCAGCCATTGCCACATGGCTCTGGAACGCATGCTCAGCTCTGCGTTCCAGATTGCCTGAGCGGGAGAATGGTGTTTCCGGTAGCTGGTGCCTTTACTGGAGGCTTTATTTTGTGGATCCTTCTTGTTTTTGCCAACAAGAGTCTTCAATAAAGGTAAAAGTGATGTTAAATGTTCATTTATCCATTTCATTAGTCATTTATATTTATTTCTCATTGTTTTCTGTATGAAAAATATAGTTATTCTCTATAAAATGTATTTTTTGTGAATATTTTTGGGTGTCTGGAACGGATTAATTGGATTTACATTATTTCTTATGGGAAATATTGCTTCAGTTTTCATACATTTCGGTTTTAGTTAGACTTTTTTGAACGGATTAATCATGAAAACCGAGGTTTGACTGTATTTGTACCAGTCATAGACTCGAGCACGACTCATGCATTCATCGCCATATACTTGCTATAACTTGTCATAAGTCTCTTTGCACGAATCTCAAAGTTCTGGCAGAATTTAATGCAAATTTCCTGTTAAATTTTTTCACTCATTGTAAATCTGACAAACTGCTTTTACACAATACCAAACATCACGTGATTAATAGAGTACAGCTGTGTTGCAGCCACACTACACTCCGCACATGCAGAGCACATAACTAGGTCACTGCATGCTTAATAGCATCTTCTGCGACATATTGTTATATAGCTACACAACAAATCTTGATACTTTTTGATCACACCTTGTACAAGACAGATGGGATAAGCAGATACAGGAAGTGCTGAGGAGGGAGTGGGAGGTAGGCGGGGCAATAAAGAGAGATACAGGAAGTGTTGAGGAGGAAGTGGGAAGTAGGCGGGGCAATAAAGAGATACAGGAAGTGCTGAGGACGAAGTGGGAGGTAGGCGGGGCAATAAAGAGAGATACAGGAAGTGTTGAGGAGGAAGTGGGAGGTAGGTAGGGGCAATAAAGAGATACAGGAAGTGCTGAGGAGGAAGTGGGAGGTAGGCAGGGCAATAAAGAGAGATACAGGAAGTGCTGAGGAGGAAGTGGGAGGTAGGCGTGGCAATAAAGAGAGATACAGGAAGTGTTGAGGAGGAAGTGGGAGGTAGGCGGGGCAATAAAGAGAGATACAGTTAGTGCTGAGGAGGCAGTGGGAGGTAGGCGGGGCAATAAAGAGAGATACAGGAAGTGCTGAGGAGGCAGTGGGAGGTAGGCAGGGCAATAAAGAGAGATACAGGAAGTGCCAAGGAGGAAGTGGGAGGTAAGCGGGGCAATAAAGAGAGATACAGGAAGTGCTGAAGGGAAGGACATGGACAGACAGGAGAACAGGGGGCATCAAAAAGCAAGTCAACATTTAAATAGACACATGAACCCCTCCCATCTGTGCCACCACTGCCACCACTTCCTCCCCTCCCTCACTAAACTCCTCCATTTGCACATTAGTTCACTTGGATTCATGGAAATAAAGGCTAATAAAAAAAATCCCCACCCCCAAAAAAGAAAACACTACCACAGGGGTGTGATATTCTCCATGCACCGTATCACAACTGCAGGGAATGTGATAACCCAATGCACCATATTGTATCTGTAGGATGTCTGATACTCTCCATGGATGAGATCATATCTTCAGGGTATAATAACCTCCATGTGCGATATTGTATCTGCAGGGTGTGTCATAAGTGGATGAACTGAATATGTGGATGGACCATGCAGGTCTTTATCTGCCATCATTTACTATGTTACTATCTTCCTTGACTAGCATTTTATTGCAGCCTTACCCTTCTCCTGGGCCCTTGATCTACCATTGTAATGTGTATCAAAGCCTTCCCCCTCCCATGTGACTTCATTTTGAAAATTAGCTAGAAAGAATATTGGCGAAAGCATTTGCACACCTTAGAAGCACACGGTCTAGGAGGAGCAGATGGAGAAAAAAGGGGCAGAAAGAAAGACGTTAAGAGATTATTTTATAAACAGCTGTGTGTATAATTGGGGACGTATTTTGTAAACTGAAGCACGTGCGAGCTTTACATGAGAAGATTCTAGTGTACAGACATGCCTCAACCTAGTCACGGCATCTACACCTATCTGAGAGCAGAGGCTGTGCCTAGATTGGATCAGAAACATGTGTACTGTAGGCCATAGGATTCTATAACGTACACGCATGCATTGTGGCCCCGCCTCTGCTCCACCCCATGCACACCCCGACTGAAAGGACACATGAAGGGATTTACGTGTGCACTTCTGGAATCACTCATGTAAGGACTTACGCGCGTACAAAGCACATAACTATCCACCAGGCCCTTATAAAATCAGACCCCGAGTGCCAAAATGGAAATCACCTAAAAAAAGGGGCAGCACCACAAATATTACACTGAATTCTAGAACAGCAATATACCTCCTACTAGGGAAAGTGAACAATCAAGACAACTATAGATCCCTGCACAGAAATTACACACTGACTGAATCCCTCACCTCACGGAGCACAGAGAGACCCTCACCACAGATAGAATGAGGGACCACAAGTTGGAAACAAAATCCTGCAGACAAAAACAACTAGAAACCCCCAAAATCTGGTCTCTGCCGCAGTGTAACAGTAGAAACATAGAAAGAGAAGTGTATTTCCTCTTGCAAAATACAACGACAGCAGAGATGCGCATTTTGCAAGACTAACAGAGAAAATCAAAGGCGTCCCAGAAAAGGATGAGCGAAAAAGCTCTGTGTGATTTGGAGGAAAGAGAAGACGTGGCGGCTAGAGCAGCCAAACCTCTCATTTCCTGCCGCCAGGCCGGCACCAGACCCCCAGGGACTGTCTTCCATGGAACTGCTGCAACCATTTTATGGGTTCCTTTGGCAACACAGGAAAAAACTGTTATACTAAAAGTTTCCTGAATCTCGGAGATGCAGGCAGAGGAAGGGCAGAGACAACAGAGAGATGTACAGTATCTCAGGAAGAGAGAGAGAAATTTTATCTTTTGTATGCCGTTTACCTGCTTGTCCCCCGGCCTCCTTCACTCTGCCCTCTTTGGCCTTGGTCTGATTGACTTGGTCACAGTTCATATACATAGTGCTGCTGTCCATGATCGCCCCAGGCTCGGGGTCCTCTAAGCCTCAAGCTGTGTCTCTTCTCTCCGAAGTCCTCCTGCCTTGTGTGTCACCACAGTCCTCTTGGGTATCTCATTCTGAGATTTCAGAGAAGGAACTGGCTGAAATCTTGAAGGTCTCCTGACCCAGTGCTTTGAGGAAACAGGAACATAAACTCTCTGCAGCAGTCTGGCTTCCCGTGGCTTCTTTGCAGAGACATCCCACATCACCATACGGATATTTTGCCATGTTTAAATATATGAATTATTGCTACCCGGTCAGTGAGAAGGTCATTGTATAGAAGTCATCTAGGTTATCGCATATCCAGGGTGTGCAAATCATGCCTGTTTTATAAAACAAAGTGGGTGTAAATTGTAAGATACACACATCAAATCTATGTGTAAACACTTACATCAGACCTAGACTTGGTGTAAATATATGTTCTTGGATTTGTAAGGAACACATAGAAATTGTAGTATTCATAACTCACATAAATCTAGGCTCCACTATGCTCCGCTCCGGTGTTTGCCCACTCCGAAAGTACGCACCAGCAGCCTGACTTGCAACTGACTATAGTACGCACATAAAACACATTCTCTCATTCCAGCTGCATCAGGGGCACATGGGGGGTGGGAGGAGTGGGGGGGGGGTGCAGAGCACCCTCACCCTTCCATATGACCTGCCCCAGCATACCGGACCTGGTGCAATCGTTTCTTGGACCCAGAGCACATAATGGTAAGCTCCGCCTGATATCCAACATCAATCTCCGGGGCAGAATAGACTTTTAAAACTCCAGTGTTGCATGTGTACCTGTGCCTGGTGGGCCACATCAAAGGGCCCTTAGGTGTGGCCCTAAGCCTAAGCCAGAAAACTAACATCAGTTGCTAGATAACTGTTTCTAGCTGGAGATAACCTTCATAGAAATATCCTGTTAATGAACTTTAGTTACAAACTTTAGCAGGCACCCCGCAAACATTATTTCAAATGAAAGCACACATTACATGTAACCATCTACATAATTCTATGCATTACCGTACGAATCATACAAGCAGAATCATTCTCCCCACACACGAGAAACATTCCAGTCATCGAAGGATACAGAGTCAAAGGATTCACGTTTACATATATAGAAATGAAAGCAACAGATACCGATACCCTCTAATTCAAATTCCTTGCATGAATCCAACACACAAACAAAACACAGAGGATAGTCTACTAAGTCCGAAGTTGATCTCAGAACATATACAAAGACAGTTAGCAGTGAAACCCACCAAACCGACAACACTACAACACATCACGCCAACAGATACTACCTGGCAAAACTTCAGTCCCATAACAGACAACATGGACAAAATAATAATGAACCTCAACATGGCAACATCCCCTTTGACCCTTTGCCAGTAAGATGGATAAAAATAGCAAGATCTGATCTAGTATCGACAAGTATGAAGATAACACAACTATCTCTCACTCAAGGATATATGCCAGCAGTACACTCAATGCTAAAATCCCCCACATTGGATAAAAGGGAACCCGCCTCTTACCAGCCCATATCCAGTCTACTCTTCATAGCAAAAATAATAGAGAAGGTTGTACAGCAACAACTACAGGAATTTATCGACACACATGCACTGCTGGATCCACAACAACATGGATTCAGATCAAACTACGGAGTCAAACTTTACTAGTTTCATTCATGGACACACTTATAAAAAGCATCTGAAAACCCAAACAGGGATTTGTGCTAATATTTCTTGACATAACAGCTGCATTTGATTTGATCTGCCACAATACACTCTTATCACGCCTTCAAACAATAGGGCTACAGAACAACACACTCAAATGGTTTCACGCCTACTAAACTGACCGCAAACAACAAGTAAAAATAGGACTAAACAAATCTGCAGCATACCCCCAACAGAGAGGAGTCCCTCAAGGTTCAACCCTATCCACACTTCTCTTCAATTTATATATACAACCACTGTGTGCAACCATATAATCTCATAAGGTGAACTATATTTATGCTGACGAGATTATGCTATACTCCAATTTGACACAGAAAGACCACAAGACATAAAGAGGCCGATTCAGAGCAGGGCATGTCAGGGACGTCTGGATGCACAAAAGATGTACGGACCCCAAATGTACCCGATTCTGCAACCACGGGAGTTATACGTTCCTGCGGTTGCAGAATGAGGGCACACAGATGGCCAGGTGTGCCCTCCATGCTGCTGTGGTGGATGTCCAAAGCTGTGCTTGGTCAGCCCTCTCTACACTCTGGCTGGTGCGCTGGTGCAGTGGCATCCTGTCACCATGACACCGGCATGGCTAGCTGGAGACACAGACTGGCCCAGCGCTATGCAGCCCTGACATCCCGCTGCCTGACCCCTGGCTGGGGCCTCCATGGTCAAGATTGGATGGCAGGGGCTCTTCTGCAGCCGCCTTGTTGGTTTGGGGGGCTGCATAACCCGATCGCACCAGTGCCCAGTACTTATTCCACCCTTGAGGTTTAATAAGCCAGGCACGCAAGTAGACGGCCCCAGATGTACAGAGGTCCAACCGGAATGGCTTCTGTATGTCTGGGCACTTGGGTTCACCCCCATTCCCCTCTGTGCTGCCCCCTCACGCCCCCATCCAGCATTCCCCACACAAATGCCTTGTATGTGCAGAGAGCAAAGGGGTTGGAATCGGGAGCAGCAATTGTGCGCGGATTGTATGTCCAATCTGGGCACACTTCTAGGTCAGAATTGTTAACTTTTAGTGTGGGTGGTGGTGTGAATATAATTTATTACTAGACATTGCTCTGATAGCCAGTGAATCACTGTGTTGAAGTAGTTCATTAGCTTTTGGGGTAAGAGGTTTTGGAGAGATCTTATTTTGTTGTATATTGTTTTGAGCATTTTGTTGATGTGAGCACATACGTTCAATCTCTGGTTGAGGGTAATCCCAAGGTACCCAGCAGAATCTACCCCAAAGCTAATAAACTGCTTCAACGCAGGGGTTCACTGGCTATCAGGAATGAGTTGATGGGAGAGTTATGAGAGGGCAGTGGGGATGATGGAGTGAATGAGTTGGATGGAGGAGTTCAGTAGGCTGTGGGAGTGAAGAAATAGTTGGACGAAGGAATTGAGTGGGCAGTGGGGTGAGTAAATGAGTTGAGTGGGGAGTTATGAGTGGGCAGAGTGGGCAGAGTGGGTGAAGGAAGGAATTGGATGGAGGAGTTGCATGGGCAGTGGGAGCGAGTAAATGAGTTGAGTGGGCAGAGTGGGTGAAGGAAGGAATTGGATGGAGGAGTTGCATGGGCAGTGGGAGCGAGTAAATGAGTTGAGTGGGGAGTTATGAGTGGGCAGTGGGGTGAGTAAATGAGTTCGATGGGAAGTTATGAGAGGGCAGTTGAAGGAATGAGTTGGATGGAGGAGTTAAGTGGACAGGGGGTGTGAATAAATGAGTTGGATGGGGGAGTTATGAGTGGATGACAGGGTGAATGAGTGGATGAGGGGTTATGGAAGGCTGGTAATGGCGAGCAAGTTATGAATTCTGATCAGTAGCAGGGGTCTGAATAATTGAATATTAGAGATATTAGTGTGTGTAGGGGGGGGTTCAGTAAGTGAGTGAGTGGATGGGGAATTAGGACTGTCAGAAGGGCTAAGTGAATGGACGGGGGGTGGGTTAGTGGATAAGTGGATGAGGTTTACATTTTGTGACGGGGCTAACTGAATGGATGGGGAATTTGTGAGTGGAGGGAGTAGGTGGGTATATGGGAAGTTGAATTAGCACTATGGGTGTGGATGTGTGTGGGTAGAGGGCAGTGAGTTCTGACTTGACTTTGCTGGAAGTAATTTTTCAGTGCTGGGTAAGTTTGAGACAGCTTGACCCCTCTCTGTGCTCCTTCCCTCTTGACCCTTTTACACTTTTCTTCCTTACCCCCTTCTCACCCTCTTTCACTTCCCATCTCCTCCTACTCTCTCTTCCTCTTCCTTTTCTCACCCTGTCGCCCCACCAGCTCTGCTCTTTCTTCCTCTAGTATTGATGGTATATGGGCCCCTACGGCCCGGTTTACAGCAGTGGCAGTGGATGGAAGATCCATGCTGAAGGTTCGTCATACCAATTTTCTTCTGATCCCATTAATCTTCACTGCAGGGGGGAAGAACTTCTGCAAGGGGCATTTAATTAAAACGTTTCTATACTGCCCTTTTATTTGATGGAGTGTACAGGGCAGATTATGTTGAACATATACATTACAATTAAAGATAACCATCTCGCGTTATCTTAAACTACTGAAGCTCCTACTAGTTTGTTGGTGGGGGCTTTGGACACCTCTGTGGGCTCCTTCTAGTTTTCCCTGCCGCCACTCTCTTCTTCAGCGGGGAAGACCCCCCCATGCCTTGCCTACGACCCCGCTCTACTCCTTACTTCTGTCCTCATTTGATTTCCCTGCACACAGCATTTACTGCACCTGTACAGAGAGATGGAGGGTTTGACTTTTCACAAAGATGGTATCGCTTGATGCGAAACATGCCTAAACAGTTCTCTTTATTATTCATACTACCGATGTTACTTCAGTATAGGAAAAAGTACGGAGAATGAAACATATACAAATATATTGACTCTCAGCCCAAGAGCACTTGCAATCAAAGTTAATATTCATCCATATTACTTCATCAGAGAACATAGTTGTAGATTTTGAAACAAGTCCTAACTTTCTGTCCCTCTCACTGTGTCCCTGAGCCCCCTCCTCATATTCACAGGGTCTAATCCCATCTCCTCTCACTGTGTCACTGAGCCCCCTCCTCACATTCACCAGCTCTGATCCCATTTCTGTCCCTCTCACTGTGTCACTGAACTCCTTCCCTACATTCACTGGCTCTGATAGTTGGGGATGGGTGAAGAAAGCCCCCCAGTAAGTGAAAGCCCCCCGGTAAGTGAAAGCCCCCAGGTAGGTGATACATTAAATACCTTTATGGAAATGGGTAACATATGGAAAGCAGTGTGTATAAATGCCCGTAGCATGGGAAATAAGATCCCTGATGTTGAAGCTTTGGTGGGAGTGGCTGACTTGGATTTAGTGGCAGTTACAGAAACATGGTTCACAGAAAACCATGATTGGGATGTAACTATACCTGGCTATACTTTATTCAGAAAGGACAGGGTAGGAAGAAGGGGAGGAGGAGTGGCACTATATGTAAAAACTACTATTAAAACTTTGGAATTACAGAGCTTAAAAGGGAGAGAGGAGGCATTGTGGGTTAAACTAGAAAGAGGGAAAGAGAAATCTATTTGCATTGGTGTGATATACAGACCTCCCTCACAAGAGGAAGAGGTGGACAGAGAGTTAATTGAAGACATACGCAGCATTGCTAGGAAAGGGGAAGTGCTACTGATAGATTTCAATATGCCAGATGTTGATTGGCGCATTCCTGCTGCAGTATCATCTAGAAGTAAGGAGATCCTGGATTCTCTACAGGGAGAACTATTCAGGCAATTGGTAACAGACCCCACATGTGAAGGGGCCATACTGGACTTGGTGCTTACCAATGGTGAAAGTGTTTCTGATATTGTAGTGGGAGATCATTTTGCATCCAGTGATCACCAGATGGTGTGGTTCAGTATTAGGACTAGGGCTGTTAGAATCCATTCCAAGGTGAGGATCTTAGACTTTAGGAAGACTAACTTTGCGAAGATGGGCCAATACCTCAGGGAGTCGTTAGTGGGATGGGAACAGCTGGGGGATGTAGAAAAACAGTGGGCAAAACTGAAAGGGGGTATTTTAAAGGCAACCAACCTTTTTGTTAAAATGATAAATAAAGGCAAAAGGAACAGGAGACCGCTATGGTTTTCGAAGGAAGTAGCTGAAAAAGTGAAGAAAAAGAGGGAGGCCTTCATGAAATACAAGAGATCACAGAGAGAGGAAGACAGGCATCTGTATTTGAAAAAACTTAGAGAAGCTAGCAAAGTAGTCAAGAAGGCAAAGATTCAAAAGGAGGAGGAAATAGCCAATGCAATAAAATGGGGGGATAAGGCATTTTTCAGATATATTAGTGAGAAGAGGAAGGGCAAAAGTGGTATTGTCAGACTCAAGGGTGCAGGGGGGGAATATGTAGAAGCTGATAAGGATAAAGCAGAATTGCTTAACAAATATTTTTGTTCTGTGTTCACAGATGAAGAACCAGGAGCAGGACCTCAGAAAACGCCCACAAATAAGAACATAAGCGAGGGACATCTTGAACAATTTTCAGAAGACTGTATTCGTGAGAAACTAGCTCAAATTAAAGTAGACAAAGCGATGGGACCGGATGGGATACACCCTAGAATACTGAGGGAACTTGGGGACGTTCTAGCAACTCCACTGACTGACCTTTTCAATGCCTCGTTGGAGTCGGGAGTGGTGCCAAAGGACTGGAGAGAGGCTCATGTGGTGCCTTTACACAAAAGCAGAAGTAAGGATGTGGTTGAAAACCACAGGCCGGTTAGTTTAACTTCGGTGGTGAGTAAATTATTGGAAACGCTGCTGAAAAAGAAAATAGTGAGGTTTCTGGAGTCCAGCGGATTACAGGATCCGAGGCAGCATGGATTCACCAGAGGCAGGTCTTGTCAGACAAATCTGATTGATTTCTTTGACTGGGTGACCAGGGAGTTGGACCGAGGGAGAGCTCTAGATGTGGTGTATTTAGATTTCAGTAAAGCCTTTGACACTGTTCCTCACAGGCGACTTATAAACAAACTGAGCACCCTAGGGATGGACCCTAAAGTTACTGCTTGGGTTAGAAATTGGTTGGGTGGGAGGCGACAAAGAGTACAAGTAAATGGAGCTCACTCTGAGGAGAAGGATGTTACCAGTGGTGTGCCCCAGGGATCTGACCTTGGTCAGATTCTTTTTAACATCTTTGTTAGTGATATAGTGGAAGGGCTGTCGGGTAAGGTTTGCCTCTTTGCGGATGATACCAAAATCTGCAATAGAGTAGACACCCAGGAAGGTGTAGATAACATGAGGAGGGATCTAGCTAAGCTTGAAGAATGGTCTAGAATTTGGCAGCTGTGATTTAATGTTAAAAAATGTAAGGTCATGCATTTGGGCTGCAGCAATCCAAGGGAGCAATACAGTATAGGAGGTGAAGTACTTTTGTCCACTAAAGAAGAGCGGGACCTAGGCGTGGTTGTGTCTGATGATCTTAAGATAGCTAAATAGGTAGAAAAGGCGATGGCAAAAGCTAGAAGGATGCTTGGGTGCATACGGAGAGGAATGGCTAGCAGAAAAAAGGAGGTGATAATGCCTCTGTATAAGTCTTTGGTGCGACCTCATTTGTAGTATGGTGTGCAATTCTGGAGACCGCACCTTCAAAAGGAGGTGAACAGGATGGAGTCGGTGCAGAGGGTTGCTACTAAAATGATTAATGGGCTTCATTATAAAGCATATGAGGACAGACTTAAGGATCTTAATATGTACACCTTAGAGGAAAGGCGGGATAGAGGTGATATGATTGAGATGTTTAAATACCTCCGTGGCATAAATGTTCAGGGAGAGAGCCTCTTTCAATTGAAAGCAAGTTCTGCTACAAGGGGACATGGGATGAGGGTGAAGGGAGATAGATTCAGGAGTGATATGCGGAAATATTTCTTTACAGAAAGAGTAGTGGATCCATGGAATAGTCTCCCAGTGTAGGTGGTAGAGATGAGGACAGTAACTGAATTCAAAAAAGCATGGGACCAACACAGAGGATCTCTAAAGGTAAAAAGTGGACTGTTGTAGTTGTTGTTATGGAAGGACAGACTAGATAGGCCATGTGGTCTTTTTCTGTCATCATGTTTCTATGTTTCTGTTTCTATACCTCTCACTGTGTCACTGAGGCCCCTCCTCACATTCACAGGCTCTAATCCCATCTCTCTCCCTCTCAGTCTCACTGAGCCCCCTCCTCATATTCACAGGCACAGATCCCATCTCTGTTCCTCTCACTGTGTCACTGAGCCCCCTCCTCACATTCACAGGGTCTAATCCCATCTCTAGTCCCACAGGTGCTCCTTTTGGTCTTGGGCAAGCCACTTAACCCTCCATTGCCCATGTTCCCTGTAAAATAGTTATCTCCAAGTTATAATGCCTTGTTCAATGTAATTTCAGTTTGTTCAATGTAAACCGCCTTGATATCATGAAAGGCGGTATATAAGAAATGTGAAATAAATAAATAAATAAACCTCTGTCCCTCTCATTTTGTCACTGAGCCCCCTTCTCACATTCACAGGCTCTAATCCCATCTGTGTCCCTCTCACTGTGTCACTGAGCCCCCTTCCCACATTCACAGGCTGCAATCACATCTCTGTCCCAGGCTGCCACCAGGCAGATTCTCAGAATTCTCCTATAGTAAGTTCTGAAGGCAGGTCGGAGTGTCATCGTGAAGGTGTCAATGATGGTGTATTGATGAGATTTATTATCCGCATTGTAAAATGAGATTTTTCTTGCCTCAGAGTACAGCTGAATCCCCACTGCCAGGGTTCATCTCAGGAAGAATGCGATCTCAGGGGAGGTGAGAGCTGAGTATCTCTCTACATATCACAGCCTCACCGTCCAGTATCCCTCCTGAGGCAATGTTCTCACCCTCACCCCCTCCTCACCCTCACCCCCCATCTCACCATGACCCCCTCCTCACCCCCACCCCCCTTCTCACCCTCATCCCCTCCTCACCCTCACCCCCTCCTCACCCTCGCCCTCACCCTCACCCCCACTGCACCCCCTCTTCGCCCCCAAAACACAGTGAGGTTCATCCCCCACTCCACCTCCTGGAGTGAAGCCCTCACACCCTAGCACACAGGGCTCAGAATCAAAGCTCTCAGGATTGTTGGACAGATTCTGCCTTGTGTCTCCCCATCTCACTCTTTTCCCACCCTCAGAGTCACATCCACTGGAGGGAGGAGACACATTACTAAACATAAACAGACATTTCTCGTTGGTTCCTCGCACACCTGCCTTTGACCCTCATTGGCTAGTCACTTCACTATGAGAGCAGCTCTGCTACTGGCTGCAGCTCACTGACAGGATCAGATGCCAAAGATCCTATTGGCCTTCAGGTCTTCAGTTCAGCCTATCAAATTTGTTCCCTCCCTTTATCTCACTCGCTCTGGGGACTTTGTGCTTTTTAGCTGAAGCAGCCTTGCAGGGAGCTTTCAGCTTGTGGTGCCCACTGCATCTTCATATGGGGAAGCTTTACACCACTTTTTCTCTTCACATTTCTGTTTTCTTTAAATTGAAACCACCTGCTAGGCAGCGCCAATAAAAGATGGTCATTAATTATTAAATAAATCCCAGAGGGAGCGGAGTGAGAAAGGCAAAACAACAGGATCTGGAAGGACCCTCCATACTTTCTTTTCTTTTGTTTTACTAATACATAATGGGGCACACATAGAGAGGAATAAGCAGCAAATGCATATCTTCCACCTGACAGTTCATTTAAGAGTTTTAATAAGTTATAATAGTTGGGAGCTATTAGTATGTTAGGAAAAATCCCCTTTAAAGAAAGCTGCTCCTCTAGCAGCATATGGCATTAAGAAATGATTATGTGGGTTGTGGGATCCTTCCTGGAGCAGCTGCAAGTTTTTCCATTCTAACACTGTTTTGTTTAACAAAGCCATATACTAGGAATAGCTATGTCATGGGATGAGTATCTAGCGGGGTCCCAGTCCAGCTTGGATGACACCTGGTGAGGAGAGAACAAGGGAAGACACAAGGAAACAAAATATTCCAGGCAGATACCTCTTTCATTTGAACTACTAGAGCAGGGCTGGCTCACTTCAAGCTAAGCAAGGAGTCCAGCCCTGATGCAAGATTCAAGCTTGGAGACGACTTATAAACAAACTGAGCAGCCTAGGGATGGACCCTAAAGTTACTGCTTGGGTTAGAAATTGGTTGAGTGGGAGGCGACAAAGGGTACAAGTAACTGGAGCTCACTCTGAGGAGATGGAAGTTACAAGTGGTGTGCCCCAGGGATCTGTCCTTGGTCCGATTCTGTTTAACGTCTTTGTTAGTGATATAGCGGAAGGGCTTTCGGGTAAGGTTTGCCTCTTTGCAGATGATACCAAAATCTGCAATAGAGTAGACACTCAGGAAGGTGTAGATAACATGAGGAGGGATCTAGCTCAGCTTGAAGAATGGTCTAGAATTTGGCAGCTGGGATTTAATGTTAAAAAATGCAAGGTCATGCATTTGGGCTGCAGCAATCCAAGGGAGCAATATAGTATAGGGGGTGAAGTACCTTTGTCCTCTAAAGAAGAGCGGGACCTAGGCGTGGATGTGTCAGATGATCTTAAAGTAGGTAAACAGTTAGAAAAGACGACGGCAAAAGCTAGAAGGATGCTTGGGTGCATACGGAGAGGAATAGCTAGCAGAAAAAAGGAGGTGATAATGCCTCTGTATAAGTCTTTGGTGCAACCTCATTTGGAGTATAGTGTGCAATTCTGGAGACCGCACCTTCAAAAGGATATAAACAGGCTGCAGTCAGTACAGAAGGTGGCTACTAAAATGGTTAGTGGTCTTCATTATAAAGCATATGTGGACCGACTTAAGGATCTTATATGTACACCTTAGAGGAAAGGCGGGATAGAGGTGATATGATTGAGATGTTTAAATACCTCCATGGCATAAATGTTCAGGGAGAGAGCCTCTTTCGATTGAAAACAAGTTCTGCTACAAGGGGACATGGGATGAGGGTGAAGGGAGATAGATTCAGGAGTGATATGCGGAAATATTTCTTTACGGAAAGAGTAGTGGATCCGTGGAATAGTCTCCCAGTGGAGGTGGTAGAGATGAGGACAGTAACTGAATTCAAAAAAGCATGGGGCAAACACAGAGCATCTCTAAAGGGAAAAAGGGGACAGTTGTTGATATGGAAGGACAGACTGGATTGGCCATGTGATCTTTTTCTGTCCTCATTTTTCTATGTTTCTATGTATATTTTCACACAGTCTTAGCATGGCAGTTCGTCACATGATCATACAAAATAGCGCTTGGAAAAACTTTGAGCCAATTGACTTCTTCTTTCTAAAAAGAACCTAGCTGTATTTCTGGAAAGTGTCTGACTGTCAAAGGCCTCTGACTGGCTAGTTCTGGGGTGTCCGCTTTTTCTCCTTCTTGCAGCTTGCAGGTCGTTTGAGGTTAAGCTGTCTGAAAAACTACCCCTTCGCTTGTGTTCGGCAAAAGCATTAGCAAAAGCATCCCTTTACCTCCCCCTCCCTTTCTCTTTTCAGTCTGGATGTAAAGAGAGAGCTTTATCTGTTCCAGACTCTCCGTGTTCTTGTGCTTCCGCTTCTGTCTAATGTTTAATGTCTGTCTTCATGTTGTCGGCCATTTTCTTGCATGTCACTCTCTTCCCATCTCAGGTACATTCTGTAATGTATAAGAAACATATTTTCTGATACATTAAAGGCCAGGCAAACTTTTTTTTTGTTCAGCTGAGATCTGAGCACATTTGTCTGAACACACACACCAAAAGAGCTGTCTTTTTGTTCTCACAAATGCAATTATGTTCCAGATGTTACTGAATGTGTAATAATTCACACACGCAGACTCCTTATCTTACAAGGGGCCTCAGCTGTTTATTTTATTTATTTGTGTGTTTTTGATACCGCTATTTCAGGTTATCATAGCGGTTTACAATTGAACAACATGTACATAGAACAGTTTAACAAAGAACTAGTGTTCAATTCTCTTTCTGTTCCTGAGAAGAAATTCCCCAGGCCTCTTTGAAGAACAAACCCCTCACATAACCATTCCCCCCTAGTTCCACCTCCCACACCTTATCTTCTTCATGTGCCTCCCTGCTAAATCTCAGAGAAACTGCCTGTCAGCACATAAACTAGTTTTCTGTCCACATCTGGAAAGGAGGGAAGGAACTGGGCAGGCAGAGAGACAGTTTACAGATAGCACCAGCCAGAAACACGTGACAAAGATCCTGCCCCTTATTTTCACGCTGGCTGTTAGGGGGTGAAGCTCTTGTTGTCGTTTCCTGCAAGAAGCATGGCTGCTGAGAGTCTGCAAGAAGAAGCTTCTTGTTCCATCTGTTTGGATTGTCTTATAGACCCGGTGATCTTACACTGTGGCCACAACTTCTGTCGCTTCTGTATCACTCAGAGCTGGGAGTGGAGAGAGGCAAGCTTCCTGTGTCCCCAGTGCAGGAAACCATCTCAGCGGAGCAACCTCAGAGCGAACAGGCAGCTGGCAAATAGGACAGAAAAGGTGAAAAAGCTGGAAGAGGAAGATCTGTGTGTGGAGCATAACGAGAGACTGCAGCTGTTCTGTGAAGAGGACGAGAGACTAATCTGTGTAGTCTGTAACCGATCCCAGGAACATAGATGTCACACTGTGATCCCCATAGAGAACGCTGTGCTGGAATACAAGGTGTGTGTGTAATCTTTATTATCTCTGGGCACTCGGTGCCTATATTTATTCCTATTGCTGAAAATGTGTTTTTTAAGCCTCACAAAAGAGAATTGAATTGGCAGGTCTGAACCGTGTGAACAATGTCGCCAGTCATCAAGGCTTCAACCCTGGCTACTATCCATTTATGTACAGTATCTGCCATATGCATTCAGAATTCAGTCTCTAAAGTGGCGGGTATAAATCACATTTACAGTTAATAATCATATTCTAACTAAAGATGTTTAATCTTCACAGCACAGACTTAAAATGCACCTGAAGCCTCTGAGAAAGCTGCTGGAAGATCTTCGGAAGTTTAGATCTGATGAAAAGAAGAAAACTGAAGAACTGAGGGTGGGTCTCTCTGTCTCCCTCTGAGACAATTCCCGCAGGGCCTCTGTTCCTCTCTATATCAGTTCCCTGGACCAGGACGGAAAGTACTTCCTGGTTCCTTATTAGCTGAGAACAGGCAGAATCTGAATCCAGTCACAATAGAGGGAGACCCACTAATTTAGGTTTAAAAACATTTAAGTAGACATCTATCATGTTCTAGTCTTCAGTCATATAGTAATATTTTTTTTCTTTTGGTGAGGGAAACATCTCAAAGAATTTTACCAATAAGTTCATCGAAAAACAGCTTACTTCATTCATTTCTCCATCGCAGACCAAAAAGCCCACATTTATGAGAAGAGACCTTTCAGAAAGACTGTTTAGATGTCCCCTGGGATGTCCAAATCAAAACATTTGAAACTCCATAGAAGGGGCCGCAGAGAAGGTGGATAGGTGTAAATGATTTCTAAAATCGACCTGTCTCCATCCCAAAAATACACATTTCTGCAAACCCAAAGAAACGTGATGAGCAGAATAAGGACCCCGACCCGTGCAGGGAGGGGGTGACATAGTTTTGGAAGGGTTGTGGTGATTCTGATGGTCCAAAGTGTTCTAGAGCTACTTTCAGAATTTGAGTAGTTCTGTGATGTTCCATAGTCTTTCTGGGAGTGAGCGCCATAGGCTTGGTGCATAGAGTAGAGGATCTGCTGCAGACGTATTGTTGCTTTTTAGTTTTTCTTGTGGGATGTTCAACATGTTTTGGGTGGTCTGCCTTCTTGATCTGGTGCTTTGTGGTTTTTATAGTAATGTAGGTAGGGGGCTGATTGGTAACAGATGATCTTGAAGGCGAGAAGAATGGCTTTATATTAGATTCTGCTTGATAATGGAAGCCAGTGAAGATGTTTTAGAATGGGTGTGATGTGTTTGTACTTTGTGGTACCTTGAATGGTGCGGGCTGCTGTGTGTAGGGCCATATGAAATGGTAAGAGAGTGGATCTTGGTAGTCTTTGGTATATTGTGTTGCAGTAGTTAATGTGGGGAGAGATTATGGCCTGAAATAGTGTGCAAAAGTGAGAGGGTTGGAGTAGGGGGTGGAGGGTTCACATTTTATTGTAGATAGTTTCGATTATATTGTTTATATGGGGTTTTAGGTTTATGCGTTGGTCTAAAGTCATACCTAGGTATCTGACTTTGGATTGTTGTTGTTTGTAGTTAGTGTGGTGGGTGGGATGAATAGAATTTCTGTCTTCTTGCAGTTTATTGCCAATGAGTTGTCGATTAACCATTGGATAGGGTCTGCTAGGCACTGAAGTATATTTGTTTATGAGGGATTGTAGGTGTATATGTTGTAGTATATGTTGTGGGTTTGCATCAGTGGTGGGATTCGGCCGATTCACACTGGTTCACGTGAACCAGTTCCTGGCATGTCCCACGTTCACCGAACTGGTCCAAACACGCTGTTTCTTTGCCGCAGCTGCACTGGTTGGTGTCCAGACACTTGACAGTGTTTTGATGGCATCAGGGGATCGCGGCTTTGGGGGATTGGGCCACTGGGCCACCAGGAAGTTGCGTACCCTTGGTTGAGGGCAGTGGCCCAAGTGTACGGCCTCTGGAACGCCTCCATGCGAGGTGCAGTAACCTGGCTGTCCTGTGCATTGGAGGGATCGGACTGAACTGGTTCCTCATCGGTTCGGATTCCACCCCTGGTTTGAGGCATGATTGTGGGATGAGAGTGTTGATCCCTGTGGAACTCCTTGGGGGCAGTTTCTCCAAATGAGTTAGTTTTGCTCGTACCATGACAGTCATGAACCTCACTTCTACGCCCGGGTATGTGGAGTACGATTTGAGTCTCTCAAATTCACTGCTAATGCTCGGCGTAGTATTTGCATCGTGCCAAAGAGCGCCTCCTTCTGGAGCTCGTAAGATGTTTTGTGTATGGGTAATTTATCAAGGTGTGCTCTGAAATTCCTCTTAATTAGGCCTGTGGCATCCAACACAATGGGAAGTAACTTGGTATCTTTCTGCCACATTTTCTTGGTCTCTGACTGCATTTCTTGGTACTTGAAGATTTTATCCCTCTCAACGCGATTCACAGAGTAGTCGCTTGGAATTGACACCACTATAATCAATGCCGTTCTGTTGTTTTTCTCCTTTACCACTGTATCCGGCTTCCTCGCATCCAGCTTTTTATCATTCAGAATGGGAGTGTTCCAGGTGATCATAAGAAATGCCATACTTGGTCAGACCAAGGTCCATTAAGCCCAGTATCCTGTTTCCAACAGTGGCCAATCCAGGTCATGTACCTGGCAGGTTCCCAAAAAGGCTCACAGGTTCCACAATGCTCGTCTCAGGGTAAGCACTGGATTTCCCAGGTCCTTTTTAATAATGATTTGTGGACCTTTCCTCCAGGTACTTGTCCAAATCTTTTTTAAACCCAGCTACAGTAACGGCTTTTACTGCATCCTCTAGTAACAAATTCTAGAGTTTGATTATGCATTATTAGTCTTAAATGGGTTACATTGTAGCTTCATTGCATGTCCTCTAGTCTTTCTACTCTTTGATGGCGTAAGCAACTGATCTAGGTTTACCCGTTCCACTCTTTTCATTAATTTATAGACCTCTATCATATCCTTCCTCAGCCGTCTCTTTTCCAAATTGAAGAGCCCTAACCTTTTAAGCTTTTCCTCATAGGGGTATCCTTCCACCACCTTTGCCATTTTGGTGGCTCTTATCTGTACCTTTTCTAATTCTGCTATATTCTGTTATATCCGCTATATAACCTTTTCATTCTCTGTAATTCTTTTAGGGTCCTGATCCCGGTGCTTTTCAGGCACAATGATGTTATAGTGCTTACAGAGTTTCCAATGGATAAGGCATGCTACTTTATTGTGCTTTTCTATATAGAAATTTTCTGCCATGAGAACTTCACAGCCAGCTATGAGGTGCATCACTGTTTCCAGCTCTGTCCCACAGAATCGACATATGTCTGTTTTGCCATTTTTTTCAATGCTCACTGTAAACCATCTCTTCCGTAAGCCTCTGTCCTGGGTTGCAACTATCAACCTCTCCTTAACCATTCATGGGTCCGTTCTTGATCGACAAAGGGTTCCTCTGTATTTCCCACTGCATTTGTGCATTTTCCACTTGTTTTTCCTTGGTTGTTGATGTAATACTTTGAAGAGTTTTTTCTCTTGTTTTCCAAATGCTGTTACTTCCTTCCCTGTGTATACTTGTGGAGTCTCATTCATTCCTTCTAGTCATCGGAACACTTGTCCAAGTTTTGATGATGGAGACAGATTCTGGACATTTACTTTCATATTTCAGCACTTTTTGCGTATTGGATCTGACAATGCTGTCAGTAGGCTTGGAGGCCTATGATAGTAGCTCTTTAGGTGTATTCAATCTCTATAAGTCCTAGCCCCCCTTCAGCTCTGGGAATGAACAGTCTAGGCATACACTGATCCTTGGTAAATTACCTCATGGGCATGGGGGAGTTTTCTTGTTCGCACATCCAGTTTTTCAGCTCTTTAAGAGGCCAGTCCACAATCCCAAAGTTGTATGAGAGTACAGGAATAGCCATCTGATCAATGGCTTGTATCTTATTCTGTGATGTTAAAGCACTTTTCAATAAGGATTTTATTCTCCCATAGTATTCTTTAATGATCTTTTTCTCTCAGTAACCTCTGCTTGAGTGTCGTTCCTTCCTCTATTCTGAGATACTTTATATCTATATCTATCTATCTATCTATCTATCTATAAATAGAAGGGGCAACAAGGACTTTCCCTGAAATATTCCTCACTGGATCTTAATGTTAGGAATGATGTCCTGACCATCTTCATAATTAAAAAGAGTGTAGTTAACCACATTGTCATGGTGGACTTAATATATTCTATCAAACCAGGATTTATTTTATACATTTCAAATCAATTTATTATCCAAGAGTGTGGGACATTGTTGAAAGCTTTCTTATAATTAATCCATGCTGTACTGAGATTTCTGCTTTTCTTAGCGCTGACGATAATGACCTTATTTAACATTAACTGGTCTTTGTTTCCATATGCTCCCCTCTTATTGCCCTTTGCTCGATTGCCATGATGTTATTGGACTCGATATTGTCATGAGATACTGCATAGCGGGGATCTGGTCCAGTCTGTGGGATACCTGGTGGAGAGAAAAACAAGAGAGGACAAGGCACAAATCTAAGCCGATTACCTTTAAAACCCCTTTTCTGAGAAAAGTCAAAAAGTATTTAAGTTCTTAGATGCATGCGAGACGTTGCTTTTTAGGCTGCATGTCTGGGGAAACGGAGGTAGCTGATTGGCTGCTCAGGGTTGGCTGTGGCTAGGACACCTGCGACTTCCTGCTGACTATGTCCATGAAGCTGTCTCTGCTGGGGGTTTCTTTTTATGCAAACTTCCTGCCCTCTGGTTGTCTGTATGTTGTGCTTCCATCTCTTGTTTTCTTCTATTATCTAAAATGCCCGCATGCTTGTATACTGTCCCCTGCTACCCCCTTTCCCATCGCAATATGATCATATATTCTGTTTGCATCTACTGCAGCGAACAGCTTATAGATTGCAGGTAGACAAGTTTAGTCTCTAATTTTTGGGTATGTTACTCGGGTCCCCCATTTGGAAGGAGAAATGTTCTTCCTGTCATAAGCCATTGTAGTGTTAAGTCTGGCTGCTTGAACCATTGATTTTTGCAGTTCACCAGGTCTTAGTGGAGTGATGTTAACTGTTTGAGCCAAAGGTTGGTGACTCCATGTGGGCCAGGGCTCTTCCAGTTTGGGACTCGTTTTAACCTGCTTTCCAGCTCTCTCATTGTTTCTGCAGGTATTCCATAGGTTTGATGTTTGCTTTTTCTAAATGCTCCTGTATGCGGTGTAACCATTCTCCTTCTTGACTGTGCTCTAGGGTCCTCATGTCGTTTTCTCCAGAAGGTTTCTGTTTCGGCTTTGGTTGATGGTGTTTTTACCATTTTAATGCTCTTTCCCAGTTTCCTGTAGAAATGTTTTGGGTTCTCTCTAAATAGTTTATTTTGATATCTTTCTTTTTTGTTTTCTTCATAATAGCCTAATCACAGATCCTTAACTCTCTATCTTATCAATGTAGATATGTCACAATGTAAATGAGTTATGCTGTCTAGCATGTCCCGCTTGCAGTCCTTACCTATAACACAAGTTCTTTGTAAAGTTTGTTGAGTTATACTGCAAACCGCTTTGATTACATGAGAAGGCGGTATAAAAAGTTTTTAAATAAAGAAATAAAATATCTTCACAATTTTTGTGCTTCTGCTGCTAGTTTCAATTTATTGTTGGAGTTTATAAATTTCAGGTCATCTTCTGTTAATGCAGCATGCTTCAGCTTGAGGTCTGAATCTTCCTCAATATCCCTGATCTTAATCCCCCAGATCGTAGATTGTCATTCCTCCCGGGTCGTAGTTTGTACAATCACCTGGCCAACTAACTCACTATCACTAAAGAATTGCCTTCCACAACATCTTACATATTACACACAAAGGCCGTATATAAAACTTGTTAAATAAATAAAAAAAATAATCCTTTGAGATACCTGTCTGAGGGACACCTCTGCCCGCACTGATTGTATTTTCCCTTCGATGCGCTTTTTCCAAGGAGGACCTGTTATTGTTCTCTTTTTCTTCTGACCTTGCACGCTAGTTGGTAGTATTCTCTTAATAATAATAATTTTATCTGCACAATATTGTATTCAATATATTTTGGTGATGTCAATGAATAGTCCCTTTATTCTGGATATGGCTTTGTTCATCTTAATTATCATACTTCTAACCTTTGGTGTTAAATTTAACTTGGGTAATCTTTCCCTTGCCTGGAATCCAGCATATTTGTCTTTTTCCATGTGGACTTGGAGTTCGATCTTGAATGCCTCCACCTCTGGGTCTTTCTCCTCCCTTTCTTCCTCCGCTTCAGTTGATTTGTTGTCCTGTCCTGTACTCATCTCACTTCCAGCAGTTCCAGGTCTCTAAGCTCCATTTGAAGGGCTCACAATCTATATTTTGTATTGGAGGCAACGGAGGTTTAAATGGCTTCCCCAAGGCCACAAGGAGCAGCTGTAGGACGAAGATGCTATCACTCACATACTACTTTACTTTGATCTGCGAAATTAAAGATTTTAAATTTACATCCATTGTTTTTTGCAGTTTTTCTTGTGGTGATTTTCCTCTCTCTCCCAGTTTTTGGCGGAGTCTCTTGATTTAAATATAGGGCTTGTAGCATAAAAGTAGCAGTACGTTATCTCCTCTTTATCTGCAGAAGACCACTTAACCATAGTTAATCCTCTTTAAATTTTTATTAATTTCTGTGGTTTATCTTCTGCCACAGTGGGTCCATGAACACGTCCACCATGGCCTTTATCTGTGGCAGGAATGTTATATAGTTCTTTGTATTATAGTTTAATATGTTCTCTGTAACTACGTTTTTGTTTGATGTAAACCACCCCTGATCATTGGAAGGGACGGTATAGAAAAACTGTTTAAATAAATAAAAAAAACAAATCTGCAGGGTCTACACTATCACCGCCATCGTTTGCCCTAGTGTGTAAGCTACAGATGGGAACCTTTTTATCCTGGGTGCGTGTGGCCAGTATGTATTTTTCTTTTTTTGTTCTTAACATACTTTAATTGTATTTTCATACTTCCATTGTAGTGTTGCCTTGCTGAGATTCTGTATAGATGATGAACAATGAGGTCACCACGGTGAAGGTACTCAGCAAGACTTGAGGAGGGAACTTTATTCTCTCCTCCTAAGAGATGCACCTCAGTTTACCAACAACAACAACAGTTAGTGAACTTTCATGTTGCACACTCCTTAGTGCTGTAAGAATATTGATGATGTGTTAGGTCCCATTTTTACTTGTTGCCATCGCTTTGCGAGATAGGATTTGAACCACTGTAGAACTGTGTTTTGGATGCTGATATTCTGTAGTAATATGGTATGGATGACAGTGTCAAAGGCTGCTGATATATCTAAGAATATCAGTACGAATCCTTGCTACGCTCGCTGTGTTCCTTATTAGCTGAAACTTGGCCGTGTTGGGTTTAACATTAAAGACACCTTTTATTCCATGGTCTACCTCCATTAATTTTGTACAGACTGAGTCTCACATGCAGAAGCTGATACCTTCTAATCATCTTTCTACTACGAGACCAACCACTGACAGCAGGTGGGTGCTGGATCTGATGCTAGTAGGGAAGTTGGGGGCTGGGACATGTCAAGATTCGCCTGGTGTGCCGAGTATACTTGCACCCATCCTGCTGGTAACAGAAGAGATTCCTCGTACATTGCAGGACCTGAATCCAGAGCTCTGTGCAACAGAACCACTCCACTGTTACTAAGATTTCTCTCTCCTTGTTTAATCCAGAGTGACGTCAAGATCCAGAGACAGAAAATCGTGTCTCAGTTTGAGGAGTTACGTCAGTTCCTGAATGGGCAGCAGCAGATCGTTCTCATGAGACTGGAGGGGGAAGAGAAGAAGATTCTTCAGAGAATCAGGGAAAATGTGGCGCAGCTAGAAAAGCAAAGCTCCTCCCTTGCGCACCTGATCTCAGCGATAGCGGAGAAGAATCAGCAGCCGGCCACCGAGTTACTGAAGGTGAGATCTACAGATACACAGAAGCCATTGTGCTGCAGAATCCCCGCCCAGCATAGCTGCAGTGGTTCCATCAGTATGTAAGATAGCGACCCCTAGTGTTAGCTGTGAATATTTCATTAACCTTTGAGAAAGCAGGACCTCTTGTCAGTTTGTTCTTTTAGTAACTAAATTCCCTGCACTTAGTTGAGGAACTGCCTTAGAGTACATGAGGGACAAGGCAGACACTTTCCAGTTTCATGTCTGTGTTTTTGTTTGGAAAGAAGCTATCTTTTTACCACCCCTCCTGCCAGCTGGGTGAAGAAGGTACTCTTTTGGATACCCAGTGCTTCGTGAGTTCAGAGGAGGACATAAGAGGCAATGGGGTGAAAAGGTTTTAAGACCTGGTAATCTTTAAGATGCTCACAGGAGGGGGACTTTGGATCAGTCCCCGTTAAGAATTTATATCTCAAAGCAGTGTGGGATTTGTAGTCCCTGGTTCTACCCATTGGAATCAGAGCTGCGTGTCTCACAATGCATCAGAATAAGGTTGTCAGAAATTCAGAACTGGCCTACCATCTCCCTCCTGGAACAGGGTCATTTGGCAGCCCTGAACACAGGAATCACGAGGCTGATCTTACTCTGCTCTGAGAGGAGAAGGGAATTACACAACTGGAGAACCCTAGCTCATACTAAATTGTGATTGAAAACCAAAGAGATGCAGTGGGGCATTTCTAATGATGCGCCACTGCCTTTGGCCTTGGTGGGAAATTATGGGGGTAATTTTCATATGCTTGCAGACACTATACTTGAGAAGTCTTCAGGTATATACTTTCCACCAAATGTGTGTGTGCTCTCACTGTGAAAGTTGCTTGGGGATAAACTACCTGCCCAGATTTCCACCTGCTCTTTGCACATACGTTTGTTACTTTGAAACCTGTATCAGTTTGAAATGCAAAACTGAACACTTTGTTGCATCCTCAGTCCCGGGGATGTCCCACCTTGACAAGGATAAAAGTGGGCGTGTTATGAAGTCATCTATGTGCTTTCGCCTGCAAGGGGCGACAGTTTCCAACAAGCCCTTTTGCCCAGGGAATAGCTTTTTGAAAATTACCCTTCTCATGCGTAACTTTGCAGGTAGTGACAATTAGTGAGAATTTCTCTGTGTACAGATGAATCTAAACCCCAGTCACCCCATTCAGACTTCCTTAGAGAAAAGGAGGGAATTGGAGGAGGATTCTGCTATTGAGAGATTGTCTCTCTGGAAGGTGCATGATTATAGGGTCACCCAAGTGCTAGGAGGAAACGTCTTTAGCATGATGACATATTTGGGACTTTCTGTTCTTCCTCACACCTTAGAAGCAATCAGTCCTGAGCTGGGTTCATTCAGGGCTCTTGCTGAGTTCTAGAGACCCATCTCCCTCTATAGCAGCACAGTCTTGCAATGAAGAGCAGCCTAGTGGTTTGAGCTCTAGATGGGAAGCCAGAGTTCGAATCCCAGCAATGCTGCTTATGACCCTACGTGTGCACCTCCCCTTCCATTGGCCTAGGTGCACACTTAGGGAGTCTGTTTCTCAAGATGTGTCATGGCAATAAATTACATTATTTGCCGGTTTAATGCAGAGTTGGTTTTATCTTTTAGCTGGAAGCATGAATCAGTACTTCTAGGGATGCTTTTTTTTAGCACCTCCACTCCCCAATTATGTGTTCAAAGTCATGACATCACCCTCCCCACATGCCACCCCCAATCTGTTCTTATGTTTGTATTTATTTATTGACTGCCTTTCATACAAAGAGCAAAGCGGTATACAAAATTCAAACTAATAGTGGGGGAGACACCCTGACTTGGAGCACCTTAGAGATGCAATGCACACTTCAGTAAAAGGCTCCAAATGAGAGGAACTTCATGTACCCCTCATATTTAATGCACTTTTCACCACGCGACGAATCATAGGAAATAGGTTGGCACAGGCAATTGTGAGGAAGCCAATCGACTACCAAACGACAACCAAGAAAAGACATAGACAAAAGGGCACATGGAAGAGGAGCCACTGGTCTGTGATACATAAACAGGTAGACAAAGGTGAGTCGGGTGATATAGTGCATCTGGACTTTCAGAAAGCCTTTGACAAGGTCCCTCATCAGACACTTTTGGCAAAATTAAAGAGTCATAGGATAGGAGGCAGTGTACTATTGTGGATCAGGAACTGGTTAAAAGATAGAAAGCAGAGGGTAGGGCTAAATGGCCAATTTTCGCAATGGAGAATAGTGGTGTACCCCAGGGATCTGTGCTTTTTGACATATTCATAAATGACCTGGAAAGTGGAATAACGAGTGAGGTTATCAAATTTGCAGATGACACAAAACTATTCAAAGTTGTTAAAACCCAAGAGGATTGTGGAAAATTGCAAGAGGACCTTGATAAATTGGAAGACTGGGCATCCAAATGGCAGATGAAATTGAATGTGGACAAGTGCAAAGTTATGCACCTAGGAAAGAACAACCCAAACTATGGTTACACCATGCAAGGTTCCACATTAGGAACCACCACCCAGGAAAAATATTTATGCGTCATCGTGGATAACATGTCAAAACACACCGCCCAGTGTGCAGCGGCAGCCAAGAGAGCAAATAAAATGCTAGGTATCATAAGGAAAGGAATGGAGAATAAAACAAAGGATATTATAATGCCTCTGTATCGTTCCATGGTGAGACCGCACCTTGAATATTGTGTACAGTTCTGATCGCCATATCTTAAAAAGGATATAGCGTTATTAGAAAAGGTACCGAGAAGAGCCACCAAAATGGTAAAGGGGATGGAAGGATACCCCTATGAAAAGAGGCTAAAAAGGTTAGGGCTCTTCAACCTGGAAAAGAGCTGAGGGGAGAGATGATAGAGGTCTATAAATTAATGAATGGAGTGAAATGGGTAAATGTTGATTGATTGTTTACACCATCAAAATATAGAAAGACTAGGGGACATGCAATGAAGCTACAGGATAATCTATTTAAGACTAATAAGAGAAAATATTTTCTCACTCAGCGTGTAATCAAACTCTGGAATTTGCTACTGGAGGATGTAGTAAAAGCTCTTAGTGTAGCCTGGTTTATAAAAGGTTTTGAGAAGTTCCTGGAGGAAAGGTCCATGAACCATTATTAAAGGGGACCCAGAATCTCCACTGCTTGACCCATTACAAGCATTGTGGAACCTGTGCCTTTTGGGGAAACTGCTAGGTACTTGTGACCTAGATTGCCCACTGTTGGAAACAGGATACTGGGCTTAATGGACCTTGGTCTGACCCAGTATGGCATATCTTATGTTCTTATCCATCATGAAAAAAGGCTAGTATAAAAACGGTATAAAAACAAAACAAAACAGAAAACCTGTTAAATAAATAAATGAATAAGATGAAAGAGGAGTCACTCAACTGTAATACAAACATCACAAAGAATAGATGTCTTGAGCCCCTTGTTCATTAAATGCCCAAGAGAACATCCAACTCTTAATGAAGCCTTAAATTTAGAATATGACAATCCAGTGTGAGGTCATTGGGAAGTCTTGTCCTGAAGGAGTGCTGAGACAGGACTTGCGACCAGATTGTAAGCTCCCGGCTAGATTGTAGGCTCCAATGAGTAAGGACCATCTTTTACATGTGTCTGTGCGGCGCTGTGTACGCCTTGTAGTGCTATACAAATGTCCAGTAGTACTAGTAGTAGGAAAGAAGAGCACTTGGGAGTAGTCACCTGCTGGGAAACTGTCTTAGAGCTTGTGGAAAAGAAAGATGTGTGTTAAGCTGATAAATTCTGTAGATATTTAAAATTCTGTGTTTATGTAGCCAGTTAAGACATAGCTTATGTTTATCTTTATTTTCACTTGATATACCAGCTGCAAAACGTCCTATTAGTGATTAGCAAAGGTAAATACATAGTTTAGTCGCAAACCTTCCCCTTAGTGATTACGAAAGTCAGTTAAAGATGTAACATTGTTGCAGAACTTTCTGTTTGTGTTTGATTCTGACCCACCCTCAACCCACCCTCTTGATCTTAGGCTCTTAAGCCAATTAAAATGACAGGAGGGAAATTCTGCACCTCAAGGTTTAATTGGGCATCTTCATCAGCAAGTTATTAGCAATTCATCTTGAAGCAAACATACAATAAATAGCATAACCTAGTCTAAGGGGCTTGTATTAGTTTAAGTATCCCTACTCCGTTAGCAACTTTAAATAACTAAACAACCCACCAATACTAAGATACAGACAGAAGATCAGTGGTGAGATGGGGGCTATCCATCATTTTGCACTGAGTCACATCTCTTAGATGGTGAAAGGTCATTTGTGTGCACTTGGTGCAAAGAGCTCCTGGCTCTCAAGGAACAAATTAAATATCTGGAGGTTAGAGGAACAGCTGAGGAAGACAGAGAGATATATAGAGGAGACCTTCAGGGACATATTAAAGAAGTTCCACTTCCAATCTGGCAGCCTTTGTGCTACCATAGAGGAGAAAGGTCACTCGAACGGAAAGCATCACTTTGGAGTGGCAGGAAGTGATTCTGTACCCACAGTCTCAGTGTGTCTAGCATCTTTCCTTGCACCTTCCAGGGGAGCTCATGAGAAAAGTAGAGGGAAGCGGAAGCCCAGAGCCACGGCCAAACACAGTAGGGGTATCCAAAAGACTTTATTAGTAGACCGAACTAAAAGGTTTCGGCCTGAGGCCTTCTTCAGTCATCAAGACTGTGCTGGAGTAAATTCGCGTATTATATCACGTATAATAGGGAACGTAATTTAGCTGATAAATTGGTTTCCTTCTATATGTCTCTGTTTTTAGGTCCCACTTGCGACGCTCCTGCCTGGGCCCTAGAGCTTACAGGCAGGAGTGGTCTTATATAATGTCCCTTATGAATAAAGGTGGTACTGATTCCTTTGAATGCTGGAATTTGTAGTACACTTGCTTTTTTTTCTTTAGGGATGAAAGTTGTAGTTGTGACTCGAGTGATAAGGCTTGCAAGAAATTTATTTGTTGTGGGGATATTTTCAACGCATTACAATTCAAAGGTGCATAAGGTAAAGGTGCAACTTTCAACATAAAGGTGAAATCAGGAGGTCAGGAAAACAACTGAAATCAAATAGCTTTAACTCAGCTTTACACAGTCACGGTAGCTTCTACTCAGCTTTGCCTTGTGTGGTTGCTTGGGATTATTGCAGCCTCACAGTAACAGCTGTTCTCCTCACAGCATGGTTTTACAGAAACAGGTGAAAACAATTTGTGCACTTTCACGGCTAGGCAACAGGTATAGCAAACGTTTTGTATTCTTCTCATACAAATTCCAGATGCTTCTTTACACTGTTACTCTCTAAAACATAAAGAGCAATCCATTGCACAAGGATCATGATTTAAGGTAGGCACATCATTATCTATCTGCATACATTCATCTGGGCTAAGGCAATTGTTCTCTTCATCAGGTTTCTTATGTTTCCCTGACTTTAGCTCCAGAAATTGCTGAAACTCTTTTAGAAGCAATTCAGCCTGTAGCTGCTCTTTAGCTGCTTGATAGTCTCTGGTAAGGGTCACACCCTTCCCCCACTCACTATCTGCTCCTGTTGCAGAGTTTGGCTTAGGGAGGTCAGCACAATAAAAGGGTTTCTCCAGCAAGGCATTAAAATTAGGAAATTCAGCTTTACCTTTATCAGAGACGTTGGCATAAGAACAGGCACCTTTCTTCCAGGACTCTCTCCTCTCTAGAAACTCAGGAGCCTTATGGCTAGTTCTTCTGCTAGGGGAATTTCTCTCAGAAAAACTTCTTTCCTGTTTTGGTTCCTGGCTTTTATAGCACTGCTCGCCACTAGACAAAATACCTTTTCTCCAAGAGCTGGGTTTGCTAGCCTTCCCACGTTTAGGCTCTACCGTGTAGTAAGGATCTCCTTGAGAGTATATTGGGCTCCAAGGCTTACTGTTCCAGGGTTCTGCCTTCTCCCAGGGTTCTAGCATTTTTCCCCTTTGATTCCAAGTTCCTCCTGAAGACCAACGTGCACTGGAAGCTGCTTATCGTCTGCTTCGTTTCTTGCTGCGCTCCTTGTCAGCCTTACTGCCTGCCTTGCCAGCCTTGCTGCCTTCTTTGCCAGCCTTGCTGCTTTCCTTGACAGCCTTGCTGCATCCCTTGTCAATCCTGTCTGAGGATTTAAAAAGGGCTTTATTTCCCAGCACTCCCCGTCGTTCCCCTGGGCGTGCCCAATCAGTGCTGAAGCCTAACTCCTCCCCTGGGCTGGGGCTTGTCTTCAGCTCAGCCGATAACTGTGTTTTTTCCAAGCCAGTTTTGGAAATCCTGTGTGTGTCATCCCCTCCATCAGGATTTTCCCCTATCTCCATTTCCTCTGGAGGGGAGTCTTCACCACACACTTCATTACAGAAGGGACATTTCAAATGCAACAAATGTTCTGTCTGTAAACATGTCATTGTGTTATATGATGTTTTTGTACATCCTGACACCAACAGACATTACAAATTACATACTAGGACTAACTGCCTATCCACACATATAGGGGCTTGTTTACAAAGCCGCGGTAGCGGTTCACGGTCGTTATCGGAGCCGCGGCCCCATTGAAATCAATGGGGCCACGGCTCCGATAACGATCACGAACCGCTACCGCAGCTTTGTAAACAAGCCCCATAGTGTATGTCATTATCTGTCCCTGCTCTCTTTTATATGTTGGCAAGACTATTCGTGCCATTAAGACACGCATCCAAGAACATAAAAGTTGTATTAAAAGGAAAATTATGACGGCTCCTTTAGTGGAACATTGGAATTTACTCCAGCACAGTCTTGATGACCTAAAGTTTTTTTGTTATTAAGAAAGTCACTACTTCCCCTCAGGGTGGGGATCTTGATCGTCGATTAGTTCAAGAAGAACAGAGGTTTATTTTTCAATTAAATACAGTGGTTCCAGGAGGTTTAAATAAGGAGATTGAGTATCATGTCTTTTTATAAGTTGTTGTTTATTTTTATGCCCCTTTTCCTCCTTCCCCATTTTTATTTGATGACCCATATGCCAAGGAGCCAATGTATTTTTACGGCTGCTACACTTTTCAGAGGTAGGTTCAGGTTTTGTTAGTCATAATGACGTTTGCATTGGCAAATCTCATTTCTGTGTTTTAAGTTCTCCTCTGTATTTGTGTAGCATTTTCTGCCGTGGCAGTGTTGATGGTCATGTTTACTGGTTAATGTTTTTGTTTTTATTTATTTTTTAATTTTATCGTCTCCTTAGTTTGTTTTTATATACTTCGTTTTTAGTTTCCATGTTTGCCTTAGTTTTACTATTTACAATGACGTCTGTAGTGTGAGCATCTACCATGATGTTTGTTATTTATTTTTTAAGCGGCGCTTTTACCTTTTTTTTATCTGGGTATAGTTAATGGAATGCTTGTGTAAAAGGGTTTCATTCTCACACTTTGATTATTGCTTTTGTACCGTTGCTGCGATCCTGCCTTCGCAGAGCTTATGATTACTTTGTTTTGGTCTCACATACTGCCCACATACTTCACTTTTAGATTTTCCAATCTGGTAATGCATATATAATTCTATCTTCAGGCTGTCCTGCTTTTCAGCGTTCAGTTTGTTATGTCAATCATTATGAAGTTTGCAGTGGGAGGTTCTCCTCCTTCGTTTTCCCGCCTCGGCAGTATTGTTGGTAATGCTTTCTATTTTCAGTTCTTCTAAATCATGTCTTGTTTATAGTATGTTTCATAATTCTTTTCATGTTTAGAGTTTGGACTTAATATTGTTCACTCAATGCTCAATGTATATATATTTTTTAACGTTTTCTGATTTAACGGCTTTTGATAGCAGTTCACCTCCTGGTCGCTGTACGTATATTGTAAACGGTTCTATGAATACAGTGTTTGTTCTATTCTACGATGTTACCGATCGTTTTTATTATGAGTCAGTTATTTTTACATCCTCCGTTCCTATTTATAAAGATTTATCACTCACAGTTTGTTCCGTGCTGTATAAATACAATAGTTTATACTTTTACTATTAGGGATCAAGTTTACAGCGTTCCCCCCCCCCCTTTTTTTTTGATTAATGTCTTTATTTCACAATGTTGCAGATCGTTCTAGACAGTTAATTTGATATCCTTTGTCTTTATTTTTTAAAGATCTTTTCTTTAAGGATTTGACATTTATAGATTGTTTTACGTCCTTATTTGTAATTATATTCCATGATGTTTTCATTTCACGATGCTGTTGATTGTGTTTAGACAGTTATTCTGATATTCTTTGTTTCCATTTGTAGAGTTTTTTTCATGGATTTGTCATTACACAGACTGTCTTATCCCCTCCCCCCTTTTTTACAATCATATTTTGTCTACAACATTTTCTATGGCAATTCCATTTATACTGCATTTTCAAGTGTTCGGGTAACATCAATCTTTGGTCCCTTGTGTTCTCTGTTATGGTGAGAAAGCTACACTGTTGCTTTTATTGTAATGCCTCATATCTTTTGGTGATTATGTAAATGCCTGTAATGCTTTTAAACTATTAGTATGCTATTTGGTATTTACATTTTAAAGTTGTATGCATTTAAATGTATTTTATTGTATCTTCTTGATATAAAAATATCATAAGAAGATCAATAAAAATAATAACATATCAACCTGTTTTCTTGTGCTGTCTGTATTAGCAGTTTTTTGTCTGTTTTCTATATTATTTATGAACTGCATTTCTTTCAAGACATCATTTGTATATATGAGACATATAGTATGTCATATTGATTTATGTATCTTTTTATGTTTATCATATGGATCATCTTTATTAATGTTCAGTATGTTATACTTATTTTATCTATTTATTTACTATAGATTGGGAAGAGTTGCTTGTTCCACTCTTTTGACGTTGTTTTTTTGTCTTCTTTGGTAATGTAGTTTATATTTTTATGCATTATTGATTTTTTAATGTGCTTTTATTTCTGTTTGGTTTATATTATAATTTTATATTTTAATTTTATGTTTCTGTCTGTCTTTAGACCCCTGAAGAAAGCCTCAGGCCAAAACATTTTAGTTGAGTCTGCTAATAAAGTCTTTTGGATACTCCTACTGTGTTTGGCCGTGGTTTTGGCTTCCGCTTCCCTCTACTCTACCTTCTGCAGAAGACCTCCTTCTCCTGCTGTTTGGAGCTCATGAGAAAACCCATTGAACCTGGCCTCTCTATTATTCCTTCCCATGTACTTGTTAGGAGCTCCCAATGCCCGGCCCCATAGCAAATTGCTCCCTGTTTCTGTGAAGCAGGAGGGATAATACTGTGATAATGGTTTACGTTTCTTTCCTCCATGCACAGAGCTGTGTGTAGAATATCCTAAAATGTATAATGTCTGCTCATAAACTGTGAAATCTAACTAGAAATAATCTGTCTTATCTCCCCTCTAGGACGTGAAGGACACTTTGAGCAGGTACAAATACATTTTATCATCTCCCTTGTGTGGCTGGATACAATCTTTTCTTGTTTGGGTGGGGAAGAAGGGAGTTCTTCAACAGCTGAAACATAGGGAGAAGTTTAAGAATGGAAGAGAAGGACGTGGGAGTGAGGGAGGAGGGGAGAATTAAGGTTTGAAGGAAGCTCTGAAGAATGGAGGAGAAGAGAGAGAGAGGGAAGGGGAGGAGAATCACAGATCTTCCCTCTCTTCTCATCTTGGCGCGCCCTTTTCTCTATCTGTAATCACAGAACATCTCTTGCACCAACCCCACTGAATTTAACAGCTTCCAGTCTCCTATTTGACTCTCTATGGCTCTTCTCTCCATCCCTCATCAAACTCTACCCTTTGTATCCCCTTTCCACCTCTGCCCATTTCTTCCTAGTTTAGAGGGAGATGTTTGGGCTGGTCTTTGGTTAAGAACTGAGCTGCCTTGATGTGTGCTTGCATACCCCACCATATTCCTGGCTTCCATGATGGAAAGGGTCATAGGTACATGTGAAGAGACTCAATCCCTCCCCCTCTGGAGAGGAGACCACCAAAATACCTTCTTAAGTGGAGGAGGACTGACTTCACCACCAATTTTTCCACTAAGCAGCTTCAAACTGCTGGAATCCTCTCTCGGGACTCCTGTCAGTGGGGGATAGTGCAATGTGATTTGTGCTTTGAATCACGAGGGACAGGCAGGTCCTTGTCTATCCCTCAGTACCAGCTTGCCCCTTGTGATTCAAAGCGCAATTGTGTTGCACTAGCTCCCACAGGCAGGAACGCTGATAGAGGACTCCTACACAGCCTGTTTGGTGGGAACATTGCTCGCCACCTCTCCATTCTGGAGAAGAGACCAGTCCAAGCACCTCCTCCCACTAGAGGGATAGTGTTGGAGAGAACAGATTTCAGGAGCAGCAGATCTGGCACGGGGGAGAATACAAAGAAGGAACATAGATTTTTAAGGATTCTTCTGGGACTGGCAAATTCCGTGATGATAACTAGATTCTCACACCGTGCGGCAGACGCATAATCATGAAAAAAGAAAGGACCCTTGGTATATCTCATTCCTTCCACCTGCCCCAATTCTGTCCCTGGGTGTGTACATCAACCAAAATAATATCAATGACTCTCCTACCCAAGGGTGCATCTCATTCCCTTCACCTGTCACATTTCTATCACTTGGGGGGACGTTTTCTAGAATAACCCCAGTGACTCTCTCACTTGTAGGTGTCAGAAAATTAAGTTTCCCGAGCTAGAAGCTGTCTCTACTGACTTGAAAATAAATTTCCCATCAAGCTACCGTCAGCAGCTGAAGAAGTTAATCACAGAATTTGGAGGTGAAGATTTGTTCTCTTTGTTGTGTTCGTTTCTTATATGAAATCAATAGCAGGTACAATATGAAATGTATCAAACACAGAAGTACAATTTGTGGAGCTGTTAATGGACAGTGATGACATAAAATATCATGAAACTATTATCCACTGGTGGGAAGCTGAGAGAATTTGGAGAGGAAATAGATACATGGAACATGTCAGCAGATGGAGTCCATAAGCCCCACCCCGTCTGCCCGTCTCCCTTATCGCAGTGCCGACATTCTGGGGGTGCTCATGGACAATGCTGCTGTCTGTCTCTGGGGCAGCAGCGTCAGCAATGGCAGGGGAACTGTGACGGAGGGCTTACCTGAGGCTCAAGCCCTGCCGCAATTCCTGCCTGCTGTCATCTGCCACGTCAGGCCCCTTTGACGCAGAATATTGTGTGCAATTCTGGTCGCTGTATCTTAAAAAGGATATAGCGGAATTAGAAAAGGTACAGAGAAGAGCCACCAAAATGGTAAAGAGAACGAAAGGATACCCCTATGAGGAGAGGCTTAAGAGGTTAGGGCCCTCCAACCTGGAAAAGAGACGGCTGAGAGGACAAATGACAGAGGTGTATAAATTAATGAATTGAGTGGAATGGGTAAATACGCCATCAAAAAGTAGAAAGACTAGAGGACATGCAATGATGCTACAATGTAATGCATTTAAGACTAATAAGAGAAAATATATTTTTACTCAATGAGTAATCAAACTCTGGAATTTGTTACCGGAGTATGTAGCTGTTAGTGTAGCTGGGTTTTCAAAAGGTTTGGACAAGTTCCTGGAGGAAAGGTCCATAAACCATTATTAAATAGGATCCAGGAAATCCACTGCTTGCCCCAGGATGAGCATTGTGGAACCCATGTGCCTCTTTGGGAACCTGCCAGGTATTTGTGACCTAGATTGGCCACTGTTGGAAACAGGATACTGGGCTTAATGGACCCTGTTCTGCCCCACTATGGCATTTCTTATGTTCTTATGTTCTTGGAGGGGTGGGGGGGGGGGTAGTGGCCCATAATAGCAGACAGGAACTGTGAAGTAGCACTGGAGCCTTAGGTATATGCTGCCGTTTCCTTGCCATCGACACCACTGTTGGCCCCGGAAAGGGGCGGCTGCGGTGGTAATGTGTGACTCAGAAAATCGGTACTGTAGGCGACCACCTAGTTCACCTAATGGTAATGCTGGCCCTACTTCCATGGATCCACCTCCTTTCCCATGAAAAAAGTATTTCCTCAGATTGCTCCTGAGTCTTCCTCCTTCTGTCCTCATCCCCTCACCCCTTGTTCCTGATCTGCTTGTGTTGTCAAAAGCTCTACCCCCTATGTATTTATTTATTTATTTTATTTATTTAATAAACATTTTTGTACCGTGCTTTCCCAAGATAAAGCGTGGTTTACAGAGAACAGAATGAGAATTGCGAAATTGCATATTCATTTACAAATAATTAGTGAAACTATATACAAAGTTTATATTTATCCTTTGGAGGTATTTGAAAGAGTCTGCCATATTATCCTTCCTTTTTTTCTTGCAGAGTACATGTGTCTAGGACCTTGGGTCTCTCCCAATTTGTTTTGTGTTGAAACCACTGACAATTATAGTAGCTGCCCTCTGGACTGATTCCATCCTGCCTATACAGTAATACAACCACCTCCACCAACTAGACATCCCTGCCAACTAGACACTCACCAACTAGACACCTCCGCCAACTAGACACTCACTCATCCCAACTAGACACATGAGTCCATTGTACAATGTTGTTAATTACCCTCATGTTAAATGTAGCCCTCCAATTGGGATGTGATGTGACCACTTTGATTGAAGGATAAGGTGGTATACAAATCTGTCTAAATAAATAAAATAAAATAAATATCTCTGTGCAGGTGTAGCACATCTTATGGAAACATATGAAACAGTGGCAGATAAGCCCACATGGCTTATCCGGTCTGCCCACCCACACCAACTACTAAGCTCTACAATCACTTCCTCTGGGCTGGTCCCATGCTTTCTTACACAGTCTCTGTCTTCACTACCTTCAGCCTTTCCGTAAAGAAATATTTCAGTTTACTTCTGAATGTGCCCTTTCATCCTTGTCCTATGATCCTCTGTTCAGAGCGTCTTCTCCTTTTAAGATTAGTGGACTATTGCATTGCACAAGAAATTCATCATCTTGTTTGGTTAATTAGGGATGTTCAGGTCATAGTCTACTCTGCCCTTAGTTCCTCTCCTTTGTCTTTGGTCAATTCAGCCTGCTGCCTCCGAGTAAGATAGCTGCCTCTATCTGTGCAGGCCGACAGGTTCATGATCAGGCTGTCAGGAGGCAGATAGGAGATGTTCGGTTGTCATCTCATCACCTCCGACCTGAGCCTAACTTCAAAACATTTACATTAAGTCGTAAAACCATCTTATTTGCTCCAAGCCTTAGAAAGCTCAGGCTGATCGATGGGGCTGGGTAGCCTGACTTCCGCCTCTGGACACAACACTTTCTTATCTAATTTCTTCTACACTCTTTCCCTTCAGTTTTAATGGAGGTTTTTTTTTCAACACTTTAGTTTTTTATTGTAAATTGCTTTGCCTATATAGAAAATCCAGAAAATCATAAACCATAAACCATGTCCAGCACGGGGTGCACAGGGCTTTATTAGCTCATGATAACATCAAGTTCTTACGTTATAACAGAGGAAATGTCTTCAGTTTGCTGATAGATGTTAGAGCTTCCAGTTAATAAAAATGTCCGTCTGTTTGTTACATTTCTTTCCCTACAAAAACTCCTATATCCTACATCTTATATTATCCAAAGTTAATATTTATTTTGTCATATCGTATTTATTTCTCTTACCTAACATCTGATAACTATTTGCCTTTCTTTGACTGCAGATTGGCGGATTGAATATGGCAGATATGCAGGTAACTGAATCCGATATATCACTAAACTGTATGCAACGATCGAGTCCTCCAATGTGACTCTCTCACTGTAATGTCAGAATGCTAAACCAAGGTTAGGCATCATGTCCCTTGCTGTGTTAGTGAGTGAGTTTGTTTCCCGATCATACACTGAAGAGTCAGGGAGAGGTCCCTCTGGTAAGGAGAGAATAGGGACAGAATATTTCCCTGCTATTTGAAAAAGGTTTCCATATGGTCCTGCCAGATCAGTTCAGACAAGTGGGTTGGGCTCTCCTACCAGCAAATTGGTGGAGGCAAAGAACCAATGAAAAGCCCAGGTTTCAGTGACATCACTCCTATGCCTCTATTCGCCTCAGCCACCAGAGGTCCCTTCAGTATTTCTTTGTTTCCAGCAGATGGTGGGTGGATTTTCTCCTCTCTGAAGAAAATCTGAGGATTGAGAGGAAAGATTGATTAAACGCTCGTGAACGACCACTTTGAGGGTGACTCTCTCACTTGGGTGCGATGTGGCAGGCTCCACTAGACTGTGGTCTTTTTGGTAGCCATAGAAGGGAAAATTGGTTCAGCCTGAAGAGCAGCCACAAAATTGAAAGAATTTGGAGGAATGCAGCAGACTCACACAAAATAAATGCCCCCTTCTTCCTTCTCTGTTCCCCCTACTTTTTCCCGAATATTCCAGAAGGCTCTCAGAGGGATCTGCCTGTCAGCCACCTTAAATGCAGTGCTGCAAAAAAACCAGTGAAACAGTATCATGGGAGTAGAGCTGAGCCCGGTACGGATCCTTTGCCTGGGGCTCTCAGGGGTTGAATACCAAGGCTTGACCTCATCATTGTCCTTGTATGGAGCTCCTGATTCCGCCTGTGTGGGATGCAATTCAGGGTAGATTGCTGATGACTGTTGGCGCAGTTTGAGGGTTTCCTGCTGTTTTCTGCACGCATTATTAACATTTTCTCCTCTTGTGTGCTTGGCAGTCACGCGGTCTGTGCGCAGGTTCTGCCCAAGTGGCTCCAATGTGCATTCCTACCCTAGCACCTGTAACGTGCATTAGAGTAAAGGTGCAGTTAACACATGCTGCAGTTCAAGCGCAGTCAATGTGCGCCACAGTGAAAGCACAGTTAACATGCACCTTTGGGCCACCGCAGCCTTATCGAGTGCTGTTGTGATACTTGTCTTAACTCTCTATGTCTTCTTTCAGGAAGCTTTCTTTGACCTGTGGCAAGTGAGGTGCCTCATCTCTGGATTCTGGAACCTCAGGGCAGGAGGTGACGGATGGTGTTATTGATAACAATATACAGCAACCGTGCTGTGAGCTGCTCATCATCCTCTGTGGTGGTGTGCTCCCTGGTGTTGGGAGGTCAATTCCAAGAGGAGAGCTTCCAGTCTCTGGATTATCATCCCTGGAATTCTTTCTGTTTTTCATCAGGCCTGGTCCTTCTGGTATGGAAATTCAGATCCTGTGGCCTCTGGGTACCTCCAGATGCGGTTTCCTGCAGGGTAGGCAGAGAATGGAAGTCCTGTTCGATGACCTTTGACTAAGCATCCCCGGCGTGGGGCACTCCCTGAAGATGAGTGGAGGAATAGAGGAGTAGCCTAGTGGAGGAGTAGCCTAGTGGTTGGGGGCAAGGTACTTCAGGCCGGAAGGTCGGTGGTTCAAATCCCACTAGAGGACAGCAACCTTGGGCCGGAAGGACTGGGGTTTCTAGTCCCACAGGTGCTCCTTGTGGTCTTAGGCAAGCCACTTAACCCTCCATAGCCCATGTTCCCTGTAAAATAGTTATCTCCAAGTTATAATGCCCTGTTCAATGTAATTTCAGTTTGTTCAATGTAAACCGCACTGATGCAGAATAGCACAGAATATAAGAGAATGTAATTAAATAAATAAATAATGAGGAAGAACTGTCTGAGATTTTGGCATTGACTTGGATTCAGATGGCTCGGTACTGGGCTCTGATGTGGATGTAGAAGTATTCCCGCCTTCAGAAGATTGTAAGGAGGCTGGTGTGATCTGCCTATTGTGGAAGCAGGAACTGGTGGCATTGATTACCAGCATCTCATCTGCCTTGAACTTGATGGAGCTTCCAACAAGTCCGGCACAAGCATTTGCGAGAATGTTGCTCACACATGGCCCCGCGCTGGAACAGGCCGCATATTGGCCTCCCCACACCTGGCAAGCTTAAATGGTGAGGCAAGCCTGCTTTGATGGCTCATTTGTACACAGCCATGGAGCCTTTCTCCTTCAGTCCTGTGGCTGTTTTAAACTGCAGCCACCAGCATGATTGATCGCATCACCGCACTTTTCAAAGTGAAAAGGGAAAATGTCCTGTCTTGCGCAAGAGACAGGAAGTTCCTCCATTTCCCTTTTACAATTACAGCGATGCAATCATGCTCCTGTGGAAGGCGAATGGTCCTCAAAGGATTTTCTGGACCATCAGATGGATTTGTGGTTGAGGAGCCAGTTTCGTCATGGTTTTGGCTATTCTGCAATTGGTGGTGTGTACCAGCTTGACATCTTGAGCCCTGTTCCAATGGATTCAGTGTCTTCCTACAGATGATACTGCCCCTCTTGTGGAGTCACCCATGGCCTTCTTTCTGATGTCATGTATGACCTGGTATGTTTGGCAGCCATGTATGGTGCCCTGACAGTGGTGTCACAGCATTGGATTTGGCTCTGGCACTGAGAAGTGGGCACATTTTCCAAAGTCCAATTGGCTTAACTGGTTTTTAAGAAGAAGCTTCTGTTTAGAGCCAATTTGGAGAAGCTGGTGAAGGACCTGGGCAAGATAAAATCTACCACCTTCCAGAAGATGGGTCCAAGGAGCTAGTGAAGCAGGCTGGTGACCCTTGTCAGCCTGCGCCTGTCCACTGAGGGTGTGCTGGCCAGATTCCCAGGGGTCTTGGGAATCTTTTCATTATGAACCCAGAAAGCCCTTCTTCCCCTCTGTTTCTGGGCTTCAGCCTTGTTCTCAGGCCTTTTGTAGAGCACATGGGCTCAGAGACTCGGTCTCTTCAGAGAAGGACCCTCCTGGGCTGAAAAATGAAGATTTTGGGGCCCATTCCCTGGTTCCCCCAGTTGAAGGCAGGCTTTCCCTTTTCTTTCAGGAATGGGGCTGGGTTACCAAGGATTGCTGGGTGCTAGACACCATTCAGTTTGGCTATGTCCTGGAATGCAAAGAGCTGATTTTGGATGCCTTTGTCATGTCCCCTTGTGGGTCTGTGATCAAAAGTGCTGTTGTGCAGATCACCTGGGACAAGTTGCTGCACCTAAAGGTGGTGATGTTCTTCCCACCAGACAAATGGGGCTAGGGTAGATATTCCATCTATGTCATGGTGCCCAAAACGATGGTCCCTTCTGTCCCATTCTGAATCTCAAGGGAGTTACAAGAACTTGCGTATCCTGCTCTAACGGATGGAAACCTTGTAGTCCATGATTCAAGCAATGCGCCAAGGGGAGTTCTTGGCTTCTCTGGATTTGGCCAAGGCAAATTTTAATATCCCAATCTGGGCAGATCAGCAACAGTATCTGTGTGTTCCCATGCTTGGCTCTCACTATCAGTTCCCTGCCCTCCCTTTCGAGCTTTCCATCACCCCAAAGATGTTCTCCCAAGTCATGGTGGTGGTGACTGTGGCATCAAGGGATCTTTGTTCTTCTTAGAAAGTCTCAGTTGGGTGATCAATCAGGGAAGAGCCAACTGTTGTCTTCCCCGTCCCTGTAGTTTCTGGGAGCACATTTTGACTAGTGGGGAGAATTTTCTTGCTAGAGGAGAAGGTCAAAGTCTATTGGATTGCCTGGTGCTGACGTTATTCTGTGTGCAGTAGGCTCCCAGAGTTTGGGATTATCTTCAGCTCCTCGGATTGAGGGTGGTGACCATAGAGATGGTGCTGTGGGCATGTGCTCCCATGTGACTGTTCTAGCAATCCTTTCTGACTCAGTGGTGCCGAGTTCTCAGGAGTTTGAGCATAGGCTCCCACTTCCATTGATGGTGAAGTCCAGCCTGCAGTAACGGCAGCAGCCTTGTCATCTGAGGAAGGCCATGCCCCTGGATGATTTCTCCTGGATCCTTCTGATGATGGATGCCAGTCTCAGCCATTGGAACCACAGGGCAGCAGTATGGTCCATCAACCACCTCGAGGTGAGGGCCATCAGGTTGGCCCTTCTGCATTTCCAGCCTCTGAGGGTCAGGTGGTTTGAATGTTTTCAGACAATGCCATGGCAATAGCTTATTTCAATCGGCAAGGTGACAGAAGGAGTGCTAGAGTAGCTCTGGAGATGGCTCTCCTGTTTGCCTGGGCATAAAAGAACCTTCTAGCCTATTTGGCTCATGAGAGACTTATACAGAGGCACTATCACCTCCTTTTTCCTGCTGGCCATTCCTCTCCCTGTGCACCCAAGCATCTTTCTGGCTTTCGCCTTTTGCCTTTTCTACCTGTTTAGCCATTTTAATCGTCAGAAACAATCATGCCCAGGTCCTGCACTTCTTTCACAGATAGAAGTACTTCACCCCCTACACTCCCTTGCATTTTTGCAGCCCAAGTGCATGACCCTGCATTTTTTAGCATCAAATCTCAGCTGCCAAATTCTTGACCATTCTTCAAGCTTAGCTAAATCCCTCCTCATGTTATCTACTCCTTCCTGGGTGTCTACTCTATTGCAAATTTTGGTATAATCCGCAAAGAGGCAAACCTTAGCTGACAGCTCTTCCACAATATCATTAACAAAAATATTGATAAGAATTGGACCAAGGACAGATCCCTGTGGCACACCACTGGTAACATCTTTCTCCTCAGAGTGAGCTCCATTTACCTATACCCTTGGTTGCCTCTCACTCAATCAATTTATAATCCAGCCAGTCAATCAATTTACAAGTCGCCTGTGTGGAACAGTGTCAAAAGCTTTACTGAAATCTAAGTATACCACATCTAGGGATCTCCCTCGGCTCAACTCTCTTGTCCCCTAGTCAAAGAAATCAATCAGATTTGTCTGACAAGACCTGCCTCTGGTAAACCCATGCTGCCTCGGATCCTGCTATCCACTGGATTCCAGAAACCTCACTATTCTCTCTTTTAGCAGCATTTCCATTAATTTATTCACTACCAAGGTCAGACTAACTGGCCTGAAGTTCTCAACCTCATCCTTACTTCGGCTTTTGTGTAAAGGGATTACATGTGCCTTTCTCACCAGCCCTCTGGGACCACTCCTGACTCTAAAGGTCAGTCAGTGGAGCCGCTAGAACTTCCTCAAGTTCCTTCAATATCTTGGATGTATCCCATCCGATCCCGTCGCTTTGTCTGCTAACATATCTGAAAAATGGTTTGTCCCTCCATTTTATTGCATTGGCTATTTCTTTTTCTTTATGTATCTTTGTTTTCCTGATTACTTTCCTAGCCTCTCTAAGGTTTTCCAAATATTGGTGCTGGTCTTCCTCTTTCTGTGATCTGTTGTATTTTATGAAGGCCATCCTCTTTTTCATCATCTTTTCAGCTACTTCTTTTGAGAACCATAGCGGCCTCCTTTTCCTTTTACATTTATTTACTTTTCTAACAAAAAGATTTCTTGGCCTTAAAATATCCCCTTTCAGTTTTGCCAATTGCTTTTCTACATCCCCTGGCTGTACCCATTCCATTAACCTCTCCTTGAGGTATTGTCCCATCTTGGCAAAATTAGTTTTCCTAAAGTCTAAGACCTTTGCTTTTAAATGGACTTTATCAGCCCTAGTTCTAATACTGAACCACATATCTGGTGATCACTGGTTGTGAGATGATCTCCCACTATAACATCAGAAGCACTTTCCCTTTTGGTAAGCACCAGGTCCAATATGGCCCCTTCACATGCGGGTTCTGTTACCATTTGCCGGAATAGTTCTTCCTGTAGAGAATCTAGGATCTCCTTATTTCTAGAAGACACCGCAGCAGGGATGTGCCAATCAATGTCCGGCAAATTGAAATCACCTAGGAGTTTTTTCTGACCACAAAAATGTTTATCCTTGTATTTAAAGAAGAATTTCAAGACCTTGACTGTGTTTCTAGGAACTCTCATTTGTGGAGAAGGAATTTGTTGGCCTTGAAATCAAAGGTTGTGGAGTTGGGTGCAACTTTCTTTTTATGCTACCCATGCAAGTGTATTGTCTCTTGGCATAGGATTACTTATACCTTTTTTGAGTCAACTCAACTAGAAGAGTTTCTTTTGGATAAGAAATAGGGGCTTGTTTACAAAGCCGCGGTAGCGGTTTGCGATCGTAATCGGAGCCGCGGCCCCATTGATTTCAATGGGGCCGCGGCTGCGATCGCGAACCACTACCGCGGCTTTGTAAACAAGCCCCATAGTAGGGTAAGGGATCCATAATAAGTTTTCATCCATAGTTGAAATGGGGGTCGCTCCCTTTGACCTCCAATTTTGTTACCTTTGTTTTTGATTGCTATAATATACTTATAATATATTATAATATAATATACCCCTTTTCCCTTTGATGTGGATTTGTGCTGAGAATTGATATTTTGTTCTTTTTTTTCTTGTTATATTATGTTGCCTAATAGTATGTCTTATGTATTTATTTGAGTTTGTAAATGGGCAAAGCCTAATAAAAAAAAAGAGAAATTGCCTAGCAGTGGTACTTCTTATTTCATGGCAATAGTGCGTATATCTTCTATTAAATCTCTGTCCACTTCTTCTCCCTGTGAAGGAGATCTTGTATCAGACCAGTGCAAGTGCATTTCCCATTCCCTCTTTCTAATTTAACCCACAGTGCCCTCGCTCCCTTTTAAGCCCTGTAATTTTATAGCTTTAATCTTATTTTTAACATATAGTGCCACTCCTGCTCCCTTTCTTCCTCCCCTGTCCTTCTGAATAAAGTATAGTCCAGTATTACATCCCAGTCATGGTTCTCCGAGGAGATCAGTGACTTCAAAGAGCTTGTCCATCTCTTTGAACTCAAAGGCTAGAGGAAAAGAAAAAGAACTCTACCAGAAGAAAAATAGCTTTGCCCAGGAACACAAAAAGATTCCCCTTTTGCAATTCTGCTACAATGCAGCAGAAAAAGAATTACTATTACAAATGAAAACAAAACAAAACCCTTTAAGAGCTCTAGACATAGTTTCTATTCAAGAGCCACACAGTATTACCTTGCTTGCAATGGACCCTTTTAGGAATGACAAATGTATGCTTTCACTTGTGAATACAAAGTGTGAATAATTAAAAGCTGTTTAAGAGAGGTTGGAATTTATGATTCTTGCACAATGGCAGAAGGCTGAGACTGTTGCAGGAATGTCTAAAGATGTCAAAAGCAGAACATCATTACAGGAAGGAAGTTGGCAAACATGTAGGTTTAGAAACTTGCTATAGTGTAGATAAGAAAGATGTTATCCTTTAATGTAGTTATTATAAAAATAGAGGGACCGATATTTAAAGGGAATTTTCCGTCTGCTAACCGGATTAGTGACCACATAAAGTTAAGTCATGGCAAAAGCTGTCCTAACTTTCTCATTATCTGCACTAGGGCTGACTATCTCACCACTGGGATATTGACAGCGCTTGGCACTAACGCTGGAGGTCAGCACAGGTGGAGTTATAGTTGCAATAGCAAGGCACTTTTAAAATGCTCACTGCTGAGTCTGAATATTGACCTGAGAGTCAATGTCTGGGAGAGGGGGCAGAATTCTTTGCTCGATTATCCTAAGAAAATGTACTCATACTGGCAACATTGTTTCTTTGTTCTATATTTCAGAATCGACAGTAGGAACGGAGGGTGACAGTGAAGTTCGAGATAGGGAAGTTAACCCACTGCACATACAGACAGCGGTGGCTGGTGGTACCTCGTTGACTGCAGCCCCCTGGACAAAGCGAGAATTGTTAGAATTAAGTAGGGGATTTCCTTCCATAGAGAAATCTCCGATGAAGTTCCAGGAAGAGCTACGCTTAGCCATTGAAGTCTATAACCCTGGTTGGAGCGACTTGAGTCATCTTTTGAGAATAGTTTTATCTGAAGATCAAAGAAAAAAGCTCACAGTAAAAGCCCAATGGCCAGGAGAGCATCCCAAAACTGATTCTAATTATAATGACAGCTTGAGAACTTTAGAGGATGCCAGGACCAAGCTTATAGATGCTGTTATCATTTCCTTTCCTCCTAAAGTGGATTGGGGTACAATTTTTACATGCAAGCAGGAGTTAGAAGAAACACCTGCCGCGTACTGGAAGAGATTGCAAGCAGCGTTTCAGCAGCATTCTGGTATTGTGGACCCTCTCACGACCGCTACAAGCTTCATGGCAGGCACCTTTGTTGAAGGATTGCAGACTCCAATTCAGAATAAGCTAAAACGGATATGTACTGATTGGAAAATAAAAACACCTGAAGAACTTGTTAACGTAGCTTCTCATTGCTACAATAACATTAAAGAGAATGAAAAGAAGATGCAGGAAAAATTACTAAATCTGCAACTTCACATTTACGAGTTTACAAGAGGAAGTGGACGAGTTCAAGGAAGAGGAAGAGGCAAAGGTCCCCAAAAATTAGTTGAGGGGTCATGCTTTCAGTGTGGAAAAGAGGGGCATCGGAAGTCGTCATGCCCACAAAGACCTTAAAGAGGTTCTAGACTTTCCTCCTGCAGCCATCAAGACTGTGGCTTTGATTGAGACTGACAGTGAATAGGGCTTCATTGCGGAGACCAGGCAGTCATCTGACCTTCTTTCCTCTTTCTTTATTTGCTCTGTTGCTACTATAAGTCTATATATACTTTAGAAGAAAATGGAAATGTCAACGGGAGAGTAAACAGAAAAGAAACTACCTGCCTGGTGGATATAGGACTAGGAGCCACCATGTCAAACAAAGTGAATTTTTGGGCATTCCATTGAGGGTGCTATTGTCAAGGTGGAAGGATCCTGTTACCTTGTCCATGAAGGTCAAGGTCTCACATCCTCTTACCTTGCCCATGAAGATCCAGTTGGGGGCCATTGCAGGATGAAAATATCTTCCTCCTTTTCCTTGGGTGCCTATAAATATTTTAGGGAGAGATCTGCTTTGTAGATTTGAATGTACTATCTATTGCAGCTTACAGGGTGCATTCTGTGAGATGCCATACAAAGAAGGGGTGGAGAAACTGTTGATGGCTGTAATCCCCAAAGTCATACTGTCCACTGGAGATGGACTGAATGAAGAAGATGCCATCTGGATGCAAAAGGTTCTGAAGAACTCTGAGAGAAATCTTCAAATGAAATAGTCCATCTCCAGATGGATGCTGTTAAGATAACCCATACTCAGAGTACTTCAATATCCACTGGACCCTGATACAGTGGAAGAAATTAGGCCTGTCATTCAAGATCTACTCAGCCAACATGTTATCTACCTTGTTTTTTCTGCAATACACCTATCCTTGGAGATTTGTGCAAGGTCTAAAGGTAGTTAAAAGGACAGTTTTTCCATCTGTTCCCATGGTATCCAATACCTCCAGGATCTTGTTCAGCATTCCTCCATCTTCCTGCTGCTGCGAGGTGGTGGAACTCTCAAGTGCCTTCTGTAGAATCTCCTTACATCCTGACAGTCAATATCTCTGAGTTTCACATACCAAGAAGAGCAATACACCCGGTGAACCTGAGCTAGGGGCATGCCAAGAGTCCATCCTTGAAGAAGCCCTGAGTGATTCACAGCTCACCTGAAGGTTCCTTGATGGTATAATATGTAGTCTATCTTCTCCCCTGTGCTCTATTTATCAATGCTTGCAGAAATGAATCCATCACTCTACTGGATGTATTGGCAGAGAGACATGAAGGCCAATGCTCAAAAGTTACAATTCTTTTAATTGAAGGACAGGTACCTGGGATTCTGTTTGGGCCCTGGTACTCACGAGTGGCTGCCTTCTTGCCTCGAAGCTATTCTGCAGATACCAAGGCCAACCACCAAGAAGCAGTTAAGATTTCTAGGCATGTGCAATTCTTCCTGTCAATGGATCATAGAAACATAGAAATATGACGACAGAAAAAGACCACATGGCCTATCTAGTCTGTCCTTCCATATCAACAACTACAACAGCCCCCTTTTTACCTTTAGAGATGCTCTGTGTTTGTCCCATGCTTTTTTGAATTCAGTAACTGTCCTCATCTCTACCACCTCCACTGGGAGACTATTCCACGGATCCACCACTCTTTCCGTAAAGAAATATTTCCGCATATCACTCCTGACTCTATCCCCCTTCACCCTCATCCCATGTCCCCTCGTAGCAGAACTTGCTTTCAATTGAAAGAGGCTCTCTCCCTGAACATTTATGCCACGGAGGTATTTAAACATCTCAATCATATCATCTCTATCCCGCCTTTCCTCTAAGGTGTACATATTAAGATCCTTCAGTCTGTCCTCATATGCTTTATAATGAAGACCACTAACCATTTTAGTAGCCACCCTCTGCACCGACTCCATCCTGTTCACATCCTTGGACTACACATCCATTTCAAGCCTCTTCAAGACCTTATTTGTGATCAGGTGCAATAATCACTCTTGGACTTTGGCACATGAGACTTCTCTCATGTGCCTTCTCATTGCTGTCTCCATTAACACCTCAACTGCCTGTCGATGATTTTCAGAAGAAAGTATCACAACAAGGATAACATGATTGGAGATGAGCTGGATGCGCCTTGATGGATTCTGGAAAGCCCCTAGTAGTCAAATTGTGCTTCCGGATGTCCTGCTCTCCCACTTTGCCTCCGTGTTTCATGGCCAGTCACACAAATAGAAAGCTGGGATGGTTATACATTTTTTGAGAAATTTAGCATCGTCCTAAATTTGCTGCTGTTAAGGAAGAATTATGTGTCTGTTGTTTGATCTGTCAACAAAATAATGTAAACATATAAACACCACACAAGGGCACAAGCTACAACCCTTGAGACCATTTCTGAATTTATAAATGGATTTCAGTTATCTAAATGTCAAGGGTCTGAATATTGTCTTGTAATTTTATGTTTGTTTTCTGGATGGGTCGAATATTATCCTCTGCGGAAGGCAGAAGCTATCACTGCAGCAAAGAGATTGATTCAGCATTTCATTCCACTTGGGGAGTTCCAGTTTGGATCTCCAGTGATAGGGGTGCATGCTTTTTTGGAGAAGTTGTACAAAGGGGGATTAAGACGCTAGGAATTAAGACATCACTTTCACATATCCTATCATCCACAAGGTATAGGGAAAGTGGAAATAACTAATGGATTTATTGAGGGTAAGATTATAAACTCCCACTCAGTCAATTCACTTGCCACACATGTATTTAGGACCTATTTTAATCATGAAATGTGCATTTACTTTATAACATAGGGGCTTAGAACTGTGCCTCAGCTTCCTCTAGAAAAGACAGAAATGGCTGCACCTAAATGTCAGAAACATAGAAACATGACGGCAGAAAAAGACCACATGGCCTATCTAGTCTGCCTTTCCATCTCAACTACTACAATAGTCCCCTTTTTTATGTTCCATATATACACAGGATATTATTTCATAAATTTCTGCTCTGCCCCTGTGCACGTCCACAGTGAAGGTATGTGTGATAGCACATGTGAACCCTTACAGAATAGTGACTGCCTAAAACATGTGTATATGTCCTTTAAAATAGGGATTTAAATACATACATCAATAACACACAGCTTTATGCAGCAACCTTATAAAATCAGACCCAAACCGTCTAAGATATGTCAGGAAATAGGACTGAACTGGGTACAGGGTCTGACTCTGGTACTCTTATGTCTCAGGAATCATCCCATTGCAAAGACAGGATTAAGACCTCGTGAGATCATAACAGGAAGACCAATGAAAGTCTTCCCCTCTGACTACCAAGCCCCAGACGTAACTTTATTGAAGAGTGAAATTAGGATTTACAGCAGATCTCTAAATTCAGGCTCTTCAGACTTTCCTTGTACAGGTCAAGGAAGCAATGCCTGGTAGACCTGAAGTTCCTTGTTATGGCCTCGCTCCAGGACATTGTGTGAAAGTGAAGATGCACTGCTTGGCTTTAAGGTGGAATAGACCTTATCACGTTCTCCTGGTAACCAATACAGCAGTAAAGAGTGAAGGATTCCCTTCATGGATCCACGCTTTCCACTACACAAAAGCCAGGATACCAGCAATGGACCAGTGGACTGCACAACCAATCGGTGATGATGAAATAAAGCTACAAAGAATGTGAAGCAGTCTACAAAGCCCTGAAGAATTACTAAGAAGCAAGATGAACTATCAGAAGTTGGAACGAGATGGTTTAGTCAGATATACAGCAAAACCGGTCATCAAGAAAAGTTTAACAGCTCTTTCCATCCCAGACGTACAGCTCACATCATAGTTGCAATTGTTGCTGTCTTAGTGGTACATTGTTGCTTAATACAATTTTTTGTGCAAATTGTAGCCTTAAATATGAAGAAGTTAACCAGCAGTATTAATGTAACTCAAAGAATGGATATGTCTTCAATGCCAATTGAAGAAATGCATGATACGTCTAAGGAAAGCTGGTGAATAATGGACATAAAAATGTGATTTGACTGTAGAGATCCCTTTGGTGATCTAGATCAAAAGGGGGGGAATTGTGAAAGCAAAGTGTTAATAATTGCAAGTTTAACGGAGGATGGAATTTGTCATCCTAGCTCAAGGGTTAGAAAGTTGGACATGTTGCAAGAATGTCTGCAAATATACAGGAACGTCTGTTCCTCATAAAGGGAATCTGATTAAAGGAAAGAACTTTAGTAAGTACAGTATGTAGAGTTAGGAAATTACTATAATATAGATAAGAAAAATGCTAATGTTATCCTTTGATGTAACCACTGTAAAGCAGAGTTACTCACCTGTAGCAGGTGTTCTCCAGGAACAGCAGGAATAAGTCCTCACAAATGGGTGACATTACCGACAGAGCCTATGTAGGAATGCTCTCCAACTTCCATAGGAAACGTTTTGTAGCTTCATCGCGCATGTGCACTTGCCTTCCCATCCACCGGAGCCATCTTATTTCAGTATGATGGCAAAGCTTATAAAGAACAATTCCATGAGGAGGTGGAAGGGTTGTGAGAACTTATTCCTGCTGTTTCCAGAAAACACCTGCTACAGGTGAGTAACTATGCTTTCCCTGGGAGCAATCAGAAAGTAAGTCCTCACATATGGGACTCCCCAACTACCGGCTACCAAAAAAACAGCAAAAACAAGCCCAACTGTGCAACCAAAGAGGATAACCAGAAGAAAGAGCATGAGTAGCCTTTCTAAGGGACTTGGGTGATTTAGTGTCCACAGCAGACAACAACACCAGGAGACTCTCATGTTATTTATTTATTTACATTCTCTTATATACCGCGCTATTCTGCATCAGTGCGGTTTACATTGAACAAACTGAAATTACATTGAACAGGGCATTATAACTTGGAGATAACTATTTTACAGGGAACATGGGCTATGGAGGTTTAAGTGGCTTGCCCAAGACCACAAGGAGCACCTGTGGGACTAGAAACCCCAGTCCTTCCTGCCCAAGGTTGCTGTCCTCTAGTGGGACATTAGCCTGGATGGACAGAAGGGCCTACGGGAAAGAGTTGAATCTGAGTCCCAAACAGATGCTGGAGTATGGCTTGACCAAAGTTACTGTCATGCCAAGAATTACCATCAAGACAATAGTGGGCAATGAAAGTGTGGACCAAGGACCACATAGCAGCCCTGTAAATCTCCACCGTGGAGTCCAAGCATAGGTAGGCCACTGAAGTGGCCATAGCTCAGACATGATGGGCTGTGTGATGTGACATTCAAGAATCAGACCAGCTGTGCATAAGCAAAGGAAATGCATTCTGCCACCCAGATGGATAGCATGCACTTGGAGACAGCCATGCCCAGCCTATTAAGGTCAAAGGACATGAACAGCTGAATAGAGCACCAATGGGCTTTCAACCTCTCCAGGTAGAAGGCCAAAGCTCATCTACAGTTGAGTGTATGAAGCGTGACCTCAGCCCTGTTGGCATGAGGCCAGGTAAAAAAGGTGGGCAGAACCACCAACTGGTTGAGGTGGAACGAACAGACTGCCTTGGGCAGGAAACATGGATGTGTCTGCAGAACCACTGTGCTTGGATGAAATCTAGTGTAGGGCACATGTGCCACCAGAGCTTACAGCTCACTAACCTGGCGGGCAGAGGTGACAACCACCAGAAACACACCCTTCCAGGTAATGAATGTCAGAGGACAGGAGGCCAATTGTTCAAAGGTGGCAAAGTGAAGTTGCCCCAGCACTACATTGAGATCCCATGCAACCAGTGGGGTTTGACCAGAGGCTTAGAGAGGAGGAGCCCCTGCATGAAGCACGCCATAAGTGGGTGCACAGCGATGGACTTGCCACCTGATTTGCAATGGAATGCCCCAATTGCATTGACGTGCATCAGAGTATAAGAAGAGGGCTCATGGTCAGATCTGAGACATTAATGCACCAGTTATGGTGGTCCGTCACCAAGATGTTGCAGGCACACTGGGTGCATTTCTTAAATCCACTGGCCGGTTTAGACATGTTGGAAAAAATGGCCACTACTATATCAAACAGCTCCAACTTCCCAATCGGCCAGGAAATGCGAAGGAAAAAAGGACTCCGCACTGAAAAAGCTAGGAAAAAATAAAAGAATTGAAAATGAAGCGGCATCGAATGGACCAGTGCTCCTGATGACAGGCGGGAAGGCAACAAAGAGTACTAGCTTGATATTGAGAAAAAAAACCAAGTAGGGCAAAAAACAAACCGTGCTTTTCCGAAGTGACAGGACAAACGTCCACTGGGCTCCACCGAAAAGAGAAAACTGAGGTAAGATGGCTCTGGAGGATGGGAAGGCAGGCGCACATGTGCGATGGAGCTCCCAAAAGCTTCCTATGGAAGCTGGCGAACATTCCCACATGGTCCCCATTGGTGACATTGCCCATATGTGAAGACTTAATTCCTGCTTGTTCCCGGAGAAAAATTGGGTCCAGTTTTCAAAAGAGCCTATATTTAAATACCACAATGGTCAGCCATGGCATTTAAATACCAGTGGGATACTCAAGAGCCGTATCCGGATAGTAGGTGTCACCGTATATCCAGGCCATGGCATTTAAATACCAGTGGGATACTCAAGAGCAGTATCCGGATAGTAGGTGTCACTGTATACCCAGGCCATGGCATTTAAATACCAGTGGGATACTCAAGAGCCGTATCCAGAGAGTAGGTGTCACTGTATACCCAGGCCATGGCATTTAAATACCAGTGGGGTACTCAAGAGCAGTATCCGGATAGTAGGTGTCACTGTATACCCAGGCCATGGCATTTAAATACCAGTGGGGTACTCAAGAGCAGTATCCGGATAGTAGATGTCACTGTATACCCAGGCCATGGCATTTAAATACCAGTGGGATACTCAAGAGCCGTATCCGGATAGTAGGTGTCACCATATATCCAGGCCATGGCATTTAAATACCAGTGGGATACTCAAGAGCCGTATCCGGAGAGTAGGTGCCACTGTATACCCAGGCCATGGCATTTAAATACCAGTGGGATACTCAAGAGCCGTACCCGGATAGTAGGTGCCACTATATACCCAGGCCATGGCATTTAAATACCAGTGGGATACTCAGGAGCCGTATCCGGATAGTAGGTGCCACTGTATACCCAGGCCATGGCATTTAAATGCCAGTGGGATACTCAAGAGCCGTATCCGGATAGTAGGTGCCACTATATATCCAGGCCATGGCATTTAAATACCAGTGGTATACTCAAGAGCCGTATCCGGATAGTAGGTGTCACCGTATATCCAGGCCATGGCATTTAAATACCAGTGGGATATTCAAGAGCCGTATCCGGATAGTAGGTGTCGCTGTATATCCAGGCCATGGCATTTAAATACCAGTGGGATACTCAAGAGCCGTATCCGGATAGTAGGTGCCACTATATATCCAGGCCATGGCATTTAAATACCAGTGGGATACTCAAGAGCCGTATCCGGATAGTAGGTGCCACTATATATCCATGCCATGGCATTTAAATACCAGTGGGATACTCAAGAGCCGTATCCGGATAGTAGGTGTCACCGTATATCCAGGCCATGGCATTTAAATACCAGTGGGATATTCAAGAGCCGTATCCGGATAGTAGGTGCCACCGTATACCCAGGCCATGGCAAGTTTCAGTCTGCTTGTATCTGGATACCAACTTAGATCCGCTTTTCATGCCAGCAAAGTTATTCATATAAGGAACAACTGAAAATCACCGCTATCCAAATAAGGTTAGCACTTATCTGAATAACTGCAATACCCCCCTCTCCCCCCGTTGGCTATCCGGATATTGGTTTTGAATATTGGCCCGCCCGCTAGAGTCTGTTTTTGTCAGAGAGGGAGCAGACTGTACTTTAGTTTACTCTAAGCTCTTTCTCGTTTGCTCAAGCACCCTAATAAAATATATTTACACTGGCTGAATTGACACCTTGATCATACACTGCAGGGTCAGGGAGTGGTCCCTCTGGTGAGGAGAGAATAGGGACAGAATATTTCCCTGCTGTGATAGAGAAGGGCGTTTGTTTTTCCCGACCATACGGATATGTCAAAATTGGTCTGGGGAGCTCATATAGATGGTCTGCACACTGTGATGATGTGAAGGCTGCAGAGCCCTTTAAAAGTAGAAAAAACTCTGAGATTTGTTCCCACAAGCGGGGGATGGGATCACAGAAGCACATTTCCCACAGAGAGAATGAAACTAAGGCACATAGAAGCAGGGTTAGCTTGAAGCCACACCCAACCTCTAGGACAGCTGCAAGCAGAGAGAGGGTGGGGTCAGAGAAGCAAACAGTTCACAGAACATATAAGCTGCGTCACACAGGAAGTGAGGGGGGAGATGAACAGGAGCTGGAGAATCAGCTGAGAGTTGATTCCAGAGCTTCACACACACGAGGACTAGGCACAGGATGGTGCAAAGGAAATTGCAATGCTAAAGGGAAACTAGCAAAACCCCGAAGACAAAGTTTCTTTGAAGAATCAGCTGAGTGGGAGGAGGAATCAGGTACTGATCAAACGGTATGTGCTCATACACCAGAAAGACTGCAAGGAAGGTCTGTGCAAAGGCAGGACCGGTTGCAGGCTAGGAGCCAAAGAAAAAGGCCAGTAAGCCAGGGAAGGAAGCAGGATTTCAAAGCTGTTAATTCTGCTAAGCCCATAAGGACTGACCACTACTTACAAGGCAAGTGCAAAGGGTGTGGGCATAGAAAGAACCGGCAGAGAAGCCTGGATTTTACCTCTGAATCAGAATATAGCAGTTCTAGTCTTGAACCTCCACACAGATATTATAGGAAGCCTATTAGGAGGAGAGTTACTGCTAGTCAAGAAGCTTTTGCATTTCCTGATGAGAAACTATTAAGGGGGAGAAAAGCAAAAGGTTCAAACCCAGTTACAGAGGGGAACCGTGAGCTAAAGTGGAGAAACCTTTGTAAGCTTCTGAAGAACATACAACAGGTTAAACCAGAGATTACCCCAAGTTCAGAGCCATACAATTCCCCAACAGAAATGGACGTGGACTGTCTCTCTGATAAATCAATGTCCTCTGCTGAATCGATGGATTGCAGCCTGTGTGTGTCTAATGTATAAAGCTTTTCCTTTATGCTGTGTGAAACAAGTAAGAAGACGTCAGGAGTTCAGATATCATTGTATGCTTGGAAAGCAGACAAGTGGATAAAAAAACCTCATGTGAAAGCCTAGCTAGTTTTATGGCTGCTGTAATGTCAGCTGAGAAAGCTAGTGGTTTAAAAGCTAAGAGGTAGCACTCTGAGTGATGTTTTAAACTTGAAGTCAGCAAGGAAAGTAAGGCTTTTCACATTGCCAAAGTTTGTGAGTAATGCACAAAGATATTTCTACTGCGTTTGTAAATACTAGAAAATACTGCTATCAAGGTTGAGAAGTTTATGGAAGAAATTCACCTTGCACATTTTGGAGAAGAATCCTATACTTTTGGTTGCATGTGTTTTACCTTTCTGGAAATTTGCCACGAATGATTTCCTTACAGAAAATAAAAATAAAAGCAATTTATGTTATAAATTGTCCTGTGCTCCTTCTATTCGGACTGCTAACAAAAGCAAACCACAACTACAATTAAGGAGGTGATCCACCGTCTCTCCTCAGGCAGGTGTCTATACTAAATAGCACTATAAGTGTTCAATCAGAGACAATCTGCCGTGCCACCCCTAGGGGCAGTGCGGTGGGAGCGGTGGAAGGCGTCACAGGTGGCGTAGTGTGTTGGATTTTTTCGTTTGGAGTCACGTGACAACGGAGAGGTCATCTACAAACACAGGAAAGAGAAACAACCCCAGAGAGCAGCTGTATCAACTTCCAAGGTCTGCAGGTGGAAAGGAAAGCCGGAGTGACCACTGGAACCCGAGTCCAGGGCAACGGAGTTGATGAAGTGAGACTCTGCACCAGTATAAGGTAACCCGTAGGCTGGAGGGTTGGACCGGATAAGCACTGGTGTAAGAGGGTGGCTGTTGGGATAATCACCAAGACAAGGGTGAAGTGGAAGGTTCCGCACTTGGTGCTTTGTTTCTGTTTTTTTTTCAGGAAAGAAGATGGAGTCTCGAGACATCTTGGACTGGGCGGCTGGTCAGATAGCCCAACATCAAGAGTTGTCCACGAAGAGCCTGGAACAGGCGAAGGCGCTGTTCCAATCACAACAAGCACCGGTTATACAAGCAATGTCCAGTTGGCTTGAGGCCCAAGGGAAAAAGGACGATGCTGCCAGGACTATGCCAGGTGCAAGGGCAGATTGTCGGGGCTGGGACTGGTCAGGGACTGGGATTTTTGCAGGAGGTCGTCTAACAAAGGATGACGATGTAGACGACTACATTGAGTCTTTTGAGCGTATAGCTATTCTAGCAAAATGGCCTGAAGAACAGTGGGCGCTAAGATTTGCTGCCTCGCTTACAGGCGAAGCCTTAGCAGCTTACCGTGCCATGCCTGCTAGTTTAGTTACAAGCTATGAAGATGTAAAACAAGCGGTAAAGGATCGTTTGGGTCTAAATCCAGCGGTCTACCGTAGGCAGCTACGGTCATGTAAATTGAGGTCAGAGGAAACACCTCAGGCATTATATTACCGCGTAAAGAATTTGGTTTATAAATGGTTGATGCCTGAAGGTAAAGATATAGAGTCTGTCTTAGACACAATAATTCTTGAACAGTTCATGGAAGCAGTACCGAGCAGCGTGCATACCTTTCTAGTACTCCAAAGCTGTAAGAACACGCAAGAAGCAATTGCTTTAACAGACCGCTTTCTGGAGGCCAATAAGTTGAGCCTGGAGAAAGAAGGCATCTTTAAAAACAAAGTGGAGTTACTAGAAAGGAAAGCTAAGCTGGATGAATTTACAGATAGTAATGTGAAACTGTATAAGAGAAATGTGTTAAGAAAGTGTTTTTCGTGTGGAGAAGTGGGGCACGTGAAAAGGGACTGCAAGGCCAGGAAGGCTTTAATCACTACCCAGCACCGAGATACAGGGGAGGGATTCCTACTGAGGGTGGAGGTAGAAGGAATACCAACTGAGGCACTCTTAGATTCAGGGGCGAATCAGTCTATGATCTCCCGGAAGCTCTGGCAACAGATAGAGGCAAAAGAAAAACCCTCGCTGCCAAGCTCTGGGGATCATATTCGGATCCGGTGCGTCCATGGCGCAGCCTCTACCTACCCTATACACCCGGTGGTTATAGAGGGAGTGGGTCTCAAGAAACAAATGCAAGTGGCCATTGTACCAAGGCTTCCACACGAAGTAGTCTTAGGCCGAGATTGGCCGCAATTTCGGAAAGGTCTGGCTAAGGAGTTGCAGGTGGAAAACTACCCATCCGCTACCTTTCCGCAAATTGATGTAGCTGAGGAGAAGACCTTGCCCAAGGTAGGCAAGGTAGCTGACCCCATGCTAGCTAAGAATAGGGCTATTATGAATACCACAGTCAGGGAGAAGACCTTACCCAAGGTAGGCAAGGTAGTTGACCCCAGACTAGCCGAAAGAATGGGTATGATTACTACCCGTACAGGGGATAAGCCCTTAAGAGAAGAAATTGGTTCGCAAGTAGACCCAGTGCCAGGAACATCCTTCCAGGAAGACCTGCTTACTCAGGCCAAAGACACTCCTAGGAAAGGAAAACCTGAAAGGAGAAGGGAGAGGAGGACCCGGGCACAAAATAGGGTTAAAATAATGACAGGACAGGAACTACCCTGGGTTCCTGCTGAATTAAAGGAAAAATTTCCCTCATTCCCTGCGGAACAGAGGGCCGATCCTACGCTCCGTCGAGCGTATGAGTACGCTACGAATGGATCGAAGGCCCTACCAAGGTTTCTATTAGAGGACAATATCTTGTACAGGGAAAGTACAGATATCTGCCTAGGGAGCACAAAGAAACAATTAGTGATACCTCAAGCTCTTAGGAGCATGGTGTTAGGGATAGCACATGGATACGCGGGAAGAGTGCATAAAGGGGCGCAAGACACCCTAGAGCACGTATTGGCTAGGTTCTATTGGCCAGGGGTATATACGGAAACGGCGAGATATTGTGCGTCTTGCCCGGTTTGTCAGGGGGGCGCAGCAAGTCGTCCACCGAGGGCACCCCTAAGGCCAGTTATAGCCGAACTGGTACCTAGATTAGCCAAGGAAGATGGTCATGCCCGTCAGAAGGCTTATTATGCCCGACGAGCCCGACCGCATTTCTTACGTATGGGGGATGAGGTATTAGTAATTACCAATGCCAGCTCCAAGTTTGGAACTGCCACGAAAGGCCCTTATAAAGTATTAAAACAGATGGGTCCTCTACACTATTCCTTGGAGACAGGGAAGGGGAAGTACCACGCATACCACATCGACAGCTTGCGTCCGGCGCAGGAGCATGTCGATAAAGTAGCTGCAAGACCAGACAATAACCCAAGAGCATTAGTTGGGATTTCCAGCTGTGCGCGCGTGGGTGCGCCAGCTGGCAATTGCTTAAGGTGGGGGATATGTGATGATGTGAAGGCTGCAGAGCCCTTTAAAAGTAGAAAAAACTCTGAGATTTGTTCCCACAAGCGGGGGATGGGATCACAGAAGCACATTTCCCACAGAGAGAATGAAACTAAGGCACATAGAAGCAGGGTTAGCTTGAAGCCACACCCAACCTCTAGGACAGCTGCAAGCAGAGAGAGGGTGGGGTCAGAGAAGCAAACAGTTCACAGAACATATAAGCTGCGTCACACAGGAAGTGAGGGGGGAGATGAACAGGAGCTGGAGAATCAGCTGAGAGTTGATTCCAGAGCTTCACACACACGAGGACTAGGCACAGGATGGTGCAAAGGAAATTGCAATGCTAAAGGGAAACTAGCAAAACCCCGAAGACAAAGTTTCTTTGAAGAATCAGCTGAGTGGGAGGAGGAATCAGGTACTGATCAAACGGTATGTGCTCATACACCAGAAAGACTGCAAGGAAGGTCTGTGCAAAGGCAGGACCGGTTGCAGGCTAGGAGCCAAAGAAAAAGGCCAGTAAGCCAGGGAAGGAAGCAGGATTTCAAAGCTGTTAATTCTGCTAAGCCCATAAGGACTGACCACTACTTACAAGGCAAGTGCAAAGGGTGTGGGCATAGAAAGAACCGGCAGAGAAGCCTGGATTTTACCTCTGAATCAGAATATAGCAGTTCTAGTCTTGAACCTCCACACAGATATTATAGGAAGCCTATTAGGAGGAGAGTTACTGCTAGTCAAGAAGCTTTTGCATTTCCTGATAAGAAACTATTAAGGGGGAGAAAAGCAAAAGGTTCAAACCCAGTTACAGAGGGGAACCGTGAGCTAAAGTGGAGAAACCTTTGTAAGCTTCTGAAGAACATACAACAGGTTAAACCAGAGATTACCCCAAGTTCAGAGCCATACAATTCCCCAACAGAAATGGACGTGGACTGTCTCTCTGATAAATCAATGTCCTCTGCTGAATCGATGGATTGCAGCCTGTGTGTGTCTAATGTATAAAGCTTTTCCTTTATGCTGTGTGAAACAAGTAAGAAGACGTCAGGAGTTCAGATATCATTGTATGCTTGGAAAGCAGACAAGTGGATAAAAAAACCTCATGTGAAAGCCTAGCTAGTTTTATGGCTGCTGTAACGTCAGCTGAGAAAGCTAGTGGTTTAAAAGCTAAGAGGTAGCACTCTGAGTGATGTTTTAAACTTGAAGTCAGCAAGGAAAGTAAGGCTTTTCACATTGCCAAAGTTTGTGAGTAATGCACAAAGATATTTCTACTGCGTTTGTAAATACTAGAAAATACTGCTATCAAGGTTGAGAAGTTTATGGAAGAAATTCACCTTGCACATTTTGGAGAAGAATCCTATACTTTTGGTTGCATGTGTTTTACCTTTCTGGAAATTTGCCACGAATGATTTCCTTACAGAAAATAAAAATAAAAGCAATTTATGTTATAAATTGTCCTGTGCTCCTTCTATTCGGACTGCTAACAAAAGCAAACCACAACTACAATTAAGGAGGTGATCCACCGTCTCTCCTCAGGCAGGTGTCTATACTAAATAGCACTATAAGTGTTCAATCAGAGACAATCTGCCGTGCCACCCCTAGGGGCAGTGCGGTGGGAGCGGTGGAAGGCGTCACAACACCCAGGGTGTATGGTTCTCCCAGGAGAGTATTCATGAGATCAATTTCCTGAAGCAATTTAGAATGCTCTAAAGGATTTCAGAGATTGGTTAGCCAATCAAATTGTGATGAGCCAAACAGATGATCCAGTAGCCTCAACAAGCAGGGAGGAACAGAATCTTACGTCCTGTGTTGGGAAACAGGATGATGAGATGGGCCATTTTTTCATGGGATAATTCTAAGGACTGCTTACCTGGATATTGGTTGTCAATATCTCAATTGGTTAAATATGAAATGTGTTGGCTGGTTGATATTTCTCCACTGTTTTACCTTTGAAACCTTTTGTACTGATATCTTCCTGCCAGAGCTCTTTGCTTGAGTGACACAGTGCTTTTGCAAATAGCCACCAGTAGAGCGCCACAATTAGCTGGGACTCATACATCAGCATGTTCAATTGCCATCGCTGCAATTTGGAATAAACTGCCTTGGCCAACTCAGTTAGGATGAGATGACAGATCAGTACTGGAAATTATTTGAAGAAGCTTCTTTCTGATATTTTTTTAGCTCAGAATAATATGTACGTTTATGTCCCCCTTTTGTTTTAGTCTGTAATGTTCGGTTGTCTTTAATTATGCATGCTTTATTGTGAAATGCACAGAATGTTTGTAATCAGTTTTGTAGTCTATAAATTGGTTCAAAATAAATAAATAATGTCATGACACGCTGAGTCATGTGCTCCAACCTCACGATTAAACTCTACGTAGACAAGGAGGTGGCCTTCAGAATCTTTTGGGAATGCAGCATCCCCTCGATGGATTTGTTTGCCCCTCTGGCAGACATCTCAATTCTGCTTCAGGACAGAGACACACAACAAACTAGCCTTGGGTGCCTGCCTCTTCGGAGGGTCTCCTGTATACATATCCTTTAATATCTCTCATGGTGAGAACTCTCCTGGAACTCTGGGACAACAGAGGGATCATGATTCTCCTAGCACCATACTGACCCAACAGTCATGGTTCCCTCTGCTCCTAGGTCAGTCAATCAAAGAGCCCATTCAGTTAGGCAGCTCATCAACACTAATTTCACAAAATCTAGGGACTCTGTTGCATCCCAACATCAAATCCCTGGCCCTCATGGTTTGGCTGTTGAGGAGCTAGCTCTTTCTTCTGTGAACTTACTGGTTAAGCAAACCAGTCCTTCTGGATTCCTGAGAGATCCTACAAGGAGGCCATATGAAGACTGGCTTTTGTTGAGCCTCCTGGAAGCCCGCTGATGACATAAGCACCTCTTTTGTGTGGCTGCACTACTCACCTACTCCTTCATATGGCCCTGCATTCTAGGCTTCTTTTTCTAAACTAGGTGTAAGCATTCCCCATCCTACAAACAGGAACATTGGTGTACTTTAGTGATTGATTCTTTCTAGTAAGAAAATAAAAGTCTCTGATGAGGGACCTTGTCAAAGGCTTTCTGAAAGTCCAGATACACTATATCAATTGACTCACCTTGTCTACCTGTTTATTCACACCTTAAAAAAACATAGCAGATTAGTAATACCAGATCTTCCTTGTCTAAAGCCATGTTGGCTGTCTCCCATTAAGCCATGATAATTTTGTTCTTTATGATGGTTGCTACCATTTTCCTGGTACTGACGTGAGGCTCACCGGTCTGTAATTTCCTGGATCATCCCTGAAACCGTTTTAAAAATTGGCGTTACATTGGCCATCCTCCAGTCTTCAGGAATTACTGATGATTTTAATGAAGTTCACAGATTGGTAATAGTAGATCTGCAATCTCATATTTCAGTTCTTTCAACACCCTTTGATGTATATTACCCAGTCCAGTAACTTTGTTAAGGCAAGGACAAAATCCTTCAGCACCTGTACAATGCAATAATCTTATAGATGCTGTGACAGAGACACCCGTCTTGAACCCATGAGAATAGAAAAGGACATGGAATTGGACTTAGGGGGGAATCCAGTTGTGTATTTCAAGGGTAACCTGAATCCTGTGTACACCGATACCCACGAAATCTCTGCCTGGCCTGGATCTCAGGCCCCGTGAAGGGAGAGAAAGAAGAGAGAGAGAAAGCCCAGGGTGCCACACCCAGGCTCCTATGAGGTCCCTGCAGGCATGAGAAGAGATTATTATCACCTGGGAAGGGCCGGAAGGGAGGGGGAGGGGCTGGAACCCTGGAGGTGGAAATATAAACCCCTGCTAAGGCTGGAGAAACAAGAGGCTCAGGAGAGTCAAGAGAAGCTGGAGACGCAGTGGAGCTATAGAGGAGAGCCCTGGGAGGAGCTGAACCACAGGGAACACAGCCGAGGAGATGGGCCGAAGGCTGAAGGTACTGATCGGCTGTCTCGGGTAGAGCTGGGAACAGGAGTGACTCTAGGACCCAAGGGGCAGCTGTTTACTGAGCACTGCTTTGAGAACTCAGAACTGGACACTGCTCCAACAATTGAAGATATGCAAGTCGATACTGCTGAGGATAACTTGAGGGCTATGGATATTCCTATGGATTGTACTTTATGCCAAGCCAAGTGCGTTGAACCGTTATGCTGAGGGCTAACACTTTCTGAGAAGGTCTCCTAAAGCTGGAAATAACAAGACCCAGAGAACCGACAGGAGGCCGGGGATACTTTTGCTAGCACCCAGAGGTTTGTGACGCAGCCAGGAAAACTTGCAGGGAAGCTAAAAAGCTTGGTGAATATTTGCTGCCCGTGTCTCCCATATTTTGGTTTAAACTTAATCTGGGAAGGGAGTTAAGAAGAAGCTTTTGTTCCAGTGGGACTAAGTTTTATTGTTGCTATTAATTGTTTTACAAGGCAAGGCTAAAAAGAGGCATTGTTACCCTTGCTAAAGAAGTGCTGTTTTTCAGGGCTGAGAAACGTTTGAAGCAGCTGTGTGTGTTTGAAGCTTGTGAAGCAGTTATGCTGTTCTAGTGCTGTATTACCAATAATCCTGCATAAGAAGGAGTCCTGTGTACAGGGTACTTGAACTTTTGCGCAAGAAATAAAATTCTGTCACTTTGCCTTACCTCCGGACCATGACTACAACTTCTTCTTGAAGCCATTTTTGAAGGCAAACTACATATCCCATGATACACCTGGGGAAAGTTAGTTTGCCCAAGCCAATGAAGAGAAGTTCTTCCGATACCACGCCCCTCTAGGCTAGAGGCAGGTGGTGAGGGCATGACAGTGGCATAGTTGTGAGGATTTTTGCCTGTGCCAGGATTTACAACCTACAGGATTTTCAGCACGAGTGTGGAGATCCGGGAAGTGGTGCCAGAAGGTTGGTGGAAGCTGCAGCGGGAGTTCGCTGGCAAGGTTGGCCAGGATGGTGGAGCGGTCCGTATAGACACCTCTTGTAAGGCAAGAGTCAACACTTGAGCCAGGTAAAGGATACCGAGGCATGGGCTAACCTGGTTCAGAGGGAAAAGGGAGGAAAATGTGAATACTTCTGGATAAAGAAGGGACATTAGGGCTGTTGGGTGGTACCGCCCTTGGTGTTTTTGCTCTCTGTCTTACAGGTATCTGGCGAGATGGATCCAAAGGAGCTGGTCCAGTGGATGGCCACACAGTTCCAGAGATAGCAGGAGATGGCCCAACAAGCGCAAGAGCACACAACAGCCGCTATACAAGCGCAGCAAAAGCCAGTGTTGGACTTGGTTGATGCGCTGATTGCCAGCCAGTGGTCGGGGGTTGGAGGAGTACCAGCCCAGCCAGGACTAGTTGTGCCTCCGAATAACAGTCTGGTAGGACCCCAGACAACTGGGACACTCTCCTTTGGCAAACTGTCTACAGAAGATGACATTGATGACTATTTAGAGTCCTTTGAAAGGGTGGCTAATGCGGTAGGATGGCCAGTTGGTCAATGGGCTGTAAGGCTAGCCATCTCTTTAACAGGGGAAGCATTGGCTGCCTACAGGGCCATGCCAGTGTCCCTTACCACTGATTATACTGAGGTGAAAAATGCAATTAGAGACCGATTAGGCTTGACAAAAATGTTGTATCACCGTATGTTTAGATCCACGGCCCTGAAGGTCGGAGAAACACCTAAGGCCTTAAGCCAAAGAATTAGAGGTTTAGCCTTAAAGTGGCTCTCCCCGGAGGGGAAAACTGTTGATATGGTAGTGGATATGGTGGTATTGGAGCAGTTCATGGCTGCCGTACCAAAAGAGATACAGTCTTTTCTGATACAGCAAAACTGCCAGAGCACAGGGGAGGCCACCCTTTTGACCGAGCACTACCTAGAAGCTGAATTAGCTCGTCATCCAAGAGGGCGCACTCCCAAAATAGAGGCAGACGCCAGTTTTGCTCCCTCAGAAAAGGGACAGGGAAATAATGCAGAGTTTGGGAAAACTTCTGTACCGGCTCAGGAGGGAAAATGGGCTGGAAAGAAATGCTATCATTGTGGGAAGATGGGACACCTATGGAGGGGATGCCAAGCCCGCATGGGCTGATGGGCGAAAATGTGAAACATCTAGGAGAAGGGTTCCTCTTAAGCGTTAACGTGCAAGGGGTCATTACCAATGCTCTGCTCAACTCAGGGGCCGACCAAAGCATGATGTCACAGAAACTTTGGAGGGCAAATGAGGCTCAGGATGAGTTTGCCCAGAGGAGGCCGGAAGGTAGAGTCAAAATTAGGTGCATCCATGGGGCTGCCTCTTTTTACTCCCTCTACAAGGTGGTGATAAAAGGGTTGGGGGTACAGAAAGAAATCCTCGTAGCAGTGGTTCCAAAACTCCCCCACGACCTGGAATTGGGAAGAGATTGGCCGCAGTTTAGGCAGGGGCTAACGAAAGGCCTGGGATAGAAGGTAGATGGGATGGTAATGGTAATCCCTGGCCCTCTTTTTGGGAATTCCCGAAAACGGAGCAAGAACCCAGTGTAAAAACCTCCGGGCGGCAGTCCCCACGTCAAACAGAAGTTTATATTAAAATTTTGCAGGATATCCAAAAAGACCAAGAGTCCCAGAAGGGCGTCCCCCCAAGCCACGGGATATGACTTATGCAGCGCCGTGAATGGAGTGATACCCGGCCATGGAAAGGCCTTCATTGATACAGGCCTACAGACTGAAATGCCAGACGGATGCCAGGCAGTTATTGCCTCAGTGGATACTGCTCTGGGGGCAGTAGTTGAATCCATCAAAGAGAGATGTACTATGGATGATTTAGAGCCTGCATCAGAAGACTTATGAGAAGAGACTTGAAGACCTAAATATGTACACACTGGAAGAGAAGAGGGATAGGGGAGATATGATTCAGACCTTTAAATACTTAAAGAGAAATAATGAACAAACAAACCTCTTCCAAAGATGGGGAAGCTGTAAAACTAGAGGCATAACATGAAGCTGCAAGGGGGTAAACTGAAAGGCAATGTCAGGAAGTACTTGTTCACTGAAAGGGTGGTGGATGCTTGGAATGCCCTCCCGAAGGAAGTGGTGGGGGCAAAGACAGTGACAGACATATGCAATGCAGCCACGTGGGCATCAGTCCACGCTTTTACGAAGCACTACTGCCTTGACTGCGCCATGGACACGGACTCCACATGCTTCGGCAGGGCGGTCCTGCAGGCAGCCACACGCTACCCACACGCACAACTGAGCGTATGAACCCAAGGACTCAAACGAGCACAGTATAAATGTTTGTACTGTTGTTGCAATACTGTTTTCAGCACTGTTTGCACTGTTTATACTGCTCCTTTGCAGTGTTGGTTACTCATCAGCATCAAGCTGTTGGTACTTTTGGTACCGTCAGTACCGTTGCTCGGTTGGCATAATAAAACTGCTACCTTCTGGCGAACGTTACGCTCTATAGAGCTCATTGAATATCCACCCTCCAGCCTCATCTGACCATAGCATAGAGGCGTGAAGGGCATAAAGGGGTCTACTCAAGACCCAAAAGACGTCTCCTCCACGCCTAGTTCGGGAGTCACCTAGGCATGCCTAACTCATCCTGCTATCCACAGAGAACCTTGTTACGGTGAGTAACCTTCTTTTGTCAAACTGCACTGTCCACAAACACGTGACAAAGATCCTGTTTCAGAGACAGTCCCTTATTGTTAAACTTACTGGCTGTCAGGATATGAAACAGGAATTAAATCCTTGTTCTTGTTTCCTGTAAGAAGCATGGCTGCTGCAAACCCTGCTAAGAGTCTGCGAGAAGAAGCTTCTTGTTCCATGTGTTTGGATTATTTTACAGACCTAGTGAGCTTAGACTGTGGCCACAAGTTCTGTCGCTCCTGTATCACCCAGAGCTGGGAGGGGAGAGATACAAACTTCCCCTGTCCCCAGTGCAGAGAAACGTCTCAGTGGAGAAGCCTGAGATCGAACAAGCAGCTGGCAATTGTGACAGAAATAGCGAAAAAGCTTTCTGAAGGCTCAATGAGACTGAATGAGGAGAATATATGTGAGGAACACGCAGAGAAATTGAAGTTATTCTGTGAAGAAGATCTGAACATGATCTGTGTTATTTGTAGAGAGTCCCGGGGCCACAGATCTCACACCGTGATACCCATAAACGAGGCTGCGCAGGACTACAAGGTGTGTGTCAGTATATTTATTATCACAGTGTATCCCGGGACCACAGATCTCACACCGTGATACCCATAGATGAGGCTGCGCAGGAATACAAGGTGTGTGTCAGTATATTTATTATTATAGTGTATCCTGGGGTCACAGATCTCACTCCATGATACCCATAGATGAGGCTGTGCAGGAATACAAGGTGTGTGTCAGTATATTTATTATCACAGTGTATCCCGGGACCACAGATCTCACCCCCTGATCCCCATAGAGGAGGCTGCGCAGGAATACAAGGTGTGTGTCAGTATATTTATTATCACAGTGTATCCCGGGACCACAGATCTCACACCGTGATCCCCATAGAGGAGTCTGTGCAGGAATACAAGGTGTGTGTCAGTATATTTATTATTATAGTGTATCCTGGGGTCACAGATCTCACTCCATGATACCCATAGATGAGGCTGTGCAGGAATACAAGGAGTGTGTCAGTATATTTATTATCACAGTGTATCCTGGAATCACAGATCTCAACCCCCTGATCCCCATAGAGGAGGCTGTGTAGGAATACAAGGTTTGTGTCACTATATTTATGATCACAGTGTATCCCGGGACCACAGATCTCACACCGTGATCCCCATAGATGAGGCTGTGCAGGAATACAAGGTGTGTGTCAGTATATTTATTATCACAGTGTATCCCGGGACCACAGATCTCACCCCCTGATCCCCATAGAGGAGGCTGCGCAGGAATACAAGGAGTGTGTCAGTATATTTATTATCACAGTGTATCCTGGGATCACAGATCTCACCCCATGATCCTCATAGAGGAGGTTGTGCAGGAATACAAGGAGTGTGTCAGTATATTTATTATCACAGTGTATCCTGGGATCACAGATCTCACCCCATGATCCTCATAGAGGAGGTTCTGCAGGAATACAAGGTGTGTGTCAGTATATTTATTATCACAGTGTATCCCGGGACCACAGATCTCACCCCCTGATCCCCATAGAGGAGGCTGCGCAGGAATACAAGGAGTGTGTCAGTATATTTATTATCACAGTGTATCCTGGGATCACAGATCTCACCCCATGATCCTCATAGAGGAGGTTGTGCAGGAATACAAGGTGTGTGTCAGTATATTTATTATCACAGTGTATCCCGGGACCACAGATCTCACACCGTGATCCCCATAGATGAGGCTGCGCAGGAATACAAGGTGTGTGTCAGTATATTTATTATTATAGTGTATCCTGGGGTCACAGATCTCACTCCATGATACCCATAGAGGAGGTTGTGGAGGAATACAAGGTTTGTGTCACTATATTTATTATCACAGTGTATCCCGGGACCACAGATCTCACACCGTGATCCCCATAGAGGAGGCTGTGCAGGAATACAAGGTTTGTGTCACTATATTTATGATCACAGTGTATCCCGGGACCACAGATCTCACACCGTGATCCCCATAGAGGAGGCTGCGCAGGAATACAAGGTTTGTGTCACTATATTTATGATCACAGTGTATCCCGGGACCACAGATCTCACACCGTGATCCCCATAGAGGAGGCTGCGCAGGAATACAAGGTTTGTGTCACTATATTTATGATCACAGTGTATCCCGGGACCACAGATCTCACACCGTGATCCCCATAGAGGAGGCTGTGCAGGAATACAAGGTGTGTGTCAGTATATTTATTATCACAGTGTATCCTGGGATCACAGATCTCACCCCATGATCCTCATAGAGGAGGTTCTGCAGGAATACAAGGTTTGTGTCAGTATATTTATTATCACAGTGTATCCCGGGACCACAGATCTCACACCGTGATCCCCATAGATGAGGCTGCGCAGGAATACAAGGTGTGTGTCAGTATATTTATTATCACAGTGTATCCTGGGATCACAGATCTCACCCCATGATCCTCATAGAGGAGGTTCTGCAGGAATACAAGGTTTGTGCCAGGTCGGTTAAATTAGCACAAAGTTGAAACTAGTGTGCTCAGCCATGTTTCTATGCCAGTCGTGAAAGACTCGTGAAGATGTTCAGCCTTCGGTTCATTATTATGCATTTAAAAATCTATTGTGTATTAAATCAATTTAATGCGCTATGTGTTAACCTGTTAACACGTGTAATATCAATTGGTGCATTAAAACTTTTTAACATAGTTTAACAAATCAGTTCAGTTTATTTAAAAATATAGGGCCCGATATTCAAAAGGCAGTTGTGGTTAGTGCCGCTGAATATCCCCTTTCTTCTCCCTTACGTGCCTCGGGGAGGAGGTGAGACAGTGACAGTCGCTAGCCTACGGCTAAAAGAGACCTACGGCTAAAAGATAGACAAAGAAAACCACAAGAGCTAACTGGGCAGCATGCAATATCGCTGCTGCCTGGATAGCTACTGCGGCTTCCGGGCATGTGAGGCAAACCCGGATATTCAGTGCTTCGGCTGCATATGGCCGCGGCATTGAATATCTGGGGTTAAGGGTCGGTGGGTATGGCTATGTACAGTAGCAGCGCATAACCTGTCCAAATGAATATCAGGCCCATAATATATTCCCCTTAGAGCAATAAGCATGAAAGCAATTCACACTTTAAATCAGATCTGTGGTGCGGTGGATTTAAACATGCCCCAGCTGCACTAATTTTCATGTCATTCGTTTATCTAAAGTGGAGAATAAATTTCACATTTACACTTAAGTCCAAAATTGTTGTTATAAAAATAATAATCATATTCTAACCAAAGATGTTTATTCTTCATAGGAAAAGTTTAATAGGCACCTGGAGCCTCTGAAAAAGGATTTAGGAGATCTTGAGAAATTTGTATCTAATGAAAAGAAGAAAGGTGAAGAGCTGAAGGTAGGTATCTGTGTCTTTAGCATCTGCAGGGCATTTGTTCTTCTCAGTATATCATTCCCTGAATCACATAAATAACAGAATGAAAGAATTCAATCTCTCGTTACTTATAGTATGGAAAATATTTCTTGGTTCCTTATTATTTGAGAGCAGAATCTGAATCCATACATTTCCACTTGCTCTTTAGGAGGCCAGAAGTAGCTTATTTCTTCCCAAACTCCTATTTAGTTAAAGATAGTTCTCATCTCATAACTTAAAGGTTAGCTATAAGAAATCTGAGGCTCTCTTTATCACCAAGGATCTGTCATTCATACCTCCTTCTACCCTACGAGAAAGGGATACTGAAATAAGCACCAAACAAGAAGTTACTTAGGAATAACCACAGACCAACGTTTGACAATGGAGCCACACATAAAAAATACTACTAGAGCAATATACCTGAAATTACGGACCCTTCGACAACTCCGTCCCATGCTTGAAGCTGTAGACTTCCGGACAATCTTCCAAGCATTGATTACCCCACATTTTGACTTCGCAAATATTATTCTCTATGGTATTCCAGATTATGCAATGCATCCTCTTATGTTTATGTGTTTATGTTTATGTTTATTGAATTTGCTTGACCGCCCTTCAGTATTAAGCAGGGCGGTTTACAATTACAAAAAAGTTAAAGTACAACAGGCACAAGGGTGAAAGCGGAAAGGAAGTTACAAATTTTCTTTGACAGGAAAGGAGAAGAGGTAAAAGAGAAAAACGGAAACAAAAGGGAGGGTAGACAAAGTGGGGGGGAGGATAGGCTAGAGCGGAGGGTGATTGAAGGCAAGGGAGAAAAGGTGGGTCTTCAGAGCTTGTTTGAAAGTGGTGTGATGAGGCTCCAGACGGAGAGAGGTGGGTAAGGAGTTCCATAGGGCTGGACCAATGAAGAAGAAGGCTGAGGATCGGGTAGATTGAAGATGAGCAGCTGAGGGGGAGGGGAGTGCAAGGCGGTTGAGGTGGAAGGAGCGGGGGGTGTGTCTGGGGGTGTGGAAGTGAATGAGATCAGACAGGTATAGTGGTGTGGAGGTATGGAGAGCTTTATGAGTGAGCGTAAGAAGTTTGAAATGAATCCGAAAGGAGATAGGAAGCCAGTGAAGACGGGAAAGGAGAGGAGTAGCATGGTCTCTGGGGGAAGAGTAGGAGATAAGGCGAGCGGCAGTATTTTGAATACGCTGAAGTCGTGACAGTTGGGTCTTAGTGATGCCGGAAAAAATTGAGTTGGCGAAATCTATGCGGGAGATGACGAGGGCAAGCAAAAGGGTGGCCAGAGCAGAGGGAGATAGGAAAGGGCGAATAGCGCGAATTTGCCTAAGGTAAAAAAAGGAAGTTTTGGAAACATAGGAAACATGAGCAGAGAAAGTAAGATCCGAATCAAAAAGGACGCCGAGATACCGAAAAGTAGTGACCAGTAGTGAAAATGGCAATGAATACGGAAGCATGAATCCTTGTTTCGGCTTCAAGATATGAACACATTACCCCAATCCTGAAAGAGCTCCATTGGCTCCCCATCTCTATTCGTCTCAAATATAAAGCCATAATCATAGCATTCAAAATCCTACACAACCTCTCAGCGAATACCCTTAATGAGAATCTACAATGGACAATGGACAACAGATTAAGAAGATCCACCGTGTCAAATACTCTTATGGTCCCAACTATAGTAAGAAAGAGCCCCCAATTCGTTAAAGGGTGAGCATTCAACTTATACGCACCAACCCTCTGGAACTCCCCCCCCCCCCATCTGCGCTATCTCTGACCTTTCTACCTTTAGGAAACATCTAAAGATACATCTGTTTCAATTATTTACCGTACTTTTTAAAATCAGTGCGGTTTACAGATAACATCAATTTGTACAAAGCAGCGGAACATGCAATGTACATTACAGAGAAGAGGTACTGCAACTTGGGTTACAAACTGGGGTAACTATATACAACTGAGCTGTTGTGTCCCCGGTGTGTTTATGGGGACATGACACGCTCTGGACTATTTACAATCTAGATAGCTATTTTCGGTTGGGGCGTTGTTTTGCTGGGTGTGGGTTGCGTCCGTGCCATCAAGTCAGTGTTGACTCATAGCGACCCTGCTACCTCTGGGTTTTCTTGGCATATTCTGTGAAATTTCCATCACTTGGAATTGGATTCAGGTTTCTCATTGACACATCCCTGGAGAAATTGGGTCTTGCCTGCTGGTTGTCTTTCCTTGGGTCCTCTCAGGGCTGTTCATCCTAACGCAGTATCAAGGTAGTATCAAGGTAGTTATGAACAGGTAACTTAAATTCTCTACCAAGAACCTCAGCCTCCTATAATGCTCAATCATCATATAACTGCATGATACATAGATTCGCTATATATAGTATCATGTATATAGTTTTCCTGTTTTTTTGTTCCAGGTTATATAGATTTTCTGCACCACACCTGCTCTATTACTATGTTAAATACTCATTTTATTGTTCCATGTAAGTTAATTTATTAATATATTATCAACTTGTTCTATGTAGTTTTGTTCTGTTCACTGTAAACCGCACTGTATGTGAAAAAGCGCGATATATAAAAACCAATAAATAAATAAAATAAAATAAATAAATCTGTACACTTACTGTAAGATAATCATTTGTAACCTGTAATTTGTACTGAGTCCTGAGAGCCCCAGGACACAATTTCTGATTGAGGATTCTCTAGTGACACAGAGGTCTGGAGGACTCTAGTAAATGAGCAGGGACTATCTCTTCTTATATGTCTTTATGCAGCGCTGCGTATCCCTTGTAGTGCTATGGAAATGATTAGAAGTAGTAGCAGTAGAAGAGGCTCATGCGGGATCTGAATCCAGAGCTCAGTGGAACAAAACTGCTCCAGTGTTACTGAGATTTATGACTCTTTGTTTAATCTAGAGAGAGACGGAGAGCCAGAGACAGAAAATTGAGTCTGAGTATGATGAGTTACATCAGTTCCTGAATAAGGACAAGCAGATCCTTCTCTCAAAAGTGGAGGAGAAAGAGAAGAAGATTCTCAAGAGAATCGAGAATAATGTGGCGCAGCTAGAAAATCGAATCTCCTCCCTTGCGCACCTGATCTCAGAGATAGAGGAGAAGAGTCAGCAGCCGGCCACCGAGTTACTGAAGGTGAGATCTGCAGATGCACTTCAAAGGGAGATGCAAGATTGAAAATATCTTAAAATAATGAGAGCCCATTTCTAAAATACTTTAAGCAGCTAGTAGCGGTGTTGGCCTCAGAAAGACATTTTAATAAAAGGTTTCCCTAGCTAATATAGCCACATTCTAGTCATACAAACTATTATACAGCCAGAATTTGTCTTTATAAAAAGAGGCTGCCATCGGAGTCCTCGGGAAATTTCATCCACTGCGCAGAAAAGTTTTCTGTTTAAAGCTGACTGCAGAAATAGCAGACCTAAATGTAAATGAGTAAGTTAATCCAATCATAGTTATGCCTGTATATTGAGCAGCCCTTAGTATGTGGTCAATTACAGGGTTCAGCTGCAAGCAAATGGATTTGTTGTTATGCAAAATGAATAAAAGTACAGCGGAGGGAAAAATCCACGGCCAATCAGACGAAGAATAATCAAATCAACTTTATTGAAGACCCAACTCTAAATGTTTCGGCCAGAGGCCTTCATCAGGGGTCAGAGAAATACATAGTTGATTTGATTATTCTTTGTCTGGTTGGCTGTGGTTTCTGCCCTCCGCTGTACTTTTAACCTAATTTTGCGGGAGGCCTCCTTCTCCTGTTTTCATGCAAAATGAATAATGCAGCTTGTGTTAAACTCCACAAGCTGTGTTATTCATGGAAAGTTAATAACACCTCCAAAGCCATTAACACCTCCCTGGGAATATTGGTCCACTAGCATGTGAGCCAGTGCAGGGGCCAGTGAACATACAAACACAGCCCCCCCTCCACTCTCACACCTCAATTCCATGTTCAAAACCAGTGGGAGACCCCCCCCCCACCTGAAACCTCTACCCATCCCATCCTCTATCCTTTATGTTTGTATTTATTTATTTTATTGACTGCCTTTCATACAAACATCAAACCGCATAAAAATTTCAAAGTAAAGGCAGCAGAGACACCCAAACTCAGAGTACCTTACAGATACAATGCTCACCTCCATGAAAGGCTCCCACTGAGAGGAACAGACATGTAGCCCATATAACATCATGCAAGACTGCAATAAAGAAAGACACAGACTGCTGAAGGAACAGAAGCCACCAACCTACCATATATCCATGAGTAGGAAAAGACTAAAAATACTATCTTGGAAGCCCAGAACAATTGTATTCCATGCCTTAAGAAAAGTAGAAAGAAAGCCAAAAAAACTGCCAGCATGGTTTAAAGGCAAGGTTAGAGAGGCTGTTGCTGCCAAAAAAACATCTTTCAGGAAATGTAAAAAGGAGCCAAGTGATGAAAACTGGAAACAACATAAGCATTGGCAGGTTACATGCAAGACATTGAGAAGGGCAGGCAAAGAGAGAATTTGAAAAACACCTTGACATGGAAGCAAAAATGCATAATAAAAGCTTTTTCAAGTACATTCATAGCAAAAACCCTTTGAGAGAGTCAGTTGGACCATTGGATGATAGAGGGGTAAAAGGTGCGCTAAGTGAGGACAGAACATAAAAACATAAGATATGCCATACTGGGTCAGACCAAGGTCCATCAAACCCAGTATCCTGTTTCCAACAGTGGCCAATCTAGGTCATACGTATCTAGCAGTTTCCCCAAAAGACACAGGTTCCGCAATGCTTGTACTGGGTCAAGCATTGATATCCTGGGTCCCTTCTTAATAATGGTTTATGGACCTTTCCTCCAGGAATTTGTCCAAACCTTTTTTAAACCCAGCTACACTAACGGCCTTTACTACATCCTCCGGTAACAAATTCCAGAGTTTGATTACACGTTGAGTGAAAAAAATTTTTCCTTTATTAGTCTTAAATAGTTTACCCTGTAGCTTCATTGCATGTCCCCTAGTCTTTCTATATTCTGATAACGTAAACAATCGATCTATGTTTACCTGTTCCACTTCGTTCATTAATTTATAGACTTCTATCATATCGCCCCTCAGCCGTCTCTTTTCCAGGTTAAAGAGCCCTAACCTTTTTAGCCTTTCTTCATAGGGGTATCCTTCCATCCCCTTTACCATTTTGGTGGCTCTTCTCTGAACCTTTTCTAATAACTCTATATCCTTTTTAAGATATGGCGACCAGAATTGCACACAATATTCAAGGTGCGGTCTCACCATGGAATGATATAGAGGCATTATAATATCTTTTGTTTTATTTTCCATTCCTTTCCTTATGATACCTAGCATTCTATTTGCTCTCTTGGCTGCTGCTGCATACTGGGCCGAGGGTTTTAACATGCTATCCACAATGACGCCTAAATCTTTTTCCTGGGTGGTAGTTCCTAATGTGGAACCTTGCATTGTGTAACCATAGTTTGGGTTGCTCTTCCCTAGGTGCATAACTTTGCACTTGTCCACATTAAATTTATATTTAATATGCTATATATTCTAACTCTCCCATCTTATTTTTTAGACTTCTAGCATTTGCATACAAGCATTTTAGAGACTGTATTTTATTCATATTAATTTGGCTATTGGTATATAGGGCCATAGTGGAGAGACTGAATGAATTCTTTGCTTCGGTCTTTACTGGAAAAGATATAGAAAAATTACCCATGCCTGAAATGGTATATAAAGGTCTTGTATTGGAAGAATTGAAAGAAATATCGATAAACTGGGAAGATGTAGTACAACTATTTGATAAATTGAAGAGTAGCAAATCACCTGGACCAGATGGTATGCATCCAAGGGTGTTGAAAGAACTGAAACATGAGATTGCAGACCAACTATTAGTAATCTATGAACTATCATTGAGATCATCTATAGTACCTGAAGATTGGAAAATGGCCAATGTAACGCCAATTTTTGAAAAGGGTTCCGGGGTGATCCGGGAAACTACAGACAGGTGAGCCTGATGTCAATGCCAAGCAAAATGGTAGAAACCATTATAAAGAATAAAATTACTAATCATGTAAATAGCCATGGTTTATTGGGAGAAAGCAAACATAGATTTAGCCAAGGAAAGTCCTGTCTTACAAATAGTTATAATTTCTTAAGATGTGAATAAACAGGTAGACAAAGGTGAGCCGGTAGTTATAGTGTATCTAGATTTTCAGAAAACCTTTGACAAGGTCCCTCATGAGAGACTCTTGGTGAAACTAAAAAGTCATGGGATAGGAGGAAGTGTAGTACTGTGGATCAAGAACTGGTTAAAAGATAGAAAGCAGAGAGTAGGACTAAATGGCTAATTTTCTCAACGGAGAAAGGTAAATAGTGGAGTACCACAGGGATCTGTGGTGGGCCTGCTGTTTGTTAATATATTGATAAATGACATGAAAATGGGAATAACAAGTGAGGTGATCAAATTTTCAGATGACACAAAATTATTAAAACACAAGAGGATTGTGAAAAATTGCAAGAGGACCTTGAAGACTGGGCATCCAAATGGCAGATGAAATTTAATATGGACAAGTGCAAAGTTATGCAAATAAGAAAGAACAACCCAAACTATGGTTACATGATGCAAGGTACCACCTTAGAAACCACCACTCATTAAAAAGATTTAGGCGTTATCGTGGATAATATGTTGAAACCCTCTTCCCAGTGTGCAACAGCGACCAAGAAAGCAAATAGAATGCTAGGAATCATAAGGAAAGGAATGGAAAATAAAACAAAAGATATTATAATGCCTCTGTATTCTTCCATGGTGCGACTCCACCTTGAATATTGTGTGTAATTCTGGTCACTGTATCTTAAAAAGGATATAGTGGAATTAGAAAAGGTACAGAGAAGAGTCACCAAAATGGTAAAGGGGATGGAAGGATACCCCTAAGAGGAGATGCTTAAAAGGCTAGGGTTCTTTAACTTGGAAAAGAGACGACTGAGGGGAGATATGCTAAAGGTCTATAAATTAATGAATTGAGTGGAACGGGTAAACGTAGATCGGTTGTTTACGCCATCAAAATGTTCAAAGACTAGAGGACATTCAATGAAGCTACATTGTAACTCATTTAAGATTAATAAGAGAAAGTATCTTTTTAATTAACATGTAATCAAACTCTGGAATTCGCTCTAGAGGATGTAGTAAAAGCTGTTACTGTAGCTGGGTTTAAAAAATGTTTGGACAAGTTCCTGGAGGAAAGGTCCGTAAACCATTATTAAAAAGGACCTGGGAAATCTAATGCTTACCCCGCGATGAGCATTGAGGAACCTGCATGCCTTTTTGGAAACCTGTCAGGTACTTGTGACCTGGATTGGCCACTGGCGGAAACAGGATACTGGACTTGATGGACCTTGTTCTGTCCCAGTATGGCTTTTCTTATGTTCTTATGACTGACTTGAGCACCTAGGTAATTACATGCCTGAAAGAACATCCATGTTTTAAACCAGCTTTAAATTTTGAATATGACAGTTTCAACTTGAGATGACTGGAAAGTTTGTCCCAGAAGGAAGGAACCCGATAACTAAGGAAGATATAGTGTGTATTTTCCAGACATCTCTGGATGGAGCTGGGAGATTTTTTTAAAGGCACATTAGACTGCTCCTGCCTCTTGCCAACAGGGATCACTGTAGGACTAGCCTTGGTCTTTCCGATGAATTGTTAATCCTCCCAGCTTTCTGACCCACACTTTGTGCTGGACCTGGTGGCCATCTTGTCTCTGCCTATGATATATGTAGCTTAAGCCCTATAGTCTACAATTTACCAGAATTTGATTAATGGCATTTTCCTCCATGTTAGAGTTCTACATTGTTAACTTCTCTTCAGATTGATCCCATTCTCCTATACTCACTCCTTCATGACTCCTTGCCCGTCACTCTGCATTTCAGCCTTTCCACTATGATTCTTCTGCTAAGTCCTGCTGGTCACCTGCACCTGAAGGATTAACCTGATAGGAAGGCAGCCTGTGCAGTCAGAAGACTCGAACGAGTCCTAGCCTAGGCCCAACCTCAGCATGGGGTTTCACACTTTCCCGACGTAATGCTGTGACAATAATATTGTGATGACCCTAGGGTTCGTGAAGAGGCATAAGGGAAAAGTAGGTTGGCTAGATACCAAAGAAGACTAGAGTGAAGGACCTTAGAAGCCAGTGTTGATTTAACAGAAGAGGTGAAGCTTGGTCTAATCTATGAACATTTCAGAGTAATTGTACTGCTGTATTTTAAATTGGTCATTAAGTGAAGAGCCTTTCAACCCATTGTCAAGGGCATTAAAATAATGAAATTGGAAGCTGGAGGTCCTTGTCCTCTAGTACATGTCTGAGGGAGCAAATCTCATCCAAGGCAAAATAGCAGAGGCTTGGGAGCAAAAGGTTGAGTTGGAGTCGAAGTGGAATCCAAGGATAGCTTTAGTGTCCTAGAGAAAGGTGGGATTACCTGGTATGCAGGTGAGTAAGATTCAGATTTCTCATGACTGAGTTTTAGCTTTTGGTGAACAAGTCAGTAAGTCACAACCTCCTGGCCAGAATTCTGATGATCCAGATCTTTAACCCCTGGTTCTATGCAAGCAACTAGTTGACTAACCATTACCGCATAAAAACTATTAGTGATGCCAATCCTTGGATCAAGATAGCGAGCGATCGGCGCGAAGAAAAGATTGAATAGGTTAGGTGCCAGGATGGAACTCTGAGGGACACCAGAAAGAGGATGAGAAGAATCAGACGAGAGGGAACCCCAGTCCATCCCTAATGATCCATTATGAAGAGAGGCCCTAAACCAGCCAAGCACTTTACCACTAACCCAATGCTTTCCCAGGAGTGATAGTGTTTGTTTTATTTTATTTTAGTATTTAGTTCACACCTTTCCAGTAGTAGATCAAGGTGAGTTACAACAGATACTGTACGTATTTCTCTTTCCCCAGTCTAAGGTTGTACCTAAGTAACTAGTCCAAGGCCACAAGGATAATAGTAATATCAAATATCTGATTATATCAAAAGCAGCTCGTAAGTCTGGAGTGGAGGAGTAGCCTAGTGGTTGGGGCAAGGTACTTCAGGCCGGAAGGTCGGTGGTTCAAATCCCACTAGAGGACAGCAACCTTGGGCCGGAAGGACTGGGGTTTCTAGTCCCACAGGTGCTCCTTGTGGTCTTGGGCAAGCCACTTAACCCTCCATAGCCCATGTTCCCTGTAAAATAGTTATCTCCAAGTTATAATACCCTGTTCAATGTAATTTCAGTTTGTTCAATTTAAACCGCACTGATGCAGAATAGCGTGGTATATAAGAGAATGTAAATAAATAAAATAAAAATAAAATAAGTCTAACAAGACAAGAATTCCATGTCTACTGAAATCAAGATTAAGGGGAATATTATTGACTGTATCCACTAAGCAGGCTTCAGTGCTACATCCCATCTGAAAGCCTGACTGATGGGGACGAAGAGCAGGACTCTTACCAAAATACTTGGAAAGTTGGCCAGCTCTCATTTTCTCCGCAACTTTGGAGATAAATAGTAGGCTTGAAACAGGCTGATAGTGGGTCACATTTAAGAGGTCTTGATTAGGTTTCTTAAGAAGCAAGTGAACCTTTGGTGCCTCTTTCCAGCAATCAGGGAAGCAGCCATGTGCCAAACCAGCAAGGATGGTCCCCTTACTGAGTATTTCTTAATTGTATGCCCACACCAGATCCCCAGCCACCCCTTCATTTTTTCTTAAAAATCAGGCAACCCCACCCTCTGGAATCTTCCAGAACTAGAAGCACGCTGCCGCTCCCATATTTTGCAGCCAGTGTCCTAGTAGTAGTAGTACCACAACACAATCACTAGGAGCCAGCGGTGACTGGGGATCACTCCTGCCCATCACTAGACTCCAGGATACACCGATAAATGCTGGGGGGGGGGGGGGGTGATTTTTAACAAGGCAAGAGGGGTGGGGTGTTCAGGGAGACAATATATTTAAGAGGGGATCAGAGGGATTGGGGTTCCAAGAAGGTTTCCTGATTTTGAATATGGGATTGCGGGGTGGGGGAAACTATTTTTCACATTCACTGGCCCCTTTAAAGGCTAGTGGGTCTGCTATCTTTGCTTAGCTGCGGCTGGGAATGTGCAGTATTCCCTGCTGCAGCAACCCAAAGAGCAGATCCCAGCACATTCACTAAACCGTTCTACTGAGATACTACAGATTAGCGAATCTTTCAGTAAATTCTGCTATGGTAAATTAGCACGCAAATGCACTATTGTATTATGGCTTAGTAAACAGGGGTACTTAAGACTGTAAGCCCTCATGGGCAGGGACCTACCGATGGCACCTGAAAATATAACTCACTCTGGGCTTCCCTTGGTTGTGACAGCTGAGCTCTGTCCTGAGAAGCAGAAGCTAATAAGAGCCTCATTCTGTCCGGCCTCTCTCCTTACACCTTCTAGAGGAACTCATATGTGAAAACTCATCAAACCCACCCTCTCCCTTATTACTCCTCATGCAATTCTTATTTCTCTGTCGACAAGCAGAATGAGTCAGGCACACCTGGGTGGCGTCATCCGACGGCGCCATGGATGGAATGCTCTCCAATAGCTCAAAAGAGTCAGAAGACTCTTCTGAGCATGTGCCAGTCACCCCACCTGTGAGCCCATCCCCTTTCCCCTTCAGTCTATTCTTTCCGTCCAGCCATGCGGACGGATCTCCATGCTTTCTATGGTTTTCCCATTTTCTAAATCTTACTGTTTAACTGTTTTTCCCCTCTTTCCACAGGATCGTCTAATTGGAGCAGTTTTGGGAAGGAAATTAAAACTCTTGCAACCATGTGGATCCACAGTGGCAGAACCCTCCCCTGGCAGCCCTCTGCCCTCTGGCCACCAGCTCAGCCTACTGCCACCTCCTGATCGGCTTCTGACTGTTGAATACTGTGGAGGTAAACTCCGGCTAACCCCATGGCCTGGGAATCTGGCGTGCCGGAAGATCCAGAGCAATGCCACAGAGGAACGCTGGCCCACTGCATGCGGCAGCATCTAAGAGCCTGATGAAGCAGAGCCAAATCCTCTCTTCCTTGCTCATATGCTGCTGATGGGGTACAGCTACAGAGAGATTTGAAATGAGTCACCTGGGCATGGGATGTGCCACAAAAGGCCTCCAAGAGTGATGTACATAGTTTTACCTGTTCTCCAAGTTCAAATTCCTGTTTATTGTAAGTCCAATGTAGACTTCCCACACTGGACATTTGTGTTACATGTGAACCGCGCTGATGTTAAATAGTGCGGTATATAAAAAATGTTAAATAAATAAATAAATTCCCAGCCCAGCTCATCGGGAGCACCCTCACCACCAAGGCTTCTGCAGACGAGGCGGCCCGGCCAGTCACAATGGCACCGAAATGCCTCCCTATCGATCGGCTCCACCACCCCATGGCCATTGGATTGGATTGGAGCATGCTCATCAGTGCGCCTCTGTGCCATTACAACTGATGCACTTAGCCGGTGCCGATCTACACAATTGTTCCAACCTGCAGGCTCTGCCCCCGAGTCCTCTTGACACAGTTGCTCTGACCTGCAGGCTCCGCCCTGGGTCCTCCCGGCATGGTTACTCCAATTCGCAAGGCACATGCTGATGCGCAGGCTCCTCTGCATCTCGGGGACTATGACCTTTGTGGCGCTAATCACAGCACTCTGACTCCCCCCTGCCCCCACAGAGCAGCCCTTCTTAAGCCTTCCTGGGATGAGGTTTCTGTTCTCCACTCCATCAGGCATCGCCCGAGGACCTTCTGCACTTTCACAGCAGCTTGGAGGTTAGAGCGAACAATTTAGAACCCCTGAAGCTAGGGCTCAATTCCCACTGGCACTCCCTGTGACCTAGCTTGGAAGAAAAGTCCTGACAATCTACTTCTCCAGACCTCACTGGGAAGTGCAAGAAGCATGCCTCCCCCCCCCCCCCCCCCGTCGCTCAGTGAATCCTGGGGTAGTCATTTCCCAGTACAATTCCCACCTCAGTGTGTTGGATGTGTAGCTTAAAGGCTATTGCACAACCTTGGCAAACAACAGACCAGGATTGAATCCCTTGTCCCACCCCCCCCCCCCAAGGTCAGGAGTCCCACATGAAAAACACCTTTAAGGGGGCTACAAGAAAAAAAAGCCTCTCCGGCATGGGCCGACACATTGAAAGAGGGCTACAGCAGTTCACAAACAGCTCACCCCTGGCTTCCCTTTCCTTTCAACGGTCTGCTTCTGTTGATCACCATGATGCCTTTCAGGAACCCTCACATTCAGGCATTAACATAGTGGTTAAAAGCTGGCCTGCTACCTGGAGGTCAAGGTTCAGTTCCCACTAACACTCCCGGACACTCTTGCTGCTTGATAGACCTTGCTGACAGGTAGAAAGCACACCAGCTTGTAGGATTCTAATGGGGGAGTCTTCTGAAAACATATACCTTCTAATCCAGGCCTACCCCAAGAGCAGTCCTTCAACCAAGCTCACCAGTTCAAGGGAATCGCCTTATGCCGTTCATTGTGCTGGGGCCTGACAGGGACATTGCCAGGCTCCAAAGAGCCTCTGCTAGCCTTGACCACCATAACGGGCACATCAATTAGATGTGACGTCCTTCCAGCAAGTTGCCAACCCTGAGGCCCAGCTCCGAAAAGATGGCCTACACTGATGGATGCTCATGCCTCTATGTTATAGGCCAGTTCTCGTGTTCTCTTCTCGCTGCACAGGTGAGGTTAGTGACACCCAGAGCTCCTGACCACCACCAGGCAGTTGCCCTTGGGGATGTCTTGGTGAGCATACTGGCCTCACAAGCGAGGACCCAGAGTCCTACCTGCTTCGTGCATGAGTGGACAAGTAGCCAGATGCTTACAGCACTGACTACGGAAACCAGAAGATCATGGTTCCACTCCCACTGGTGCCCTCGCCAACCTCCGGCCTACTAGGCAGGGCAGCACACCAACTGGGGCTCTGCATTACATGGAACACTGATACGAGCTAGTAGCTCTATGTCTTAAGAACATACATAAGAACATAAGATATGCCATACTGGGTCAGACCAAGGTCCATCAAGCCCAGTATCCTGTTTCCAACAGTGGCCAATCTAGGTCATACGTACCTAGCAGTTTCCCCAAAAGACACAGGTTCCACAATGCTTGTACTGGGTCAAGCATTGATATCCTGGGTCCCTTCTTAATAATGGTTTATAGACCTTTCCTCCAGGAACTTGTCCAAACCTTTTTAAACCCAGCTACACTAACAGCCTTTACTACATCCTCCGGTAACAAATTCCAGAGTTTGATTACGCGTTGAGTGAAAAAATATTTTCTTTTATTAGTCTTAAACAGTTTACCCTGTAGCTTCATTGCATGTCCCCTAGTCTTTCTATATTCTGATAATGTAAAGAATCGATCTACGTTTACCCGTTCCACTCCGTTCATTAATTTATAGACTTCTATCATATCTCCCCTCAGCCGTCTCTTTTCCAGGTTAAAGAGCCCTAACCTTTTTAGCCTTTCTTCATAGGAATATCCTTCCATCCCCTTTACCATTTTGGTGGCTCTTCTCTGAACCTTTTCTAATAATGCTATATCCTTTTTAAGATACGGCAACCAGAATTGCACATAAATATTCAAGGTGCAGTCTCACCATGGAACAATATAGAGGCATTATAATATCTTTTGTTTTATTTTCCATTCCTTTCCTTATGATACCTAGCATTCTATTTGCTCTCTTGGCCGCCGCTGCACACTGGGCCGAGGGTTTTGACATGTTATCGACAATGACGCCTAAATCTTTTTCCTGGGTGGTGGTTTCCAATGTGGAACCTTGCATCGTGGAACCATAGTTTGGGTTGTTCTTCCCTAGGTGCATAACTTTGCACTTGTCCACATTAAATTTCATCTGCCATTTTGATGCCCAGTCTTCCAATTTATCAAGATCCTCTTGCAATTTTCCACAATCCTCTTGGGTTTTAACAACTTTAAATAGTTTTGTGTTATCTGCAAATTTGATAACCTCACTCGTTATTCCACATTCCAGGTCATTTATGAATATGTCAAAAAGCAGTGGACCCAGCACAGATCCCTGGGGTACACCACTATTCACCTTTCTCCTTGGTTCTCCAGAACCAAGGCAACAGTGCTGTCTTGCCACCATGAGATGCAGCTGCTCTCTTCTGCAGACTCAGGCCTGAGACACTCACCTTCGGCCCTTCACGCATGCTCCATAGATGGACTTATCCGAAACAGAGAATCACCTTGCTCCACAGGTACACGGCCAAAGGAGAGAATAATAACATAAAGGTCCTTCCACTGGTCAGACAAGAGTCCAGTAAGGCCAGTATCCTGCTTCCAGCGGTAGCCAACCCAGGCTGCAAGTACCATTCAGACTTCCAGAATGCAAATTTCCCGATGCTTGTCCCTGTGGTCTTCACTCAACAATGGCTTGTGCTCCTGATGGGTCCAAACACCTCTAGAACTCAGCCACACGAGCAACGTTACTACATCCTCCAGTAATGACATTAGAGTTAAAAAAAGACAAAAACACCCCCCAAGGTACAGAGAAATATATAATCCCTCTCACTGGACTCATATGTGTCACGTCCTGCATCGTTACTTCAGTCCATAGTACTGCAACTTCCAATGGAGGACTGCGTCCCGGCAGCACCAATGCAACCCCTTTGCTACATGAAAGTATCTGGAGGTCAAGCCTCCTGCGACAGTGAAGGGGTTCCACTGTGCCAGCCCCCTTCCCCAAACCCACACAAAGAGATTTATTTATTTATTTAACACGTTTTATATACTGCGTTTCTTACATTCTAAGCGATCTACATAGAACATTGCTACCTTTAGAAATAACATTGAACACGTAATCAAGCAGGTCCAGACCCCTCCACACAGGGAGTTAACTTGATCAGGTGGCCCTTGATGCAGCCCCAAAGAGGTCCTGGACCCGGAAAGCCAACGGGTAAACGCAGCAGGAGCTGACCACACATCAATTAACCAACCCTGAAGACCGAAATCTGGTCCTCCTTTCCAAATGCAGGCCTCATCCATGGCCCAGACATTTCAGTGGCATCCCCTCAAATCTACCCCAACCTGAGTATCCCTAGCCCTCTCGTGTCCCACCTACCCCACCACTGGCCATAGATAATGCCAATAAAAGGTGCAGGTTGAGGAACATGTGCACAGACTACCAGGCCATACCACAGATCGCATTGCCGTCTCGACACCTCATCTTTTGGGAGTGCAGGCATGGCTCTCCGCAACCTCTCCCATCAGCAGAGAACAGCACCGATGATGGGCGCGACCATATGTAAGGGGGAGCAACAGTCATCTCATCTGACAGGAGGGTCAGTAACATAGCCACTTAGAGGGGCCACAACAGCCCTTAATAAACTGGTGAAGGACACCCCATGTGAAATAGCACTACATCCTGGAATAGAGCCATAAAGAAGGGCCGCATGGATGGCGAATGGGCCCCTATTGACCACCACCACCCCAAGTTATAGCACGACCATTGCCACCCCAAGTCATAGCACTGCCTTGGGTGGAAGTCTACCCTGACAAGATGGGGAACCAGGGCTCGAATCCCACTAGTACTTCGGATGTCCTTGGGTGAGTCACTTGACCCCCCATTGCCTCAGGAAATTTAAGTTATCATGGTCCCTGTTAATGTGCATTATCAAGTCTGAACTATATGTAGACCGCTTCGACCGGAAGGATAAAATGGTAAATATATAACCCAGAGACCTGAGTGGATTTCCTGAAACATGCCTTGTTGGGCAAGTCATGTTATGCTAACCCTGGCACTCTGCTCCCCAACATGCTGCCAGGAACACAGGTGACATGGGGCCACAAGGATTCAGTCATGACTCAAGAGATACACACTGCAGGCCTGAGATACCCTTCCCCCCCCATCACCCTGCACAGAAATTGGCTTGCTGTCACCCCACAAGCAGCCACTAAAAGGCTGCCTGCCCCCCCAACATCTGGCATGGGAATTGACTTGCAGTCACCCTCCAAGCCTCTTACTCCCCAGTCACTGGAAGACCTACTTCCCATTCTACCTTACCCCTACCCTCATGGCGGATTGGCGACCCAGCCCATCAAGAAGTCCATCATCACGAAATCCATCTCTCCAGGGAGGCCCATCCCCACCCTGCTGCGTGGATGAGGACAAAGGCCTCCCACATGGAGACAGATTGTTTTATTTATCTGTGAAATATTAAGAGTAATAATAAAAACAGACAATCCTAGCCAAATTCTTTCCAGACACAACAGCATCACAGCACTTTGAGGGCAGTATTGGTCTTTGGTACAGGTGTTCTACTGTCATGCCGCAGACTAATAGTCCTATCACTGACACACGACCTCTGCAGCTGCAACAGGGACCACTATGAACCCTCACAACAATTACAGCTACGCATGTTCATTGAGCCCCAGGAGGGACAGATAGCCTCTCTAAGGGTGAAGGGTTCCAGTTTCCAGTATTCCAGGATGTTGGGTATTTCGCTGTCTATTGACAACGGGCCACCACAATCCTCCCACGGAACCTTACGTATCCACTGGTTGCTCCAATGGCTCCTTGTCTATAGCCCTCAGGAGGCAACCCTCCCAGCCTGTCTTTAGCATCTCAGTGCAGGAGGAACCAGCACAAACAAAGCCTACTCCCAGAGAGCCTTCCCTGTTGCCACCCCAAGAAGCTCCATGCACAAGACTGCTGTGATGCCACCCAAAGGGGCTCCACACACCAGGCTGCAAAGAAGCAGACGCCACTATTCCATAGGAATCAAACTCCTCCTTTACAGCGATCAGAGTTAGGGAGTATTTGCTGGAAGTTCTGGCAACAGGCATACCCAAGTAGCATGCCAGGGGTGCACCAAAATACAAGCTGGCATCATCATGCCACATGGCCAACTCCCTCAATCATCTAGCCTTACGTGGCCATCTCCCTCAGTCATCTAGCCTTACATGGCCATTTCCCTCAGTCATGTAGCCCTTACCTAACAGCTACATCCTGCCACAGCACACCTTGCAGGCTGTGAAGGGGGAGCACAAACTACTACAAGAAACATACCTTCACAGCCCTTTGCTGGGGAATCACCCAGGTGTGGCTGACTCATCCTGCTTGTCCATGGAGAAAGTGAGGCTGCTTACATGTAACAGGGGGTTCTCCGTGGACAGTAGGATAAGTCAGCCACACAAACCCACCCGCCTCCCCTCTAGGATGAACCGGTTATCTGGGATGATCCTATCCTCTAAGAGGAACCCCTCCATAGCTGGAGTACAGACTGAAAGGGAAAGGGGACGGGCCCTGGAGTGGGATGACTGGTACATGCTCAGAAGAGTCTTCCGAATCTTTTGAGCTATTGGAGAGCATTCTGTCCATGGTGCTGTCGGATCACGTCACCCAGGTGTGGCTTATTCTGCTGTCAATGGAGAACCCCCGTTATAGGTAAGTGACTTCACTTATGAGCTCTCAATGCCCGTCCTCTCTGCAAACTGCTTCCCATCTCTGTGATGCAAGAGAGATGATCTTATAATACTTCTTAAAGGTTCTTTCCTCCATGCACAGAGCTCACTGTGGAATATCCTAAAGCGCATAACAGCTGCTGATAAACTGTGAGATCTAACTAGAAATCTCCCTCTCTCATTTCCCTTCTAGGATGTGAAGGACGCCCTGAGCAGGTACAAGTTAGTTTTCAGACATTTCCTGTGTGGCTGGATAATTTCTTTCCTTTTTTAAGATGGAGGAGAAAGGAAATCATAAACTGTTGAGAGGGAGGGAGAACTGGGAATGAGCATGCTGAGAGGGAGGGGGAAGTGGGATTGAGGATGGGTCTAGAGAGAGAGAAGTGGGAATGAGCATGGTGAGAGGGAGGGGGAAGTGGGATTGAGGATGGGTCTAGAGAGAGAGAAGTGGGAATGAGCATGGTGAGAGGGAGGGGGAAGTGGGATTGAGGATGGGTCTAGAGAGAGAGAAGTGGGAATGAGCATGGTGAGAGGGAGGGGGAAGTAGGATTGAGAATGGTGAAGGGGAAGTGGGAATGAGCGTGCTGAGAGGGAGGGGGAAGTGGGATTGAGGATGGGTCTAGAGAGAGAGAAGTGGGAATGAGTATGCTGAGAGGGAGGGGGAAGTGGGATTGAGGATGGGTCTAGAGAGAGAGAAGTGGGAATGAGCATGGTGAGAGGGAGGGGGAAGTAGGATTGAGAATGGTGAAGGGGAAGTGGGAATGAGCGTGCTGAGAGGGAGGGGGAAGTGGGATTGAGGATGGGTCTAGAGAGAGAGAAGTGGGAATGAGCGTGCTGAGAGGGAGGGGGAAGTGGGATTGAGGATGGGTCTAGAGAGAGAGAAGTGGGAATGAGCGTGCTGAGAGGGAGGGGGAAGTGGGATTGAGGATGGGTCTAGAGCAGGGGTCTCAAACTCAAATTGCTTTGAGGGCCAAATGAGGACTTGTAGAGTAACCCGGGGGCCGCACAAGACGCATCATTTGCATAAATATTTGCATGTTACCATACACTAACTTTTAGTAAACATGCCTCTTAATGAGTGTATGGATAAAGAAAGACTAAAAGATTTCTACATTACTATAAACCAGTGCCAACCGCCAGGCACATTAGGAACTACTAGAAACACTGCCCATTTAGAACCCATAGCAAACCTGCCGTGTCCTAACAGCACTACCAGGACTCACAAAGCACCATACCCTAACTATCAAAAGGCAACACTGCAAATATTAAATCAACACATTTCAGAGAATAACAATACATGACCTACTTGGGAAAGAGAACAAGTGGCAATGTCAAATAGGAATTACATAAACAGAATACCTCAGCTCAGTTACACATGCAGAACATACACCATCACCAAACAAGGAATCACAATTTAGAAACAGGAAGACAATTAAACTGGGAACCCCAAAAGCCAAACTTAGAATGTACAACACTGTAGAAATAAAACTATACATTGATTTCCTCTTGTATTAAATAAAGTGCAGACGTTAAAGATGCACATTTCCAAGAGCTGACATATTTCAGTTAATAAATTCAAAATAAAGAGATATTTTTCTACCTTTTGTGCATTTTTTTTTCAGTTGCAATTGTTCCAGTCACTTTCTTCTGGTTTCTTTGTGTCTTCTGCTAACTCTCCATCGTCTGCTGTCCATTTCTCCTTTCTTCTTTCCTAGTTTTTTTCCATTCTCTCTACATCTGCTTTAACATACTAATCATTCTCCTTTTGCTCTTTCCTCATTCCTATTTCATCCACTCAAATTTTACCCCTCCATCCTCAATCCCCACTTACTCTCCCAATACCCGGCCAATTGTAGATTTTTCTTCCCTCCCACACAAAATATATTTCCCCTCTCCATTTCACTCTCCCAGCCCCATCCCATTCTAATCGTCCCCCAACATCAACTCCCTTCTAGCTCCTGCCCAACCCAGCATCCGCTCCCTTCTAGTCCCCGCATCATCAGTCCATTTCCAGTCCTAGCTCCCTCCCCTCACAGCCCATTTCCTTTCCAAGCCCCCCTCCCCATCAGCCCATTTCCATTCCAAGTCCCCTTCCACTCAGCCCATTACCATTCCAAGACCCTGTCCCCATCAGCTATTTGCAGTTCAAGCTCCCCCTTCTACTCGGCCCATTTCCAGTCATAGCACCCTCCCCAGTCCATTACCAGTTCTAGCCCCCCCCCAGCCCATTATCGGTCCTAAGCCCCCCAACAGCCCACTTCCAGGCCTAACCCTTCCATCGCCCCATCTTCATTCTTAGCCCCCCCATAACCCCATTTTCAGTCTTAGGCCCCCAGTCAGACCACCTCCAGTCCTAACCCCCATCTGTCCATTACCAGTCCTAACCCCCATCACCCCATTTTCAGTACTACCCCCCCCCAGCCCCCATCAAGTCCTGCTCCCCCCCTACATCAAGTCCTGCTCCCCCCCATCAAGTCCTGCTCCCCCCCCCACATCAAGTCCTGCTCCCCCCCACATCAAGTCCTGCTCCCCCCCCCCATCAAGTCCTGCTCCCTCCCCCCCCCCGGGAAAATTAAACTTTAAAAAAAACCGGCTTCTGCTGCTGCTGCCGCTGCTGCCGTGGCCGGCAATAGCAGCAATATCGCAAGTCCCGCGGGCTCCCCCCCCCACCCGGCAGATCCCTTCCTGCTTGCCTGCCAGTTCTCCGCTTCGGCTTTCAGAGCCACGAAGGGAGAGCTTCTCCCTCGTGACTCTGTTAAGCCCGCTGGGGCAGATGGGAAATTTCCCATCGGCCCCGGCGAGCTTAACAGAGTCGCGAGGGAGAAGTTCTCCCTTCGCGGCTCTGAAAGCCGAAGCGGAGAACTGGCAGCATTGGCAGGCAAGCAGGAAGGGATCTGCCGGGTGGGGGGGAGCCCGCGGGACTTGCGATATTGCTGCTATTGCCGGCCACGGCAGCGGCGGCAGCAGCAGCAGAAGCCGGTTTTTTTTTTCCCCCCTATGCATCGCGGGCCGCACAAGGGTCTCTTGCGGGCCGCATGCGGCCCGCGGGCCGCGTGTTTGAGACCCCTGGTCTAGAGAGAGAGAAGTGGGAATGAGCATGGTGAGAGGGAGGGGGAAGTGGGATTGAGGATGGGTCTAGAGAGAGAGAAGTGGGAATGAGCATGCTGAAATGGAGGAAGAAGTGGGATTGAGAATGGGGAGTGGGAGGGAGAAGTGGGAATGAACGTGCTGAGAGGGAGGGGGCAGTGGAATTGAGGATGGGGAGAGGGAAGGAGAAGTGGGAATGAGTGTGCTTAGAGGGAGGGAGAAGTGGGATTGAGGATGGGGAGTGGGAGGGAGAAGTGGGAATGAGCATACTGAGAGGGAGGGGGAAGTAGGATTGAGAATGGTAACGGGGAAGTGGGGATGAGCGTGCTGAGAGGGAGGGGAAAGTGGGATTGAGGATGGGGAGAGGGAAGGAGAAGTGGGAATGAGTGTGCTTAGAGGGAGGGAGAAGTGGGATTGAGGATGGGGAGAGGGAGTCTGGATTGAGGAGAGGGACAATTAAGGTTGGAGGCAATACTGAGGAATGAAGGGGAGGAGAGAGAGGGAGAATCACACACCTTCTCTCTTTTGCCATCTTGGTTCTCCATTTTATCTTTCTGTAATGGCCAAACTTCTCTCTCACCAACCCCCCCCCCCCCCCAGCATTTCTCTTTTAACCTCTTCTAATTAAGGTGACTGAGTGTCCTGATGCATGCTCGCATATTGCACCCCATTCCTGGCTTCAACAGGTTCAGCCACCTTAAGTAGAAGACTGGTCCCAACCCCTCCCAGCCCTGGAGACAAGATCAGTCCAATCAACTCTCCACACTGGGAGAGAGGAGAGTGACCCTGACACCACCCTACACTAGAGCAGAGAAGACTGGCTCCTTCCCCTCTCAACACTGGATGGCGGAGGAAAGGGTTACGATATCAGGTATAGAGAGCGGCAGAGCAGGGTGGGATGAGGCAGGATGGCAGGCTGTGCAACTGGTCTCCAGCGATTCCTTGGTATATCTCATTTGCGCCCCCTGTCCCATCTCTATCTTCTGGGGGTGAACATCTCTCAGAATAATCCCACTGACTCTCTCACCTGTAGGTGTCAGGAAATGAAGTTTCCAGAATCAGAGGCTGTTTCTACTGATCTGAAAATGGGTTTCCAATTGAACTACCCCCAGCAGCTGAAGAAAATGGTGGAAAACTTTGGAGGTGAAGAATTGTTCTTTAATTTTTTGTTTCTTTTCTTGTATTAAGTAATTAGCAGCTGGGATATGGCTTGAGGTTTATTATGCTTTCTATACAGCTGTTTTGGGTTAAGCAAAGCAGTTTACATAATAAAAACATTTAAATAAAAGATGGGAAAAGGAACTCCATTCTAATTGACAGCAAAGGAAGAGAGATTGGCAAGACAAAAGAAACGCAAGATACCATCACAGACTTGCGGATAAAGTTAGCAAAGAATAGAGAAACATAATCACACAACTGGGGGTGGGGGTGGGGGGATGGGGGTGGGAGGGAGGTGAGACTAAACACATGGGCTGTCCTGAGGGTCCAGATGGAGCAGTCCATCCCCTATGATTCAGGGAGATTGAAAATCTGCCTAAACAGGTGTGTCTTTAGTTCTGACAATACTAGAAGCCCCAAATACGTCAATTGATGCAAATGCATCTTCGAAGTTGTATATCAGCGCCACTGCTAGAACCATGTCAGTTATGTTCCATGACTTTGTTAGTGATGTTAAGATGTTCAAATATGTGCATCGAAAATTAATGACAGATGCGCCACCTAGCGGGAAAATGAATTTATATCTAGAAGCCCCAAAGTACGTCAATTGACGCAACCAAGAAAATTGAGTGGTTTTCACAAGTTTTCTTGCAACGACTAAGATAAGAACATTGTTAACTAAATTTAAAAGTAACTGCAAATTCAAAAGTAATTCAAAAGTCCATGTCAGTTAACAAATGAACAGGATAAGCATGTACGGTTTGCTATTGTACATTTAGAGTCTATGCACAACTGGTACAGATTGTCGACAGACACTGTCCGCAAACTGGACGCTTGCATTTATCACACAGCGTGACAGTGTGATTTCATTTGCAGTTGGCCTTGACTGCACATGTTACTCGCTTTGCCAGTTTGTTTGTCTCAACAGTGGCTGGCATTGACTCGGAGTACGAACGTCGAGCAGCACAAGTTTGTCGCAGCTGCTCCAACAGTGTGTGAAGAAACTGTCTCCTTGGCATGGTGACACCGGTTTGCTTGCAGAAAATAATACAGGCATTGATGGCCGCCAAGTCGAGAATATTGAAGAAAACGGCTAGTGTCCATCTACGACATGCAGTTTTAGTGGTCATTTGATGGCATATTGAGTCCAGCATGTCGACACCGCATTTATTCTTGTTGTAGTACAACACACTTTCAGGCTTCAGCTTGCCGCTGGTTTAACATATCGCACCTTTGTGCAAAGTCGACAAAACGGCAACAGTCTTCTTCTGTTTCGTCTGGTACTGTACTACGGTCATTGATCCATTAGTGTAGAACTCGGATTGGTACAGTTAGAGTTTTGTAAGTGATGGTAGTTCTCTGCGATTCAGACGAATGGTCCCGACCAACGAAATGTGCTTCTCCAATAGTTTCTCAGCGAGGTCACAGCTCGTAAAAAAATTATCGACCGTAATGTTGGTATCCTCGCTGATAATATGGCTGCATTAGAGTCATGACCACATGCGTTCCTAAACTGCCAACTCTTTCATCATCTTTCCCAGTATACGGTTTCACATTCAAACAGTATTTGGACTGCAATTCTGCCAAGATCCAGAACTTTATTCCAAATTTATCTGGCTTATTTGGCATGTACTGCGTGAATTTGCATCTGCTTTTCGTTGGGAATAGTTGTTCATCTACAGTAAGTGATTCTTCTGTTACTTTTGACTGTTATCAACAAATCTGGATAACACCCATATCATTAGGCCAAATTTGTCACACTTCACTCTTTCCTGCCGTGAAGCTCTGACATCAATTCGCATGAATTTCTTTACTTCTTCGTATCTGTTTCGTGACATTGTTTGCCTAAATGCTGCACAGCCATAAGTTTCGGACCACATCAAATCAATTGGAAAGTTTTTGGCATTCATGAAACCTCTTAGATATGCCAGTCCCAGAAACGCTTCTATTTCATCTTCGGCTACATCCCATGATGGGTCTGATAAACGAGCATACTCCACAGTGCAGCTCCTGATGTGACTCAGAAAACTGGGATCAACGATCAATCTAAATGCATCCACTGGTGTTTCAACATTACGACAATATGCAATAACCCCACTTTTAGTAGTGAATACATTTTGGGCCTGCAATCTGCCACTGCTTTCACCTTGTGACATGATCTTCCATTCAGTCCCATCTTTTGCTACCACTGTTGACCCTGTCGCCCTGTGTATTGCCAAGTTTTACGCTTTTCCTTCAACCCTGTCACTCACTAGCTCACTGACTAGGCACAGATACTTTAGCAAATACAATATGAGTTAACTCTGTCACTCACTAGCTCACAGACTATGCATCAAATACAATATGAGTTAACCCTGTCATTCACTAGCTCACAGACTAGGCACAGACACTTTAGCAAATACAATATGCTTTTATTAGATTGAGTCCTTTTAGAATAATAATTAAGCACAAAGTTAAGCATTAATATTTCACCGGATATTATAGCTCATCACTCTAGCAGTCGGGGGACCAGGCGATCGCCTAGAGGGATCTGGTAGACTACAGAGCTTGAAGAAGTCAGTCCCGGAGACCTGCTGAAAATCCCCCTGTTAAATACCTAACTAATGTCGTGCTTGCTGCATGCCATTACAATCCATAGGTTAACATGCAGCATGTTCAAATCAGGATTGGCTAGAGTTAATGTTGTGCTCATGGTTCATACCAGGATTGGTCAGGGTTAAATTTGTGCTCGTGACCAGCAGCTGAAAAGAATGTTAGCTGCTGAGTCACTGTATGAGTCACTGTATGAGTCACTCATCCAGTTTTGTCCAGCCAAACCTGTTGCCTGCTCCGAGAATTTGTCCTAAAGTAACCCCCAAGCTCAGCTCCATTATCAGCTCCTGGGCTAGCAAGCTAATTCCTAATTCAGCATGGCTCAAGAGCACAATATTCTTTGCTGATCCAACTCTCACATGAAATATTCTATGTACAATATTCTTCGCTGATCCAAAAATCCAAATAAATCTTTAATTAGTAATACACCCTGCTCTTGTTTTCAGCGATTATTGGATAATGAGCATCATCATCACTTTCATCAGTGTTTCTGCTGTAGTCAGAACCAGTCAAATCCTCTACACCTGCACAACCTGTAACATGTAGGTCAACGTTTGAATCTGATTCAGTCGAATCAGAGCCACTGTCAATTTCCAAAATATCTTGCAGCTTGGCAAGTGCTTGTGCTGCTGTCATGCTCTGCGGACGCGGTTCTCTCATTTTCTGCATCGAAGCGGTAGCTGCAGCTGGCAACAGATCAACTGATTTTGCACCAGCACATCTAGGCACTGCTGTCTTCTTACGAGGTCTCGGCATTCTGTACATAGAATCGTAGAAAAAAAATGAATAAAGTTTCAGGGAGGAAGCGATATGCTAAAAGTTCTGGAGTGTCGGCCTGTTCTAGGGCATGTTCGAAAATCACGACATTGTACATACCTGTGTAACAGAGTAAATTTCGGTTATAAATCAATCACTGTTTCCAGTTTTACTCTGAAATTACAAACCAATAAACACACGATGATGTCATGTAATGACGTCACATATTGCACGTATTAAACAAATAAGTAACTTCAAATTAATTCACATCTGCATTTCATGCTAAATGCAGCCGTCGTGATAATGCATCAATTGACACACTTTGGGGTTTCTAGGTAAAATGCCTTTTGGGGCTTCTAGTGTTAAACCTAGTGTAAGAGGCTTGTAGGAGAAGGTCAATAGGCCATCCATCCCACAATGTTGGGGCCAGGAAGAAGGATGCAGAACACCTAGTTAATTCATAGTGGGTCCAAACTAGTGGTGGTGGACACAGTTGGTTCCCATGGAAGACGGGCTGGACAGTAGGGTGTGATTAATGATGACAGTTGTTCTAGTGCAGCCTGGTAGAGGGTCTTGTGTGTCAGGGTAAGGATCTTGTACTCAATGCGGGGGATATGATGGGGAGCCAGTGATGTGAAATTAAAAGTGGAGTCATGTGGTCGTATCTACTAGCAGATGCCAACAGTTGGCCTGTTTTGGATACACTGGAGACCTTTGAGTGTGAAATTCAGTAGACGAGCATATACTGAATTACAATAATCAATGCGGAAGATCACTACACCGAGCTTGAGAGTGGTTTGTCCTGAAACATCCAAGAAAGGGCGAATGGTGCAAAGTGTATCAGATACAGAAATTATTTATTTATGCTATTGATAGCCGCCTTTGCCTGCATGGGGTCAAAATACATAACAATAATGAAATTGACACACTATGTTTAGTTAGATAGCATTGCTGCTGAACTGCATAAGGTTAACTCATACTCTAATATCCAATCTGGAATCCTTAATCACTTATGCTGTCTGTGGGGTTTCTGCCTCTGTCTGTATAGGTCACATGCGGAGGTCCAGCACGGAGTGCCCAAGGCTGGACTAACTCATGTAAAGTGTCAGATTCTTACTTTGTAACAGAGTTGATATGAGAACTTAACTAATGGACATTTTTTATATTGAAATCTCTGACATTTTTCTTTTTGTTATTTTTTCTCTTCTACTGAATTATCCCACTCTGCAGGTCTTGGTAAGTTTTATTCAGTTAGATATCTGTTTATCTTCATACCCTTGTTATTATTTCTCTCCTCTGACATCTGATCCCTGTTCATCTTTGTTTTAATGCAGGGTGGTGGATGGAATGTGGAAGATATGCAGGTAATTAAATCTGATGTAGAACTAATTGTACACAATGAATGGAACCTGCTGAGTCTTCATTTAATTATTCTCAGTCTACTCTCACAGCCAGAATTAGGGATCAGATTCTCTGCTGTGAGAGGGAAGAGGGCATGTGTGTCAGGATCATATATATTACACTGTCAGGGAGTGATCCCTCTGGGAAGGACGGAGTAAGGACAGAATATCCCTCTGCTCTGCTAGAGAGCAATGTGTATTTCCAGAATTTTACGCTGCAGGGTTGGGAATGACTCCCTCTAATATGTGGTGATATATGCAGTGGTGGAAAAATGTTAGGGCTTATCTCACTCAACAACTTTTCTGTAAATGCAACACCTTGTTAGTAGCTGTGTGTGGCTGTGGTATGACATATCTATAAACAGCTTTCTTTGCAAGTCTTTCCTTTATACTATCACTGCAGAGTGAAAGTGCTGTAGAAAGCTCAGGATGTGTTTTTATCACAGTGCTGTAATTATTCATGAAATAATTTGGATTTATATCTATCAGCACCTTTGAGTCTTGGATGAAGATCACATCCCCCTGTAAATTATCTGATTAATAAGGAGCTTTCTTAATTGCACAGCTGTTAATGGAAGGAAACATCTATTTATTCTTCTGGAGAAAACTGAGGGGTTTGGCCTGGATCTTCAAGGGCACTTCCGTGGATAATGGCAGCCGTTAGCAAGATACATGCGCTAGGTGGCGGTGTGCAGATAGTACTGCACTATGCTGAGAACAGCGATATTAGACTACTCTCCATATAGCTATCTGTATAAATTAAAAGGCTGTGCTAAATTTATCCAAAGAGCAGTACGGATACTGTACTTAATATCTCCGCTCTCCTTATAGCAGAAGTACTCATTGCCCTATAGGCATAGTCAGCACTGCTTCTGATCCGGCTAGTATCCCTCTTACTACCACTTAGTATCTGTTTCTCCCTCCCAGACTCCGGTGCTCAGCATCTTTTATTTCCCCTTTTCCCGCTGTCATCCCAGGTGCATAGAGAGAGGAATGGCTAGCAGAAAAAAGGAGGTGATAATGCCTCTGTATAAGTCTTTGGTGCGACCTCATTTGGAGTATTGTGTGCAATTCTGGAGACCGCACCTTCAAAAGGATGTGAACAGGATGGAGTCGGTGCAGAGGGTGGCTACTAAAATGATTAGTGGGCTTCATTATAAAGCATATGAGGACAGACTTAAGGATCTTAATATGTACACCTTAGAGGAAAGGCGGGATAGAGGTGATATGATTGAGACGTTTAAATACCTCCGTGGCATAAATGCACAGGGGCAGAGCCTCTTTCGATTGAAAGCAAATTCTGCTACGAGGGGACATGGGATGAGGGTGAAGGGAGATAGATTCAGGAGTGATATGCGAAAATATTTTACGGAAAGAATGGTGGATTTGTGGAATAATCTCCCAGTGGAGGTGGTAGAGATGAGGACAGTATCTGAATTCAAAAAAGCATGGGACAAACACAGAGGATCTCTAAAGGAAAAAAGGGGACTGTTGTAGTTGTTGATATGGCAGGATGGACTAGATAGGCCATGTGATCTTTTTCTGTCATCATGTTTCTATGTTTTTATCTGTGCCGCTGCCGCTTCTCCACAATAATGCGTCAGAGGAGGTGGGATTTTATTGCCACCACCGAGTTTGGGAGAAGCGCAGTGTGGAGGGGAAATTAAAGATGCAGAGTATCTGAATTTGGGAGGAAGGAAGTGATACTAAGGGGATATTAGATGCTGAATGCGAGGGGGGGGGAGAAGGAGGGAGAAGAAAGAAGCTTGGCATGGGGGAGGGCCGATGCTCCACACGGCTGAGAGGCTGGACATGGGAGAGGGCCGATGCTCCACACGGCTGAGAGGCTGGACACAGGGGGGTAGGGAGAGGGAAAGAGAGAACATGGGAGTAAGAGAGAGGAGATGCAGACATAGGGGGGACATGGGGGGAGAGAGAGCAAGAGAAAGAGAAAATGTTGGATATGGAGAGATAGGGAGGAATAGAGGGAAGATCCTTGACATGGGGGGATGGGATAAGAAAATGTGGAGGCGGCAGATACTGGATGAACTTTACCTCGACAGGGGAAGAGAGGGGTTAGATCAGGGGTCTCAAACTCAAATTGCTTTGAGGGCCAAATGAGGACTTGTAAAGTAACCCGGGGGCCGCATAAGACGCGGGGCCTCATTTGCATAAGGGACCTCATTTGCATAAATATTTGCATAATGTTACCATACACTAACTTTTAGTAAACATGCCTCTTTAATGAGTATGGATAAAGAAAGACTAAAAGATTTAGAAACAAGAAGACAATAATTAAACTGGGAACCCCAAAAGCCAAACTTGGAATGTACAACAACACTGTAGAAATAAAACTATAAATTAATTTCCTCTTGTACTAAACAAAGCGCAAACATTAATGATGCACATTTCCCAGAGCTGACATATTCCAGTTAATAAATTCAAAATAAAGAGATATTTTTCTACCTTTTGTGCATTTTTTTCAGTTGCAATTGTTCCAGCCACTTTCTTCTGGTTTCTTCATGTCTTCTGCTAACTCTCCATCGTCTGCTTCCATTTGCCCTTTCTTCTCTCCTAGTTTTTTTTCCATTCTCTCTCTACATCTGCTTTAACATACTAATCTTTCTCCTTTTTCTCTTTCCTCATTCCTATTTCATCCACTCAAATTTTACCCCTCCATCCTCAATCCCCACTTACTCTCACAATACCTGGCCAATTGTAGATTTGTCTTCTCTCCCAGACAAAATATTTTTCCCCTCTCCATTTCACTTTCCCAGCTCCATCCCATTCTAATCCTCCCCCAACATCAGCTCCCTTCTAGTTCCAGCCCCACCCAGCATCCGCTCCCTTCTAGTCCCTGCATCAGTCCATTTCCAGTCCTATCCTAGCCTCACCATCAGCCCATTTCCAATCCTAGCCCCCCATCAGCCCATTTCCAATCCTAGCTCCCTCCCCTCACAGCCCATTTCCATTCCAAGCCCCCCTCCCCATCAGCCATTTGCAGTTCAAGCCCCCTTCCACTCAGCCCATTTCCAGTCCTAGCAACCCCCCCAGCACATTACCAGTCCTAGACCCCCCATAGCCCATTACCAGTCATAACCCCCCCTGCCAATAGCCCACTTCCAGCCCTAACCCCCATTACCCCATTTCAGTCAGCCCCTCCATAGCTCATTACCAGTCCTAACTCCCCCCATCAGCCCACCTCCAGGCCTTCTTAACCCCCACCTGCCCATTTCCAGTCATTGCCCCCACCATAGCCATTTTCCAGTCCTAACACCCCCCCTGCCAATAGCCCATTTCCAGTCCTACACCCCCCTGCCAATAGCCCATTTCCAGTCATAACCCCCCCCTGCCAATAGCCCATTTCCATTCATACCCCCCCCCTGCCAATAGCCCATTTCCAGTCATAACACCCCCCCTGCCAATATCCCATTTCCATTCCTACACCCCCCCTGCAAATAGCCCATTTCCAGTCATACCCCCCCCCCTGCCAATAGCCCATTTCCAGTCCTACACCCCCCCTGCCAATAGCCCATTTCCAGTCATAACCCCCCCCTGCCAATAGCCCATTTCCAGTCATACCCCCCCCTGCCAATCGCCCATTTCCAGTCATAACCCCCCCGGCCAATAGCCCATTTCCAGTCATACCCCCCCCCCTGCCAATAGCCCATTTCCAGTCATACCCCCCCCCCAGGTAAATAAAAAAACAACCTGGCTTCTGCTGCTGGCTTCTGCTGCAGCAGAAAATCAGCTGTCCCACGGCCCCTTTCCCTCTGCGCGAGAGCCCTGAGTGTGCTTCCTCTGCGGCATGCTTTTTAAGCCGCGAAGAGAGTATTTCCCTCTCGCGCGGCTTAAGCCTATTCACTTTTCAAGCCTCGCGAGAGGGAAATACTCCCTTCGCGGCTTGAAAAGCACGCCGCAGAGGAAGCACATTCAGGGCTCTCGCGCAGAGGGGAACGGGCCGCAGGACAGAGCAGCAGAAGCCAGTTTTTTATTTTTTTTTAATTGACCGTCGATTCGGCAACGGCAGCAGCAGAAGCCGTCGCGGGCCGCACAACCTTCTCCCGCGGGCCGCATGCGGCCCGCGGGCCGCGTGTTTGAGACCCCTGGGTTAGATGCTGAACATGGGGAAGGGGCAAAGAGAAGGGGGATAGTTAGTTGAAGACTGAGAAATAAGAGACTGGGAAAGGAGAGAGTTGGAGAAATGGAAGGACTCTGTTAAGTGTTGAAAAGTGCTTGCTAGATGCAGTAAAAAGAGGGAAATTGAGGACTGGAAGGTAGGAGTGAAATCTGAGTTCATCAAACTCTGAAAGGAATAGATCAGTGCTATTCATGAAAGGAAGCGAGGAAGAAAGAAGTGGACTGGAGATCGTGGAAAGTGAGGCAAAGACAGAAGAAAGCCGAAACCAGAGACTAAGAGCAACATGATTAGAGAATAAAATGGCTAGACAACCAAAAGTTAGAAAAAAGGTCACCAGGCTGTCCGTTAAATATCAGTCACTATCCCGATACCATTGCTGAATATCCAGATAATGTGGGTAGCGCTGCGGTCACCGGACGGCCTGTTAAAAGTCATTCACTATCCCGATACCATTGCTGAATATCCAGATAATGTGGGTAGCGCTGCGGTCACCGGATGGCCTGTTAAAAGTCAATCACTATCCCGATACCGTTGCTGAATAATCTAGGTAGTGTGACTGTCAGCAGGTGGGATAGTGACTGATATTTAACAGGCCGCCTGGTGACTGTAGCATTATCCATATTGTCTGGATATTCAGCAGGGGTATCAGGATAGTGACTGATATTTTATGGGTTGATACCCCTGCTGAATATCCAAATAGCATGAGTAGTGCTGCGGTAACTGGATGGCCCATTAAATATCAGTCGCTATCTTGATACTGCTGCTGAATTATTGAGACAATATGGGTGGCATTGCGGTCAGCAGGCAGCCTGTTAAATATCAGTCACTATCCCGATACCGTTGTGGAATACTCAGATACTGTGGATAATGCTACGGTCATCGGGCGACCCGTTAAATATCAGCCACTATCCCAATATCATTGCTGAATACCCAGAAACTGTGGATAATACTATGGTCACTGGACAGCCCATTGATTATCGGGGGGTTTGAAAACTGGCCCCTACATGTTCTGTCTTTATATTCTGAACCGTACAGGGGAACCTATATCTCTTTCTATTTCTCTGGTGTTGTACTACATGCAGAGTCTGGATTTTCGGGGTTTCGGTTTAATTTTCGTCTTTATTTCTATTTCTGATTAGTGGTCACTTATTTATTCGTACTTGATAAGGGTATATCTAAGTTCTGCGTGTATAACTGATGCTATGAGTGCGGTTAGCATGGAGTTTCTATGTAGAGTCTATACTGTAATAATCCGGCTGTATCTGGTTACTTATTTAGGTTTTAGGGCATGATTAATTATGACTGCTTTCCCATTTTCCATGGTTAAAAGTTTAATAAATCAGTGGCCCCATGCCTCCTCTTCCCTATCCCACCACCTGCATTGACCCATTAAACTACACCTCTGTGTGTGTGTGTGTGTGTGTGTGGTGTGGAGATAGGGTGCCTATGTGTGTGTGACGCTGAGGTGGGGTGCCTGTGTGTGAGTGCTGTCAGAGTTGGGGTGCCTGCGTGTGTGTGTGGTGCGGAGGTGGGGTGCCTATGTGTGTGTGTGTGTGTTGGGGTGCCTGCGTGTGTGTAGTGTGGAGGTGGGGGTGCCTTTACACATACACATTGTGACGTTTACTTCTTACACATTCATCCCTTCCCTTCCCACTCCAACCTCTCTCCTGCTGTCCCTCCCCTATCCCCAGACTCTCCTCTTCAAACTCCCCCACTTGCACTCACCTCTGCCTTCTATTTATAGAAGTGCTAAGGCAGCCAGGAGAACCGGCGATCACACAGCCTGAGCCTCCGCAGCCAGGAGAGCTGGTGACTGCCCATGGGGATCCCAAACCTACTGCCCCTTTAATTTATTCAGCTGTCTGTGCAGCAAACTTGATAACTTTTTATTTTTGTCAGGCTGTGCAGTCACAGGTTCTCCTGGCCCCCTGGGCACTCACCGGCTTTCCCGGCACAGGATCATGGCTGTTTCTGTACATCTGCCCGTGGGTCTTGGAATCGCTGCAAGCAGACAGGAGCAATTGGCGCTCGTCAGAAAACCAGCTCTTCATTGGCAGGTTTTGCCATTCTGCCGGCCGTCATCTCCAACATGAAAAACTGGCAACCCTATCAGGGGCTCTCCCAGTTACGATTGTGGCTATTTCTGTATGACCGATCACAGGATTGGGATCCCTTGGCAGACATAAGAGCAATCGGCACTGGCAGTCGGCAGAAAACTGGCCCTTCATTGGCTGATTTTAGCATTCTGCTGGCCTCCGGCCTCTAACATGTCAAACTGGTCCATTGGCAATGCTATGTTTATCCCTTCCTTCCCCACTCCAAGCCCTCTCCTGCTTCCTTCCCCTTCAATCTTCCCTCCTTGCACTCACCTCTGCCCTCCATTTGCAGCAGTGCTGAGGCAGCTCGGAGAGCCAGTGACTGCACAACTTGACAAGAAAAAAAAGGTTGCTGCCCTTTTAATTTATTCAGGTGTCAGGGCAGCAAACTTGTTTATCTTTTTTTTGGCAGGTTGTGCAGTCACCGGCTCTCTCGGCCATAGGGTTGTCAACTGGCTCCAGATGCACCCAACAGGCTTGATCCAGTCCTGGGTTTATCCAATTGCATGAAGGGACATGTAGTCTTGCTTTTCTTATGGAGTGCAATGGAAAAATCAGAACTGCATGTCCCTGCATGCAGTGGGGTGAACCTAGGACTGGATCAAGTGTGTCAGGCGCATCTGGAGCCAGTTGGCAACCCTTCTCGGCCATGATCTTCAGCACTTCTGCCCTCAAGGGTTGGGATCTCTGTGGGCAGTGACTGTCCCGGTCGCAAATTCGGCCATTTCTGCAAATCTGCCCACGGGGCTTAGGATCCCAATGGACAGACATAGAGCGGTCGGCAGAAAACTGGATCTTCATTGGTTGGTTTTACTTTTCTGCCAGCCGCCAGCTTCTAACATTCAAAACTGGACAGACCATCCTAAAATCGGCCAGTTGGCAACCCTACCAGTTAATGATAATGAATATAGATAAAGTTTTTAAAGGCTGTGATGTGTTTAAAAAACAATCCACTGATCATGGTGTTCAAATACTGACTCCCCCTTTTTTTAAAATAAATTTAGCATTATTGGGTGGAAGAATGGAGCAGGGGTGGGTAGGGAATGAAATAAATGAAAATGAATGAATGGAAACTTTTGCTATTGCTGCTTTAATGTATACGTTCTGTTGGATGGTTTTATTGCTATTTTAAGGTGCTCTAGTGTTAGGTACGTGGTTGATGTATGAAATGAATAAAGTGGAAAGGTAACAGGAGTTTAAAGAAACTAAAAAGACGATTCTCTCTGTATAGATGTGTCCTTCCGCCATCTAATAAGAAGAAATAGTGCCTGCAGAACTACTTTAGCTACCCACTGAATGTTATTAGGAGCACAGGCGGCCAATAATGTTGTGAGTTAGGGAATCCTGGGAGTGAATTAACCAATTAGAACCTCCCTTTCATTACCTCATTAGTCATACTGAAGAGTGAAATCTGATGTCCAATAGGATCAGTATTATCGATGAGGCTGTTAGTGTGTGACAGTCAATAGCAGAGCTCCTCTCATTGGAATAAGAGAATGAATGAGAAACAAGCCAATTACGGTTAGAAGCATATGTCAGGAACCAATGAGAAGTGTCTGCTCATGTATATTAATATCTCTGGTCCCTGCAGTGGATGTGACTCTGGATCCGGAAAGTGCTCATCACGAGCTCGTCCTGTCTGAGGATCGGAAAAGTGTCAGATGGGGAGACACAGAACAAAACCTGCCGGACAATCCTGAGAGATTTGATACTGAGCCCTGTGTGCTGGGGTGTGAGGGCTTCACCGCGGGGAGACATTACTGGGAGGTGGATGTGGGGGATGAAGGCTGGGGATTGGGGGTGTGTAAAGAGTCTGTGAGCAGAAAGGGGGAGATCAGACTATCATGTGAGGAGGGTTACTGGGCAGTGAGGCTGTGGTATGATGATGACCGCTGGCTCCTCACCTCCCCCGTGACCCGGCTCCCCCTGAGCGAGAGCCCCCGGGCAGTGGGGATTTTCCTGGACTATGAGGCAGGAAAAGTCTCATTTTACAACGCACATAATAAATCTCTTCTCTACACCTTCACTGACACCTTCACAGGGACACTCCGACCTTTCTTCCGGACATATACAGAAAAACTGAGAATCCGCCCGGTGGCAGCCTGGGAATGAGAGAGCCGGGCTCAGGGTGTTATAAGGAGGCTGGACGTTTATTTTCCACATCTGATTAAACATCTGGGGAAAGGACTAGAAATGTCTATGGCAGTATTTTAAGAAAAACTAAGTACATTTGTCCGGCTTTCTATGTGGGCCCCTGAAGGAGGGTGAGGGGGTTAAACTTCTCTTGTAATGTTATCCTCCCCTGGACCTAAAGAGACCCCAGTCCAGCATTACGGATTGATGGCAGGACTGAAGGCAAACGAAGTTCCTTATCGTTCCTCCAATTCAGTCCTCCACCTCTGGGTAGTGTTCGTCCTCCTGCAGCATGGAGACTGGACCAATCAAAGTTGTGACATCGCTGGATATCCTTCGCTGACTCACCCATCAGCCCCCAGTGTGTCCAGTTTCCATGCAGCAGGAGGACTTAGTGAGCCTAGGTGCTGGGCTCACTCGAGAAACAGATAAGAAGCTGTTAGGCAGTTTAGGATTGGAGTTGTGATTTTTGTTTTAATTTGTGCCTGTTTCTTTTATTTGGGTTAGAAAAAGAATAATAAGTAAATATCTAAATTTGTGGGGGGACTAGGGGCTTGAACCAGCTGCCTCCCTCCCTTTTAGCTTTGCTTTGCTGGGGTTTCGGCCAGCGCTTTCTTCCCTCACATTGGAAGCACTGCTGACTCTGACAGCCTGCCTTCTCTGCTGCCATGTGCCAGCGTGCTACAGGAACGTCAGATCCAGCCCAGTCAGTCAGAGCCCTCTCCACAATTACTGCTCAGTAGGGCCGTCAAGCAGCATCGTGAATCGCAGGGCACTCCGTCGCACGCGCACACGCCTGCCAGAGATCGAGCGGACAACCACACGAGCGGAAAGCGGCAGGAGGTGAGTATGCCGCGTGAGCAGAGCTGCCACGTGGCCAGGGAAGCAGGCCGCGGTAGCGCCTTCCTTCAGGCCATGCTTTAGAAGAGCGGCGTTTTTTTCCCGCGCATTTGGCTGACGTGGGTAGGTCGCGGCTCGGCGGTTGAGCGGCGGGCCTGCCTCAAGTTAGGGCACAGCCAGTTTTGTTTTTTTGTTTTCCTGTTTCAGTTTCTTTAGTTTAGCGGTGCTTTCTGGCACAGGGGTCCTTGACTGGTCGCGGATCGGGCAGCAAGGAGTTAAAAAAAAAAAAAGAAAGAAGAATAAAGAAGAGAGGTGAAACGTTTGGCTGCAGTCAGACCCCTTGGAGTCTTAGTCCAGGGACGGGGCTGCCAGCTGTTATTCTCTGTTGCTTTGGGGAGCTAATGCCTTCTCGGCCATGGTGTATAATTTGTGGCCCTCGCAGGGGTGCTTTTTTGGAGGCCAGAGTCTGCAAAGGCTGCGTGGGGGTTTCTGCTACAATGGAGCAAGAAATGCAGAGTAAGCCACCCGAGAAGCAGCTGGGTCCGGTGCCCCTCAGCGAGGGGGAGCCGTTGTTGGAGCTCCCTGCCGGGTCCCCTGCCCCCTCCTCGGGCGGGGTTTTGGGGCCTTTTCCAGCAGGAGCTGAAGTGGCCCCTTTGGTGTTCACTCCGGATTTTGTAATGGTAATGCATCAGGCTTATTGCATGCGGCAGCAGGATATGCAGTTGGCGCCACCGCCACTGGCTGGGGTGGTGCGGCCCCCCGGGCTTGGAAAAGCCGAGTAGTGGTCTTGGGAGACCGGTTAAGAGGGCCCTGCCTCTCGAGGATCAGCTCGTGGATATGGATTGGCCTGCGTCAGAGGATGCCGACTATGACCCTGATCCAGGAGTGGACGAACTGGAAGAAGGAGAGATTCAGGAACCTGAGGATCCGGCCAGGATCATCAGAGTGTTCCATAAGGAGGAGCTGACAGCACTTATTACAGAGTCCCTGCAGGCACTTAATCTCTCTTCAGACCAGCCGGAGGAAGAAGAAGACAGCCTGGAGGATCCGCTCATTCAGGCGGTGAGGCAGACCCAGGCGGTGTTTCCGGTTCACAGGGTGGTGGATCGGATGATACAGGATGAATGGGATGTGCCGGAGGCAAATCTGCAGGGGATTAGAGCCATAACTAGACTTTACCCCTTGGCTGATAAGCAGAAGGAATGTTTTCGATCCCTGCGAGTGGATGCGGCGGTGTCGGCAGTTACTAAGAAGACAACTATCCTAGTAGAGGGTAGCGCAGCCCTAAAGGATATGCAGAATAAAAAGGTGGACGGTTTATTAAAACAAGCCTTCGAAGTTAATGCCCTGTCATTGCAGGCGGCCATTTGCGGGGCGTGGGTGGCCAGGGCGTACCTTCGCTGGTCCCAACGCTTGCAACAGCCATCCCAAGTGACCCAGGAGGAGTTGTTAGATGCTACCCGCTTGGAGTCCGGGTCGGTATACCTGGCGGACATCAACTATGACTTGATTAGGGCGCTAGCAAATAGCATGGCATCTCTGGTTGCCGCTCGTTGCTATCTTTGGTTGCGTAATTGGGTGGCGGATGTCTCCTCCAAGTCTAGGCTAAGTAAGCTTCCGTTTAAGGGAAAGCTGCTGTTCGGAGAAGATCTGGATAAGTTGGTTAAGGATTTGGGAGAGTCCAAGGGTGACAGGCTGCTGGAAGACAAATCTCGGCAGGGGAGAGCCCAGCCTTCCTCCCGAGGGCAGATCCGCGATTTCCTATGCTTTTGTACCTTGAGATTGGGAAGTTTTCAGAGGGGATGTTTTGCGTCCAGAGCACAAGGGTTTCGTGGCTTCAGAGAGGCCGGCCGAGGTTTCGCAGCAGCCTCGACCGCAATTCCGAGGAGATCACAATGAAGAGAGCCGGGCCCAGGCGGGAATTCAGCAGATAGGAGGACGACTTCGAGGATTCCTTCCTGCCTGGGTCCAAATTACTTCCGATCAATGGGTATTAGAGGTAATCCGAGACGGTTATGCTCTCAAGTTTGCGCGACCGGTCTTGGACTCCTTTGTCCTTTCACCTTGCAGGGGACAGCGGAAAACTGTAGAGATCCGTCAAACCCTAGACCGGCTCTTACAGTTAGGGGCGGTAGTACCGGTGCCCCGAGACTCCTACGGCGTCGGTTGCTATTCCATCTATTTCATGGTCCCCAAAAAGGATGGGGCCCTGCGGCCCATTCTGGATCTGAAAGGGGTAAATCGAGGCCTGTGGGTACCTCATTTCAGAATGGAAACCCTGAGGTCCGTCATAGTAGCTGTTCGGCAAGGGGAGTTCTTAACCTCCCTTGACCTCACCGAAGCCTATCTACATATCCCGATCAGAGAGGCTCATCAGAGGTTTCTGCGGTTTGCCTTTCCTTGGGGGCACTTCCAGTTTCAGGCCTTACCCTTCGGTTTGAACCAGCTGTCTCCCTCCCTTTTAGGCACCACGCACCTTTACCAAGATCATCATGGTGGTGGTGGTGGTGGCTGCGGCGTTGCGAAAGCAAGGCATCTTAGTCCATCCTTACCTGGATGACTGGTTGATTCGGGCAAAGTCCAGGATCGAGAGCAAGCAGGTAACATGCACTGTGATGCACTTCCTTCAAGATCTCGGCTGGGTGGTCAATGCGACAAAGAGCAAGTTTGTCCCTACTCAGGTGCTGGAGTACTTGGGAGTGACATTCGACACTCAGCGGGGGTCTGTCTTTCTGCCAGAAAGATGGGCGCTGGTGCTTCAGCAGCTTGTGTGCAGATTTTTGTCAAGCCCAGCCCCGTTGGCGTGGTCCTACATGCAGGTCCTAGGGACGATGATGGCAACGCTGGAGGTGGTGCTGTGGGCGTGAGCTCACATGCATCCTCTGCAGCAGGCACTTCTTTGGCGTTGGTCACACCAGAATGACTCATTGAACAAGCGTCTTCCCTGTCCTGTGCTGGTCAGATGGTCTCTTCAGTAGTGGGTGGCGCCGGAACACATAACGGCGGGCTTGCCGCTGGAGCAGCCGATTTGGCTCCTGCTAATGGCAGATGCCAGTCTCGCAGGCTGGGGAGCTCATTGTGAGGAGTGGTTCGCTCAGGGGGAATGGAGCGTACAGGAAGCACGGTAGTCCATCAACCACTTGGAGCTTCGGGCGGTGTTTCTGGGATTGCGAGCATTGGAGACTGCAGTGCAGGGCCGAGCAGTGAGGGTTCTTTCGGACAATGCCGTGATGGTGGCCTACATCAATCGGCAGGGCAGTACGGGAAGCGCTGCCATGGAGGAAGAAGCGGCGGCTCTCTTCTCTTGGGTGGAGTTGCGTCTGCAGGCAATCTTGGCAGTACACATTGCGGGTACCAACAATGTGATGGTGGATTATCTCAGCAGGGTCCAGGTAGATGCCGGAGAATGGTAGCTCCACCCGGACATCTTTGCCCAGATGGGGTCTGCCGATCATGGATCTCATGGCGACCTTTCACTCGGCCAAAGCACATCGCTTCTTCATCAGGTGACGAGAGAGAATGTCGGAGGGAATAGATGCCTTGTTGCAACCCTGGCCGGCGTCTGGCCTGCTCTGTTTTTCCGCCGTGGGCCCTCATAGGTTGAGTGGTTCAACGCATAGAGGCCCATCTGGGGAAAGTGGTGTTGGTGGCTCCGGATTAGCCCAGGCGTCCATGGTATGCCGATCTCATTCGCCTCCTCGACAGGGAGCCTTGGCGACTTCTGGCATTGGGGGACCTCTTGCTTTAGGGGCCACTGAGGATGCCTCAAATGGATCGGTTCTCGCTTACGGTCTGGCCATTGAAATGGCGCATTTAAGGAAACGCGGTTATTCTGGAGCGGTGATAGCGACTTTGCTGCGAGCGCGTAAGCGATCCACGTCCTTGGCATACGTACGAGTGTGGCGGATCTTTGAGGATTGGTGTTCGCAATGGCGATCCGGGCTTCTACGGTTTCTGTCCCGACGGTCTTAAGCTTCTTGCAAGATGGGTTCGACAAGGGCCTAGCGGCCAGCTCGCTAAAGGTACAGCTGGCAGAGATCCAGGGGGTGGCCCTGGGTGCCCATGCCGATGTGGGGCACTTTCTAAAGGCGGTATCCAAGCTTCTGCCTCCCCGTAGGATGGTGGTGCCTCCGTGGGACCTCAACTTAGTTTTGGGGGCGTTGGCTAGGGAATCGTTCGAGCCCTTGCATCAGGCATCCCTTAAGGACCTGACATTGAAGACAGTGTTTTGGGTGGCCATCTGCTCAGCTAGGAGAGTTTCAGAGCTTCAGGTGTTTTATGTAGGGAGCCATTCCTTTCCTTTTCTAAGGAAAAGATGGTGTTGTGCCCAGTTCCTTCCTTTCTTCCCAAGGTGGTGTCTCCCTTTCACTTGAATCAAGCAGTATCGTTGCTGGTTCTCGGCGACTTGGAAGGGGGCACCTCGGACCGTGGTCTTCATCGGTTAGATGTAAAAAGGGCGCTGTGGCGTTATTTGCAGGTCTCCAAATCCTTTCAGAAGTCCGATTGTCTGTTCGTGCTTTATGGAGGACCTCGAAAAGGAGAGGCGGCGGCGAAAGCGTCCATTTCCAGATGGGTCAAGGAGGCCATTGCATCTGCGTATGTTTTGCAAGGCCGTCCAGTTCCATTAGGGTTACGAGCTCATTCTACCAGGGCGCAGGCTGCATCTTGAGCAGAGTATAGTCTTGTTCCGCCAGTGGAGATTTGCAGAGTGGCCACCTGGGCTTCTCTGCATTCTTTCAGCAAACACTACCGGCTGGATGTCCAGGCAGCAAGCGATGCCGGTTTCAGTTCTATGGTGTTGCGAGAAGGGTGGAAGGGGCCCTCCCAAGGTTAACTGCTCTGTTACATCCCAGAAATGGAGGACTGAACTGGAGAAACGATAAAAAAAGAGAAATTAGACTTACCTGCTAATTGACGTTCCTTGAGGGGAACTCCAGTTCAGTCCTCATTCCCGCCCGGGATGGTAAACTCAGTGGTTGATTTGTGGTCTACTGAGGGGGGGTCAATCCCATGGCTCGCAGAGTCAGGAATAGCATCCAATTTTCTGTACCTTTCTGCTGGCTGTCTCTTCTTTCGTTACCCTTCTGTCCGCCCCTTTTCAGTTGGTTCAGGGCCAGAGGGTAAGATATTTCCTACATGGTTTAGTTCATAGGAGGTGATTTTAGGACAAACAGTTGAGGTTGAGTTTGGTTTGATTTTTAGTCATTGTATTTAATTCTCTGGCTACTTATTTGTTGCTCCTTTAAGTCTGCTTTGACAATAGTTCACTGGGGGCTCATGGGTGAGTCAGCGAAGGATATCTAGTGATGTCACAACTTTGATTGGTCCAGTCTCCATGCTGCAGGAGGACGAACACTACCCAGTGGTGGAGGACTGAACTGGAGTTCCTCAAGGAACGTCAATTAGCAGGTAAGTCTAATTTCTCTATTGTCACTATTATCACTGATATGATTATGTCTCTGTAATCTGAAGCATTAAACTCCTATAACTAGTACAGTAAATAATGTGTTTTATATTCTTATGAGAAACTTGCTTGGTTATATGTGGATGTCTTCATGTAACTACCTTTCTTCCATTTGTTCACTCTTTGGATTCATGAACTGTGATATTCCAGTTTATTTTAGACAATCAGGAATATGTTTTTCCAGATTTGAGCAAATTGTGTGACACAGTGAGAGGGACAGAGATGGGATTAGAGCCTGTGCATGTGAGGAGGGGGCTCAGTGACACAGTGAGAGGGACAGAGATTGGATAAGAGCCTGTGAATATGAGGAGGGGGCTCAGTGACACAATGAGAGGAACAGAAATGGGATTAGAGCCTGTGAATCTGGGGAGGGGGCTCAATGACACAGTGGGAGGAACAGAGATGGGATTAGAGCCTGTGCATGTGAGCAGGGGGCTCAGTGACACAGTGAGGTGGACAGAGATGGGATTAGAGTCTGTGAATGTGAGGAGGGGGCTCAGTGACACAGTGAGAGGGACAGAGATGGAATTAGAACCTGTGAATGTGGGGAGGGGGATCAATAACACAGTGAGAGGGACAGAGATGGGATTAGACCCTGTGAATGTGAGGAGGTGGATCAGTGACACAGTGAGAGGGACAGAGATGGGATTAGAGCCTGTGAATGTGAGGAGGTGGATCAATGACACAGTGAGAGGGACAGAGATGGGATTGGAGTTTGTGAATGTGAGGAGGGGGTTCAGTGACACAGTGAGAGGGACAGAGATGGGTTTAGAGTTTGTTAATGTGAGGAGGGGCTCAGTGACACAGTGAGAAGGACAGAGATGGGATTAGAGTTTGTGAATGTGAGGAGGGGGTTCAGTGACACAGTGAGAGGGACAGAGATGGGATTAGAGTTTGTGAATGTGAGGAGGGGGTTCAGTGACACAGTGAGAGGGACAGGGATGGGATTAGAGTTTGTGAATGTGAGGAGGGGGTTCAGTGACACAGTGAGAGGGACAGGGATGGGATTAGACCCTGTGAATGTGAGGAGGGGGTTCAGTGACACAGTGAGAGGGACAGAGATGGGTTTAGAGTTTGTTAATGTGAGGAGGGGCTCAGTGACACAGTGAGAGGGACAGAGATGGGATTAGAGCCTGTGAATGTGGGAAGGGGGATCAATGACACAGTGAGAGGGACAGAGATGGGATTAGAGTTTGTGAATGTGAGGAGGGGGCTCAGTGACACAGTGAGAGGGACAGGGATGGGATTAGACCCTGTGAATGTGAGGAGGGGGCTCAGTGACACAGTGAGATGAACATAGATGGGATTAGAGCCTGTGAATGGGAGGAGGGGGCTCAGTGGCACAGTGAGAGGGACAGGGATGGGATTAGACCCTGTGAATGTGAGGAGGGGGCTCAGTGACACAGTGAGAGTGACAGAGATGGGATTAGACCCTGTGAATGTGGAGAGGGGGCTCAGTGACACAGTGAGATGAACATAGATGGGATTAGAGCCTGTGAATGGGAGGAGGGGGCTCAGTGGCACAGTGAGAGGGACATAGATGGGATTAGAGTTTGTGAATGTGGGGAGGGGGCTCAGTGACTCCCACCCTCAGCTGTTCACCTCTTCCTTAGATTTAAACATCAGAAGATTTTGCAGCTGGTCTCTCTCAAAGGATCAAAAACACAGAAAATTTTTTCTTGTGAACATTAAACATTTTGGTTTGAATTTCCTTCTAATTTAAGAGCACAAGTTTCAGACATTAGGGACAGCTTCCAGGTACCAGAGGGTTTAGCAGTTTATTTAGATATAGAGGCAGAGGCTGTCTCCTCATTGCATGGACTTATGTTAGTTTGTAGTTAAACACTTATAGGCTCATTCTGTCCCAGACATAGATCCCCTCTGTACGTCCGGTCTGAGCTGGACATACAGAAGGGATTGCGATTCTGATACTGTACCATAAAAAGAGAAGATCCTCAAACCAACAAATGAAATCACGGATCAAGAAAATATGTCACACATATAAGAACATAAGATATGCCATACTGGGTCAGACCAAGGTCCATCAAGCCCAGTATCCTGTTTCCAACAGTGGCCAATCTAGGTCATACGTACCTAGCAGTTTCCCCAAGGGACACAGGTTCCACAATGCTTGTACTGGGTCAAGCAATGATATCCTGGGTCCCATTTAATAGTGGTTTATGGACCTTTCCTCCAGGAACTTATCCAAACCTTTTTTAAACCCAGCTACACTAACAGCCTTTACTACATCCTCCGGTAACAAATTCCAGAGTTTGATTACACATTGAGTGAAAAAATATTTTCTCTTATTTGTCTTAAATAGTTTACCCTGTAGCTTCATTGCATGTCCCCTAGTCTTTCTATATTCTGATAGCGTAAACAATTGATCCACGTTTACCCGTTCCACTCCATTCATTAATTTATAGACTTCTATCATATCTCCCCTCAGCCGTCTCTTTTCCAGGTTGAAGAGCCCTAACCTTTGTAGCCTCTCTTCACAGGAGTATCCTTCCATCCCCTTCACCATTTTGGTGGCTCTTCTCTGTACTTTTTCTAATAACTCTATGTCCTTTTTAAGATACGGTGACCAGAACTGCACACAATATTCAAGGTGCGGTCGTACCATGGAACGATACAGAGGCATTATAATATCCTTTGTTTTATTTTCCATCCCTATCTTTATGATACCTAGCATTCTATTTGCTTTCTTGGCTGCCGCTGCACACTGGGCAGAGGGTTTTAACATGTTATCCACGATGACTCCTAAATCTTTTTCCTGGGTGGTGGTTCCCAATGTGGAACCTTGCATTGTGTAACTATAGTGTGGGTTGTTCTTTCCTAGGTGCATAACTTTGCACTTGTCCACATTGAATTTCATCTGCCATTTGGATGCCCAGTCTTCCAATTTATCCAGATCCTCTTGCAGTTTTCCACAATCCTCTTGGGTTTTAACAACTTTAAACAGTTTTGTATCATCTGCAAATTTGATAACCTCACTCGTTATTCCCTTTTCCAGGTCATTTATGAATAGGTCAAAAAGTAGCGGACCCAGTACAGATCCCTGGGGTACTCCACTATTCACCTTTTTCCATTGGGAATATTGGCCATTTAGCTCTACCCTCTGCTTTCTATCTTTTAACCAGTTCCCGATCCACAATAGTACACTGCCTCCTATCCCATGACTTTTTAGTTTCGCCAAACGTCTCTGATGAGGGACCTTATCAAAAGCTTTCTGAAAGTCCAGATACACTATATCAACCGACTCACCTTTGTCTACCTGTTTATGCACACCTTCAAAAAAACATATCAGATTAGTAAGACAAGATCTTCCTTGTCTAAAGCCATGTTGGCTGTCTCCCATTAGGCCATGACTATCTACATGCTGTGTAATTTTGTTCTTTATGATGGTTTCTACCATTTTCCCCGGTACTGACGTCAGACTCACCGGTCTATAATTTCCTGGGTCACCCCTGGAACCCTTTTTAAAAATTGGTGTTACGTTGGCGACCCTCCAATCTTCAGGTATTAGAGATGATTTTAATGAAAGTTCACAAATTACCAATAGCAGGTCCACAATCTCATATTTCAGTTCTTTCAACACTCTTGGATGTATACCATCCGGTCCAGGTGATTTGCTACTATTCAGTTTATCAAATAGTTGTAATATATCTTCCCAGTGTAGCGATATTTCTCTCAATTCCTCTGCAGTATCACCTTTAAATACCACTTCAGTCTTGGGTAACATCCCTACATCTTCCTCAGTAAAGACCGAAGCAAAGAATTCATTCAGTCTCTCTGCTATAGCCTTGTCTCCTCTTACTGCCCCTTTTACCCCTCTATCATCTAATGGCCTAACGGACTCTCTCACAGGCCTTTTGCTATGAATATACTTGAAAAAGTCTTTATTTCGTGTTTTTGCTTCCGTAGCAAGTTCCTTCTCAAATTCTCGCTTTGCGTGCCTTATCAATGCTTTGCATTTAACTTGCCAGTGCTTGTGCTGTTTCCAGTTTTCTTCGTTTGACTCTTTTTTTCCATTTCCTGAAGGATGCTTTTTTGGCAGCAACAGCCTCTCTGACCTCACCATTAAACCATGCTGGCAGTTTTTTGGACTTTCTTCCACTTTTCTTAATGCGTGGAATACAGCTGGTCTGGGCTTCAAGGACAGTATTTTTAAATAACACCCAAGCTTGCTGTAAGTCTTTGCAACCGCTCCTTTTAGTTTTTTCTTAACTATATTCCTCATTTTATCATAGTCTCCCTTTTGAAAGTTAAAAGGTAGTACTGTGGATTTCTTTACTATCCCTCCTCCACTAATTAAATCAAACACGATCATGCTATGATCACTATTGCCAAGTGGTCCCAACACCCTTATTTCTTGCACCAGATCTGGTGTTCCACTAAGGACTAGGTCCAGTATGGCTTCCCCTCTGGTCGGTTCATGAACCAGCTGCTCCAAGAAGCAGTCATTTATTTCATCTAGAAACTTTATCTCCCTAGCTTGTCCTGCTGTAACACTGACCCAGTCGATACCAGGGTAATTGAAATCACCCATTATTACTACTTTCCTGTGACGTTTCTTAGCTTCCTTGATTTCTTTGAGCATTTCATCATCCATTTGATCATTCTGGCCAGGCGGTCGATAGTACACTCCCACTGCCATCGCCTTCCCTTTTTTACATGGAATTTCAATCCATAGAGATTCTACAGCAAATTTTGTTTCCTGCAAAACTTTAATCCTTTCTGACTCAATGCCCTCTCTAACATAGAGTGCTACTCCTCCACCAATTTGATCAGTTCTATCATTACGATATAGTTTGTATCCAGGTATCACAGTGTCCCACTGGTTATCCTCCTTCCACCATGTCTCTGAGATTGCAATCATATCTAACCTCTCATTTAGTGCTATATATTCTAACTCTCCCATCTTATTGTTTAGACTTCAAGCATTTGCATACAAGCATTTTAGAGACTGTATTTTATTAATATTAATCTGGCTATTGGTAGGCATGGGTAATTTGGAATCTTTACGCTCTGTCTGCACCTTACTTAAGGGCATTTGGGCTACTATACTCTTTTTTGGAACCTCACTGCTTTTGGTAGTATCCTTCAAGGATACCTTTGTCCGAACCATGCGCTCCTGGGCGACTGTTGGCTTTCCCCTATTTTCTAGTTTAAAAGCTTCTCTATCTCCTTTTTAAAGGTTAATGCCAGCAGTCTGGTTCCATCCTGATTAAGGTGAAGCCCATCCCTTCGGAAGAGCCCCTCCTTTCCCCAGAATGTTCCCCAGTTCCTAACAAATCCAAAACCCTCATCCTTGCACCATTGTCTCATTCACGCATTGAGACTCCGGAGCTCTGCCTGTCTTTTGGGTCCTGCACGTGGAACAGGAAGCATTTCGGAGAACGCTATCCTGGAAGTTCTGGATTTCAACTTCCTACCTAAAAGCTTAAATTTAGCCTCCAGAACTTCCCTACCACATTTTCCTATGTCATTGGTACCAACAGGTACCAAGACAGCAGACTCCTCCCCAGCACTATCTATGATCTTATCTAGGCGGTGTGTGAGATCTGCTACCTTCGCACCAGGCAGGCATGTTACCAGGCGATCCTCACGTCCACCAGCCACCCAGCTATCTACATTCCTAATGATTGAATCACCAACTATGACAGCTGTCCTGAATCTCCTCTCATGGGGACACGGCCCTGGAGAAACGTCCTCGGTACGAGAGGGTTTTACATCACCTGGAGGACAGGTCCTAGTTACAGGATCACTTCCTGCCACACCAGGGTAATGCTCTCCTGTCACGTGACCTCTCTCCTCCATGGCAACAGGGATGCTGCCAGACTGGAGGTGGGACTTCAGGTCTATATCCCTGTAGGTCTCGTCCATGCACTTCTCTGTCTTTCTTATGTCTTCCAGGTCTGCTACTCTAGCCTCTAGAGAACGGACTTGTTCCCTGAGAGCAAAGAGCTCCTTGCACTTAGTGCATACGTAAGACCTCTCACCAATTGGGAGAAAATCATTTTATTTTATTTATTTAACACTCATTTTTATACCGCATCTTCCATAGATCAGTTGCGGTGTACAAATAACAACAATTAACAAAGCGAAGTTTGTTTTACATGGAACATCTTAATTATACATAGAACATCTTAAAATATCATAAATTAGAAGTTAAGTCTAGGAACTAAACAGTGATTTTAAACTGGAACTGTGTTAAAACAATTAACTAACAAAATGTAGTGTCTATATACATAAGACAGTACATATCAGATACAACTATATACATGAGGAGGTATTAGGGCATAAGAGAGTTGGATAGTCATTTAAACTAAGATAGTCATTTAAACTAGTTGGATAAACATAGTTGGATAGTCATTTAAACTAAGATAGTCATTTAAACTAAGATCATACATGTGACACTCAATGCAAAAGACCGGCTGCTGGACTTTTGTCTGCATCTTAGTTTAAAGCTTGTGTTTAGGTCTTTTAAATTCTGTATATAATAAGGACTGGTGTAGATGCTTATACTAATAAAAGTGTATCTAACACCCCTAATACACATTGTTCACCTGAAGCTTAATTAATCTCAGGTCCTCAGTGTATGACTGATTTGGATAAAGAGCTGCACCTGAGAGCAGCCCCTTTCCTTCAAGATGTGTAGGTACCTATAAAGCTACAGTTACCCCAGGGGTGGGTGGGTGCTGGGGAGGGAGGGAGGGAAATAAGTCCTATTAAAGAGGGCAGTTACAAGGTACCCTGTCCTGAACCCTCAGCAGGGGGGGAGGGGGGTACCACACAAAGCCCAGTTAGTTGAGTGAGGCAAGGTAAGTTATACAGCTGAGAAAGCTGAAGCAACACACCAATAAGACAAACAATAAATAATTAAATAAACAGCTAGAACTCACTGCAAGTTGTCACAGGAGGTAATATCCACCTCTCTAGCAGAGAACTGTTAGAGCACTGCTCTTCCCAGAGCAGAGAGAAGCAAACAAAACTGACTATGCACACGTGGTGGAGACAGGAAGAAGGCTACACAATACTTCAGCAGGGAGGAGGGGAGGGGGGTTCACTCAGTAGGTTAGGGCAGGAAAACAAAATTTAAAAACACAGCAGGTTCAGGGGGGAGAGCAGGGAGAAAGATTTAATTTAAAATGAACAGTTAACCTGGCTACCACACAAAGCCCAGTTAGTTGAGAGAGGCAAGGTAAGTTATACAGCTGAGAAAGCTGAAGCAACACACCAATAAGACAAACAATAAATATATAGAAATTGTTCTAACTGGGGCCACCAGCCTGAAAATAAAGAATTTCCAAGTGCCCCTGTTATGACGCCTGTGCATATTACATCTTATGAACTGGGCTCTGGACACAGTCGTTTGTTCGGTGGAGGAGGTTTCGTTATTCAGACAATGGGGGAGGGGGCAGAGGGGTGAAGAGCAGGGCCAGAACAGGTTTAAGGGGCCCTTTTACTAAGGTGTGCTGTGGTTTTGCAACTAACGTCTAATAGTGCACAGAATCGAGGTGCATTAAGTGCAGAACCACCACGTTAACTGTCGGGCTAGCTGCTTGGTGCACTTTAGGAAAAGAGCCTCTAGGTTTTGTTGTACCAATGGTGAGAGGAACTGCTGGGCTGATGCATATAAAAATTAATGGGAGGGGTGGTTGGAGAGCTGAGGAGGAGGTCAGGGGAGTAGAATAGTGGGCGGGGGATGTGGATTTAAAAGCCTCTACCTTGGAGGAGTTGATGGTCATGGCAGCAAAGCGCAGACAAACCAATGATACCAGGAATCTGTCCAGAAGGTCCAAATCATTTATTTGTGCACAAGTCTCAAGCAAGTCAATTTCAAAATGGCTGAGCAAAGATTTCTAGCAATACAACAACTTTTATAGACTTTTGCTCCATTCTAGGTATAGAAAAACATTTCATTGGTCCCGGTACTCTCCCGTACCTCCCATACCCCTTCTATTGGTCCCGGTACTGATGAGATTATCCAGTTATGTTCCTGCAGTGGGCTCAGCACCTGCTCACCCCCCTTCTAGTCCCAATTACAATGGCCAGTTCATCAACTTGTTACTTTGCAGACTCTCAAGGCCATTGAGCCAATTTGTACGTGTAGGGGAGCAGGGCTCTGCAGCCTCCCTGTCTCCAGTTCTAATTAAATTCCTTACAGCTGCACTCTCTTATCAGTAAGTTCATTTTCACATATTTCTCTCATTACTTCAATTCTACTTGTCTAAGTTTTACTGAATTCAGATTCTACAGCAGCATATTGGGGGATGTGCAATTCCTTTGGGCCTCTCCACAGGCTTCACTTACAGGTCAAGCTAGTTAGGCCTGCCTGCTTACGTCAGACACCATGGATCACAGGCCTATGCCTGCCACAGTCAGAGTTTGTTTCCAAAAAGAGGCCTATATATGCTATATAAGGTTTACTAGACTGGGGAGGCAGCTGAAGCAATCCATCGGGTGGCATCATCTTTCCTTGTGCGATTGATTTGCAGGTTTTTCAGGAGGAATGGGAAGCATAACCTTTGTCTTTCTGCCTGCAGAATACAAAAGAAAGTGAGGAGTTCATGGCACCTTGGTCTCCTGAAGTCAGGCTGGAGATCCTTAGTAATAAGTCATAACGCAGGGTCTCGATAAGGATTTATTTCCATATAAGCTGTAACCCAGGCACGCTACAGCCCTTTACAAGACACAACTCAGGCTTCAGTTAAATCAATCGGTGTCTGGGGCAAGGCTCTCACCATGCCAACGATCTGGTTCAGTAAACCTTCCCTTCTTGCTAGATGCAGGACAGTCGAGCAATATGTCAGCGAGCAACACCTGACAATATCGGACACTTCCGTGTCACTTAACATTTTGACCAGATTTCATATAACTCGTGGGTCTTTTCCAGGCCTGCCACAGCTCGCCTGAGCCTTCAGATTACTCTTTGTTGTTCCCAAAGTTTCTTCATAAACCCTTAAGGACCAATCAGATTCTCAGGGGAAGGAGACCCGGATTACATTTGACTGCACTAGTTGAGGGTATTGAGGGTTTCTACAAGCAGACCCTGGTTCAAGGTGAGCCGTTGTAAGTTTGGCCTTGACCCATACTGTAACAGCTAATCGAGCAAGGAAAAAAATTACCCAGGAGTCTCTGTAGGAAAACAAGCCTTTAATATGCAGCATAGGCTCAGTGAAATCACTTTCAAAGCCTGAGCCCCGTCTATAGGGCTGATACATACTAATATAGACATTTTTATCAGTACATCAAGGCATCTCTTCATGATAGGTTAAGTTTACTGTCATACATTTTTGATCGGAGAATCTTTGGTGCAGTGTTATCTATAGTAAAACAGAGAGCGACAGCACAGAACAAAGCAGCAGGGAGGAGCAAGCTTGTGTCGGTGTGTCGTCACCAAGGGGGTGTATCCTTTTCACACAGCGAAGCAGGGAGAGTAGGGATCTTTCAGTAATCCTTTCAGTTCTCATTAATCCTCACAGCTCTCAGCCCTGTCTGGATTCCACCTCAATACGAAGAACATTCCTTCACATTTCTGTAGCTCGTCTCTGGAGCTGACTGGCTCAGTGCTTCTCACAGATCCATGATCTCTCATCAGAGCAATCAAGGTCATTCCAATTCCCACTGATGTACATCTCAGCACAGTGTTCACGATTCTTTATGTTGTTCGGCTCCCCCTGATTCCACTTTCTGAGGAGGAGAAAGCACGTTTAGAATTAGACTTTATGTACTCAGCAAAGCACACGCTTAGAATAGAGTTTGTCAGAAAAGATTTCTAAGATTATTCTCTTGCCCGCAGTAAGACAGTCCAGTTTGTATAATCAGCATTTACCAGAATTCAAAACACATTCAGAAGATTGGGTGAATTCCCTTGCTGAGATCTGAGCTTCCTCGTACTTCACAAAGATCATTTTACTTGCCCAGTGGGGAACTGGAGGACACCATCTGTGTGTCCTTATTATCTCTTATTAACAGCATGTGAGAAAGTTCATACAAGTGGTGATTGACTCTGTCTGTCCATCCAACTGGAAACATAACTTCCCTCAGGATGGATCGATCAGGGTCAGATGTGATGGGAAGTATACCATGGTCCTGGTAGTCAGTGACACCATTAAATATAGAATTGAAAACACTGGAAAATTCAAGCAGCCAGCAAAGATTAGGGACTTAGCAATGATTTTCAGCACCAGGCATGTCATTTATGAACCTACATTTTGAGTCACATTCTTAAAGTTAAGGCTCCAAATTTATGAAAGTTTTTAGTGCAGAATGTAGGCTCCTAAATTTGCCTGCAATGTGTGCCTTCAAGCCAATGCCGACTCCTGGTGACCCAGCAGCTCCTGGGTTTTCTTGGCAGTGGGACCGGAAGTAGATTGCCAGGCCTTTCTTCTGAGTCAGTGGAGGGTTACATGACTTGACCAAGGCCACAGGGAAGGTCTACTGGTTAGAGCACTGGCTTTGTAAATAAGAGACCAGGGTTCAATTCCCAATAGCATGCCTTGTGGCCTTGGGCAAGTCACTTAACTCTCCACTGCCTCAGAAGAAAGGCCTGGCAATCTACTTCCGGTCCCACTGCCAAGAAAACCCAGGAGCTGCTGTGTCACCAGGAGTCAGGACTGGCTTGAACACACACTGCACTGCATTTACAGATTTGGCTGAAAAGCCCCTGGGATTGAGTTAGGTCAGGGGAAGGAGGTATGTTTGTATTTTTCAATAACTATGGGTATATCTTTTCCAAAAAAAAAAAAAAAAATTACCCACACTAAAAGGTAGGTGCATCATTATGCAGGAACTTATCATTAGTCAATAACAGTAACATAGTAAATGATGGAAGATAAAGACCAGCGTGGTCCATCTAGTCTGCCCAGCAATATGGCAGGAGTAGGTGCACCCCTTCCCATGTCTTTGCTTAGTGGTGCACCCACTAGGAGCAGGTGCACCCCTCCCCATATCTTTGTTTCTTTGTTTGTTTAGGGGTGAACCCACCGCTCCTCCCCCCATTGCTCCATGTAGGACACCCCCTTTGCATTTGTTGAGAAATTAGATGATTCCATTTATTTTGATTTAATCTTGTTGCTGTAAAGTGATCCACTGTGTCTGTCCCAGGCCACTTTGAATTCCGTCACTCTGTTTGCCCCCACCACCTCCATCGGGAGGGCATTCCAAGCATCCACCACCCTTTTAGTAAAAAAGTATTTCCTGACATTGCCTTTCAATTTACCACCTTGCAGCTTCATATCATGCCCTCTAGTTTTACAGCTTCCCTGTCTCTGGAAGATGTTTGTTTGTTCATTATTTCTCTTTAAGTATTTAAAGGTCTGAATCATATCTCCCCTAACCCTCCTCTCCTCCAAAGTGTACATATTGAGGTCTTCAAGTCTCTCCTCATAAGGCTTCTGATGCAGGCTCCAAATCATTTTAGTTGCCTTCCTCTGAACAGCTTCCATTCTTTTTACATCCTTTGCAAGATACGATCGCCAAAACTGAACACAGTATTCCAAGTGAGGCCTCACCAGAGACTTATAAAGTGGCACTAGAACCTCTTCCTTTCTGCTGGTAATTCCTCTTCGAATGCAGCCCAACATCCTCCTGGCTTTTGACACCGCCTTGTCGCACTGTTTTGCCACCTTGAGATCTACAGAAATAATCACACCGAGGTCTTTCTCCTGCTCCGTGCACACCAACCTCTCGCCCCCTATCGTGTACATTTCCTTTGGATTTCTGCTACCCAAGTGCATGACACTGCACTTCTTCGCATTAAATCTCAATTGCCAAGCATCAGACCATTCCTCCAGCATTTGCAGATCCCTCCTCATGTTCAGCACGCCCTCGGGGAAGTCCACTCTGTTGCAAATTTTCATGTCATCTGCAAAAAGACAGACTTTTCCATTCAGTCCTTCAGCAATATCCCTCACAAATACATTGAACAGTGCCGGGCCCAGGACCGAACCCTGCGGCACCCCGCTAATCACCTTCCTTTCATCCGAGTGAGCTCCATTTACTATCACCTTCTGTCGTCTGTCAGTCAACCAATTTCTGATCCAGTTTATCACCTTGGAACCCACCCCCAAACTACTGAGTTTATTGATAAGCCTCCTATGAGGGACAGTATCAAAGGCTTTGCTGAAATCCAGGTAGATGACATCCATCGCGTGTCCTTGATCCAGTTCTCTGGTCACCCAGTCAAAGAACTCAATCAGATTTGTCTGGCAAGATCGCCCCTCGGTAAAACCATGTTGCCTCGGATCCTCTAACCCTCTGGTTTTGAGAAAGTTCACTATTCGCTCTTTCAGGAGTGTCTCCATTACCTTTCCCGCCACTGAGGTAAGGCTCATGGGCCTGTAGTTTGACACTTCTTCCCTGTCACCACTTTTGTGTAGAGGTACGACATCAGCCATTCTCCAGTCCTGAGGAACCTCTCCTGTTTCCAAGGATCTGTTAAAAACATCCTTTAACGGCCCTGCAAGAACCTCTCTGAGCTCTTTCAGTATCCTGGGATGTATCCCATCCGGTCCAATGTCCACTTTCAGTTTTGCAAGTTGCTCTAAAACCTCATCCTCTCCGAATGGTGTGGTATCTACCTCATTCCCATTGTTATATTTGGGATTCACAGATGGTCCTTCTCCAGGATTTTCTTTAGTAAAAACAGAGCAGAACTATTTGTTTAGTAATTTTGCTTTATCAATGTCATTTTCCACGAGTCCGTTTCCAGCACTTCTGAGTCCTGCAATTCCACCTCTGATCTTCTTCCTTTCCTGAATATACCTGAAGAAAGTTTTGTCACCACACTTAACATCTTTAGCCATCTTTTCCTCTGCCTTTGATTTTGCTATCCTTATTTCTCTTTTTGTTTCCTTGAGTTTGGTCCTGTAATCATTTCTGTGTTCTTCTGTTTGCAAGCTTTTGAATTTTGCAAAAGCTGTGTTTTTTGCCCTTATTTGAGCAGCCACTTCTTTGGAAAACCAAATCGGTTTCCTTCTCCTCTTGTTTTTATTTACTTTTCTTACATATTTATCTGTTGCCCCTTTTATTGCCTCTTTTAGTTTAGCCCATTGCAATTCCACTTCCATTATCCGCTTCCACCCTGTCAGCTCCTCCTTTAGGTACTTGGCCATTTTGTTGAAGTCAATGTTTTTGAAGTTTAGGACTTTGAGCTTGCTATGATTGGACTGCACCTTGGCTTTTATCTCAAACCACACCGTGTGATGATCACTGTTGCTCACAGGGGCACTCACCCAGACATCTGACACCATGAAATCAAAGGTAAGCATGTCACATTTCTTTAATTACAGTAACACAGCAAACCCTTTTGTTGGCCCACTGCAGGTATTTTCACTGTGAGTTCTTTATTATACTGTGTTTACAAGGGAAAATGTTGACCACTTCCAGCTCTGGCAGGATTTTGCCTGATTCCCCCCATTTGAGGTCAACGGTGGTATTGATGAATCTCACTGATGCTTGTTTGGGGGGGGGGGTCAATGTTTGGGGGGTCAGAAAGCATCAGGTGACATGAGAGTTGGCCAGGCTTCAGGATTCTCTCTCCTCCCCACTCCACTATGAACAATTTCACCCCTTATTATGATGTCATAAAGTCCTGCTAAAGCCTGTGATAAGGAAGCTTATCATAGCTCAGGAAGCAGCTATAGAAAAGGTGAAGTGACTCTGAACAAGCAACCTGTCAGTTCTGGTAGAAATAAGAAAACAGAATTTTGCCGTAAAAGACTACCAGTCCCAGAATGCACCAGGTTTCCAACAGCCATTAGAGGAGCTGAAGTGGGGAAATGTGTGTTCAATCAGGAGGGCTATGAGGTAATCCCTAAGCACTCATCTCAAAGGGCAGGGCCTGATTCAGCACAGCTGCGCTGTGTTAGGGAGGAGCACTCATGTAGGCAGAATAAGAGTAGAGTTTATTCTACAGATGACCATCTTCATGATCACCTTGGATATCCAGAGAATTGTCCTCAGTATCCTGAGAATCAGCTTGAGTTTGATCATCAGTTTCATCTGAAGGATCATCAGAAGCAGAAGCCAAACCGGATGGACAGAGAGGGAAAGAGACCCTTTGGAAGAAGGAAGAGAAAAGCCTTTGAGAGGTCTAGAAGAGTCCAAAGCAGTACGTATACTGGGAGGTATTCCAAGGGCCAGCATACACCATTGGACTGGGGAAAGCCAGAGGAATGGTGCTGCAGAGCTAGGAATCACCAGAGGCTACCTGTGAGGGAGACGGCTGCACGTGGAAGGGACCCTAAGATCTGTGCCAGAAGGTATGTGAGGAGAGATCCAGTGTCCAGGGATCTGGATTAGAAGGCTGGACATAAGAACTGGACTACATACTGGCCAGGCTATATAGAGAGGAACTCTAGCAGCAATGGAAGCTCAGGTATGAACACTGATCTATGCCCTAGCTATAACCTTGAAAGACAGCAGGGAAACAAGTATTCTCCTGAAAATGCTCCATTGAGAGATTCATCTGTGCCAATCCATGATATTGAACCCATGCTTGTTGAACAAGGGGGAATAATAGCAGATGAGGATCCTGTTTATATGGACTGCTCTCTATCTAAACTCCGTTGGTAACTTTCTGTTATAAAGTACAGCAACCATCACAAAGAAATACAAATTTGTTCTTTAATCTACTCAGAAAAGCTCCTGAAGCAGGATTTGACCCACACAGTGGAAGGCAAGCCAGCTAAGGGGTTTCAGCTGGTGACTGCTAGCAATTAAGCCTTACCTAATTGCTTGTGAGCTAGGAGAGAATCACTTCTGTATCTATGTGGGAAGTAATCAGAAGTTAACCTGAAAAGAACAGTTTGTTTCTTGCTTTGTGGCTTTTCATTTGTTGTTTTCCTGATTTTGACTTTGTTTTTCCAAGTTAACACTGAAAGCAAGTAACCTAATTTATGTGCTACCAAGCATATCTGTGTTGGGAGAAATAACCCCATAAATAAATATCTTATTGGCTTTACCCAAGAGCACAACTAAATTATTGTCAGCAGCTGTGTCTGGTGTGAATGAACTACATTGCCCACAATACCTTGCAAATCATATAGATATATGCACTTGCCAAGACTGTGAAGATTTTCACCCAGGCAGCCGTCTGACAAGCCGCACTGCCATTGGTCCAAGCCTTGACTGGTGCATAATGGTTTAGGGTTTCTTGTTTTTTAATATACCTGCCCTTCGAGCAAACAGCAGCGTATTGCAATAAGAACAGGCCATAGTGGGTCAGACCAAAGGTCCATTGGGTTCAGTGTTGTATTTCCAACAGTGGCCAATGCAGGCCACAACCTGACAACCTTGCCATTGGTTTCAACCTTCATAGATATGCAGATGAAAATGTGCAATGCAAAACATGGTTAATTACCTGGGATCTGACTTACTGAACGGTTAGAGGAGTCCCATCAATCCAGATCCAATTATTTCCTTTTTTACTAAGGCCGATCCAGTAGTTGCGTGAGCTGTTATGCTCCAGCAAATATCTCTGGGCGGAAAAAGCATTCATGAATTTAGACCATATGACAAAACAACAAAGGCTAGAGAAAAGGCCACCGGACATTCCACTGTAACCTATCCTGCTCTGTCTTACTCCTGCAATCCACAGTCCCTGTGTGACATTCGTTCAGCTGACATGCCACTGTGTGCAAGCTCGTTCAGCTGGTACAGGGAAGTTGCTTGGTTCCTTTCTACTTACTAAGCCGTAAATAAGAGATCTTGTTTTGACTCTCAGTAGATATAGAAAATTATTTCAGATGTGTCTCAGCAGGTAAAGAGTGACTTCAGAAAGTCACTATTTTCACAGGGGGATCTGCACCACAAAGAGGTTTCAAGAGGGCATGGTGGAAGTGCAGCTTGGGTGGGGCTCAGGCAAGCCAAAACATCTACACTTGTATTCCATATTTTACAGTGGGAGTGCACAAATATGGGGGGAAAACGTTTCCATTGGGTTTTGCACCATCTCAGAGGCACGTGCAAATTGTTTAAGTGTTTGCTTCAGCCAGGGCTTTACATAAGAGATAAAGGGAGTAATTCTCCTTAATCTCCTGTTTTTTATTTCTGTCTCCAAAATGAAAACAAAAATAGCAGCCTCAGTACCTCATCGGCCTTTTGTAAAATACCTCGAAAATTAAGCATTGTCCTGATCTCAATGCTCTATTTAAAATGGACCTTATACTTTAATATTTAAAATCTATTTAAGAGGATAAAGCCATTGAATTCTGTAATGGTGGGGGTTGGGGGTATATTTAAGAGGGTGATACCATTGAAGTCTATTCTGAAGATGAGGCTTTGTGGCTTATAGGGTGACAGTGGAAGGAATGCGAATAGTTTGCAGCCTCCAGTCCTCATATCTCATGATCATTTCACGCACAGCAAAGCTACTTACTGCCTCATCTCCTTTCAGGATCACCAGATGAGAGCTCTCAGTGATGCAGAACTGCTGGGCGCCCTCCCAGCTTTTCATGTCCGTTGAAAAGAAGTAACAAGATCCCTGGATCCAGTGCCAATCTGGTTGGCATCGGCAAAGCGTGCACGCTGACTCTGTGAGAACGAGCAATGTCTTATAGCCAGGATGGCATGGTAAGAAGGGCCAAAATGCTAAACCTACCAACATAAACAAGGTGACCTTCTGGTTCAATGTGGAAGGAGCAAGTGAGTGACTCCAGGAGTCTCAGAGAAAGCAGCTAATTCTTTAGATTAGTGGGTCGACTTGGTCTGTCTGCAGGTCGACTTGGTCTGTCTGCTGTGTAGGACCAGTCATAATCAACGGGGCTTAGTGGGGAAGTTTTCAAACAGCCCATCGAGGTGCCAGATCACAAATACCCGTGAACCTCATACCTAATTTCCCACAGATTACAAAGACTCGTGGACTTAGCCCCTGTTATTTCCATGGGCAGTCTAACATCTAATCTATCTGCCACGTGTACCATTAGCCAGACTAAGCACAAATTTCAGACCAATTTGTGGTCAAATATGAGAAATGAAGAGGTGCTGGGTCTTAAATGAAATGGGGACCCCAAAAATACGACTCCTTATCTTACTGTATAGTGTTATTGGGGATAAGATTCAGACACATTGGGCCTCATTCTGATCAGGACATCCATGACCCTGTGTGCCCGATCGGAATCGGACACACAGGGGCAGATGTGATTCTGATCCTGCAGGGCACATCTAGCCCCACGGGATCAGAATCGTGACTAGTCCTGTACGTGCAGGCTGGGACCTAATTCTGGCCGGCCTGCACATACAGACCTCTGCCCAGCTAACTCAGATCAGGTTCCTCAATGGAGCCGCGATCCTCAGCTGTCGACCTGCTCTTAAATTCCCTGCAGCCCGACTCCTGTTCTGGCCTCCCAAGTCCAGAGATGGGCTGCAGGGAATCACCTGCACCTCCTCCTACCTCTTCAGCCGCCCGGGCCTGCCATCCCCCGCCGTCTAGGGGAACTTATTCCACCTCAGAAGTGGAATAAGTTCCCTGTTCAGCCTGCCAGCCCTGGATGTACAGGGCCGACATCTGAATCGGCCCTCTATGTCTGGGGCCTTGGACCGCCCACTGCCCACCCTAACTCCCCTTCTGCCCCGCCCCTTTCCCACCCCTTTTAGCCTCCCTGTACAAACACCATGTACATGTGGGGAAGTTAGTCAGGGTCGGCAGAGGGGGCCGAATAGCAGGGATGGACATCCCAACGGGACATACATCCTCACTATTCATGGCTCAGAATGACTCTGATTGTGTCCCTTCCCTCAAAAACCTACAGTGGGAGGCAACGTGACTCGCTCAAGGTCATGAGGAGTGTGAGTGGCAGAAGTGGGATTTAAACCCTGGCTTTCCTGATACTCAGCCCATCGCTCTAATCCCTAGGCCACTCCCTCTCCCAAGGATGCTCAATCCCCGAGAGTGGTGGGATACGGAGAAGGAAGATAGCCTAGATACGGAGACAAATCTTACATGTCATCACGCTGGATGGCTGCTTGGTTATGTTCTTGGCAATAGGGACAGAAATAACTGAGAAGATTGGAGCAACAGGGATAGATGGAGGGAGGTGTTATAGGGTTGAATGAATGGATGCGAGGAGACATTGAAAGCTGTGACATAGAAGTGGCAAGGACAAGCCTGGGTGTTTTAATGTCTCACCTAGTTCCATGCGTAATGCTTCCATTTTACTCTTCATCTCATCTCTGATTTTTTCTCTGTCCTTTCTTGCATCTGCTAGACCCTTGGTCACTGAAAATGCAGAAACACAAGGATGCCCTTACAGGTTTGAAAAGACTTTACAAATCAGGAGGATGGTGCAACACGTGAAAGCTTTCTGATAGTTAAAGCTGGCTCTAATAACGTCTATTAACTCCCCACATGGCCTGGCTGGCGAGAACTACGGCTGCATCTCAGATTTCCTTAGGAAGGAGAAACTACAAATGCATCAATTCAAAGCCAAGACCAGGACTAGTAAATCTCGACCCAACCACCACCCTTGACTTTCTTAATGCTTAGCCTGGTTTCTTCCTGAAAATCTTCCACGTCCTGCTCCTGAAGATCCACTCCCCTGACTGAGAATCCCTCCACCGTCATCTCTTACTGCTGTCGTCTTGCAGCTCTCGGAGGGCTCTCTGCATATCGACCTTGGCTTCTGCCTGCTCCCGCCTCACTGCCATCTGAGTCTCTGACACTGAAAACACACAGAGCACAATTTTTAAGAAGGTCGTCTAGGCTGCAAGGCCACGTAGTTTGAGGCTATTTTATAAGACATGCAGGCCTTTATAAAAAAGCAGCATAAAACCCGCTGAAAGAGTAGCTACAGTGCATTCACATACATCCTAAGCTTGGGAACAGGATTAAATGTACACAGCTAAAATATGTGTATAGGTGAGGGGGGATATGATAGAGGTCTATAAATTAATGAATGGAGTGGAATGAGTAAATGTAGATCGGTTGTTTACACCATCAAGAAGTAGAAAGACTAGAGGACACACAGTGAAGCTACAATGCAACCCATTTAAGACTAATAAGAGAAAATATTTTTTTACTGAACTTGTAATCAAACTCTGGAAGTCGTTACTGGAGGATGTAGTAAAGGCTGTTAGTGTAGCTGGGTTTAAAAAAGGTTTGGAGAAGTTCCTGGAGGAAAGGTCCATAAACCATTATTAAAGAGGACCCGGGAAATCCACTGCTTACCCCGGGACAAGCATTGTGGAACCTGTGCGCCTCTTTGGGAACCTGCCAGGTACTTGTGACCTGGATTGGCCAGTTTTGGAAGCAGATTACTGGGCTTTGATGGACCTTGGTCTGATCCAGTAAGGCATTTCTTATGTTCTTGTGGGTCATATGGGTTAAAAGTTTGGAATGCACTGTCCTTGTTTATCCTTGCAAACTTCCTATGGGATTGTTATCTTTGGACTTTGGAATGGTACCAGACTGAAAAAAATCAGCTCTGGTTAAAAGACCAGCTTAGTAGCTGTGTCACGATTGTCCTCTGGTGGCAAAAATGAGAACTACAGCCATCATTGACTAATGGAGTTTTCAATTACGAGTGTCCCAATCTTTCCAATTTTAATTAATTCCCATGCTTGAAGAACTCACAGATTCATTAGAATCTGCAGTCCTGGTTCTTTCTCATTGTGTCTATGCACTTGTACCTTCCTGCCTGTCTTAAAGAAATTGGTGTGTCTTATCATTAGATGCACCCCATGGGAGAGGGGGTGTTGGAGGTACGCTGAAGAAGAGGATGGCAAAGCAGATCTGGCTCATAGAGAGTTAACATACAAGTTCCACTGATCTAGCACAGAAGGCTATAGGGTCATCCTGTGACATCACCAGCAGACACAATGGCTCCCTCCATGCTAGTGGAGCACTGCGTAAACCTCCCCTTCCCACTCCCTCCCCCCCACTAAAAACTGATGAAGAATTTCAATTCAGTCATGCAGTGAACTTTGATCTGACCTAATGTGGCATTTTGTAGGTTCTTAGCACGAGGTATGTTTTCTTTAAAGAACTCCCATTTCTTCCGGTCAAAACCACGCAATTAAACAGAGATTCTTTCGTGGTGGCCTCCTGCTGCATAGGTGGTTATGGTCCAAGGAAATGGCAGGTCTTTACAGTCATCCACAGGGGCAGCCCTAAAGGACATAAGAAAGGCCATGCTGGCTCAGACCAATGGTTCATCAGCTTATTAGCCTCTTTCTGGGCAACCTGAGAGTTACTTGAAGCACTCGACCAAATTCTGATGGGGTGATCCCTTCCCTGATGTTCACCTCAGTTCTTGGCAGCAAAGGACGGTATTCCCCAAGCTTACGAAACGTTCATGCAATGTGTATATAAGTGTGATCTGTTAATTTATCTGGATAAGTAGACCATCCATATAGATGGAAAAATTGCAGGTGCCTGGTCAGACAGACAGCAAAATGATTCATGTCCTGGAAAGGAGCAAAGAAGAGGTAGAGAGGATAGAAAAGGAGGAGGAGTAGCAGCCCTACACGTCAAAAGCAATATTAAAGCTGCTGAAATGCAGGGGACATGGGGAAAAGAAGAAGCGCTGTGGATTGTGTTGGAAAGAGGAGATGGCACTGTCATCCATACTGGTGTAGTCTACAGGCCTCCAACTCAAACAGAAGAAATGGATAACGAGTTCATTATAGATATTGCAAAGACAGTCGTGAAGGGGGAAGTGATCATATTGGGTGACTTTAATCTACCCGATGTGGATTGGAGTGTTCCTTCTGCAAATCTGGAAAGAAGTGAAATAATTGTGGATGCCCTCCAAGATGCATTGCTTAGATAAATGATGATGGAACTGACCAGGGAGTGCTCAGTACTGGATTTAGTGGTCACCAACGGAGATAATGTGTTGAATATCCGGGTGGGTGCCCATGTGAGCAGCAGCGATCATCACACGGTGTGGTTTGAGATAAAAGCCAAGGTGGAATCCAATCACAGCAAGCTCAAAGTCCTAGACTTCAAAAACATTGACTTCAGCAAAATGGCCGAGTACCTGAAGGAGGAGTTGACAGGGTGTGAGGGGATTAGGGAAGTGGAATTGCAATGGGCTAAACTAAAGGAGGCAATAAAAGGGGCAACAGATACATATGTAAGGAAAGTAAATAATTAAAGGCAAAAAATACAGCTTTCACAAAATTCAAAAGTTCACAAACAGAGGAACACAGAAAAGAATACAGGATAAAACTAAGAGACAAAAAGAGAAATAAGGATAGCAAAATCAAAGGCAGAAGAAAAGATGGCTAAAGATGTGAAGTGTGGCGACAAAACCTTTTTGAGGTATATTTGGGAGAGGAGGAAAATCAGAGGTGGAATTGCAGGACTCAAAAGTGCTGGGAACGGATTTGTGGAAAGTGACATTGAAAAAGCAAAAATGTATTTTATTTTTATTTATTTATTTATTTGGTTTTATATACCACACTTTTCGTAATCAGCACAGTTTACATAAGAACAGCTCATTACATTAAACAGGAAAGGTTAAATTACATTGAACAGGTATAAGAACAAATAACAAGAGTTAGCGCAATAACAGGAGTTAATGCAAACGAACATATGTCTTAAGGAAAGTAAACTATATACAAGCTGAAAGGGAGCTTCACGTGATAAGGGAGACCATAATAAGCTATGCTAAACAAATACTTCTGTTCTGTTTTTACTAAAAAAATTCCTGGAGAAGAACCACCTGTGATTGACAAATATACAAATGGGAATGGAGTAGATACCACACCATTCACAGAAGATGATATCTTAGAGCAGTTTGCAAAACTGAAGGTGAACAAGGCCATGGAACCAGGTGGGATATATCCCAGGATACTGAAGGAGCTCAGAGAAGTTCTTGCAGGGCCGTTAAAGGATGTTTTTAATAGATCCTTGGAGACAGGAGAAGTTGCACAGGATTGGAGAAGGGCTGATGTGATATCTCTTCACAAACATGGTAATAGGGAAGAAGTGACAAACTACAGGCCAGTAAGCCTTATCTCGGTGGCAGGAAAAGTATTGGAGATGCTCCTGAAAGAGTGAATAGTGGACTTCCTCGAAACCGACATGTTGCTTGATCTGAGGCAACATGGTTTTACCAAAGGACGATCTTGCCAAACAAATCTGATTGTGTTCTTTGACAGGGTGACCAGAGAACTAGATCAAGGGCATGCAATGGATGTAATCTACCTAGATTTAAGCAAAGCCTTTGGTACTGTTCCTCATAGGAGGCTTATCAATAAACCCAACAGTTTGGGGATAGGTCCCAAGATGGTGAACTGGATCAGAAATTGGTTGACTGACAGATGTCAGAAGGTGATGGTAAATGGAGCTCACTCGGATAAAAGGAAGGTGATTAGCGGTGTGCCCCAGGGTTTGGTTCTGTGAGTGATATTGCTGAAGGACTGAATGGAAGTCTGTCTTTTTGCAGATGACGTGAAAATTTGCAACACAGTGAACTCCCTGAGGGAGTAAATAACATGAGGAAAGATCTACAAAAGCTGGAAGAATGGTCTAATGCTTGGCAGTTAAGATTTAATATGAAGAAGTGCAGTGTCATGCACTTGGGAAACAGAAATCTAAGGGAATTGTATGAGAGAGGGAGGCAAGAGGTTGGTGTGCACGGACCAGGAGAAGGACCTCGGAATGATTGTGTCTGAGGATTTCAAGGTGGCAAAACAGTGTGATAAGGCGGTAGCAAAAGCCGGAAGGATGCTGGGCTGCATACAAAGAGGAATTACCTGCAGAAAGGAAGAGGTACTAATGCCACTGTACAAGTCGCTGGTGAGGCCTCACTTGGAATATCGTGTTCAGTTTTGTAGACCATATCTCGCAAAGGATATAAAAAGGCTGGAAGCAGTTCAGAGGAAGGCGACCAAAATGATTTGGAGCCTACATCAGAAAACTTATGAGAAGAGACTTGAACATCTAAATATGTACACTCTAGAGGAGCAGAGGGATAGGGGCGATATGATTCAGATCTTTAAATTCTTAAGGAATATTAATGAACAAACAAACCTCTTCCAAAGACGGGGAAGCTGTAAAACTAGAGGGTATAACATGAAGCCGCAAGGGGGTAAATTAAAAGGCAATGTCAGGAAATACTTTTTCACTGAAAGGGTGGTGGATGCTTGGAATGCCCTCCCGATGGAAGTGGTGGGGGCAAATTCAGTGACAGAATTCAAAATGGCATGGGACAGATACAGTGGATCCTTTACAGCAACAGGACAAAATCAAAATAAGCATAACTATCTCATATATCTGAACAAATAGGGGTGATCTACAAGGAGTGGTGGGTACATCCCTAAATAAAGGTATGGGGAGGGGTGACCTGCAGGAAGCGGCAAGTGAACCTGCTCTTGCCGCCTTGCTGGGCAGACTAGATGGACCATACTGGTCTTAATCTGCCGTCATATACAGTACTGTGTTAGTATGTTAGAAAAGGAAAATGTTAATCAATTTAAAGAGGCAAAAAAGAAAGATAGTAAACCCCAAAAGCAAACCTCCGCCACATATTCTCCCCCACCAAAAAAATCAGAAAAACAGAAAAAAGACACTGTACATTTTCAGAATAAAATATTGTCTGAACCTCTGTGACAAGGCCCCTCACCCTTCTCCTCATTTTTTCCTCTGGTTCTGTTCTATCTCTCACCATTTCTGACAGTATCCGAATACCCCAGTTGAAGTCTCTCCAGCTCTTCCGAGATCTTGGCAACTGAAACGGGAAGAAGAGGAAAAACATCACTGGAAATTCTTTTACAAAATGCACTCTTTCTGGGGGAGAAGCAGAACATGTCTTTCTCAGTCTTTGAGAGCTGGCATTGAGAGGGTCTTTTCTCTGGCTCTGGTTTTGAAACTCATGCCCGATGTGCTGGGATCTGAAGACGCTTCTGCTGCTTCTGTCTGATATCAGTGGCATGACAGGGACTAAAAAGCATGGGGGGGGGGGGTGGCGCTGGAGGGAGAAAGGGGCTAGAGCCTCCCTCCAGGAAAATGGACCTATGAAAAAGAAGCAAAGAAACAGCAAATACTCTCGAGAAGCAGGGAGGTAACTTTATAGCTAGCTGCCGACATTCGTCTAGACTATGCTCTCAGAAATACCTATTTACACATGTCCCGGGGCAGGCATAGGCATAGGCAGATCTCCTCCTCACTGACATGCACCATCTCAGATGGACCACCTACCTCCATCGATCAATCGCTGCAGCCGTCGATCTCGCTGAAATAAAAGGACTTTCCCAGGCAGAACCACCGTGGAGGTAAGCCCCTTCCCACGGAAGCACATCATCTGCCTGTGACCACAGCCACATACTTAGCCCAATGCACCATCGGCATGCCCATGCCTGGTGGGCCTGTGCCTAAGGACCATGCCAAAGGGCCCTTTGGTTCAGCCCTTATGCAAGGACCGGGCGAAAACTGCTCTGAATCGCATAGACTCACCCATCATACATCCAGGAACTAGCTAAACAACAGCACAAACACAGCAACAGACTCTAACCTCACCCTCATCCTGGAACCAACAAACACAAGAGAAAACTAACCATAAACTCTCAGCCATCATGCTACCACTATATCTGATGCTCTACACTTTACTAGCACTCCTTCTACTTACCTCAGTCCACAATTATCACACACTCATCACACCCCAACTATGGTTTAGATCCACCTTAAACCAATTGACATGCATCCCACACCACACCACCAACCAATGAAATCCACAACGCCTCATGCACATACTGATCACCAAAACTATACTATACCAACTTCAACTCACAAGCCTTTCACGCACACATTCAGTTGCGCATTCATCAATTCCTGTTCAACAAAATCCCCACTATCAGAGACCTACTTACAATCCACCACCTGGACATACTATGCATAAAAATCATGGATCACAGAAACAGACCAACTCATACCGGATGGATACACCCTCTTCCACTGCCCACAATCCCAATAAAGAGGCGGACGTGTAATGATCATATCCGAGACACACCTCAAATTCCGATACCACTCAAAACTGACTCCCTCACCATAACAAACAAGCAGCTGACCATCTTTCTCACGTACAGAACACCAACCACAACCTCCATCCATCTGTCCAACATCCTGGCAAAGTACTCATGAACACTAAAGCAAACAAAAATCTCCTCATCTTAGGAGACTTCAAACTCCCAATAGTCCAATTAAAAAATGCCAGCTCATTCTTGGAAGCAATGTCAGCTATGGACCTCAGACAGATCATACTAACCTCCACACACGAAAAGGGCAACACCCTCAACCTGATCTTCATCAACAACTATACAACACACACAGGCCCCCCAAACTCAATACAAACCCATTTAGTACCCTGGTCTGACCACAAATTAATCAACTTCTCCTTCCTCCTTGCTAACCTTAATATGCCCCCCCACCCATCAACCCACAAGAAGAAGTTTAAAGCAGTTCAACAAAGACAGCTTACTAGAAGGCATCCTTTCTCAGCTACAAACACACTCAAGCTTCTCCGACATACTCGCAGACAACTGGAATCACATCATCAAAAAATAGTGACCATAACTACCACTCTGCCATGCTCAAACAAGGTGCTCCAAAACACCATGGTATACCCTATCCCTCCGCAAATTTAAAACACAACTCCAAAAACATGAATGAAAATGGTGAAAAACAACAAGCAAAAGAAGACAGACTTAACTATCTAAGACTATTAAACGACTATCATGCCATAACCGACAAAGCCAAGCACGACTATCACACCAAACTACTCAGCTCCTCAATCAATCATCCAAGAGAACTCTTTGACCTCATCAAACAGTTGACAAAGACATCAGTCACCACCAACCAAGCCATCACCATCACCCGCCAACAATTAGCAATTCACTACAAGCAACTCCACCCCCAGTCAGACCTAGCCCCAACCTCCCCACCAAAATCTCCCCCCGATCCCATGGTCCTCTTTTGACATCATCAGCAAACAAAAGATTTAAACCATCATCTTGTTACTCAGCACAACAACTTCACACCTCAACCATTCCGAATCAGCTGGATCAAGGCAGTTAAGAAGGAACTTAACCCCATGCTCGCTAAAATCACCCAATCAACACTCCAGCAAGGTCAAATGCCTGGATACCTTAAATCACCTCCATACATCCCACCTTGAAGAAATCTGACCTCAAACCCTCAGACCCAGCCTCGTACAGGCCAAATGCCAGTCTCTTCTTTATTGCTAAACTCATAGAAAAAACTGTTCAGCATCAACTCCAGGATCATATCGACAGAAACAACCTCCTTGGCTCATGGCAACATGGATTCTGTTCTCTTCATGGAGATGAAAGGCTAATGGTCTCCCTTGTCAACATCCTAATAAAAGGCATATAAAAAACCACTCAAGGTTTCCTACTAATCTTCCTAGATATCTCTGCAGCTTTTGACACCATCAACCAAAGTATTCTTCTTCAACATCCTCAATCCACCAGAATCCAAATCCTGCCTAACCAACAGGCACAAAAAGATAAAAATCGGCACAGACATCTCTACCCTTTATCGCCAAACACAAGGAGTGCCCCAAGGATCCATCCTATCCGCACTCCTCTTCAACATCTACCTTGAACCCCTCTGCTCAGTCATCAAATCCCACAACCTCAACGTCCATAGGCGGCTCTATAATGAGGTCAAGTGAGGCGGTGACCTCAGGCGGCAGCTTTTTGGGCTTTTTGGGGGTGGCAAAATTGCCCCCAAAAAGACCGCCGTCACCGCCTCACTCAGCCTTCAAAATAAAAAAACAAAACAAAACTCCCGCCTAAGAAGCAACTGCTGCTGCTGCTCCAGCGGCGGCAGCGGCAGAATGAGGAGCCCTGCAGCCGCCCGCCCCCCCCCCCCCCAGAGAGCCTGCTGATTTCCCCTGGTTTCGCCGGCTCCACTTTGCTGTTTCCCATCAGTACCTTGGGCTCAGCTTTAAAAGAGCCGCAGTTAAGGGAAACACTGTCCCTTCGCCGCGGCTCTGCAAAGCAGAGCAGGGGAAACCAGCAGGCTCTCTGGGGGGGGGGGGCAGGCGAGGGGGCAGCCATGGGGCTCCTCATTCTGCCGCTGCTGCTGCTGGAACGGCAGTGGCAGTTGCTTCTTAGGCGGGAGGTTTATTTTTTCAATTTCCCTGGGTTGGGGGGGAGGGGTCTAGGACTGGAACTGGGCTGATGGGGGGGGTAGGACAGGAACTGGGCTGATTGGGGGTTTAGAACTGGAAATGGGCTGATGGGGGTTAGTACTGGAAATGGGCTAATCGGGTGGGGGGCTAGGACGTAATGGTCTATGGGGGGTTAGAATTGGAAATGGGCTGATGGGTGGTGGGGGGGCCATCTCATTCTTCACCTCAGGCAGCAGACTGCCTTGAGCAGCCCCTGTCAACGTCCACATCTATGCAGGTGCCATCATGCTCTATTGCACATTCAACACAAAGCAACACTCCTACACTAATCATCAAGAATGCTTTGCTGATGTCTCCAACTGGCTAACAAATAACAACCTATCAATCAAGTATAAAAAAACAGAAGTCCTATTCATAGCAAAAGACAACACATTCTCCCCCTCGACCTCCCTAGCCTTAAACATCACACAAGTGAAAGTCCAAACAGAAGTGAAGTACCTGGGCATAACCCTGGACCTCTCCTTCAAAACCCAAATAAACAAAACTGCCAAAATAATATACTACAAAGCCAAAACCCTACAATGTCTCTGACCACTCCTCTATCCTCCAGACTTCTGCTCAGCACACCAAACCATAATTATCCCACACCTCGTCTACTGTAACTCTATCGACCAAGGCCTCCCAAAATCCACCCTACATCCTCTACGAACTGCTCTACACACAACAGCATGGATCCTCCAAGGAGCAACAAAACAAGACCACATTACACTCATCCTCAAACAACTCCACCGGTTACCTCTACCCAGCCGTATAAAATAGAAGACCCTCCTTCTGACTCACAAAGCCATATAGTTCCACCTCTCCACTCACCTCTATACTTTGCTTCAAACCCCTCAAGCTAAGAGAGCCAGACGAGCATCTACAATGAACACATTTATCATTCCCCATGCCAGAACTAAAGTCAACCAACAAGCCGGTGGTCAAACCTTTCAACTCTACACACCATCAATTTGGAACACACTTCCGGATCATTAAGAAACATCACCAACCTACTTACCTTCCGAAAACACTTAAAGACCCACCTCTTCTCTGAACATCTCAACCCCACTACATAATCTCTCCCCGCCCACCCCACCCCCCTCTTAGACTTCTCTTGAGAGACTATAATCCATGTAACTGACATATATTGTATATAGTTAACCTTTCTATGTAACTAATGCATGCTGTATACGGTAAAGAGTTTCGCTGTATCTGATAACAGTTCTATGTACACGCTTTGACCTGGTGAAAAGTGGTATATAAACTCAGCTAAGTAAATAAGTAAATAAATCAAATAAGTGTCAGTTTATATGTACACACGCTTCATACAATGTAAAGTCTAGACCTAAAAAACAAAGCGTGTCCAAACTGCCCATTTACCCCTAGGAGCACTTACAGGCTAATATTTAATTATGGTGGTGAACAGGAATTTTTAAGCGCAGCTGTGGAGTTTAAATAACTGCACATTCAGTATTTCCATATATATAGTCAGCGATGCTGGATATACTTGTACCCTCTGACTGCCAGCAATATTCAACTGCTTTGCTGCTCTGAATGAACTTGATCTTGGCTGATCTCTGACACTAAGCAGGGTTGGGCCTAGTTAGTCCTTGAATGGGAGACCACCTTGGAATACCAGATGCTGTAGACACCAGTGTGTGGAAGAAAGGCCCTGGCAATCTACTTCTGCTCACACCTTGCCAAGAAAATCCAGGGGCTGGGCTGCCATGAGTCAGCATTGACCACAAAAACAAAGGAGAAAGTTACTCTGCAGTCAACACAGTCTAGCCACAGAGTGGAGGAAAGCCACACCAGATGCATCTTCACACAAATAATTTACTGGATGACCCAACTTGACCAAGTTTCGGCACTGAGACCTGCATCAGGAGTCAGCATTGATGCAATGGCATACGCACCTATGTACTGTACAACTAAGCAGTTTAGGGGTCCTTTTACCAAGTGTCGCTAATCAGTCAATGTGCATTTTAGCATGTGACCTTGGACGGGGAGAGCACATTAGCACATGAGCGCTGTTAATGTGACAATTTGTGTAGATGCGCCCACGATACCTCTCTGGGTATCTTTAAGTGTGCTGCATATTAACTATTTAGTCACAGCTGGGAAGATGTTGTTCAGGCCCCGACAGCTAGTGTGGCGGCTTTGCACTTAAGGGCATGTTTACTAAAGCTTTTAATGCGTGTAAACCCTTAATGAACACGCCCCTTAATATGCGTTGCAAATACTGCTAAGTGCACAGCCTACCGGGCTTTAGTAAATGGGCCCCTGAATTTACAATGACCTTTTTGCTTCAAAAGCTAGTTAAAAAATGCATCGAGGTAGTCCAATAAAAAAGTATTCACCTTTTATTCTTTTTTTATTTTATTTTAATTTATTTACATGAAGGATGTGAGCAAAAATTGATGACCTCCTCATTCAACTGATTACACTATTCTTTAGGTCAGGGGTCAAGTCCCTGGTTTGGTGCTTAATGGTTGCAGATTCAAATCCTGACATCCCCCCAAAATGAACAAAGAGCCTGCCATGCCGGGGTATCCTTTCGTTTCCTTCCATGCCAACAAGCATCTCTAAAGTGCATCACTGGCTGTACTTACGCTTCAGAAAAGCCACCGTGCTAAGGACGAATCCCAGCAGCCAAGAAACTAGCATCAGGAAATAGAGGCAGGTCATGAGTTTTCTGTCTCTGCCCTTCTGGATCGGATCCCCAGACATGGGCGGAGCTGAAAATGCAAGCAATAATTAGTAGGCAGAATTAAGCTTGATCAGCTCAGGACTCATGTCTATTTACCAACCCAGATCTGTTTTGCTGGGCTTCACATTGGCGGTGGGGCATCAGAGACTTTACTTGTGATCCCAGAGTCTGGCACCCCTAACCTACAGTACGATCCGATGGGCTACAAGGATCAAGGCAGCATGATTTTGCCAGAGACAAATAAATTTGTTGATTTTTTTTAACTGGGTGAATAAAGAACTAAATTGAGGCACATACTAGATGTGGTTTATTTACTTAGATTTCAGCAAAGCTTTGGATGCTGTCCTGCTGGGCACACTGATGAAACGTAGCAGCCTGGGTGCCGCGGTGATGGACTGGATTAGAAATTGGAATGGAATCCACTAGGGAGTGAAAGGTGTGCAGTGGAGTACCTCAGGGATCGATCCTGTTCAATATCTTTCTAAGCAATACCGTGGGAAGATTAGAAGGAGCTTTGACTCTTTGTGGATAACATAAAGATTTGCAATGAATTGGAACAGCAGGTACGACTCCAGCCACCTTCCTGGGCAGACTAGAAGGGTCATTTCAGTCTTTATCTGCCGTTACTCACGATGCTACTATGTTCCTGGGATTTTGGCCCAGACTCACTTGCTGGTGGAGCTCTGAATGCCGTTTCCACTGCTGCCGAGGACAGATTCAGTCCTAGAGGAGGAAGAGGAAGAGAATGTAAGAGGGTGTCTCTTACCAGAGCAAGATGACCCTTTGGTGGGCCCTAAGTAAAGAAGCACATTGGATGCCTCAGACTACAAACAGATTTCTAAACCCTCCTCGTCTCCGACCCGCCTTGCCGGGATCACATTTATCATGCCTCCCCCTCCAGTTGCAGGAGTTGGCAGTAATGCCTTCCATCTGGTCTCACTCTGCTGCAGTTCAAACAGTGATATTACAGGGCCCCGTATGGCTCTAAGGGGGAGGGGGGAGTAGTAGCAGATAAGAAGCACTGTCCACTCGCTCCATCAGCTTACTAGAGGAAAACATATGGGGGGAGGGCAGGAAAGGTGGACTGAAAGACTTCCACAGGTCTTCCCACCCCCTCTCCCCCCCACTCTGCCAAGCAACAACTGATGTACCAGGACAAAATTCTACCAGCACGCCTGGCTACAATGGTTGGGATCCTCTGAATAAGTTTATCTGACAGTACTTTCCTAAATGTTTGGGCCCTATGCACATGCCTGGTTTGCCTGTCCCCTAATTTGGCTCTAATTAAATGACAGGCAAACCCCGTCCCTTAACTAGAGCCAAATTTGCTTTTCATCTCTCTCTTTCTTGAGTTCTAGCCCTTCTGCTGTTGTGTATCAAGTTATTAGTAACGTAGGGGGCGGCATCTTGCTGCCCATAAAAATTGGCAAAATAAGCCAGAGATTCCAAAGGTGCACACGACCCGATGGCATGGACAACACCATTCCTGGCAAACTGTTTACCTATATTTGGTGGCTTGAATGATGATGCTTTCGCTGGGGAAACCGCTGACCCTTAAAAAAAAGAGAAAATGTCAGTCCTCTGTCTTGCGGTGTGACGTAATCCTAATGCTCTCAGCATTTTTCATACCAACCACCGAGCTTCAGCACAGAAAACATCCCGTGTTCACAAAAAGCTGATAATCCAGTCTCTGGGACTGCTGGAAACTCCACCCACAGGTCGAAGATGTTTCATATGATTTATGGTTTATGGTTATTGAAGATTGGATATACTGTGCTGACTTTTGTCATAGCATCAAAGCAGTTTACATCATAACATATAAAAACTTACATGAAAATGAAAAAGGAATAAAATAACAGCATGTAAAAGGGATAAAGAGACTAGGCCGGTACAGATTAGGAGCTCAAAGACAGCCCCAACCATCTAGGCGGCAACATACACCTACTCAAAAAACTAAGCTTTCAAACTTTTCTTCAAAGATTGTAGTGACTTATCCAGCTGAATTTAAAGGGTGATAGAACTCCAAAGAGCTGGAAGCACCAGGCGGTTACATTCATAATGGGCACAAGCACCTGAAGAGACGACTAGCCTGTTTTGATGTTGAGACCATAAAGATCTTGTTGGTAAGTATGGAATAAGCAAATCCTATAAATATAGAGGAAGATCTGAATAAAAAGCTTTGTGGGTGAATAACAAAATTATGAATTTTATACGATGCACTACAGGGAGCTAATGAACAATCTGCAGATCTCAAATTTCTGTTGTTTGATGGTAACCTCTAGCCACCAAAATGGTGTGTTACCTTCTTTTTAAAGCAAGCTGTGGTCCGTCCAATCTTTAAAAACCCAACCTTGATGCGTCAATTCCAGATAACTACCATCCGGTTTCTAATCTTTCATTCCTAATGAAAATAATTGAAAATTCATCTTCCTTCAGCTCTCAGATTTTCTTGAAAAAACTAACATTTTGCATCCCAGATAGTTGGGATTTTGCAAAGGCCATAGTACAGAATCCATAATTACAGCTTTATTCGGTGAGTTCATTGCCAACCTGGATGCTCACAAGTCTGCTTTAATTGTCACCCTGGATCTATCTGCAGGATTTGATGTCATTAACCTTTCACTCCTATGTCAATGGCTTTCTGATATCGGTATCGGGGGCAATGTGTTGAAATGGTTTACATTATTCCTTCTTGACCGTTCACAATTGTCCCAAGACTCATTGCCTTTGTCTTTCCCATGTGGAATCCCTCAGGGATCCATTCGTTCCCCATCACTCTTTAACACCCTTCTGGCTCCATTAGCCACTCTGGTACAAGACCATGATGTGAGTGGCTATTACTACACAGATAATATTTTTTGGTCCATTATTCTTCCTCCCTTTTACCTGATCTTAGATCATTTAACAGTTGTCTGAACACTGTATTCTCCTGATTATTTTTGCATGGTCTCCAATTCAACCCTTCAAAATCTCTAATGTTGTGAGTCACAAGATAGTTTCCCCCTCCCCCAACTGTTTGCTCTTACATTCCAGGGCAGCCAATCGCTCTAGTCTCATCACTTACACATTAGGGAGTCATTTTCAATACTCACCTCACATTTGACTCTCAGGTTGCTGCCAGAGTCCAATCGTCCTTTTATACCCTCCATCAAGGCATATTGTTCTAGTTCTGCCTTCTACTCTCTATTACCTGTATTAGTAACATCACAGCTTGATTACTGTAATATCATCTATTGTGGACTCCAGTCATACCTGGTAAAAAATTTACAACTGGTGCAAAATACTGCTGGTCCTCTTCTATCAAATGCTGCCAGATTTGATCATGTCTCCCCCTTCCCCCTCCTATTTCATCAGAATCATTGGTTACTTTTCACCCACCATCTTCACTTCAAGGTTCTTATGCTGGTGCACTGGGCTTACTACACAGGTCTCCCATTGTGCTTATTGGCTCTTCTCATTCGCTACTGTGCAACTCGGGTCCTTCATTCACAAACGTCTACTCTTCTGATGCTTCCATTGGTTCCCTGCCCACATTCGGAATCCACATGCCATGCATCCTTTTACTTCTTAGTGTCATATCTCTGCAACACTTTACCAAACTATCTCGAACTTCAGTCCAATTTTAAGGAATTTAAAAGAGCCGTAAAAAGATCCTTATTTGAGAAGGCTTTCCCGGGATTTCAGGAGGTGTGCTAGCACCAGATGACTGATACCTACAACTGCTTTTCTGACTTAGCTCATGAGTTTTCTCTGTTGCCTCCCACCTGTCCTATTGATAGCTATGAAGTTCTTTTGCTCATACTTTAATTGACATTTTAAATGTAAACCTGCTTTGCTGCTAAACACACAAAAACCAGGATATCAAGAATTGAAAAAGTGTAAAAAAAAAAACAACGTAAATATGATGGGATTGCAAAAGAGGAGTAAAATGATCAGACTGTTTAGACTAGACCAGCAACTTGATGGTTATGTTCTGGACTCTGTAGCTATTTAATGGTGTAAAGAGGAAGCCCATTGTACAAGGCATTGCCATAATCCAATTTACTAATGACCAAAGACATGATTAACATAGTAAGAGCAGGTTTGTTTAAGAGAGGACGGGAAGCCAAAGAATGCATAGAATACAAAAACAGGCTTTCACTACATTTGAAATTTGAGGACCAAAAGTTAAGTATGAGTCAAAAATCACTCCGAGAATTTTTAGCGTAGGAACTTTTGGAATGGAAATAGTTTCCAAAGTAGGAGAGATTGTTTTAAAGGAAAAGCTATCTGTGCCATCAAAAATCCACAGCGCTTTGCATTTGTCTGGATTTAATTTGAGGAAGTTAGATTTTAACCATTGTGAAACAGCTGTCAAACAATGATTCAAGCGCTGAAGATCCGATGCCTTAGGGTTTAAATCAGCAATGAGCTGGATATCGCCTGCGAAGAACTGAACTGAAATACCAAGAGACTGGATGACCAGTGCCAGGGAAACTGGAAAAATATAAAGAAGAATAGGTGATAGAATTGACCCCAGAGGGAAATCATAGGAAAGACGTCGAATTAGATACTAGAGAATTACTTTGCACAGAGAATGATAGGTCTGAAGGAAACGAAGAGAACCATTGAAGGACGGCATTCGTAATGCCAATCTTTGCCAGTCGGGACAGCAAAAGATCCTGATCCATGAGATCGAATGACACCATCATAGCAGCACAGCCAACATCCAGAAATTTATGAATCTCACCAAGCATAAAAGTTAAACATGGAACTTATTAGGTGGGGGGAGGGGGGGGGCAGACCAAGATGGCAGATGAGTGCCGGTGAGCGGAGCATTGATGGGGAAATGCAAGGAAAAGGCTTGTGCAAAGGTCCCCGCACAGCCTTTCCCTTCCCTTGCCAGCATCACTTCTTCTAGTTTACTTTATTTGCTTTGTCAAGTGGACTCTGGAGTGCAGCCATTGTGGTTGGAACCCGAGGCAGAGAGTCCAGGTATATCCTCCAGCTCTAACACCTCCTTCAGCCCGGAGCAATGGGTCCCCCCTGCCCAGCATCCGCTTCTCCGGCGGGTCTGGCTCAGGTGGGCAAGTCAATCACCGAGCATGTTGGGGACTCGCTGCCTCGAGGGGGGCTGTCCCAGCTGTGGTGGAGGCAGAATTGTTTGGTCAGGGTGCAGCTGAGGTGAATGGAGCAGAACCTGGCAGCATCTGGCTCTACATTGGAAGCTGTTTCCTTTTTGTTGTTTTGGGAGTCCCAAGTTCTGGCACCTCGTCAGGTCAATCTTCAGTGATTTCCCTGCAGCTTGCTTTTTCACAGAGTCGTCCCGACGTTTTCTCACTTGAGACTATTTGGCAGGCAGCTTCTGACTTGGGAGCAGCCTTGGCTCTGACTATGGGTTTCACCTCTTCTACAGATTCTTCCTTACACCAACCCAGCATGTAGATTGTCATGGCCTAATGGGAGACAGCCAACATGGCTTTAGACAAGGAAGATCTTGTCTTACTAATCTGTTGTTTTTTTGAAGGTGTGAATAAACAGGTAGACAAAGGTGAGTCGGTTAATATAGTGTATCTAGACTTTCAGAAAGCCTTTGACAAGGTCCCTCATCAGAGACCTTTAGCAAAACTAAAAAGTCATGGGATAGGAGGCAGTGTACTATTGTGGATCAGGAACTGGTTAAAAGATAGAAAGCAGAGGGTAGGGCTAAATGGCCAATTTTCCCCAATGGAGAAAGGTGAATAGTGGTTTACCCCAGGGATCTGTGTTGGGTCCGCTGCTTTTTGACATATTCATAAATAACCTGGAAAAGGGAATAATGAGTGAGGTTATCTAATTTGCAGATGACACCAAACTATTTAAAGTTGTTAAAACCCAAAAGGATTGTGGAAAATTGCAAGAGGATCTTGATAAATTGGAAGTCTGGGCATCCAAAAGGCAGATGAAATTTAATGTGGACAAGTGCAAAGTTATGCACCTATGGGGCAATAAAATAACGTTTTTTTTTCAAGCCTGAAAACTCTGCCAGTCTGGTATCTGTTATGCACCTAGGAAAGAACAACCCAAGCTATGGTTACACGATGCAAGGTTCCACATTGGGAACCACCACCCAGCTAAAATATTTAGGCATCATTGTGGATAACATGTTAAAACCCTCCATCCAGTGTGCAGCTGCGGCCAAGAGAGCAAATAGAATGCTAAAACAAAGGATATTATAATGCTTCTATATCGTTCCATGGTGTGACTGCACCTTGAATATTGTGTGAATTCTGGTTGCCTTATCTTAAAAAGGATATAGTATTATTAGAAAAGGTACAGAGAAGAGCCACCAAAATGGTAAAGGGGATGGAAGGATACTCCTATGAAGAGAGGCTAAAAAGGTTAGGGTTCTTCAACCTGGAAAAGAGACGGCTGAGGGGAGATATGATAGAGGTCTATAAATTAATGAATGGAGAGGAATGGGTAAACGTAGATTGATTATTTACGTGATCAGAATATACAAAGACTAGGGGACATGCAATGAAGCTGCAGGGTAACCTATTTAAGACTATAAGAGAAAATATTTTTTCACTCAATGTGTAATAAAACTCTGGAATTTGTTACCGGAGTATGTAGTAAAAGCTGTTAGTGTAGCTCGGTTTAGAAAAGGTTTGGACAAGTTCCTGGAGGAAAGATCCATAAACCATTATTAAAAGGTACCCAGGATATCACTGCTTGACCCAATACAAGCATTGAGGAACCTGTGTCTTTTGGGGAGACTGCTAGATACTTATGACCTAGATTGGCCACTGTTGGAAACAGGATACTGGGCTTGATGGACCTTGGTATGACCTAGTATGGCATATCTTATGTTCTTATGTTCTTAAAGTGGAATCTTTCAGCTGCTTTCAGAAGCAGAAGCAGGAAGAGTTTATTCCATAAATATGGTCCTACATTAGAAAATGTTTCCTCTCTAGCAGATGTCAATATCACAACTGGCAGTGAAGGGAGACACAGAAGGCCCATCTGAGACAAGTGGAGAGACAGGAATAGATATATATCCAACCTAGCCACTCAGGTGCCTCTCAACCCTCTCCCGAGGCACACTAGCCAGTCAGGTTTTCAGGATTGCAACTATGAATATGCATAAGAGAGATCTGCATACAGTGGGTCTCCAATATATGAAAATCTATCTTGTGCCTATTCATTGGAGTAATCCTGAAAAGCTGACTGGCTTGGTGCGTCTACAGGAGAGGATCGAGAAGCACTGCTCTAACCTGCAGCGAGCTAGGTTCCCGTGCTGCAGAATCACTTGAAACTATATATCAGAAAGAAAGTCACACCACCACGGACACCATTGCTACTCCCAGTGCCTACACCAAATCAAATCAATCTACATCCGGACAAGCCTTCTCCCTGGCTGCCCCAGCTCTATGGAATGCCCTCCCAGACTCTCTAAGGGCCACTTCAGACTATAAGGACTTCCGGAAGAAGCTGAAAACAACTCTCTATGTGGAACATTTTGGAGACGTTACACAGCAAGACCCCATAACACAGCCCCACTCAATTAATTAACAAGCATTGAACTATAATGTAAATAGCTCATTCTGTAAATAGTTGAAACCAATCCCATACATGCCCCCTCTCCCAATGTTTTATGTAAAAGTTGAAATGTTGATCTGTAAACCGCTTTGATTATAAGAGAGGGCGGTATAGAAAACCTACTAAATAAATAAATAAGTTCTATGATTAGCCTCTTTTCAGGCTCCAAAGTCGTAACACAGGAAAGGAGATCTGTAGTCTCTCCCTATTCTCTTTCCTTTCTGCAGCGCCTACCCTGATACCCCACCCTTCGCTTTCCTGCTCCTAAGGGTCCTTTGTCACATCTTTTTAAATTTTGCTTTTTCCACTCTTTCATGCACCTACCTCATGATCTCTGAAGACATCTTCCCTCAAGCTACTTTTCAGTCTTTCAGACTCACCTTGTGATCCCCTTGCTCTTGAGCTGAATATGATAAGACCTAGGTAACTGTAGTTTTCTTACCGGCCCTGGGAGGATTCGGAGGCGGAACATCTATTGTAGAAATTTCCAGTCCTGAAAAAGAAAGGGGAAGTGACTGGACACTAGGTAAAAGCATTTGAGCTCACAAGTACGGTTGCCAGTGGCCCCAGGTCACAAGGGGCAGACTGAGCCATTTCTGGTTGTCACCGCATTGCATCTATGGATCTTGTAGTCTTTACTTTTTTAGAGACACTGGAAACTACAAGTCAAAAGAGAGACAACAGGATAGAGGCAGGACCTACCATGTCCCTCTCTGATTACTTGAAGCTAGTAGATGACCTGTTTCTGCCATCGTTTCTATGATCATATCCAAAAGTGCCAATTGGAGCTACTGGATTAAGCTACAAATAGGATAGGGGGTACAGATCCGAGTCTGTCTCATGTTTTTGTCTAAGCTTGGCTTGGGCTGAAATATAAATTCTCTGGCCTGGCTTAGGCCTTCCTGGCCCACTTTTGATCATGATTTTTGAGTGAGTCATTTTGGATTATAACATGTTGCCTCTGGTTTGGATTTCCCATAAAAATCATCTTGCATTCACTTGTTGGGGGGAAGGAGTACAAGCAGTACATGAAACTCAAGTGAGTGTTTGAGATGGGAAAAAGGGGATAGCATGCCAGAATAAAATAAATGCCTAACTCTGCAACCAAAAGGCTTTAATTATTGCACTTTAAATTTAGGCAATTAGTCTCAGAAAAACCGATGGCACGTAAACCAAGAGCTGATCGCTCGTTGCTGGTGCCAGTTTTACATCAATGACCCTCTGCCGTTTCTAGCCTTATTTCACTTTTTATTACTTTGTTTCCAAATATTTTCTTTAAAAAGTCTTGTTTATAAACTTTCACTGTAAATAAGTTTCTTCTAACAAGTAAAGCTGTGTTCCTCATGTAATAATTCTTGCATAATTCCTTCTTTCATATTTTTCATCGAAAAAACTTCATTAAACAGAGGAACCGTTAATCTGATAATGAGAAACTTAGCTCCAATCAGAAGATGAATGGGGTTATTCCAACGCTCACAGCTAGGTACCCCAAGCGTTTCACAACTGTTGTTTCTTCAGGGAATCATCCCCATAAGGCTGTAAACACATGGAAAGTTAAAATCAATAATATAGCCAGTTGCTTAACTACATTAAAAATCCTAAATGTATTACAGACCTGTAGAATTGATGCTGTCGGCGCATTTGTCTACTTTTGAAGAATATTCAAAATCATTCCACTATACCGAAACTTCGATGTGAATATCTTAATACGTTGAACGCCGCGCATGCGGAATACGGACCTAACCACCATTTTTAAAGGGACTCTTCATCACGTGTCAGCCCAATTAGATGAAACCAGTCACCAGCGTGCAGCTGATGGAGTCCAGTCAAATTGGCAATGATGTTGTAAATGCTACATCAGCTTTCCATCATCCAAATACAAAACATCAAAATGAAAAGCCATGGCTTAGTAAAATGATACTAGCACAACATGCAAAGCAATCATAGCATAAAAAATCGCTATCAGGTTTGAAATATATGGCATCAATATTGACTCAAAGGCAGAGTGCGAGATTTAGTCGCATATTCAAACCTTTCGGGATCACTGTATTTAAAGTAAAAATCCACTTCTGCTCCTTCCACAGGAGAGTGTCAGAAATAGTTTTTCCTCGTATATTATAACGAACTTCCTCTATGCAGAAGCATCGAAGTTGTTCAAAAATATGTTGATGTTGTAGGCAGTGTTGGACTAACGGGGCTTCCAGAACCTTACAGTTGAGACGACTTCTGTGTTCTTGCATACGTGTACGAAATAATCGTTCAGTCTTCCCCACGTATACTAACCCACACGGGCACACAATAACATAAACTACGTTGGTAGATACACAATTTGTCTCATGCCGAAGACGATGTGACCTGCCATTATGTACATATGTCGAGAGCTCCATCGTAACGTCACAAATAGTACAATTTCCGCACTTAGAATGCCCTGTTGGTGCTGGAAGAAACGGAATGGCTGAAGGATCCTTCGGTAAAATTGCTGAACATAATTGTTCTTTAAGATTTTTATTTGGATGATGGAAAGCTGATGTAGCATTTACAACATCATTGCCAATTTGACTGGACTCCATCAGCTGCACGCTGGTGACTGGTTTCATCTAATTGGGCTGACACGTGATGAAGAGTCCCTTTAAAAATGGTGGTTAGGTCCGTATTCCGCATGCGCGGCGTTCAACGTATTAAGATATTCACATCGAAGTTTCGGTATAGTGGAATGATTTTGAATATTCTTCAAAAGTAGACAAATGCGCCGACAGCATCAATTCTACAGGTCTGTAATACATTTAGGATTTTTAATGTAGTTAAGCAACTGGCTACATTATTGATTTTAACTTTCCATGTGTTTACAGCCTTATGGGGATGATTCCCTGAAGAAACAACAGTTGTGAAACGCTTGGGGTACCTAGCTGTGAGCGTTGGAATAACCCCGTTCATCTTCTGATTGGAGCTAAGTTTCTTATTATCAGATTAACGGTTCCTCTGTTTAATGAAGTTTTTTTGATGAAAAATATGAAAGAAGGAATTATGCAACAATTATTACATGAGGAACACAGCTTTACTTGTTAGAAGAAACTTATTTACAGTGAAAGTTTATAAACAAGACTTTTTTAAGAAAATATTTGGAAACAAAGTAATAACAAAGTGAAATAAGGCTAGAAACGGCAGAGGGTCATTGATGTAAAACTGGCACCAGCAGCGAGCGATCAGCTCTTGGTTTACGTGCCATCGGTTTTTCTGAGACTAATTGCCTAAATTTAAAGTGCAATAATTAAAGCCTTTTGGTTGCAGAGTTAGTCATTAAACGGCACGCATTTCTTAGTTACCTGGTGTTATCCGTTTAAAGAGTAACAGACTAAAACCCAGTAGAATAAAATAAATGGCATGCTGAAATATCTGGCAACAAAAACAGACATTAAAACTTTAGACAGCAGCTGCAGCACAAGAACACCAACAGGCTAAAACAGATAAACTATCATTACAACCAAGCTGACAAAAGAATGGGAGGGGGAGGTAGAGAGATGCCTTTGCTAGAGTTGTCTTCTCATGCACACACACAAAGGAGTAGGGTGTCATACAGTCTAGCCACAAACGCCTTAGACTGCAGGGAGAGATAAGGTAGCCACCCCTCCACTGACCAATCAGGGACTCTTAGCAGCTTAGCCACAGACGCCCTAGACTGCAGGGAGAGATAAGGTAGCCACCCCTCCACTGACCAATCAGGGACTCTTACCAGTTAGGTATTCTGATCCAACTGACTGTGGAAATTATCGCACAATCACTCTGATCCCACATGCCAGCAAGATTCTACTGAAGATTATTCAAAAACGACTACAACAATACCTGGAACAAGAACTACCTGAAGTGCAAGCAGGGTTCAGGAAAGGGCGAGGAACAAGAGACATCATTGCAGATGTGAGATGGATCCTTGAAAACACTAAAGAATACCAAAAGGATATCTATTTGTGCTTTATCGACTATAGCAAAGCTTTTGACTGTGTAAACCATGAGAAACTCTGGGCCACATTAAGAAGCATGGGTATACCAGAACACCTGATCGTTCTCTTCCACAATCTGTACATTGATCAAGAAGCAACAGTTCGAACGGAACAAGGAGAAACAGAATGGTTTAAAATAAGCAAAGGTGTCAGATAAGGTGCATACTTTCCGCATACCTGTTTAATTTATATGCAGAACAAATCATCAGAGAAGCAGGATTGTATGAAGACAACAGAGGTGTGAAGATTGGTGGAAGACTCATCAACAAACTTCACTATGCTGATGATACCACATTACTAGCTGAAAGTGAAGATGATCTGAAACATTTGCTTCTCATAATCAAAGAACATAGTCTCAAAATGGGCCTGCACCTTAATGTAAAGAAGACAAAGATCATGACAACTGGCATAATCAACAGGTTCATCGTTGAAGGAGAAGAAATTGAAATCGTGAACAACTTTAACCTACTTGGATCAACTATCAATAAAGAAGCAACAAGCAGTCAAGAAATCAGATGACGCATTGCTCATGGCAGAATGGCTATGAAAGACCTAGATAAGATTCTCAAGAGCAGAGATGTCTCTCTCCATACAAAGATTCGACTTGTTCAAGCCATTGTATTTTCAATAACATCATATGGATGTGAAAGTTGGACAGTGAATACGATAGACAGGAAGAAAATTGATGCCTTTGAATTATGGTGCTGGTGGCGAATACTGTGTATACCATGGACTGCCCGAAGAACAAACCAGTCGCTACTAGAGGAGATCAAACCTAAGCTTTCTTTAGAAGCTCAGATGACAGGACTTTGACTTTCATACTTTTGGACACATCATGTGAAGGGAGAGATCATTAGAGAAAGACATCATGCTTGGCAAGATAGAAGGTCAACGCAAAAGAGGAAGGCCAGCAATGAGATGGATCGATACAATAACAGCAGCTACGGGTACCAGTCTGTTAACAATGAGCCGCCTGACTGAAGGCCGAACACAATTTAGGATAGCTATCCAGAGGGTCACCATGAGTTGACTCCGACTCAACGGCACTTAACAACAACAACAACTCTCCAGATATGCCACCTAGATAATTCTGTAGAAAGAAGAAGTCAAGGGGCCCAGAGAATTCTTCCAAATTGCTATCCTGCTCTAACCCACGTGACAAACTGCTATGCTAAAACTGTATAAAAATCCAGCTTGAATCCTGTGTGAGTGCTGGACTCCTTGATAGCTTACTATGAGCCAGCCCCTGCTATAGCAGTGAATAAAAAGGTATCTGCCTGGAAATTTTGTTTCTCTCTTGCCTTGCTTGCTCTTGTTCTCTCCTTGCCAGGTATCATCTGGACTGGACTGGGACTCCGCTAGATGCTCTTCCCATGACAGTGTTCACGTCAGAAACTGCCTTCCTGACCCTTTTCAACAATCTGGGTCAGACATTGCGCTCTGAGTTGCTTCATGTTCCTGGGAGACCATAGTTGCTTCGGAATGATTGTTTCAGGAAATCTTTAGTCACCCACCTAGAGTTCAGAGAAAAGTTGTATGAACTCCAAATGGCTCAGTGGGTCTCTTTTCTGCTTGATTGGGCTTCAGATCCAGATGCGGACCACTTAAGAAGAGCCCCCTAGCTTTTAGGTTATCCTGCAGGGCTAGCACATGGATATTATGCCTGGTCGACTCTGAGCCCTGCACCATATGGAAGCCACTTGAAGGTGGCCACTCTTGTCTACAACCCATTCTCCAAATCTGGATTTCAAATGAAGAAATGTTTTTTTTTTTTTTATCATTTATCAGTGCAGTCTTCCCTGTGTCTTGCTGTTTTCCTTACCTCTGAAGCCAGGACAGGAAGATTTTATAGATTTTATTTTCCATCTCACATGGACGGCTTTGTTCATTCTGATCTAATAGCTGAAATGTAGGCATGGTAGGTTGGCATGGATCTGTCCTGAAGCCTCCGGTGTGTGCAGACTTGCTCTTATTTTGGGGGTTCATGGCTTGTATTCTGGATATCTTTCTTTACTAGCTGGACACACTTGAGGAATTACAAGGATCTCTTTCTGTCCATTTTATATTCTGATTGGGCTGACTTTATCTGTACTTTCTGGGAACTCCCGAGACACCCCCAAGAGATCACATCACTATCTATTTTCCTCTCACCCTTTTTATTTTTATGGTGTCCAGGCTCAATGTGGGCAGATTCAGGACAAACTTTATAAAATATATTTTCATGGTAATGCCATTGGATGCATGGAACAGCCTCTGGGGAGAACCGTAACAGAATTCAAGAAGCCCTGGGATGGAGCAGAGACTAGCTGGGCCTCACGGTCCTTATCTGCCATCTTACACGCCCCAAATCCAATCCAATAGCTCCAAATCCTCCAAGGACACTATCTGAGTGAACCTTGTATAATGTATAATGTTTTGCTCTTTGGAAACCGCTTTGACCTGGTGAAAAGCAGTATACAAATGTAGTTAAATAAAGGAATAAATAAATAACCACTGCCCTGGCATTGGAAAAGTGTTTTTTTTTGTGGTTTTCAATAACGCAGTGGTAGATTTTTGTATGTTTCCATGACATCAGTAAAATCCACTGAACCTTGACAGTGCCTTTGGTCAGCTGGGATATTGTTATAAATATAATTGCATGTCCTCAAGGCTTACATAAATGGGGTGGGGCTGGTAGGGAGAGTTACTCACGTACATCAAGTCTCTATAAGACATTTGTAAAAACGAGAAAAGGTGTGCTGTTGAAGAACCAAAAACAAAGATCAAAACACCTCCATTTCTGCCTAGAAAATGGTATGATCTTGAGGGGTTTTTTGCCATAGAGTCAAAGAAATGTGAGTCAGACTTTTACAGAGCTCTCCATTTTCTCTGCAATCTCACTTACTGCGATGCGCGGGGAGGGCAGGGTGAGGGGGGGCTGCTGTGGTGTCTTTTCTCTTTCTCACACTTTGCAAATATCACACAAAGCGCTCATAGTGCTCTTTTTTGGCAGGGGATCTGTAAAGAGATTACTAAAACTCTTAAAATTGGGATTGTGCTCACCTCCTCAGCACTGCTTTCTCGGGGGACTTGGTTCAGGGGAGGAAGATCAGGAAGGTAAAGAAACATCTGTTCACAGTCAGATCAACAAATCCTACATTTTGAGAAGCTGGATACGTGCCTTCTGCCACTATGCAGCATATTTCTGCAAATTACATTTAAGAAATGTGGACTTCAAGAAGGTGGGCTTCCTCGACAAGCCCTTCAGAGGGATCCAGATATTCGACTATAGTGCTGGCGGTCACAGGCATTTGCAGTTCGCTCACTCTGCAGTTTTGGAAGCAACTTCAATTTTGTGAAAACTGAAAAACTTGATTGTTTTGGGTCTATTAGTTCTGGGAACGTAATGGGCTGTGTAATTGAATGTAGGTGTGCAGCTACGGACTCTGTACTATGATTATAGCTTATGGTTTATTAAAACTTGCTATGCCGCCCTTCATAACAGCAGAGCGGTGTACATAAAAACAATTCAGGAAGAAAGGAATGCCAATAAAATCATACCGAAGGAGAAGAAGAGATATACAACATAATGACTAAGAGACGGAGGGTAGGAGAGGGTCATGAGCGAGAGGGAAGGGAGGCAGAATCCTGAGCCACCAAAGGAGATAGATTGAAAGCCAGCTGAAACAGGTGAGTTTTGAGACGGGACGTAAATCTGGGGAAGGACAGTTCCAGGCGGCGATCAGCAGGCAATGCGTTCCAAAGGCTAGGACCCAAAAAATAGAAGGTGGAGTAGTGGGTGCAAGAAGGGGAGGTAAAATGAAGGCAATTGGCGTGAATGGAGCGAAGAAGCATGGGGGATAATACATGAAGAGAGGTAGGGGAGCGCCAGTGTGTAAGGTTTTATGAACCAAGGCGAGGAGCTTATATTGAATGGTATGAGAGAGGTAACCAGTGGGAATCAATGAGCAGTGGAGCAACATGAACACATTTAGAGGTGTGGTGAAGTATTTGGATGGCTGTCTTCTGAATAGTTTGTAAGCGTTTGATCTGGTAGTTAGGGAGGCCAGCATAAACTCTCTCTCCCACCCCACCTGAGAGCAACCAATGATATCACAAATTCAGAAAGTTCCTAAAAACCTACCTTTTTACAGACCACTTTGACACCACTGAAATTACACAAACTCAACAATAAACCTCTTCATTTACTCAGCACGTTGCCTCACTAAACAAAACACTATTCTACTATAAATACTGTAGTTATAAAATGTTGTAAAGAATATCAATTGTTAAATGTAAATAGTTGGTATTTTTACTGTTCTATGTGTTACGTTTCATTGTAAACCACTTTGATAATATCGAAAAGTGGTATATAAAAAATGTTAAATAAATAAACAACGTTACAGTAATTGAGATGGGATATGGCCAGAGATAGAAGCAGAGTAGCAATGGTGTAGGAGGGGAGAAATGAGTGAATGGAACTAATTTGACGGAGGGCAAAAAAGGAGAGCTTCAGTATGGTACTGATTTTTTTGTGGAAAGTGAGGCCAATGTCAAGTACGACACCAAAGTATTTGAACAAAGGTATTAGGGGGGTGGGGGAGCCGTTGAGTGAGGGGGACAGTGAGGGTAGAGTTGAAGATCCAGTAAGCCAGGTAGCAGAGATTTTGGAGGGTGCAGTTTCAAATGGTTTGGTCACAGCCACCGGGCAACCTGGGAAAGACAAGAGTTTACAATGGTGAGACTGGGGGACGTTGGATGTGTGTGAAACAGTAGAAGAATGTCGTCAGCATAATAGTATGCCAAAACCCAAAGTTGTTGAATTAGAGTGGCTAGGGGAGGGCAAGTAAAACATTGAATAGGGGAGAGGCAATGATTGAACCCTGGGGGACACCACAGGTAAGGGGGAAAAGATTGGAGGTGGAGGAGCCAAAGATCATGGAGTAGGTGCGATTGGAGAGAAAAGATTGGAACCATTGCAGAACAAGGCCATGAAGACCAGCAGTTTGCAAACAGGAGAGGAGGAAGGTGTGATTAACTAGATTAAAAGCCGAGGAGAGGTCGAGAGAGATGGCCGGAGATTCACGAGTTTCGCTGAGAAAGATGGTTTCCGTGCTGTCGCCAGCACAGAGCCCGGATTGTCACGGATGGAGAAAGTTGTTTTGTTCTGGATGATATGCAAGCTGCACAAAGATACATTTTTCTAGGATCTTGGATAAGAAGGGGAGATTGGACACTAGGCAATGGTGAGCAGGGATCAAGGCATCCAGAGAGAGATTCTTCAAATGGAGTGAAGCAGGGTTTTTCAACAGTGGGCAAAAGTGCCCATGATTAAGCCATTGAACAGTATGACAATTCGCGGAAGAAGGGCCAGAGAGGCAACGGGGATCTGAGGGGATGGGATCTGCATCACAAGTAGTTATTTGTTACATTAACATTTATTTGTTATGTTATATGCTTGTATTGAGTGGGTTTTTTTATTTGTAAGCCGCCTTGAATGTATGCACAGGAATGTGGAATGGAAAAAGTTTTAAATAAATAAAATATGGTAGAGGAGGAGCTTCTTGTCTGCAGGAGCAGTGAGAGAAGAGCTGCCTGTGCGGTTGTGAGAGGGACTGAGACTTCTGTGTGGGGAGGCAGCTTCCCTGTGTTCTGGGCACTGAGTGGCATCATCTACCAGTGACCAGCGCCTTTAGATTCCTGGATACACTGCCCCGTGTGGCCATAGGGGCATGCCCAAAGGGAAATGCCCCTTTGGAGCACCAGCTGAGCACCAGCAGAATATCTGTTAGGACTTTGAGCTGAGATGACTTAAAGATTAATCCATGCAAGACTGTGTCTCGACAATGGGGAAATGGACAGTTAAGCATAAGAATACTGTAACTTCAAGACCATCAGTTAAGGGCCCTGTGGAAACCTGCAAAATAACCTTCAGTCTGTCTCTTATGAGGAGTGGGTCTCCTTGAGCCAGAAGGGGATCCCACCCCTTCCCTTGGCATCTTCTTTTATTGCCTCTTCTGGCAGGGGCAAGAAACTGGAGAAGGATGTCAAGGTTGTTTTAGTGTCTCAAACATCCTCTTCTATATCTATGCCTAAGATAGTCTTGCCCCCTGCTGGAGCTTCGTCTGAAACTGGCACTGGATCAACAGATATTTCTTTATTAGATATTTGGACAATGGTGTCCAGAACAGAGCTATGATAAGAGTGACTGCAGCCCAACTTTGTACATTTTTTTTGTTAAATCAGTCAGGGCCTAGTAGCAGCAGTTTAAGTTTAAATTTAAAACACAGAGGAGAACTTTCTGGTTACATTTCATACCCAGCAGAGAGCTTGTAGTTTAAATTGAATAGTCACTCAGGGCCTAGTAACAGCAAAGTACTTTTAGTTTTAAATTTAAAACACAGAAGAGAGCTTTCTGGTTACATTGGAAAACCCAGCATAGGAGCTTGTAGTTTACATTTAATAGTCCACTCAGGGCCTAGCATCAGCAAAGTACTTTTAGCTTAAATTTAAAACACAGAAGAGAGCTTTCTGGTTAAATTTAGAACCCAGCAGAGAGCTTGTAATTTAAATTTCATAAGAAGTTAGAGCCTAGCAGCAGCTAAGAGCTATAATTTCAATCAAATCAGAATATAGCTTACCTCAGCAGCACAAGACAGGGTACTGTGTAGCAGCCCTCTTTTAATAAGTGTTATTGCCGGCCTACAGTATATATGTGCCCCATAATTAGCAAAAGCCATGCTTACTTTTAAGAACCATTAATTATTAGTTATCGTATATGTATACAATATACTAATGGTAAAACTTATCCAATTAAATGGGAGCCAAAGTCACTCAAACACAAAGTCCTAAGGAATTCTAGGTCAGTCATTAAGAATAAACCATGAAATACTAAATAAAAAGGACTGAATAAAAAAGCCTGTGTTTCCCATGCAGACGATATCATGATATACACACCTATCTCAACCGGCAACCCAGACTACAATAGAATAACTGACTGCCTAACACAAATGACAAACTGGTGCACGAACAACAACCTCTCAATCAACTACAGCAAGACTGAGGCCCTAATAATCACTCGCAACCCCGACTTCATTCACCCACCGGACATCAAAAATAGCAGACACAACCATTCCATGAAATCCGAAGTAAGATACCTGGGAGTAACCCTGGACAACAAACTAAATCTCATGTCTCATCTCACGTCAACAAAACGGTCAAGAATGCATACTATAGATGAGAATCATCAGACGCTTTAAACCCCGCCTCGACGCAGAACACTTCCGCACAGTATGCCAAGCGCTCATCACCCCATTATTGGACTTCTGCAACCCCATCTACCTTGGCCTACCAAAGCAAACTCTCAAACCGCTCCAACTAGCCCAAAACACCGCCGCACGCATAATTTCTGGCTCAACCAAGACATGAACACATTACCCCGGTTCTCAAAGATCTACACTGGCTCCCAATCAGCTCACGTATCAAATACAAAACAATAATGAACATCATTCAAAATCAAGCACCACATTGCAGCAAACCAGCCTGCACACCCTCATTCATCCAGACACCAGCACCCGCCCGAGAAGAAAAGGAACCTCCAACAGAGTCAACACACCAAAAGGACTTCAGAAAAACACGAAAGGACACCACCAGAGAGAGCCCTCTCCCTGGCAGCCCCAACCATCTGGGAACTCCCTCCCAGATGATCTGAGATCGACAACGGACCTCAAAGACTTCCGCAACAGCTGAAGACAACTCTGGTTCATAGAACATTATGGACACATCACGTATCAACAAAGCCTGATCAACAAAGACCCCGATGAGAGATTGTAAGGGACACCGACAAGAGATTGTATATCGTCACAGGATCTAGCTCAAGCCCTATCTATCTGGACAGTACCTTGTATTATAGAATAACATGCTGTATTATAGCGCACACTGTACATAGCTCACCCTAATCTAGAATCTCCCCTCCTCACACGCACTTCACATCACTGCCCCCACTGCATGAACCTCCCCCCCCCCCCGCAACACTATTCCTCCTGCATGATCCCCCCCCCGCACACTATTCCTCCTACACTGCATGACCCCCCCCAGCACTTCATCTGATTGTATTGTTGTGACACCGCCTTGATTTTTATGATAAGACGGTTTAGAAATACTTTTAAATAAATAAAATAAAATAAATGTATTAGACTTTAAAAATTGAATATGTATCTAAAACTAAGAAACGCCTACTTTATTTATTTTATTTTATTTATTTATTTGGTATATATTTGTATGCTGCCACTTCCAGCGATCAGCTGCGGACCAATGGTGTAAAATACAAGGGAGTAATGTATAAAATCAGTTGGAGGTACAGAATGATTTGGGGGAGGGGTACACCACCATCACATAAAAATTACAAATAAACATTACATTTTGATCACTCAGGTTTGAACCACAAATCAAATAAAATATACATTTGATTGATCAGATTATAAATATACATTTGATTGACCAGATAAATTACAGTTTTATCACCCAGTTAGAGCAACCAGTTAAATTACAGGTTTATCAAGAACATAGATAGTTGTAAGGTACAATGCCAGTTATGCAGTCTTATTAACATTGACATTGGATCTATTTCCTGCCTCTTGTGCTTATATATGCAATACTATTGTAAATGTGTAAAATAGCGATACATGTGTTGCATCAAAAAGGGCTTAAGCCATGCTCTATCTTAAGATTATTCCTGGTTGAATATGTCTTCAAAACATATTAGGTTATATGAGAACTGCAATGTGGTTGTGCTGTGTTCACTCATAGACTTTGCTTACCGTGCCAGTCAAAAGGGAAAAAAGGGTAAAACTAACACTACAACTAACTTCATAGATAAACCAAAGGATTACAGTACCTGCGTTTCTCACATAAGACAATCTGTTAGTGCAGTATCTGTATCTTGTCACTCTTGATAATGAATTGGTGAACGACTGTCTAAGAAAACACCAGGCGTCTGCACTATAAAAGGATAAATATGGGCGGAAGATGAACCAACTACCGAGATTGTAAATTGTCCCAAAGATGAATATACTACCATGCCTCCTTCTAAAACTATTTATTGTTATATACGTATACAAAAAAGTCATCAAAACATATTAAATTGTATAAGATCTACTCTATGATTATACTGTGTTTGCTGCATATAATTTGCTGACCATGCCGATCAAAGCCGAAAAACATAAACATTAGCACTAAATCGACCTCTGAAGACAAACCATAAATTATAATACCTGCGTTTCCCGTATAAAACAATCCGTTGGCTCGGTATCTGTATCTTGTCACTCCTGATAATAAATTAACACACTGCTGTCTAAACAGACGCCGGCGTCTGCGCTATAAGAAGGATGAATTTGGGCGGGAAATGACCCAGCTAACGTGATTGGCAGGCGTAGGCAAATTATTCCGAGGATAACTACACCACCATACCTCAGGCCATAAATGGGAAAGGAATAATAATAATATCATTCTAATTAATTTGCATCAAGGAACCCCATTAATTATTATTCAACAGAATGATAAAATACATAAATCAAAATCAAAATGTAAAATTTGTATGTATGAAGATCACCAGAATAAAGAAAGGGGGCCAATCCATGAGAATATAAAAAGCAAAGGCAGATGAACTTAAACAATATAACCTATTATTTCATTCCTGTGATGGTCTGTGATATCAATAAATATATTTGACAACTACAAAATCAGATAAAAAATGATAATGTTTAATATTTATGATTCATAATATAAACAAATGATTTCATAATTTAAATATACTAAAAATGAATAAAACCTAATGTATCTTGTTAAAGAAAAGACTCACTGTACATATACAATCCACAAGGGAACTGGCCATTCTAGTCAAAAATTCTTTTGCTACATGCATTAGATGATTTTTCCACCATCAACATCAAAAATTAATAAAAGCTATGTTTATGTCCTATGGGACATATTTAAAGAAAGATGGATAGGTCACTGTCCATATTTAATCCATTAGGATAGAGACTATTCAAGGCAAAGATATATTGTTGTTCCAGGCGCAGAATGGTTTTTTTCAACATCCCCACCTTTCCAATTTAGTTTGACTTTCTTGATTACAAAAATTTTTAAATCAGACACCTTGTGTGTTTATTCTTGCCAATGGATGACCAAAGGTTTGTGAACCAGTCCCCTCTTGATGCAACTCCTATGTTCTATGATCCTATTACGAATAGGACGCGTAGTCATGCCCACATATAATTTGTTACAAGGACACTATATAACATAAATTACATGACTAGTTAGACAATTAGAAAAATCATCTATATAAAATATGTGTTTACTTATTGGGTGAATATATTGGTTTCTAACCAATAGGGCATGAACACACACAGAACATCTACCACACTGAAATTGCCCCTTGTATTTTGAAAGAAATTTGCGCTCAGTGAATGCAGATGGAACTAACATATTGCACAAATTTACATTGCACTTATGGGCCACAGTGAGCTTCAAATCATGAAAACCTGGAAGGGTTTGTACAAGATGCCAATGTTTTTTTTTTTAATTTTTACAATACTATCGGATTGGCAGGGTCGGCTCAAGGCAATCTGCTGCCTGAGGCGAGGGATGAGATAGCGTGCCCCCCCCCCGTGCATGCCCCCCGGGTGGGGATCTTTCTTAAAACTCCAGTCAGGGACTGAACCAAATCAAAAAGTCAATTAGATAACGTGGAGCAAATACAAGATGTTCACACACCAAGGAACTAAAAGAAAGAGCGAGAACCACAGCACTTTATAACTCCAAATTATAATTCATTTGTATTTTGTTATAAACTGCATTATGGTGCTTGCTTTTTCTTTTTGAACATACATTTTGCATTCACAGAACCCCCCCCCCCCCAACAATGGGTGCAGAGCAGAGGTAGGACATTCACCCACAGAACTCAATATATTTAAAAAAATAAAAATAAAAAGCTGATTCTGGTCATCTCACCAACAACAAATTCTCCAGTACCAGGCATATTGGGAACTAATATAAAACCCTACTAAAGTCACTAAGATCTGCAAGGCCAAATCTACCATACCATATCAGCATACACTTCCAAAACTCATATAATAAGGGGCCTACCAAGAAAAAAGCAGCACTATAAACACTGCAATGGGCCCCAAATCCTTCATACACTTATTTGAAAAGCTGAACAAGTCAAATTACTACAGTACAGATCCCTACATACAAACTCCATGTTAACAGAACACGTGGCCTTGGTCGCACACTCAGAACACAGACCCTCACCAAGTACAGAATAAGTGACTACAACCTAAAGCAAAAATAAAAATATGTAGACAAAAATTAAAATGAAACCCCAAGAAGCCAGACTCTGCATGCTGTGCCACACCAGATAAGAGATGCAGTTCCCCATACTGTGTGAAATATAGATAGCACAAAGTCCAATCACTAAATTGAAAATAAAATTATTTTTTCTCTCTTTGTTGTCTGATGATTTTTGATCATGCTGGTCCCGGTCTGAGGTTTCCGTTTTCCTCTGTCTTCTCTTAGCTCTTTTTCTATGGTCTATAGTCCATCTGCCATTTCTTGTCTCTCGTTTTGCTTTCTTCATTTTCTTTCATCAGCCTTTATTCAGTCCCAGTAACTCTCCCTAGTATCAGCCGCCTTTACAGCCTCCCCTCCCAGTACCAACCCCCTTGCCTTTCCAGTACCGCCACTGGTGTCTATTCTCTTCAGGCCCCCCTCCTTCCCCATCATCCAGCCCCTTCTAGTTAAAATACCATCTCAGGTATCAGCGAACTTCCAGTCCCAGTGCCCTCTCCCATGTGAGCTCCCTTCCAGCTCCACTTCTCCCTGTCCATCCACCTTCCAGTGCCATCCCCGGGTGTCAGCTCCCTTCCAGCTCCCCCCCCATGTCTGCTTCATTCCAGTTCCCCTCTCCCCCTGGTCTGCTCCCCTCCAGGCCCCCCCTGGTCTGCTCCCCTCCAGGCCCCCTCTAGTCTGCTCCCCTCCAGGCCCCCCTTGACTGCTCCCTTCCAGGCCCCCCCTGGTCTGCTCCCCTCCAGGCCCCCCTTGACTGCTCCCTTCCAGGCCCCCCTTGTTTGCTCTCCTCCAGGCCCCCCCTGGTCTGCTCTCCTCCAGGCCTCCCCTGGTCTGCTCTCTTCCAGGCCCCCCCCTTGTCTGCTCCCCTGAAGGCCACCCTGGTCTGCTTCACCCCCTCACCTCACCGATCTTTTAAAATTAAATGAAAGCAGCTGCAGGAACATTTTCAAACTGCTTTCAAACTGCTTGGCACATCAATCTTCGTGGAGCCAGCGGTGGGGCCGAGGTCGTCGCTTTTGCCAACCTTCTGCTGGCTGCTTCCTCCAAAATGAAAGCAGCTCTGTTCCCGTGGCTGCTTTCATTTTGGAGGAAGGAGGAAGCAGCCAGCGGAAGTGGAAGGACAGCCAAAGCGACAACCTCGGACCCCCTGCCGACTCCACGAAGATTGACGGGCCAAGCAGTTTGAAAGCAGAGCCGCAGGAACAGAGAAATGTTCCCGTGGCTGCTTTCATTTCATTTTAAAAGATGAATCTTTGCGGACGGGCGGTTCTATCATAGGCAGTTTCTAGGGAGCGGCAAATAGTGCCGCCCCCTAGAATCTGCCGCCTGAGGCCACCGCCTCAGTTCACCTAATGATAGAACCGCCCCTGGGGATTGGTGAGAATAGAAAAGGGGACAAACCATTCCAACATTAGTATTCTTTTGCTGTTGCTGTAATAGTTGTTCTCGAGGAGACTGGCAAGCTCTATTATACGCCTTATTGATCTGATTCAGGGGATATTGTCATACTATGAACCTTTCTTTCATGATGGTTGCATGCTGTTCAAAATCTTGATTAGAAGTGCATATCCTCGGAGCTCTCAAGAATTGTTCTACAGGCAGGTTATACTTGAGAGCAGAATTGTGAAAGCTTTTAAAATGTAGTAATTGATTTCTGTCTGTGGGTTTCCTATAAAGAGTAGTAGTAAACCTCTCATCGGTCTTCTTAATAAGTAGATCTAAATATGGTATCTGTTGGTTATCATAAGTGACCTGAAACCATAAATTAACCATCATAGGCGTTAATCCATTCATTAAATTCTGATAAACGTTCTTGTTAAACCTCCACAAAGCAAAACCCAGAACAGACAGCATTTCAGGGAAAACAAAAGCATCTTTACTTCTGTCCCAGCTTGTTAAAGAACTGCTTTGCACTGCTTGTTTTGAAAGGAATTCTGGCTCCACAGGCCTCTCTCCCTCCTGCAGCTTGTTGGTTTCTTAACCTCTCCCTCTAAGCCGCGCCCTCCCAGACTCTCTTAAAGGAGACTGTTGAAAATCCCTTTGGAGGGGGATGGGTAACATTCTATATACCCCATTACACCCTCATACAGACCTATTTCTTTTTTCATTCTTGTTAGTAAACTGCTCTTTTTCTCCCCATGATGTGGCTACTAGTCTAGGACATTATGGCACATGTTAGCTTTCTGTTTTGGTTTATTGTGACTGTATTTCTTATTTTTTTTTAGTGTATATTAAAATTATAATAGCACAATAAATAAAAAATGAAAATATATTGATGCTTTTTTCACAAATTTTTCTTTTGCACAGTTTCCACTGTCAATCCCATTAGTATGAATAATTCGCATGTATCCAAATTCATCACACTGTCTCCTTCCTAGGTGATCCACCTTCTCTGTTTCAGGTGCATCGACACACCTTTAGCCTGAGGGTAAGATCTCTATAAACTTTAACAAAACTGTTTAAAATATAAATGCTGGCTACACAGATTGCTACTGTAAATTTGAAGCTCTTACTCTCCACGTTTTTGGGGAAGGGATTTAAAAATACTTTTAAGCAAAAAAAATAAAGGCTACCTGGATGAAATGTTCCCCTGTAAAATTGTTCCATGTGAATTGCTTCCGCGATCGCTGCTCTTTCTATAGTTTTTTAGATTTACAGCCACGTTTATGGAAAAACCTTATAATAAAGAACTTTTTAAAGCAAAAAATATAATTAAGCAGTAAAGGATTACCATGGAATTCTTTCCATTTTTCCCCAGGCTTCTCCTGCTCTTTGGATCTTGATGCCTTACACGACTGTGTCTGCTTCACAGCTTCATTCTCATAATCGCCATCAGAGCTGTGACTGCTGCCTGTGTGAATCAGAGGACAGTCCATCCTTCAATCAGATTCAAAATGGATCAATGTCATAGTCATAGTTTTAGTCTACACCAGGGCCCATGTTCAGATGGAGTCACACGTTCACCGGCTGCCAGTGAACGTCTAACTCCGCTCTCCTGGTATTTAAGTCACGGGAAGGATCATTTTATAAACTCCTGTGTAGTTAATGTGCATTTTTCTGCATGTTTATCACACCTATTTTATAAAGCAAAGTATGCATAAATAGTCAAACATGCATGTTACATCTAAGTGCAATTCCTTACAGCAGCCCTACACATAAATTATAGTAGTTTATAACTTATACACATATTTGTGCATTCCACCCGGAACCGACCCATCCACTAGGCAGACTAGGCAGCTGCCTAGGATGGCAGACCTCCATGGGTGGCACGGCACACATGGCCTGCTGCCCTCCACCCCCCCCCCCGTGCTGAGTCATGCTGTGTCACCGCCCCCTGCTGCTGCTGATTCTGGCGGTGGGGTCAAGGGTCAGTTCGGTAGCAGTGGCAGGCCATGTGCTTTGCCGCGCCTGGCCTGCCACTCCTGAACCCCCTTCTTACAGGAAGTTGTGTCAGAGGGGTCAGAAGCTGCAGGCCAGGTGTACCAAAGCATATGGCCTGCCGCTGTCACTGAGTCGACCCCCGACTCCACCACCAGAATCAGCAGCAGTGGAGGGCAGCGGCACGGCTCAGCAAGGGGAGGGGAAAGGGCAGCACGGGGTTGGGGGTGGGCACAGCAGGACTTCTGCCTAGGGAAGCAGAAACCCTTGGGCTAACCCTGGTTCCACCTACAATCCACCTAAACTCCAACCATGTGCATGACCACAGTGAAAATATGCACCATCAGCCCTACTACTTATGGAAAAGCAACTGGTTAAAAATACATGTATTAAAACCAAGTTATGCACATAAACCATTACTTCACCCTGAGCCATAAGGATGGATGAATAATACACTAAATAAATAAAAAAAACCAAGAGCATGGAAAACTAATAAAAATAATAAAAGACCTATAAGGAAGTACTCCTACAGGATGAATCACTGAAAGAAATATTCCCTGCTCCACCAGTACTGGCCTTCTGCCAACCACATAATCTGAAGCAAAACAAAATAAGCGAAGCTTCAAACAGAAACTAGTACAAAACCCTACAAGTTACCAAACTGCAAACGCACAACACAGAAGAAAGATTCAGCAGAAAGAGATCCCATCCTCCTCTAATAACTGACACAGCACTGTTGGTATTATCCAATACAGAGCATGGTGAGAGGAACGCTAGGCTGGTGAAATGGATCAGACGCCACAGGGCAGAATAAACCATCACAGACCCAAGATAACACCTCACAGGGAAAGGTGAGGTGGCAGTCTTAAGGGTGAACATTTTTCTAAGTGTCAGTCGTTGCATCCATCAGGTTATTGGGGATATTATTCCTTGGGTCCCTTTTTGGTAACAAGGCAGTACAGTAGTGTGAAACTACCCGAGGAACACAAGACATTCAACATCAAAATGTTTCAACACTTTGAAACACAAAAAGACACTTGATAGAGGCTCCCATTACTAAACATCACCCCCATCACCACCACAGATGTAAATTCTGCTGCCTTCTTCAGTTTTCTGCCTCCCCTACAAACATATCATCACTCTACTTTCCCTTCCCCAATTTTGTTCTTGTCCCTGTAACACTGTGATTCAAGCAAACCTCATTCCCAGCTCATTCTGCCTGAACCTGATGAAAGGGGCTAGAAATAAACGAAGTTCAATAACTTGTGTTCTAACCTCTATTTCTACACATCCAACCGTACCCTACCTACATTATTTATAATTCTACAGAACGAAGAAAACCCACATCTTGTAATGAAATTGTTAAGCCTAGAATGATGATGGCTGTAACGCCAGCGGGGGATGGCTAGATGGACGGCTTCATACCTGTCTTCTTCCTTGGCTTGGGTGGGATCCAGCCAAGGTTCCCATAGGTGTTAGGCTTGTCCATATCTTTGAGTCCCTGCCACGAGCCTCTCAGGGTGGGCCTGCGATGTCTAATTCACAAGAACTCTAAGAGACACAAAGCTCTAGAACCTCCTTTTCCCCTTTCTCTCTCCTCTCACCCCACCCCCAGACATTTCTAGTTTCACATCTTTTCCGTTTCAAGGAGGCGTTCACGCTCTCTGTGCCATACATAGTTCTGGTCCTTCCTCCTGTAATGCAGTGATGGGTGACTGTACAAGGGCTGCCTGGGCAGATAAAGTGACTCACTCTGGGGTTGCACACACAGAGCTAAAGACAGTGTCTGGGGATTTGTGAAGTCAACTACTGAGAAATAGACAAGGGGTGCCAGGTTTCTCCCCCCTCCCCACTCCCAATGGCTGCCACAATGATCCAGTAGAATCTGTTAAAGTTTTGCAGGATGGGATGGGGGGAAGGGACAGGAAGTGGGGTTCCTGGATGCAGGGCGGGTGTTAGACATGCATGGATTCAGGGCAAAAACTGGAGGGGACCCCAAAGCTCGCCTGCAGGCTATTCCTCTTTCAGCCTGAGGGAGATTTGGGGCTCCCCAGTGGCATGGGGGCTCAGGGCAATTGTTCTATTTGCCATCCCCTAACGCTTGCCCTGCCTGAAAGGCTACTTTTTAAAACATGAACTGGCTATACACTAGGTACTGTAAAAAAAGAAGATGAAACTGGTACACAGGGAGCTAAAGAGACATTCCCTCCAGAATCACCTAGAGGCTAAAAACTCGCCTCTTCAAGGCTGCTTTTAGATCCTCATCCCCTTGGTCTTCTGTTCACCTCCTATGTGTTTCCTTACCATTCCCCGCCTAGATATATCCTAGTTCCCAATTATTGTGCTGTCTGTCTATATTTATGTCGTCTTTTGATATACCACTTATTAGACTGTAAGCTCTGATGAGCAGGGACTATCTCTTACATGTCTCTGTATAGTGCTGTGTATGCCTTGTATCACTATACAAGTGATTAGTAGTAGCAGTCAGTGGAAGAGCTGATGAGATCAAACAGCTTGCCCCCTTCCTTCAAGATCACACATGGAGGGTTGGAAGCAGAGCCAAGCATAGGAACTGCGGCACAGGGGGACAGAGAGACCAGTTTTCAGTGACTGTAGATGGCTTCCATGCTCATAGGTACATTCTACCCACAGATCCGCAAACCGGTTTGCAAAGATGAAATCTTGCGAAGATGACCGAGAGGGGATAGGATGGAAGTTTATAAAATCTTGAGTGGACTGGAATGATTAAATAGGGAACAGTTGGTTTATGTGTCAAACAACACAAAAATAAGAAGGACACTCCATGAAACTAATGACTAGCAGGATGAGAATGAACTGTAGAAAGTTTTCTTTATGCAATGCAAAATTAAGATGGCGGTGGGGGGGCGTTGCTGGAGGATGTGGTCAAAGTGACTAATACAGTAGGATTCAAAAGAGGCTAGGACAAATTCCTGGAGGAAAGTCCATAAAATGTTATTACTGAGGTAGAATTGGAAGGGCCATCACTCATCCCGGGCAAATAAATCTACTTTAGGGACCCAAACTGGCTGCTGTCACACTACTAAGACCCTCATCCACTCACTAGTCACCTTCCGCCTTGACTATTGTAACCTGCTCCTCACTGGTCTCCCTGTGAATCGTCTCTCTCCCTTTCAATCTGTTCAAAACTCAGCTGCGCGGCTTATCTTCAGCCAGTGTCGCTATGCTCGTGTAACCCCTCTTCTCGAGTCACTTCACTGACTCCCTATTTCTGCATCCAGTTCAGACTTCTCACCTACAAAAAATGCAATATGTGCCTTCGAGTCAATGCTCCTCACTACCTTTCCTCCCTTATCTCACTCTACACCCCTCTTTGGGAACTCTGCTCCTCTGGCGGATCCCTTTTACCTGCGCCCTTCTCTGCCACTGCCAACTCCAGACTTTGCTCCTTCCACCTTGCTGCTCCATATGCCTGGAACAAACTACCTGAGTCTGCATATTTGGCCCCTTCTCTAGCCCAATTCAAATCCAGGCTAAAACCCACCTCTTTGAGGCTGCCTTTGGATCCTGATGCTCCTCACTCTCTTATGTATCTTACCATACTCTAGTCCCCAGTTTTGCTATTTGTTTTGTCTTGATTAGATTGTAAGCTCTGAGGAGCAGGGACTGTGTCTTACATCTATATGCACAGTGCTGTGTACCCCTTGTATCTTTAGTAGTACAGAGCACAAAAATGTAGTGAGGATGATACAAAATTATTCCTCTGGCCTGAAGAAAAAGTATTTCCAAGTGCATCTTGATGTTTACTGCACGTTACATCGTCTGAACTCCTCAAGGATGCTTTCTCTGGCACGGAGCAAGTGACGAGAAGAGCTTTAGCCATGACTCAAAGACTGAGATAACCTCCTGCACTTCTTGAAACCATTGTGCCATGACAGAGCCGTGGATTAGAACAGAGGCACATGGAGATAAAGAGACACAACTCAAGGTCACACACAAGGTCAGTAGAAGAATGAAAACAGAAATGATAGGTCCCGGAAGACCTTTCTATAGCTGAATGCACTGACCATTAAACCATGTTTTAGGGTGTTAAGGGCAGGCTGGGGAGTGTGGAAACCACAGGAACATTAGACAGAGGTGTTATGAAGATAAGCTAGTGGACATATATTGTGGCATGCAAAGGCTTGTGCTACCCCCTTTATCAGAACAGCAAACTTCCCCTAATTTGCAATTTACTTTTTAAAAAATGTTTGTCAAATCTACACCTCCTCCCCAGGAAAAGTTCCTTCTTTTAAACAGAAAAAAATATTTTTTAAATCAGGTCTGTGTTCTTGTCTTCCAATTTCTTTTGAATGAGAGAAGGGATTTTGGATTTAGCTCCTGCCTTTTTCAGTAGTAGCTCAAGATGAGTTACAGCCAGGGATTGTCCTGATCCCAGAGGATTTACAATCTAAAGTTGTATTTTAGGCAATGGAGGATTAAATGACTTGCCTGAAGTCACAAGGAGCAACAGTGAGGTTGGAAGCCTGGCGGCTCTAACCCTAACCTCTCCCTCTTACTTATCTTATCTCATGTCTTTCACTCTCCTTTGTTCTCCTCATCCCCCTCTTTTGGCTTTCTACCTCCCCCCACCCCCACACAAACAATATTTTTAATCTCTATCTGACCAGGATACATAGTGACTTTGTGTCTCATAGTCCCATGACCATCGTGTGTTACAAACCCAGGGCTATCAGCTCTGTCTACCATAGTACCAGTGCTATAATCTTGTGAGCCACAGCCCAGCGCCATGATCTTATTTTTAGCCCTTTTGTGTACTATGGCACTAGAAATGCCAACTCTCCTTGGCATAGCCCAAGTGCCATTGCCGTCCTATGTCCTGTGATCTTTGTGCTGACTCTTTTCTCCCCTCTGGTGGCCCTCTGAAGCCAGAGTAAATGAGTAAGGGAAGAGAGAGGGGGCAGGTCAGATTTCCTAGTAGGTCTCCTGCTGAAAGCAAGAACACTGACAGACTGACACAAGTTGATTTGGTTCCTAGCTGAAGACCCTAGCAGTCTCCTTTAAATCTACATACATAATCATAGCAGCCCATGGTAAAGGTAGGTCTCCTTTAACCACTGTAAGCAATCACTCCTACCGGAGGCAAAGGCAGGTCCCCTGAAAGCGGTCTGCACAGTTTTGCAGACCGCTTAAAGGCAAAGCAAGCTTGAAACATCGCTATTGACAAGCAGAACTGAGCACAAAGAGCCTCCTGTACCTCTCGGCCAAAGCACCATGGTGCGGGAGCATCCAAAGGAGAACAAAGACATAAATTCCTCCGCTGTGCAATAAAATGGCAAAGATCACTCAAGCTGCTTCACCTATCCAATGTAAACAGGCAAGGGTAGTACCACTGTCTAAAAACACTGCTCTGTATTCCCCCTGACCGCGTCCACACATTGCCATGGTGTCATATCAGCTAATACAGCAGCTCTTCTAACACTGTTAGAACCAGTTAATTATAATTTTTCAGCTGCATACAAACAGTGGCGCAGTGGAAAAAGATTGGCAGCAGATTTCTTCAATGTGCCCTTCGTTACCGCTCCAAAGGAAAGAGATGGAAAACAGCAGATTATTGTGACGAATCTCATACACCGGAGTAAAATGAAGCCGCTTGTCTCGCAGCGAGGCGGAATCAGACCCCAGGCACAGGGAGAGACAGACTGGGCAACATTCCACCATGCAGCTGCTTACAGAGGTGAAGTTATATGAACACGTGTCCTCTGCAAACACTCCAAAGCTGCCTGTTGACTGGTGGATACGGTGTGAGATCATCGCGTCGCTATTTAAAGTTGTCTGCCTGGGTTGTTTCTTTCCCGCAGTTGGCTTCAATGTCATAGCCTGCCCCCTTAAGTCTTAAGACCAGGAGTCCCCACATCAATGGGTATTTATGAGGCACAGATCTGTACGAGGACTCTTTCTATTTCCGGTCATTTGATGTGGAACCACCTATCACTTAAATTCAGGTTACTTACTGATTAAATAGAAATTTGAAGGCTTTTGCCTTTAGTCAGGCTTTTACTTCAAATCTGGATTGATGACTAATCTGATTTTCAGTTTATTTAACCCGTCTGTTGTTTGTATAGTATGTAAAATCCATACAGTCGTGAGTCCCCCACACTCCGGGCCTCCTCCGCCAAAGCTCCGTGGCCAACGGGACCTCAGAAATCCCTGATGGAACCGGCAGGTGAAAGCCGTGGCCAAGGTCGGTGTCAACGATGAAGAGCTGCTAAAAAATTTCATTTTGGAAGTTATGAAGAAGTAGTCTGTTTCAGAAAAGTGGTGAATATGAAAATACCTGTTGAGGCTTTCACTATTGAGAACACTTTATGAATGAAATATAATTCATGACAAGTATAAAAATATGTGAAAATACCGTGTGAGCTTTTTGGGAGCAATGACGAGACTTTAACATGTGGCATGAAAACACCATTTACTATATTGAGCTTCCTTTTTCTCACCGAAGGTATAGTGCTGGAAGCCGCCATGGATATGATTATAAGAAGAAGGATTGGGAACTGTATAAAATAAATCTTTTTTAAATTCCCACTGGCACTCCTTGTGACCTTGGGCAAGTCACTTTACCCTCCATTGCCTTGGAAGAAAAGGCCTGGCAATCTACTTCCGGTGATAGGTTGCCAAGAAAACCCAGAGGCAGCTGGGTTGCCAGGAATCGGCACCGACTTGATGGCACTAAAAAAAATTGTTTATTCAATATTTATCCTATACTTTCAAATTGCTCAGGGCAGGTTACAAATTACATACATAATAATAAAATAACACAGACTGACAATACCTCATCATAACATATGTACTCTTCATAAAAATGAAGAAATGCCATACTGGGTCAGACCAAGGTCCATCAAGCCCAGTATCCTGTTTCCAACAGTGGCCAATCTAGGTCACAAGTACCTAGCAGATTCCCAAAAAAACCACATAGGTTCCACAATGCTTGTACTGGGACAAGCAGTGGATTTCCCAGATCCTTTTTAATAATGGTGTATGGACCTTTCCTCCAGGAACTTGACCAAACCTTTTTTAAACCCAGCTACACTAACAGCTTTTAACTACATCCTCCGGTAATGAATTCCGGAGTTTGATTAGGCGTTGAGTGAAAAAATATTTTCTCTTATTAGTCTTAAATGGGTTACAATATAGCTTTATCGTGTGTCCCCTAGTCTTTCTACTTTTTGATGGCGTAAGCAATCAATCTACATTTACCCGTTCCACTCCATTCATTAATTTATAGATCTTTGTCATATCTCCCCTCAGCTGTCTCTTTTCCAGGTTGAAGAACCCTAACCTTTTAAGCCTCTCCTCATAGGGATTTCCTTCAATCCCATTTACCATTTTGGTGGCTCTTCTCTGTACCTTTTCTAATTCTCCTATATACTTTTTATGATACGGCAACCAGAATTGTACACAATATTCAAGGTGCGGTCGCACCATGGAACGATACAGAGGCATTATGATATCCTATGTTTTATTTTCCATTCCTTTCCTTATGATCCCTAGCATTCTATTTGCTTTCTTGGCCGCCGCTGCACACTGGGCAGAGGATTTCAACGTGTCATCTACAATGATGCTTAAATCTTTTTCCTGGATGGTGGTTCTTAATGTGAATCCTTCCATCGTGTAACCATAGTTTGAGTTGTTCTTTCCTATGTGCATAACTTTGCACTTGTCCTTCTTAAATTTCATCTGCTATTTGAACATACAGTCTTCCAATTTAGCAAGCTCCTCTTGCAATTTTTCACAATCCTCTTGTGTTTTAATAACTTTGGATAATTTTGTGAAATCTGAAAATTTAATTATTTCACTCATTATTCCCATTTCAAGGTCATGAATATGTTAAAAAGCAACGGACCCAGCACAGATTCCTGGGGTACTTCAATATTCACCTTTCTCCATTGGAAAAATTGGCCATTTAGCCCTACCCTCTGCTTTCTATTTTTAACCAATAATAGTAATAATGCTTTATAATGAAGCCCATTAATCATTTTAGTAGCAACCCTCTGCACCGACTCCATCCTGTTCACATCCTTTTGAAGGTGTGGTCTCCAGAATTGCACACCATACTCAATTCTGGAGACCGCACCTTCAAAAGGATGTGAACAGGATGAAGTCGGTGCAGAGGGTTGCTACTAAAATGATTAATGGGCTTCATTATAAAGCATATGAGGACAGACTTAAGGATCTTAATATGTACACCTTAGAGGAAAGGCGGGATAGAGGTGATATGATTGAGATGTTTAAATACCTCCGTGGCATAAATGTTCAGGGAGAGAGCCTCTTTCAATTGAAAGCAAGTTCTGCTACGAGGGGACATGGGATGAGGGTGAAGGGAGATAGTTTCAGGAGTGATATGCGGAAATATTTCTTTACGGAAAGAGTAGTGGATCCGTGGAATAGTCTCCCAGTGGAGGTGGTAGAGATGAGGACAGTAACTGAATTCAAAAAAGCATGGGACCAACACAGAGGATCTCTAAAGGTAAAAAGTGGACTGTTGTAGTTGTTGTTATGGAAGGACAGACTAGATAGGCCTTGTGGTCTTTTTCTGTCATCATGTTTCTATGTTTCTATATTTACTGAAGATGTAGGAAGTTACTCAAGACTGAAGCAAAGATTGAATTCATTTTCTTCGCTTTGACCTTGTCCCATCTTATTGCCCCTTTTATTCCTCTATCATCGAATGATCTAGCTGACTCTCTCACAGTTTGTTTTGCTATGAATGTACTTGAAAAAGGTTTTATTATGCGTTTTTGCTTTTTTTTCAAATTCTCTCTTTACCTGCCTTTTTAATGCCTTGCATCTAACTTGGCAGTGCTTATGTTCTTTCCACTTTTCATCATTTGGCTCCTTTTTCCATTTCCTGAAAGATGCTTTTTTTTTTGGCAACAACAGCCTCTCTGACCACACCTGGCAGTTTTTTGGACTTCCTTCCACTTTCCTTAAAGCACGGAATACAGCTGGTCTGGGCTTCCAAGATAGTATTTTTAAACAACACCCATGATTGATATAAATCTTTAACCATTGCAACTGCTCTTTTTAGTTTTTTCTTAGCTATTTTCCTAATTTTATCAGTCTCCCTTTTGAAAGTTAAAAGGTAGTACTGTGGATTTCCTTATCATCTTTCCTCCATTTATTAAATCAAACGCGATCATGCTATGATCACTATTGTCAAGATCTTGTGTTCCGCTAAGGACTAGTTCCAAAATGGCTTCCCCTTGGGTCAATTCATGAACCAGCTGCTCCAAGAAGAGGTCATTTATTTCACCTAGAAAATTTATCTCTTTAGCGTATCCTGCTGTGATACTGATCCAGTCAATACTGGGATAATTTAAATCACCCATTATTATGTAAAGCTGTAAAACGAGAGGGCATAACATGAAGCTGCAAGGTGGAAAATTGAAAGGCAATATCAGGAAATACTTTTTCACTGAGAGGGTGGTGGATGCTTGGAATACCCTCCCGATGGAGGTGGTGGGGGCAAAAATGGTGACAGAATTCAAAATGGCATGGGACAGACACAATGGATCTATTTATAGCAACAGAATAAAATCAAAATAAACTGAACCATCTAACTTCTCAATAAATAGGGGTGTCCTGCATGGAGCGGTGGGTTCACCCCTAAATAAAGACATGGGGAGAGGTGGTCTGAGGGGCGGCCTGCACAGAGTGGCACCTACTCCTGCCATCTTACTCCGGCCTTCTTACTGGGCAGACTAGATGGATCATACTGGTCTTTATCTGCCGTCATTTACTATGTTACTATGTTACTATATTATTACTATGTTGTAACTTTTGTTAGCTTCCCTGATTTCTTTTAATATTCCATCATCCATTTGTTCATTCTGGCCAGGTGTTCGATAGTACACTCCCACAGCCATCACCTTCCTCTTTTTTACATGGAATTTTGATCCATAGAGATTCTACAGTGTATTTTGTTTCCTGCAAAACTTTAATCTTGTATGACTCAATGCCTTCTCTAACATAGAGTGCAACCCCTCCACCAATTTGATCTACTCTATCATGATGATATGGCGTGGAGGAGTGGCCTAGTGGTTGAGGCAAGGTACTTCAAACCAGAAGGTTGGGGGTTCAAATCCCACTAGAGGACAGCAACCTTGGGCTGGAAGGACTGGGGTGTCTAGTCCCACAGGTACTCCTTGTGGTCTTGAGCAAGCCACTTAACCCTCCATAGCCCATGTTCCCTGTAAAATAGCTATCTCCAAGTTATAATGCCCTGTTCAATGTAAACTGCACTGATGCAGAATAGCACAGTATGTAAGAGAATATGAATATAATTTATACCTAGGTATCACAACATCCCATTGGTTGTCCTTCTTTCACCAGGTCTCTGAGATACCAATCATATCTACTACAGGACATTACTTAATTAACAAGAATATACAATGTCCATCATATCTCAGGAAAAAGGTGTATTTTATTGCCTGCCAAAAACATAAAAGATTGTCCATAGAATGATAAAAGTTTGGTATTGCATTCCATAGTAGTGGCGAAGAACATGAATAAGCATTACGACGTGCACATTCAAGATGAAAATGTCTGCAAGAGGGAACCACTAACAGACAATCTGATTGAGACCTCAGAGTACGGGCTGGGATATACTTCTGCAGTTCATTTACAACACAGGCATAAATAACAAATAAAACATCTTTTTGGACATTTGGAAAGAGCAGTTGTTATTACAATTTTTTAATCCTGTGATTTATTGTTGGTATGTGTTTTCCCCTTCCCTTCTTCCATTATATATGAAATCAATATATATATTTGTATTTGTCTGTTCATTACCTTAGATTGGGAAGAGTGATATTGTTCTGCCCTTCTGGACAGGCACTACGCCTATTATTTTACCCTCCTGGTAATGTATTTCAATTTTGGTTCTTTTATACATATTTTTTATACTTTTTTATTTGTTTTTTGTCATATGACTATTAGTATTTTTTATATATTCTGTGTGTTTATGTGTCTGTTTTTAGACCCCCGATGAAGGCCTAAGGCCAAAACTTGTAAAGTTGGGTCTTCAATAAAGTTTTCCAGTTTTAAACATAGTGTTTGGCCGTGGTCCTTGCCCTCTGCTGTTTTTTCAATTCACTCCCTTGCGGAAGGCCTCATTCTCCTGTTTTCGATTACAATTGGGTCCTGAAATTTTTTGAATCAGTTTATGTGACTTCATTTTTTCAGTGGACGTTGTATGGATTTTTGGTTCATTCACATCTGGCAGACAACATTCATGTGTGTGACACATCAAGCACTACGGTTGAATTATATATAAAAACAAATAAATTCATGGTGGAACAAAAACAAAATCCTGAATATAATTTCACTGTTGTTAAATATGATGCAAGGGAAATATAAAATATTCTTAACAGAACTGGCTTCATTGTTTTGGCAGAGACGTGTAGTTTCTGTGTTAGACCACCTGGATATGTGGAAATAAGGGTCAAAAACAAGATGTAGACAGGACCTTTGGCTCGGACCAACTTAGAGGCTTGTTTATTAAAGTCTGTATGGCTGTGAGTGTTTGCGATGTGAAATTAGCACAGAGATGCTAATTTTGGGGGGCATATATGTCCATTCCCCTGTTAGCATGATGTCCTCAGGGTGCAACAAACTCTGTGGGAGTGTGTATTAGTAAACATGCCCCTTAATGTGTCTGATAAGTTTTCAAGTGTTACTGTCTCTCTCTCCCTGTCTGCATGTCCGCATTCAAGTGACCCTGGTGACCCAGAAGCTGTTCTCAGATCTCAGGAAAGCAACTGACAAGTTCAGCTGCCATAGCATCCTTGCAACCATCTGCCTGTCAGAAAAGGTGCACAGCAAAGTATACAAACTCTGCTTTAGATGTAGCACCATTAGTGCTTTTTTTCCCCTAGAAAAGAAGGTGCCGGTGCTCATATGCAGGGCTCTTTCACTAATACATGAGGACCATGGGGCAATTTTTGCAGGCAACGGAAAAGGGGCCTGTACTTCGTACCACCATGTACCCCCTCAAAAAAAGCCCTGATCCTCATGCAGCCAGCTCTTTCAGAAGCTTGCTAGGCAGATTGCAGGGGAAGAGACACATTTAATCCACACTTGCTCCATCCACAAATCCACTGCTTGCCCCAGTACAAGCATTGTGGAACCTGTGTCCTTTGGGGAAACTGCTAGGTACTTGTGATCTAGACTGGCCACTGTTGGAAACAGGATACTGGGCTTGATGGACCTTGGTCTGACTCAGTATGGCATATCTTATGTGGGACTGCGCTAAGATTATTCCCTTTTGGGATGGGGGGACTGGGGAGAGTTCGAGGACTTTGAAGAGCGAGTTACCAAGGGATTAAGCTTGAATGCTTTTGGAGTATGGAAAGCATCCACAATATATGTTGTTGTTAAGTGCTGTCGAGTCGGAGTCGACTCATGGCGACCCTCTGGATAGCTATCCTAAATTGTGTTCGGCCTTCAGTCAGGCGGCTCATTGTTAACAGACTGGTACCCGTAGCTGCTGTTATTGTATCAATCCATCTCATTGCTGGCCTTCCTCTTTTGCGTTGACCTTCTATCTTGCCAAGCATGATGTCTTTCTCTAATGCTCTTTCTCTTCGCATGATGTGTCCAAAGTATGAAAGTCAAAGTCTTGTCATCTGAGCTTCTAAAGAAAGCTTAGGTTTGATCTCCTCTAGTACCAACTGGTTTGTTCTTCGGGCAGTCCATGGTATACACAGTATTCGCTGCCAGCACCATAATTCAAAGGCATCAATTTTCTTCCTGTCTATCTTTTTCACTGTCCGGCTTTCACATCCATATGATGTTATTGAAAATACCATGGCTTGAACAAGTCAAATCTTTGTATGGAGAGAGACATCTCTGCTCTTGAGAATCTTATCCAGGTCTTTCATAGCCATTCTGCCAAGAGCAATGCGTCGTCTGATTTCTTGACTGCTTGTTGCTTCTTTATTGATAGTTGATCCAAGTAGGTTAAAGTTGTTCATGATTTCAATTTCTTCTCCTTCAACGATGAACCTGTTGATTATGCCAGTTGTCATGATCTTTGTCTTCTTTACATTAAGGTGGAGGCCCATTTTGAGACTATGTTTTTTGATTGTGAGAAGCAAATGTTTCAGATCATCTTCACTTTCAGCCAGTAATGTGGTATCATCAGCATAGTGAAGTTTGTTGATGAGTCTTCCACCAATCTTCACACCTCTGTTGTCTTCATACAATCCTGCTTCTCTGATGATTTGTTCTGCATATAAATTAAACAGGTATGCGGAAAGTATGCACCTTATCTGACACCTTTGCTTATTTTAAACCATTCTGTTTCTCCTTGTTCCGTTCGAACTGTTGCTTCTTGATCAATGTACAGATTGTGGAAGAGAACGATCAGGTGTTCTGGTATACCCATGCTTCTTAATGTGGCCCAGAGTTTCTCATGGTTTACACAGTCAAAAGCTTTGCTATAGTCGATAAAGCACAAATAGATATCCTTTTGGTATTCTTTAGTGTTTTCAAGGATCCATCTCACATCTGCAATGATGTCTCTTGTTCCTCGCCCTTTCCTGAACCCTGCTTGCACTTCAGGTAGTTCTTGTTCCAGGTATTGTTGTAGTCGTTTTTGAATAATCTTCAGTAGAATCTTGCTGGCATGTGGGATCAGAGCGATTGTGCAATAATTTCCACAATCAGTTGGATCACCTTTCTTTAGTATTGGTATAAACACAGATCTTTTCCAGTCAGTTGGCCATGATGTTGTCTTCCATATTTCTTGGCAGAGCCTTGTAAGTACGGAAAAAGCTGCATCAGATTGCTGTAATACTTCTATGGGAATGCTATCAATGCCTGGTGCTTTGTTCTTTGATAAGGCTTTCAATGCTGCTTCAACTTCTTCTTTCATCACCAATGGTTCCCGATCATAAGGTATAGGTTGAAACGGCTGTTGGTCCACTTGATCTTTATCATATAAAAACTCTGTATATTCCTTCCATCTTTTCTTGATCTTTTCAGCATCATTCAACATAGAACCTTGAGCATCTTGTAACATTCCAATTCGGGCGGGAACTTTTTTTAAACTCTTGTAACTTTAGGAAAGCCGATCTTGTTCTTCCTCTAATAGTTGCTGCTTCTATTTCCTTGCATGCGTCATTGTAGAACTTTTCCTTGTCCTGTCTTGCTGCACGTTGGAAATCTCTGTTGAGTTCTGTGATTGTCTTTCTTTCTCCTCTGGCTTTAGCTTCTCTGCATTTCTGGGCAATTTTCAGAGTTTCTTCCATCATCCATTTTGGCCATTTTTTCTTTTTCACCTTTTGTAGAGACTTCTTGCTTTCTTCCAACACAACCTTCTTGATGTCATTCCATAACTCTTCTAAAGCTCTGTCATTTGTATCTAAAGCAGCAAATCGATTTTGCAGGCAGTCTTTAAATTCCAGTGGTATATTCTCAAGGTCATATTTTGCTGCATTCATGAGTGGTTTGCTCTTTTTCAACTTTAGCTTCTTTGCCTACTAGAGTGGAGGAGTGGCCTAGTGGTTGGGGGTAAGGTACTTCAAACCACAAAGGTCAGGGGTTCAAATCCCACTAGAGGACAGCAACCTTGGGCCAGAAGGACTGGGGTTTCTAGTCCCACAGGTGCTTTTTGTGGTCTTGGGCAAGCCACTTAACCCTCCATAGGCCATGTTCCCTGTAAAATAGTTATCTCCAAGTTATAATGCCCTGTTCAATGTAATTTCAGTTTGTTCAATGTAAACCGCCTTGATATCATGAAAGGAAGTATATAAGAATTGTTAAATAAATTAATTAAATAGTAGTTGATGATCTGTACCACAGTCAGCTCCAGGTTTTGTCTTTGTTGATGTTATAGAGCTTTTCCATAGTTGACTTCCACAAATGTAGTCAATTTGATTTTTATACAATCCATTGGGTGAAGTCCATGTGTACAGTCGCCGCTTGTGTTTTTTATTTATTTATTTATTTATGAGACTTGACAAACCGCCCAAACCGGAGTATCAGAGCGGTGTACAATAAAAGCAGGCTGCCAGAAAATTAAAGAGGGAAAAGGAACGCCATTCAAATGACAGGAAAGTGCTGTAGAAATAGATAGAAAGAAAGAAAGAGACAGAACAGTATGGCTAAAGAGTTAGGGGCAACAGGAAGGACGAGGGAAGAGAGGGAAGGGTTGGAGTGGCATACGGTGTAAGGGCCTGCGTAACTGTCAGGGGGGTGCTGGGAGATCAAAAGCCTGGGAAAACAGATGGGTCTTGAGAAGGGCTTTGAAATGTGGAAATGAAGGTTCAGTGCGGAGTGAGTAGGGAAGAGAGTTCCATAGAGCAGGACTTAAGAAAAAGAAAGCGGAATGACGGGTAAGTTCGAGATGGACTTGAGACGGGGAGGGAAGAAAAAGGCGGTTACTGTGAGAAGAACGGAGAAGGCGAGGGACGGGTTGATGGAAGATAAGATCGGATAAATATTGGGGAGTACCTGTGTGAAGAACTTTGTGGGTGGTAATAAGGTATTTATAAATGAACCGAAATTTAACAGGAAGCCAGTGAAGGGAAAGAAGGCAAGGAGTGACGTGATCATGAGGGGAAGAGAAAGTGATCAAACGGGCAGCAGTATTCTGAATGAGCTGAAGGCGACGAATTTGATAGGATGGAAGGCCAACAAAAATGGAATTACAGTAGTCTAAGCGGGAGATGATAAGGGAGAGGACCAGAGTAGTAAGAGAATCGGCAGAGAGGTAAGGCCAGAGGGAACGGATGCGACGAAGATGAAAGAAGGAGTTTCGAACTTGCTGGAAGAAGGTATTTGAGATGAATAGATCGTTGGTCTTTGAGTATTTGAGATGAATAGATCGTTGCAGAATGCTATCAGTCTTTCTCCAGCTTCATTTCTGTTTCCAAGTCCATATTTTCCAACTACTTTGTCTTCTTCTTTGTTCCAGTCACCCATGACTATCAGGATATCCTGTTTACATGTTCTGTCAATTTCAGCTTGTACTTGTTCAGAGAACTCTTCAATTTCATTCTCTTCTGCAGCTGTTGTTGGGGCATATACTTGAATTATAGTTGTGTTGATAGGCATTCCTCATAGACAAATAGATATTAAGCATTCGCTGGCTGCATTGTATTTCATTACAGTTCTTGCAAGTTTCTTCTTTATTATAAATGCAACACCGTTTCTTCTTTGTCTTTCATTTCCAGCATGGTAGACCATGTGATCATCTGATGCAAAGTGCCCGATGCCAGTCCATTTCAGTTCGCTGACACCCAACAGATCAAGTTGTACACATTCCATTTCATTCTTGACGACTTCCAACTTCCCTTGGTTCATGCTTCGGACGTTCCATGTTCCAGTGTGTAGGACATCTTTACAGCTTCTGACTCTCATTTCATGCGCAGCTACATCAGCAGTCAGACGTCCTGAGGGCTTTGATCCAACCACATCATAAATGCTGGCTTTACTCTGAAAAGTCTTCAGCTCTTCCCCAGTAGCTAGTTGAGTGCCTTCCGACCTGGGGGTCTCATCTTCCAGCATTATAGCACAATTTGTTTTGTTGTAACTATCCATTAGGTTTTCATGGCAAGATACAGAAGTAGATTGCCGGGCCTTTCTTCCGCGCAGTTTAAGTTTGGTGTTGTTGCCGTTGTCACAGAAATGTGATCCTCTGCCGTCAACACTATCCCATTCTGCTGCTGCCCAGATGGATGGTTTATCTTGATCTGGCACCTCAGCTGAGACCTGTCCATCTTGGGAGACCCTGCCAGTAGTTAAACTACTGATAGTTTAGCTCTCAGCATCACTGATGCACGCAAGCCCTCACAGCACGACAAGCTGCAAACCAAGTGAGTTAAACTACCGATAGTTTAACTCTCAGCATCACTGATGCACACAAGCCCTCACAGCACGACAAGCTGCAAACCACAGTATATAAAGGTGGACAAAGAGGATTGCTGCAAGATTGATGATTGCAGTCAAGTGGCGATGCCTCATCCACCCTCCATTACAGATTGGTAGAAGAAGAAGATAGGGAAGATAATGGAACAGGAACACGTTTTGGTAAGATCATAGGTGTCTATTACATGGTGGGCTACAAGTATACAAGTAATAAGCCAATGACCCCTTACATGAGATCTTCTGTTAAGCTTTTGCTGGAGTAATAGCTGATATGGTGGAGGTGTAGCCTTATGGTTAGAGCAATAAGTGAAAAAGCTGGGAAACCTGGCTGAAATCTTGGGCAAGCTGTTGTCTTAGATATGAAAACACCTACTGTACTTGAACTTCTGAGAAAGGTGTGAATTAAATCTAGCTTCCCATAACTGACACACTGGAAACTCCCCACTCCTGCTGCTATGTTTTTCTCAAGTCCGTAATCCATTTGGTTTAAGACATGGATGCAATAATGCACAGATTATTGGATTTAAATGTTTATTAAAAATGTTAAAGACAAAGTTAGAAAAAATAAAGGTATGAAGAAAATATATATCCATGGAGCCTTGTAAGGGCAGATTATATGGTAAATCCATAAAAGATTTTCAGAATGCATCTGGCTTCATTTACCATTGCAAGGGTGCGATTCTAAGCAATAAGGAAAAGGGGCCATGATTCAGCTAGTGCCATTTATTTTGAATTCTGACATGAGGGCCCTGATTACAGAAGTGGAGTGGAGGAATAGCCTAATAGTTAGAGCACTGGCTTGGTCACCACAAGATCAGGGTTCAATTCCCACTAGTACTCCTTGGGCAAGTTACTTTACTCTCCATTACCTTAGAAGAATCTGAATTATCAATGTCCCTGTTTAAGGTACATTATCAAATTGAAGTTACAATGTAAATTGCTTTGACTGAAATGATAAAGCAGCACACCTGATAAATAAATAAAAAGCCACCTTTTAGTTGGACATTATGGAATGCATGTGCTGGAGAATGAAGGTTAGAGACAAATCATACAACCCCAGTAAATACAGATGATAAGAGAATTCTAAAACTTCTAGTTGAAGTAGAAAAATAATTATATAAAAAAGATAAATTTTAGAGCTGGGAAGGGCTAACAGAAATACCTACCCTAACTGAATATAACTTACCTTGAACTACTGTTGGAAAGGTATGAGAAAAATATACATAAAAAAATATTGTTAGCATAGTTTAAATCTCACAGGGGCATGTTTACTAAACCCCACACTATGTAGACTGCACTATTAGGTGGAGCTGCAGGCTAACTGCAGAGTAGAAGTACATCCAACCCTCTGCAGTTACCACATATCAATGTGGCAAAACAGCCACAGGAGCAACTAGCACCACCCACTACTTACACCAAGCACAGGTAGTGCAAGTTACAAGTGCCCGCACTAGCTATGCTGTGGCAGAAATGCCCTGTTCTGCCCAGTCACTGCATCAATGCATGTTGCAAGGATAGCATGGTTTTATTTGACACATGAACTCATATTACTTTGTAGCACCGTGCCAAAACCGTGCACTAATCCTCTGCTACCCTTCAGTAAACATGCCCCATCATGAATGAATGAATGAATTTGTAATGTTTGGGCTGCAAAGGGGTAAACTGAAAGACAATGTCAGGAAATACTTTTTCACTGAAAGGGTGGTGGATGCTTGGAATGCCCTCCCGATGGAAGTAGTGGGGGAAATACAGTGACAGAAGTCAAAATGGCATGGGACAGACACAGTGGATCCCTTTATAGCAACAGGATAAAATCAAAATAAACATAACTATATCTTATATATGAACAAATAGGGGCGACCTACACAGAGCAGGGGTACACCCCTAAAGGCATGGGGAGGGGTGACCTGCGTGGAGCGGCAGGTGCACCTACTCTTGTTGCCTTGCTGGGCAAACTAGATGGACCATACTGGTCTTTATGTGCCATCATATAGTGGAGGAGTAGCCTAATGGTTAGAACACTGGTTTGGGAACCCAGAGACCAGCGTTTAATTCCCACTAGCACTCCTTGTGGCCTTGGGCAAGTCACTTAACCGTCCATTGCTCAGAAAAATCCAAGTTGTCAATGTCCCTGTTTAATGTACATTACCAAGTTCAAGTTACAATGTAAACCACTTTGATCAAAGTGATATAAAAAACTGTTAAATAATAAATATACTATGTTACTATTAAGAGTTCCTCAACTATTAAAAAAAGATGATTTCATTGAGTTGGGGACTACTTAAGAGGCTGACACCATTGAAGTCTATGGGGACAAATGATATGGGAAAGAGATATTTAAGAGTGACGCCATTTAGCTCTGTGTAGATAAATGGGGAAGGAGGGCTACCCTAATAAATGGAACAGCAGGTTGAGAACCAGAGAAACGCAAGTTCAGATCCCATTACTGCTCCTTGAGATCTTAAGCAAGTCACTTCAACGTCCATTGCTTCAGGTATGTAGACTGTGAGCTCTCTGGGGACAGGAAAATACCCACAACACCTGAATGTAACTTGCCTTGCAATATTACTGAAAATGTCTTGAACTAAATCCCTTATTTCAGAAGGTGATGTCACTGAAATCTATGGAGGTGAACGATGCTGGGAAAACATATTTAAGAGGATGATATCGTTGAAATCAATATAGGTGAATGAGGCAGAGAAAAGATGTTTATTAATAGGGTGATGCCACTGAAGTCCATGGAAATGAATGATGTAAGAGATGTCTAAGAGGGTAACGCCATTGAAGTCAACGGGGACAATTAAGCCAAACAATGAAATGAGAGGCAGGAATAAAATCATCCAAGGGGCACAAATGAGCTATAACTATCGCGTGGGGAAGAGGAAGGGCTTAATAAACAGGGTGGAGAGAGAGGCAGATGAAGGCAGCGAGATCCTTGACAGGCGATTGGGCGAGGGGGAGAAGAGCGCGGAGCCCTCCTCTTTTGTCCCCTCTCGGGGCTCTTCCCGCGCGCCACCAAGGAGAAGAACGCACGCTCCCGCGCGCCCAGCCCTCCCCTTGCAACGTCACTGTGAGGGATAGGCGCGGTCCCTCACACCCTCTCTCTCTTTCTTTCTGTCATTGGTCGTAGGGCGCGTCCGTCTCGGGTTCCTGCGTCCGCCATTGGCCGGGGTTGGGCGGTGACGTTGCGCGCAGCAGTGGGCGGGCGGTTGGCTGGTTGGTGGGTATCGGTGAGGGGCGCGGGGTCGCCGGCCGGTGGTGGCCCTTCTCCGTGCTTCCTGCTCCCTTCCCTCCTCGGAGTTACGGCGGGGGGCATCATGCGGTGAGGGCGGGACGCGGGGTCTCCCCCGTCGTCCGCCGGGAGCCATGGCAGCGCCGCCGGCGGTCACACAGGTGAGGCGAGGGGGAGGGGTCGTGCTTCTGGTGTTACCAGGGAGAAAGGAGCTGAGGCCTGCACCCCCCCCCCCATCAGCCACTTACACCAGTGCCCCGGATGAACCTTTATCTGTGAATGGGGTGAGGCGAGGCTGAGCATTGCCTCCCCCTCCCCACAGTTTCCTCTCCCCTTCTTCATTCTGTCCAGTCTCTTCTCTCCTCCCCCCGATATCTGTCATCCTCTCCATTGTCCCCAGCCGGCAGATCACATAACCTCCCTCCCTTCTTTACAGTCTGGGGTGATGGGGAAGAGAGCGGACGAACATCCCCCTTCTGGATGATCCGAGCTAAGGACAAGCCTGGTTGCTTTCTCCTTTCTAAGCTTCACCGTCCGCTGTCTCTGTCCTGCTTCCCCCTCCCCCTGTCGTTTCTGAAGACCACCTCAGGAAATGTTCCCCGATGGAATAGGAATTCCCCACCCATTGCCCCCACTGTTATTTGGCCGAGATGCTTTTCGCATTGCTTCTCTCCAGCCTTGGATGAAGCTGGGTGGGTACAGGCATGGTGGCAGTAGCTGAGCCACCTGTTGTACAGGATGATTGGGGGAAGGATCCTTTGAAAGCAGAACTGCTCCGGCCTTGCCAGATCTGTTCCTATCTGACAGATGGAGGAGAAACGGGTCACAGCAGGGGTGCCAACATTTGCCTGTCATTAACTTATCCAGCTGGTTTTACAGAGCTCCCAAAACAAGGTGCATTACTGTACTAAACGTTGCTTGTCCTGAGAAAGTTGACAGGAGCTGAGCCCTCGGCTGTGACTTTCTGTTCACCATGGGTGAGAGATGGAGTTTTCTCTTCAGTAATGTTCTCCCCTGGTCCTTAAGTAGGCTTATCTCTGTCTCTGACAGCTATTTCACTATAGGAAACCAAGCTGGTTAAAATGTGCGGGGCTATTGCCCATCTTTTGCATTCTGCCTTCCCCAAACCTGTAGCTCTCTTTATGAAGATAAACTGAATAAAAGGAATGATGATGGTTCAAATCAGTATCTGAGGTTCCTGCTGGATGGGTCTATAGTCTTAACACTGTTGAGCACTATCCTCCCCCCCTTCTGCCTGAGACAATGGCTACATGGTTTTCTGTACAATACTCTATTGTATCCACATACTGATAATATGAGGATTTCAGCAAGCAGTAACCTAGATGTTTCACCCTCTGAATCTACATAACTGCTCGGTACTGGCACTCTCATACCCGCTCCTGGGAGAGACTGGGAGCTCTTGTGCACTGGTGCAGACTAGCCTGTTACTGCTATGTGAATTCTAGCTAGAATGGGATAATTATAAATAGTAGTGTTTTGGCGCATGTGTGGATTTCCTTCCTTTTTATTTTAAATTAAATTTTGTTTCCATTAATGAGGAGGTATACAAATTTTTATGAGTACAGTCTTGGTATATGGATGCATGACATTTCGTTTAGGCTTTTTTTTTTTTTTTTAATGAGAAGCTCGGGGCTCTAATTAGCAGAAAGTATTGTCATGGGGGTTATAAAAGCAGCATTGAACCCATATCCCGGAAATTAATCTGTCATTTAGAAGTTATGTCAGATACTCAGCGGAGAAGGACAGGCAGGTTAGATAGCACTCTGATTTGAAATGATTGGGTGACATGAAGAACGGACTGGTAAACACTATTGAGGTCATTTTAGAAGCCCTATTCATGAGTTGGATGTCAGAAAACAGGCATTTAGACATTCAAATCACAAAGACGTCCCCGGAGCCATTTTAGAAAGCTGGGTATATGGATGTCTCTGGGGCGATCACGTTTGTGCCACATGGTGTGTGGCAGCAGTTTGTTGAGGACGTTCCAGAAAAGATAAACACGTGCATACCCAATTTCAGTAAACGACGGGCACATCTAAACCCACCTGCAGTAACTTCCATGTCTGTGCGCACTATGCATAAACAGCCTGCTTTTTATCTGGAGTGAGCGTGGCGTTTCTGGGAGCCAAGGTTGTGATTGTGTATAAGCTTTAAAATGCACACAGATGCGCATAAAAACTACCTTCTCTTATCTAATTGTAACTCTCCTTGAATTGCTACTGGAAAGGCGTGAACTAAAAACTACTTAATAGTAATAGATGTCATTTTGTGCAGGCTTCAGAATTAAGCTTAAATACCAGAGTGGGAGACTAATTTATTTAATGTCACTGATGCGTCCTTTACAAAATATGCATAACTTATATGCATATATGCCACATGGCTTAAGTGGCCTGTTGTAAAATTGTCCTCTCTCTATATAAGTAGTGTTGCATGGCTGGAAGTTCATTAAAGCATTGTGATGCCTTGGCAATGTATTCTGAGGCAGGCAGCATAAAAATGGTGCTTTCAGGAATAGGGATTTCTGCACACATCCATCATATAGTGTTGTTCCACTTACAAATGTCTCAGGACCAAAAGACATAGTTAATCACGATGCAGGAAGTTTCACACCAACAGCTTTAAAATGTACTGCACCCCAGCACTGTTTGCACCTCTGTAACTTAGAGAGGTAAGTTCTGCACTATGTAGCGAGTACTGCATCAGTCAGCCGACAGCGAATGGACTAGAAAGTCTTACCCATTCAGGGCATACAGGCACTAACTGAATTAAGTCTGCATGTTTGGTTGTGGTGGAGTATTTTCTGATGAGTTAGTGAGATCCCCAAGATCTGTTGAGTCCAGCTTGATATGGGAACTGAATGAAAATTTATCTGGGTTTTACTTAAGCTTTTGATTTGGTACAGCATGAAAGTGAGTGATTTTTAACTTGTAGATGACAGGGTTCATTGATTGTCATTTGTAAGGACCTGGCTGAAGGGGAGGTTTCAGTAGATTATTTATGGTACCTGTCATGATTGGAAAAATGTAGTAACCAAAACCTTTGAGTGTGGATATCTGCCATCTCTAAATCTGGCAAAGATCCTACTGCATCTGTGTCTATTAGACCCATCTAGCTTGTGTGTAATGTTAGTAAAGAGAAAAAAAGAATAGCTCCAATCATTGAGACTAGCATCAGTATCCAAGCAGGGTTGAAAAGTATTTGCCAAGTGATTGGAAGCTTTCATGCTGGAGGCCACTAATAAGGTCTAACTGGCTTCATAAGGAAAAAACAAAGATTAGATAATTTTAAGAATACCATTAGTCTTAATGTACACCTTAGCCATATTGCCATGAGAACTGGACTGCTCAGGGGGATGGTCACAGCATTATAGAGCTTTTTGCCTCTAGATCACTGCTTCAAATGGCAGCTTAGGTGGCTTGTATGAAATGTGTTGGTTATCTCAGTGTAGTTTTAAGAACCATCACAGAAACATTTGCACCATTTATTTTATTTATTTTAAACTTATTTTTGTATTGCATTTCTACCATTCAAAGTGGTTTACAGTTTTAGAAACAACCTAACAGGATCTTAGAAGGCACACTATTGTACAGGGAACTAAAACGGGAGGAGTGGCCTAGTGGTTGGGGCAAGTTACCTCAGGCTGGAGGGCCAGGGGTTCAAATCCTGCTAGAGGACAGCAACCTTGGGCTGGAAGAACTGGGGTTTCTAGTGCTCCTTGTGACTTTGGGCAAGCCACTTAACCCTCTATTTCCTCGGGTACAAAAACATAGCTTGAGTCCTTCAGGGACAAGGGAAATATGTACTGTTATATTTTATTTATTTTATTTAACTAGGCTTATATACCGCTTTTCTACAAGTGAAAGCTGTGTACATACCTGAATGTACACCGCTTTGACTTGTAGAAATATACACAGTACCTGAATGTACAAGTCAAAGCGGTATATAAGCCCAGTTAAATAAAATAATATAAATAAATAAATAAAACAATATAACAAAATAATAATAGTGCATCAAAATTTGAACTATTTACAGTGTTAGTGTAGGTGAGAGTTTGTCAATATTCAACATTTATGGACTGAAGGTTTGTTAGCAGTATTTTTCTAGGTTGCTGAGTCTAAAGGTTCGAGGTTGGGCTGAATTCCTCTTAGAAGACAAATGTTCAATTCAGTCAGGTTTGAGTATCCTCAGTATTGGGGGTAAGGAGTTGCATAATGAATGGGCTAATAGGGTGAAGGTTCGTTTGCAAGTGGACTGCTTGCTCTTTATCTTCTGAGTTGGGATTGCGAGTAGAATGAGGGTGGAATTTCTTGGTATTGGAGATAAGGGTCTGCAGACAGGTGGCAGATTCCTTGTGTAAGATGTTGAATATGGGATGAGCACCTTGTATCTGATTGTGGCAGTGATGGGATATCAATGTAGCTGTATTAGTATGGGGGGAATGTGAGCTTGGTGAGGAGCTCCAAAGATTATATGGGCTGCAGTGTTCTGGGCCATCTGTAGAGGCTGTAGGGTTTGTTTAGGTAGGCCTTGATAAATGCCACTACTACCATACTACTACTACTGAACATTTGTGTAGCGCTACAAGATGTACGTAGCGCTACATGCACATGTAAAAAACAGTCCCTGCTCATCAGAGCTTACAATCTGGTCAAGACATACAACATAGTAGCTGTAGACATGGGATACATCTGATTCTAGTGGGAATGGTAAGGAAACACAAAGGAGATCAGGTGAATCAAGATCCAAAAGTGGCAGCGAAGAGGTGAGTTTTCAGTCTGCATTTGAAAAGGGTCAGAGAAGGCGCCTGACATGCAGACTCAAGGTAGTTTGTTCCAGGCACAAGGAGTAGCAAGGTGAAAGGTAAATGTTACCAAAGTCTAGCACAGGCGTAATCATAGCCTGGCAGACGGTTCGGAATAAATATGGAGAGAGCAGGGGCGGAGATTTTTCAGGATTCTTAGTTTATGGGAGATGGAGATGTTTATTCTTCTAATGTGAAATTGAAAGTTCAGCTGTTGATCTATTGTTATGCCCAGATATTTTATTTTAGTTTTGACTGGCTAGCTATGGCTCCTGTCAGATTCCTATAAAGTTTGATACACACCTCATCAATGGCTTGTGATAAAAACGTGATGGGAGATCAGAAAACTACTGTATTCCTTTATCTCTAAAGGCAATTGACTCTGTTAGCTGCCCATTCTTTGAGAGCATTTGGTCTTGGCCGGTATTTCATTTCATGGGGTAAGAGTATGTACGATGAAAAAAGGGTTGACATTTCTGGTCTTATAAGGAGCAAAAGAAGGATGGTCCAACCTTTCCCAACTTCCTGATATTTACCACCTAGCTGAAGGCCTGCCTTAAATGCTGTCTTAGGCAGGCAGACAATTTGATTTCCCCTTGAGGAGGAGTTGGTGCCCAAGGAGAAACTAGAAGGATTGTGGTGGTCTTTTGTTATTTGATAGTGGCCCACTTATGGTTCATTAACCTTGTGGTGGGGCACTCCATATTTTTGTCTGATCTTTGAAAAATAAATTGCCATGACATATTGCTTGGTTCTTTTGAAGCGGCCAGTTCTTTGAGCTAAAAAATCCTTTGGAGATTGATGAAATTAGTAAATGGAACCTGCAGACGGGGGTCCTATGCTGAAACTTCAGTGTTTGAATAGTTGACCCACATGTCTACGAAAACCAGGTAACTTGGTTCTAGATTGTAGTTTATTTTGAAGTTGATTTCTGACTGGGAAAAATAAATGGGTGGGCATATCACTTGGGCGCAGAGTAAATTCGCTAAGCTCTGAAACCTAGGAAAGTGGTTTCAAAATCCTTAGTGAATGCCAGTTATGCTCAATTTGATCCAAGGACCCCTTTTGTGTTGATGATGAGCTGTGGCTATGAGTTGTACCTCTTTATTACATTTCATGACTCTACCCAGCAGCATAAACATGGTGGCAACAGGTTGGCTTGCAGATACATGAGATAGCTTCTTTATACGAGGCTGTCACTGGCACAAAAACGACATAATTAAACCCACGAGTAGGGTTGTCAATGAGGGGGAGTTCTATTTATGTTTTTTTTCTTTACTTTTAATTTATTGTTCTCAGTCATATGGTTCTAGCTAGACACTGAGGATTGTGTGTTGTAATTTGTGGTTAATTCAGTACAAATAATATTAAAAAACCCTGTAAAGGTTTCTTGTGGGGCATCATGAATATTTGTATTGGGGATGTAAAGGAAGGAATAAGCAGCAGAACTGCTGTTTTTTGCTTTAGGTACTGAATTAGCTCATGCTGAGAATACTCTGATGGCTTTATTTATATTTCTTTTTTGGGGGGGGGTGGGGAGAGAGACGGCTTGAGCAAAGGGACAGAGAAGTGGCACATGAGAATTCATGCAGGGCAATGCATTTGTTCATAGGATTAGGCAGTTTGACTATGAGCTGGAGAGCGCTGGCTGATGTTAGCCAAGAAAAGGCCTTGCTCTATTGATTGATAATGTCTAAAAAGAATCCAACGCTATCTAATGACTGGTGCCTTAATTTAGGGGCAATTGAAACCAGTTATATGGGCACCACTGAGCCTGGCCAGTAGATGCCACTGTTGCTGGGATTCAGGTGGGGAAGGAAAGCCTATGAATGCTGCCTTTGCCCTGCCCGAGGTGCAGAATCAGGGCTCAGAAATCAAAGCCTGGCCTGTAGAAACTTTCCAAAAGGGCACTGTGAAAGATGCGGTATTGGGTTGCTGGTAGGATCCCCCATGGTGCCCCAGTTAAGGGGAAACTCAGGACCCACTTTTATAAGTGCTAGCTTTATACAGTAATTGGTTGTTACTAGGTCTGCACACTTCATGTTTCTGCTGGCCTGCTCACAGGAGTCTGAGACCTGAAACTGCATTTTCTAGGGTGGTTTGCAATGAAAATCCTCTGGTAATGCTGTCTGACTCACATACCTGGAGGCAGAAGGTAAATAGTGTGCGAATAGAGAAGGAGCCTCACACCCAGCAGCCACCTTTCCGCGTAGTGCAGAGGGAAATGCTCACTGTTTCAGGATGAACTACGAGCAGGGGATCTCAGCCACACCAGGAAGAGGCTCGGTAAGAAAAGGCCAGAGCTGGAGGCACTTAACTGTTCTCCGGTTGCATGCCATTTATGGATGGCTCCTGGAATCTTCTGCTAGAGTTTCGTGAAGTACTAGAGTTAAAACTTCTATAGCAACTGAGATTTGGAACTAGAAAAAGAGCAAAGCAGCTCCAAAACTTTGCATCCTAGCTTTAGAAACTTATGGTTTGGCCTCTACTTTCATTCAGCGATTTGATTTTTTTTTGTAATACTCATGGTGGTGAGGTCTAAGCCCTGGGAGTTTTGTGACCAGAGCAGGTGGAGCCTTGGCAGGAAGAGAATTGGCTTCTGTCGCCGTCTCCACCACCACTACCACTGTCAGGGCCTGGGAGAGATGCTTAAGGCAAGGCTGACCCCCTGCCATGCACAAACTGTCCCAGGATACAACAATGGGGGGGGGGGGGGGAGAGGGGTTCTCACTGCCATATAAGGCATTTTTTGCCTTATATAGCAGTCTGACCACGTCAGTGCATCCCAGGATGCATTGCACTGGGCAGGCGCTGCCATTTTACATGTGGCGGGAGCATGTGGGCAACACTCCCACTCCATGATTTAAGGTACTGGGGGGGGGGTGGAGGTTGCTAAGCCACCAGGAGTTTTTTTTGTTTTGGGGGGATTGGGGCCAACAGGGATTTTTTTGTTTGGGGTGGGGGATCAGGCCACCAGGGTTTTTGTTTCTGCCCCGGGGTGGGGGGGGGTGGGGATGGCCTCCTGACAGTGTGCCAGTGGCCTCCTGACAGTGTGCCAGTGGCTTGAGGAGCTTTCCCCGATGCCTGAATGATCTGATGCGAAGTGTCAGACTTCGCCTCAGATGATATTTGTGCTCCCAACTAGATCTTTACGCCTGCCTGAAGCTGGCATGAAGATCCAGTGTTAAAACAATGTAAAAAACTGCGCTGTAATTTGGTGCGGTTGTTTCTTGGTGTTTTTCTGGTGCTAGTTTACTTTCTGCATTGGAGAGCAAGCTTTGCATGGGAAAAGTTCCAAAACAATGCCATGCTAAGCTTTTCTGCCATCAGCCTCTTAGATTGTAAGCCCTCTGGAGGCAGGGAAATACCTAGGGGTATGTTTACTAAGCAGTCTTAATGTGCGCCCGGCGCTAGTGTGCAGGCTGCCATAAAAGGAGTGGGTGTTTCGGTCTTAACCTAGCAAAATGGGATTATCGCGCGATAACGTGCGCTGCGCACATTATCGGGTGAAACGCCGCTAAGCACGTTAACGCGTGGTAATCTTAACTAGGCACACAGACATGCAAACACAGAAATAGAGGTGTAGCACAATGGTTAATACACTGACTGATGGTGCCGGGGTCATGAGTTTGATCCCCCAGTGTGCCTAATGCATATGGCTGGCTGAGGCATTAGCTGTTACGTGTAAGTATTGTTTTTTGAGGCATGTCATTTATATGTTAATTAGTGCTGCCAGCAAACACACCCTCACGTGCCGTAACCTAAGGTGCCGCATAAGGCACTCTATAGGGCACATTATAAAGTGCACTGTCCGCCAAGGCACCCTATAATGTCCCCTATGGGGCACCCTATAAGGCGCTTCATAGGATGCCTTATAAGGAGCTTTATAGGACACCTTATAAGGCGCTTTATAGGGCGCCTTATAAGGCGCTTTATAGGGCGCCTTAGAAGGCGCCCTATGAAGCACCTTATGGCTACAGTACTCTGAGGGTGTTTTTGCTGGCAGCACTAATGTACATTAAAAATAGACAATGCTTCCGACAGCCCTATCAAATAACCCCACCGTGGGTTTGAACCCATGACCTCTGGCTCCACAGGCAGTAAAGTAACCAGTGGGCTACAGCTCTATAGCTGCTAACAAACCCCTGGCTGGCTGCAGAAGGACTGCACGTCACCACACAAACTGTCTGCTGTGGTTACCAGGATAGGGTTAACCCTCCCGTACCCATGATGCACTGCACATGCAAATCAGCAGTCTACAGATGATCACAAGATGGGGTATGCACCCCCACAGCACCTCGGCCAGGTAGGGGGAACTGACCGTGTGCACCCCCACAGCACCTCAGCCTTGTAGGGGGTACTGACCGTGTGTGTTACTGGCACAGAGTAGCTACAGACCGTCACATTGTGCGGGTACTGTGCTTACCCTGAGGGTGAGGTGGGGCGCTCAGCACCAGGTCCACAGCACCTTTCATGGCTGAAATATGCCATGCTGCAGGTCCTAGGATACATCTGTGTCTATCTGTATTTCTCAGTCACGTCTAGCCCTTATGGGCTATGATGCACCCAGAATAGTGCATATCCTGTGTTACATGATGTAGGTGAAGAGGGGTGTTTGGACCCATAGGCGGATTATGTACCACCACCCAACCCACCCTCTGGGGCTGAGGGTGGGAAACAGGATCTCCCACCAACAGATCCACATTCTACCTCCCTGCAATGGTGGCAGTAGAGGGGACCATCAACCCCAGTCCTGCTGGGGAACAGACACCCTACAGCACAGTCAATGCAGATCTGTACACATCCATAAGGCAATGGCAGACAGACAGTAGGCCTGGAAATGCTCAGCTGCCCCTCCCCCCCCCCGCTGCCCTCCCCCCCACTATCTGATATTCTCCAGCAGCAAGCCTCCAGCTGCTGCACCCTGCAAGGTGTTCCAGCAAAACACATACTAGCTGCAGACAGTCTGCTAGCTAGTCCATAGTGCATGTTCCTGGAGGAGATGCGTGTACCCAGAACTGGGATGTCAGCATACACACCAAGCAGATAAGTCAGTGATTGGGCCCCAAAAGAGAACCCATACATATCACATGAGAGAAATACTATATAGCACTATGGGGGAACCTAGCCATGCCGTGGTCACTGTGCAGTCAGGGTGAGAGTGACCTCCTTAGCAGGACATGCTGTGGCCACCCTGTCCGTGCAGGTGGTGGCCGGGCACTACAATGTCCGAGCCATTGCCCTATGCCCTATCCAGATGCATCCAGGCCAGGCCACCCTATCCAGGCTATTCCCACAGTACCTTGCTCCTCATTATGCACATTGGCAGGCCAATACTGGCAACAGTGCTAGCAGCGTGGGCTGTGGAGGGTGTTTGCAGCCACCACACACTGGATAGACAGACACACACTCCCCACACCTATGCCAGCATTGTGCAACTATAGAGGTGTTTGGCAGCCCTGGCCACCACACCATTCCTGGGCACAGTGCAGGCATGGCTATGGTACGCAATACTGTTGGGGTCACTCCCCAGGGTGGTAAACACTGTCGGACACAAGACCTGTAGCACACTCCAGAGACATCAGAAAGGTTGCTATGATGCAGCTCAATCAGAAAATTGTACTTAACTTCGGAATTGCTATCTGCCAGTAATCATAGCAACCTTTTGATAGATGTGTACTGTATTCCCAGGTTTAGGGTGGCATTGCTAAAGTATGCAAGTGCTAGTATTGGGAAATGCACGCAGGGCCCAACATCCTGCCTCTCCAGGAGGCATTGGATAATGGAGCCTGTGGGTGCGGGTGTGTCTGCCCTGTTGGCCACTGCTTTAGGGCAGAGGTTCCCAACTCCAGTCCTGGTGGGCCAAACACTGTTTGGGTTTTCATGCTGTCCCTCATGAATATGCATGAGATACATCTGCATACCATGGGGGCTGCGCACAGGCATCCTTATTAGAGGCAGCATGGAACCTGAATGGTGTTTGGCCCTCCAGGACTGCATTTGGGAGACTCTGCTCTAGGTAATGCGCATGTTTATGGTGTCTGTGCTCTGTAGGGTAAAATGTAGGTGTTTTGGGCATGTTTACATCATCTGCAATAAAGGTTCTGTCTGTATTAGCACATTTTAGTAGTGGGTAAAATATGGGGACTGGGTTGGCAGGAACCACAGCTGGGACTCGAACGAGTGACCTTCTGCTTCTGAACACACTGGCTGTGTGCACTGCACCACCGTGTTGCCACAGTGACAGTGCATTCCCTGGTGATACCATGATTGTTCGTCAGACAGGACCTGTCTGTTGCAGTGCATGGCACCCACCTACACAAGGCTAGGCCACGGTCTGCTCTGGGCAGCTGCCACTGCCCCCTCCACCACCAGTACCCCTCTGCCACCCTGCTGACATGCCCTTCTGCTGGTGGTGCTGGTGGAGCGTAGTCTCAGGCCATCCAGTGTGCGGGTAGGCAGATGCCTATGGTGCGGGTTCTGGGGTAGGGGTACCTGCATAGCTGTCCACGCTTCCCCCCAGCACCGCCTGCCAATGTTCTGTGCCCTTGGGGGTACCTGCTGGGTACTATCCCTTGTGACACTGTGGGGAAACAAACTCGTGCCCATGTTGGGCCTCATCAGTTGCTGTCTGGCTGCTCTACTGTTTCAGCATTCCTATGGGCCAGCTAGGCATCACCCTAGTCTGCACTGTGTACAGCATGTGCCGCCTGCAGCCCTCTGTGTCCCCTTTTCCAGCATCTGTCCAGTTGCCTGTTCCGACATGCCCGCCCTGCTGTTGCGGAACATGTGCACGCCATAGGAAACCTGTCCAATGGAGAGGGAAAACCCTGCTCAGTGCAGTTTCACTGTGGGCTCCTTCACCTTGTATGGGGATGTAGCATAGACCCTTCCAAAATTCATATCTTTTTTTTTTTGGAGCTTTCTTGGGAGTGTTTTTTTGTTTCCCATTATTATCACTATTGCCCAGCTTGGTTATGTTTTGTTTACATTTTCTTCTGTTCATTTTCAATGTTTATTTGCCCTTTTGTTCCGTGCACATGTATCACACTTATCACTTTTTGTAGGTTTCCCTAGTTTTGCTGGACGTTGCTGACGGAAATGGTTTCTTTTCCCTTTAAATCAGCTCTAACGCCAGGGTTTCACTGGCGTTAGTTTTGAGCCTCGGATTTTACAGCGTTAGTGTGCGGGGAGCCTCTCCCCTCCCACTCTCCGCCCATTGACCCTCTCTCTCCGCCCCTGGGGAGCCTTCCTCCGCCCTCCGTGAGCCTATCTCCACCCTCAACGCTCATTTGCGCCGCTGTGCGCGTTATCGCACGCTAAGGTACCTTTTCGCCCGATAGAGCGCCATTATTGCGCGATAAGGTAGCAGAGCGCATGTTAAGACTGCTTAGTAAATATACCCCCTAGTGTATCTGATTGTGACTTTCCTTGAACTACTACTGGAAAGGTGCGAGCTGAACACTGTTAATAAATAAATAAAGATATTGGGCCGAGATTTAGATGGGCCGTGTTCCTCTGTAGGGATTGGCCAGCAGAGAGTATCTTGCATGCTGCTTAGTTTCTTCTGAAGACCTGTGTTGTAGCTGGAGACTACACAACAGTAGAAATGGCTGTTCCGTGTCAGGTCCTAAGTTTTATGGTATTGTTTAAATTCCCAATTGCAGATCCAAATTAGAACAGCACTAAGAGAAGCCGTGTTTCAAAACAAGTTAACCATTGCCATAAAATCCTAGGATAGTCATGCACGTGCCATGTTCTATTCGATTGCTCAGAAATTAGGGTCAGTAAACGTAAATATAAAGTAATACTTTCCTGCTGAATTAACATGTTACATTTCTAAGCTCTTTTTGCTTTCATCTACTCATTTTATTTTGATAAATGGACTGTCCGATCCTGAAAGCTACTCAAAAGTGAATTAAGTTGATCCAGTACAAAGGTACATAGACCCCCCCCATACACACTACCTTTTTATATGTGTGTGTGTGTGTGTGTGTGTGTGTAAAATACGTAAATACATACATAGACAGATACAGATCTCTCTCTCTTATATATGGGTCTGCGGTGACATTGGTGATCCATCCGATCCATCTTGAAACAAGGACCAAGGAGTCTAACACACACACACTAGTTGGAGGATCCCTCAACCATATAAAATGTAGAGATATAGTTTGTTTATTGACGTTATTTCTGCATTAATGGTTCTATAAGTACTGGATATAATACACTGTGATAACAGTAAGCCTGGATCTTGTATATGCCGGATATGGATAATGGAAACAGCTTTTGTGCTTCACTTTTCTCAGGCAGACAGTAGCCTTTTGTATGTGCAAAAGCAAAGCGTTATTGTGTTTCTCAATACAAGGTGACCTGAGGATCTTCCCACCATGCAGGCTTATCGTTCACAATGGAGCAGTCATTCAAACTGGAAGAGGAGGCGACGGGGTCACTCTGTCCTCCCTTCAGCTTCGATCCCACTAGTATCAGAAGATTTTGTGTGGTCTCTGTGGGGCGCTTATAGAGGCTGTTTAAAAGGATGCCATTGAGAGTGCATACTGGTATGGTGTTGAGAATTAGACTTCTTCCTTGTGTGAACGGGCAGGACTGGGGCTGTGAGCTGGTGCCTGCTCCCAGTCCCTGCCCTCTTCATCCCATGGGAGGCAGAAGTGACAGAGCAGCCATGGCCACAGGCACATTGCCTGAAAACTGCTGGTGATCCGCAAGCTTGCAAAAGGCTCCACTGCTATAACCGTAGGTGTGAAATTCCCCCCTGGGATCCTTGTGATGTCACCACACAGAATTGCTTTCATGTCTGCAGTGGCAAAACCTGCTTCCCTTTAAAAATAATGTAGGTTGTAGACTGGGAGTTTTTTGAAGGGGTTCACAGTGGTACAGAGTACCAGCACCTTTTTCATTGCCTGCTAGAATTGACTCAAGGCCCTTATGTATTAATAAAAGAGCCCTGCTTATGAGTACCAGCACCTTTTTTTTTTCTAGGAAAAATGCACTGTTTGTAGGCTAAGAAACTCAAATTGCTTTCAGCTGAGTCTGCAGATTATCAGATGACAAAGTCTCGCCCCCAAAGTGTCATACACAGAGTTGCTGACAAGAGTTTGGGTTTAGAACTGAGGCACAAGGAAATAGTGACTGGTTGTGAGATCTCAGCACCAGGAAATCTTCAGCTTGCATCCTACGATTTCTTTGGAGTCCAGTGTTCTTAGCACCAGGCACCCAAGTTTTCAAACTGAGGCCGTTTCCGAGATTGCATCCTTCCATGGCAAGTGGCTAGGCGGCTCTTGGCATAATATTGTGAAAAGTCTGCTGCAGTTATCCTTTCATGTTTCTCCCTAAGGTCGAGTCTTCCTGTAAAAGGGATGGAAAAATATTTGGATAACTTAGTTCCTGTTGGCTGGTACTCTTTTCCTCTTAAATATTTGATGTCTTTTTGCTTTGCCTTTTCTTTCCTTCTCCCAGCCTCCTCTCCTTCCCTCTGTGTAGCCTCTCCCCTCACTGTCATCCTCCTTTTCTTCCATCCAGAATATCTCATCTGTGCAGGCCAGCAGCCATGGCAGCTGCACTTGGGCCTGGACAAATAGTTCTTTTGGGCCCATGGTGAGCTGCAGGTGCAAAGTTTGGGCAGCTTGTCACCCAGGATTTATCCATATCTGACTGAGACTTTATGATCATTGCCTTTAATTTGCAGCTGAGGTCTGTTTAGTTGGGTAAATCCTTTTTTACATGTCTGTTTATTACACAGAAAAGAAACGGAGCAGGAAGCTTAGAACGAGGCTCTTTCTATAATGACTGTCCACAACTGATTCTCCTATTTGTGTGTCTGATGACTACAAGCATAACACATGCTGAGCCCTAGCTTCCAGTTTCTCTCTGTGGGGGTTGAGCATCTAAAGCTAGATTTTAGAGGAACATAGGAAAGATTCAGAAACTGTAAGCTTGAAAATCTAACATTTGTCTACCACAGTGGTTTTGGCTTATCCCTGCCGAGTTCCTATTGAGGAGCTGCTAAATTTCTTCTGCTTCCATTTTCATAGTTTTGCTGCTGCACTGCTCATTTTATCTACTCCAAGGGCATCCTTTTAGCCTGTAAGCTGGATCGCTAAGAGTCGGAAATACAGAGGGTTCTCCATGGACAAGCGAGATATAATCAGTCCCAACAGATGGGTAACGCCATCCCTGAAGGTGCTGGAGCCCAGAAGAGCGCAGAAAAACTCCCTGGGCATGTGCAAGCGATCTCTCTTGTGTGATCTCTGCTCCTCCCCCTCAGTTGGACCTGTGTGGATGCAAGTCTCACATATCTATCAATATCTCACAATTTTCTCAGTTATTATTTTCACCTTTTTTCTTCCCCCTTATATGTGTGAAATCTTTTCACCAATTTTTCAAGACCTGTGTACACAGTGTGGCTACTGCCCCTCCCTGATCAGCTTCCTGCGTGTACAGACTCTGTGAAGCCTGTACTGACAAGACAGATTGCTAAGCTATGCTAAACAAAGCAGCTCTCCCTTCACACATGAACTCATGGTTCCCAGTTTTGTGTCTGCAGCTCTGCATGATGGTTGAGAGATGTTTCCACAGTATGTCTCTACTCATGCTAACCGGAGCAGACCTACCTCTGATGGTGGTAACATTAACAATGAGCGTATGGCCCCCAGCTCTCAGGACTGCTGATCTATTTCATGGTCTGGAGACCGTTCGTGATCTACCTTCAAATCACCTGGCTGAAGTAGCGCCCCTTTGTTAGGAGCATGCAGTCTCCAGTTCAGTTCAGAGGCCATGACTGTAAAAGCTGTTAGTTTAGCTAGGTTTAAAGAGGCTTAGGCAGGTTCATGGAGGAAAAGTCCATAAACCATTATTAAAAGGGACTGGGGAAATCCAGCATGAGTCTACCTTTTGGGAACCTGTCAGGTACTTGTGACCTGGATTGGCTACCATTGGAAATGGGATAAGTAGTAGTAGTAGAAGATGGACCTTTGGTGTGACACAGTACGGCAGTCGCTTATGTTCTTCTCCAGGAGCCCTGCCATGGTTTGGTTCCAGTCATGCTGCTGAAGCAATTAAGGGATGTATAGCTCTCGGTTCATGGATTTTTATTTTGTCCTGTTTTCCCTGACTCAAATGTCAGAATTTGTGGCCATGAGGGCTCCAGCACTAGGCTGCCCAGGGGTGTCATTTTCTCACCCATCAGTCAATGTTGATGGTTTTTCCGACCACAAGTACATTGGTGTCTCTCTTATGTTACCTTTTACATTAGCTTGGTAGTTACCCTTTTCCTAAGAAATTTTTTTTCCACCAGTGTCTATGGCTCCAATGCTAAAAGGCAGAGGACTGGCCCCTTGGATTTCCATTAGTTCTGACCACTGTGCACAAATTTTCCCCCTTCTTTTTGTCAGCCAAGAGCTGTTTAAGAGTAGCTTCTGTGTAAGGCACCATCGGATGACATCACCAGGTGTGGCTGACTCATTCCGCTTGTCCTTGGAGTACTGTTAGCAGACTGGAATGTGTTAATGCAACAACTGTAAGGTTGTTGTGCGGGGAAGTTAAATAGGGGTGGGGAAGGGGCAGCACGGGGGCGGAGTCTGGGCAGTCGCTGGCCCTGGACGTACAGGGCCAATTCTAATATCGGCCCTCTACGTCCATGGCCGGCGACATGTGCAGGGAAGTTATTCCACCTCTAAGGTGGAATAACTTCCCTGGACTTTTCTTTTTGTACTGCTGGGGTGCGGATGGGGCAGGAGGGGGGGGCGGAGGACATTCCCTGCAGCACGACCCTGGCCTTAGGAGGCCAGATAGGGGTTCAGACTGCAGGGAATAAACACTTTTATCCGGCGGCCGGCATCATGGTTTTTAAATGGAGCCGCAGTGCCATGGCAACTGGTTGCCATGGCGCTGCGGCTCCATTTAAAAGGCCTGACTGAGTTAGTTGGGCTGGTCTTGTATGTGCAGGCCGGACTGAATCAAAGTCCCGGCTTGTACGTACATGACTGATCGCGATTCCCTCTGTACATCCAGTTCAGACCGGGCATGCAGAGTGGATCTACGTCCGGAATGGAATGAGCCTTATAATGTTTTTGTCTTTATGATTTATTGAATTTTCTATACTGACTTTTGCCTAGTGTACAAAGCAATTTACAATAAAATAAAAATAATGGAAAAAAGAAAGGTACTGGAACTACAACCAAACTGATAGGACAGTAAGGACAGGAAAACGTGAGGGAAGGGAGATCATTCAGCAGAAGCAACCATCAGAGATGAACATTCAGTCAGGAGAACCAGCCACAATCAAGAAGCCTTCCAGGTGAGGGACAATCCATGGCACGGTCTCCCAGTAAGCATTGTTATCCTTCGAGGTGAATGCTTGTCTGAACAGGTAAGATTTTAGATCAGCCTTGAAATGATTGAGGGAAGATTAAAGATGGAGGTCAGCTGGAAGAGCAATCCACAATGAGAAAGTAAGGAAGAAGAATGCTAACTAGTGATGTCACACTGAGCCTGGGTTGGTGAGGGTAAACGGAGCCTGTTTCTTTGCAAAGATTGGAGAGAATGGGCTGGACCAATGTTCCATCTAATTTTCTGTAGGCTGTGTGCGCATAAAATATCAGCTGTGTGCAGCTTTTATTTTATTTATTTATTTATTTATTTTACAGTTTTTATAAGGAAGGTTAAATTTTTGTGCGCCACATAATGACACTCAGAGTTATATATTTTAAAATTTGACTACACGTCAGAATACAGTATGTACACCATATTGATTTTAATCAAATTAAATGAAAATAGACGATTACTAAATGAAGCAGGAAATTTCTAGTAATTACAATCATAACTTTTAAATTTTAAGACGTCTGTGTTGTTTTCTATCAGAATCAGAGCCGTAATTTTTGTGCGCTCTGTTATAAAGTATGTGTGCGCGCACATGCGCACAGCTTAGAGGGAACAGTGGGCTGAACAGTAGGGGATGCTTAGTGATGATAGGTATTCTGGGGCCAGTTGGTATAGCGCTTTAAAGGTAAGAAGAATAATCTTGTATTGGACGCTGAATTTTACCAGCAACCAGTGATATTTAAAGAGTAGAGGAGTTGCGTGGTCATACGGGCCTAGGTAAGCATATAGATAGCTATATTTTGTACTGTCTGAAGCCTCTTAAATCCAGCTGCAGACAGACCAGGAAATGCAGAGTTGCAGTAACCAAACCTGGAAATTACTGTGCTGAAGATGATGGTGAATTATGATGGGGACGCTTAAGAAAGGTTGGATAGCCTGGAAGCGACACAGAGTTAAACGAGGATTTGACCACTTGACCAACATGACGTTTGAAAGAGATTTCCGAATCGAAGAAGTCGCTTTTGATTCTCGGCTCACCATCTCTCAGTATTTCTCTTCTGTTTTTCAGCACTATTTCTTCATTCTCCATCAGATTCGTTCCATACGCAAACTTCTTGATCAATCTCCTCTTCACGCTCTCGTGATTTCCTTGATCCTTACCCATCTTGACTACACTAACTGTCTCCTTTCCGGTCTCCCTCATTATCAGCTTCATCGCTTCCAGCTGGTTCAAAACACTGCTGTTAAACTTATTCACGGTGCCCGTAGATCTTCTCATGTCACCCCTCTCTTTCTTTTTTTTGTTTTTTAGTTAAAAGGATTTATATCCCGCTTTATCCTAAAAACAAAGCAGTTTCCACTTCAAAAGAATCAAGTTGCCTAGTGCTGAGGTGTAGGCATGCAGTGGGAGTATAGTAGCGTTTGTGTATGTGTAATATATGTGTATCTTGATTATGGGATGTGCTATATACAATGAGGAGGAGTAGGGGGTGAGGATGGTTATGATAGTGGCAAGGGTGTAGGGAGGGTGGCGGGGAAGAGTGTTGGCAGATGCAGTTAACTTGACGGGGGGGGGGGCTTTCTCTTAGAACACTAGCTTCTGGTTCAAGTTCGGATCAAGTACAAAATTCTCCTATTAACCTTCCATGCCCTCCTCTCTGGACACCCTGTTTTTCTGTCCTGCCTCGTGTCTCACGTACTCTTTGTTCTTCGTCATCGTCACACCTGCTCGAGGACCCTGGCATTCACTCGGTCCATTCAGTTACTGCTCATTCCTCTTCCTTTCAGGTAGTCGTCCCTACCCTCTGGAACGCACTTCGCCTTGTTCTTCGGTCCCAACTTTCTGCCTCTTGCTTTAAGTCCCAGCTAAAAACGTACCTTTTTTCCTTTGTTCTTTCCTTCTGGTTCTCTCTCTCTTGATCTTGCTTCATTCTCTCTGCCCCTCATTTCTCTTCTTAGGCAGCAATGGCCATGTGATGTGTCCTCGTCTCCATTCCCTCCCCTCCCTATTGTTTTCCTTTACTTGGGCCCTCCTTTCATTTCTCCCCCGTCCTTGTTCTTATTTTCCTTTGTCTTGTGTCCTTGCATACCCTTGTTCCTTTATTCATTACTGCTGTGTAACCTACCTAGCTTCCACTCACCATTTAAAATCAAACTAAACTAACCACCAAGATATCTGAAGGATGATGTTAGAGCACTCCAAGGCATTCATCGTGGACAGCTGGCCTAGTCAGGATCGTGATCTAGCTAAATCATCCCTCTCATCCTAAGAAACTCCTCGGACTGCGATGTCTTCCAAGTCTCTTAACTGTTGTGCGCTTCAGCTTATCACAGCAGAAACCCTTGGGTTGCAAGGGCCACCGTTAAAACTCAAAATATAATGGCTATCACTACTACTAATCATTTGTATCGTGCTACAAGGCATACACAGCGCTGTACATATTGATGTAAGACACAGCCCTGCTTAGCAGAGTTTACACCCTCGGCTTCGGAAATGCCCATTTATGTGGCTGATTATATCCTGCTTGTCCGTGGAGAAAGTGAGGTTACTTACCTGTAACGGGGGTTCTCCATGGACAGCAAGAAAAATCGGCCACACTACTTCCCCCTCCGGTTGAAATTTTTCTTTTATTTGTTCTTTCTTTTTCCTAAGCTGTGAAATAGACTGAGGGAGGAGCAGTGATCATACAGGGATGGATGCTTCGCACATGCCTAGAGGTTTTTCTAGACTTTTCTGGGCTCTGGGAAAACAGGTCTCACCTGGCACCTCCAGAGATGACGACACTTATCTGTGTGCCTGATTTATCCTGCTGTTCATCGAGAACCCATGTTACAGTTAAGCAGATTCACTTACACTGATCATTTGCAGAAAAGAAAAGTGTGTGTAGCTTAGTGACACAGTCGCGCTGGTTATATTTTTATATCTCCTGATATATGTGCCACAGGGGTGTTTTCAGAGTTGTCATGGTTTTCTAGTTTGATTACATCAGCATTGTTTTAAATTAATCACAGTCCCTTTAAATGGGGATTTTGGCCACAGTGGTGCATTATAGCTACCGGCAAGGTGATGGGGACACTTTTTTATTCAGCAGCATCTGAGCATGTTTAGCTCCATACTCTTAAAGTAGCACTTGCATCACGATCTCTCCAAGCTGGAGGTCAGTCCTTGTGTAGGAACAGTGAAGACCCATCAAAGTCTCTTTTTTTTTTTTTAACATGATCCAGTTTTAGAGTGAACGAGCTCCCTTTAAATTAGGGAAATGGCGGGTAGACCCACTGCCCCTCTTGTTTTTGCTGTCCTGCTGCAAACCATCAGGTGGATGTCGAGGGTATGACAAAGAAAGAGACCATAAGCCATTTAGTTGGGTTCTAATTAGCATTAAAGGAACCACATTTTTCCGAAATCAGGGCTCTTTATGAGAAGAAAGAATGTCTCTAGGGGGATTCGTTAGTCTTACGATAAAGAGGAAATTAGAATTTTGCCATGAGTAAGAGGCCCTGCTCTGTTGAAAGGTTATGTGTAAATTAATGTACAGGTTTATTTTTGCCTCTGATTTTGTTCCACAGTGACATCAGATTCTGTGCTTGGTGGATTTGTAAATGGAAAACCTATCTAGGCTCATGTGAGAGGTTCGTTGTCTGTCTCAGGCCCAATGGGTGTTTCCAGAGAAGAAATAAGCAGTAGATTGCCTTTGTTGGAGGATGAGTGAGTTGGGTAACCAGCCTAACAGATATCATACCATTCTGTTGTAAAGTGAAAAGGTTGTTTTGTAGGGACTAGGACATGTCATAGTCCCTACAGCTGCTTTCACACCAGCACACTTTCTGCCTGTTGTTAAGATTGTCATAACTGTACTGAAGCCTTCTGCACTTATAAAAAGTGGAGATGGCCAAAGTGGTACAAGAGAGAGAGAGCCTTCTGACCCCAGCATATGCCAGCCTGCTAATTCCCAGTGTTAGCTCAGAAAGGGCCCCCACTGCTTCTATAACGAGTTGTTTCTGCCAGTATCTTCATGGAATTAAACTTTTTAAAGAAAATGTTGGTGTTTTGGCCTTGCTTTCAGGTTTTGTTTGATAATTTTTTGAACTGGACCCTGGGAAAATGCAGCTGCTCCCTCTGCTCTTTTCACAGACATTTTCAGATGAGATGACCGTTTCTAGAACTTCTTCAACCACAAGCTCATGCTTACAGGCAAAACTATAAACCTGCACTTTAGACTTGTTTTTGAAGTCACCAGTTGGGTTAAATGTTCGTTTGCTTTTAAAATTATTAACTCGGACATGTGTTAATGTGTGTTGTTTAGTCTGTAGACCCTCTAGGTATCGCACAAAACATTCCGCCCTGCTGCAGTGTTGATCTGTTTGCAGCACTGCACGTTTCAAGCAGTGAATATAATGGTTTAGTTCTGATACTGAACACAGTAACATCTGAAATGTACTCTAGTAAATCATTTTGGGGGGCCAGGCCAATGGGAGCAATACGTGCTATTATTTTGGAGATACAGGCTTGTTCTTGTGCTTCTTTGGGACTAGGGAGACTTGAAGCATCCTTAAGAAAAATTGTGTTTTGTTGAAGAATTTTGGATTTACAGCTACGTAATCGGTCATGTTGAGTACAGTCCCAGAGGAAATTGTTCTGCTCTTTAGCCCACAGGTGGGTCCCGCAAATGTCGGCGCCTCTTCACAAAGCAGGTAGGGAAGGAGAACAGCGCAGGGGGAAAGAATCACCAGAACCTGCAAGCAGTAGACGGTTGATGACCCTACTGCTAGGGACTGTGACGGTTTAGACCAGCTAGAGAGAATGACCCCTGTGGTGAATATTTGGCATAAGCTTCACAGAGAGATTCACTCTTGACAAATATTATCTTTGGCAGGGCAGTGCAGAACTCCTTCTTTCTAAAGAATTGCTTGAGGAAATAAACATAACTATTGACAGGTACTTGGCTAGATATTGCTAAACAGGATGTTACAGGATCCAGGCATCGTTGTTGAATGGTGTAATGAAAGGATCCCTTAGGACAGATCAGTCTTGAAGAGCTGAGCTCTGATGGTTGTTGTATACATATAGTGAGGCACGGTGACTCGGGCTGCTAAGGATGAGGAATGTTGTAAAGGTGGACTTCAGGGAATTTTATTTATTTATGTGGGTTTATATGCTGTCCCATCAATAAATAAATCAAGGTTGTTTATATGGAACAATTGACCATTACATGTAACAGAAACCTTTCACAAATAAGTGAATCCCCAATCCCATGTAACAATTACATAAAAGGTAACTGTTTACATTGTAGTTACTGCAAATATAATTCTAATGTAAATAACAGTGTGGGGTTTTTTTTTTTTTAGAGAGCTTGAGGTTGTATAATGTGTTCAATATTTTATTGATGGATTGGAAGTATTATGGGTTAGGTGTAATCTAGCTAGTAAGGTGGTTCATATTTAGCTAGGAGTCATCTTTGGTGATATAGTTATTGATCGGGTGACTGCTTCTTCAAAATGTTCATGGAATAGCCATGTTTTTAGAAGCTTGCAGAATATTTAATGGTCTTTCGCTGATCTTAGTTTTTCTGGAAGTGAGTTCCATGGTTCTGGTGCATAGAGAGAGAAGGCTGTGCTCGATGGTGAATTTCATTGGGGTGGCCAGGGAGCTTCTGGTATGGGTCCTCCTTTCTCTATTTGCTGGGGTGGTCTGAAAGAGAGTGTTCTTAAGTAGGTAGGAGGTTCAGTCTGCAGGGTCTTGAAGATGGTATGTAAGTTTTTGTATTTTATCCTGCTGTTTATCGGAAGCCAATGAAGTTTTCCAACATTGGGGTGATGGGTTCTTTTATTGGGGCAGTGTTCTGTGTCAATTGGAGGCGCTGTATGGTTTGTTTTGGGGGGCCAGTAAGTATTCCATTACTGAAGTCCAAGTGGGGAGTGCCACCGCTAGGAGCATTGTGTGGAAGTCGCTAGTGGAAAGGAGAGGTCTTAGGTGTTTTTATTTTGGAGTATATTGCTCTTGTAGTATTGCTAATATGGCTGGTCATGTTTAGCCGTCTATCGGTTGTGATGCTTAAGTATTTAATTTTCTTTTTGACCTTCAAGTATGCATCTTTTACTTTAAGGGTTGTTGGGGGATGAATATTTCGTGTCTCGATAAACTATAAAAGAACAGAAATCCTCTATGTATGTTCAGGTTGTATTCTGATAGCCATGAATCTACTTCATCGAACCTGTTTTTACTTGCTGTTTCCTGTCTGTTAGGTAGGATGTGAAACATTGTAATGGTTGCCTTTGATTCCAATTCATTGTAGTCTGGTAATTAATAGCTGATGGCATATAGATTCTAACATGGAGACTATATCTAGAAATATCAGTATGAATGCTGTTTTCGGTTTGTCCATGCTCCTTATCCTATGTATGAATGCTATGAGTAGTGTCTCTACTCCATGGTTGTTCCGGAAGCTGTGTTGAGAGTTGCGTGGAGAATGTGTTCTTGTAGTTGAATTTGGACTACTTTTTCTATTATTTTTGCTAGTAGTGGTAGACTAGAAATTGGTCTATATGCACTAGGATCTGATTTATTCAAGGTTGAGTTTTTTTAGGATTGGACGTATTGAGGCAGTTTTTAGATCTTTAGGCATATAACCTGTTTCCAGACATGACAGTACTATTTTGAGTATTACAGGGGAGAGTTCTTTGCGTGATACTTTCACCCAGCCTACTGGGCAGAGGTCGGTGGTTGATGTGGTTGTGTTTAGGTTGGTTATTATTTTCTTTAGGTGGCTTGATGATATCGTTTATGTTTATGTTTATTAAAATTTGATATACCGCCCATTCAAGGAGATCAGAGCGGTTTACAATATAAATATCACATCAAACAATCAAAAAACAATTAAAAACAATCATAAAACCATAGCCAGAAAAGAAGAAAGGAAATACAATCTTAATAGGAAAGAGGGGGTTAAAGAGCACAACACAGACTGCAAGAAATAGCTCATACAAAAGTGGAGGGAAGGTCAAAGGCAAGGGAGAAGAAATGGGTTTTAAGATTACATTTAAAGGTAGGATAGTGAGGCGTTGTCCATTCTGTGATAGGCATGGAGTTGGTGTCTGTAGTTAGAGCGGTCGGTGTGAAGATCTTAACCTTTTTTTCCCATGTAGTACCATGCTATTGCTTCTGGTATAAGTGCAGGCTCATCTTGCACCTGGGGTTTAGCTAGTTATTTGATGATGTTGAAGAGGTCTCTGGGTTTGTTTAGTGATGTCATCATTAGTTTTGAGTGGAATGATTTCTCAGAGGGGGGTATCCTTGAGCTGTATGGTGACGTTCTAGTGTTGGTTGTGTTGGAATTCATCGCTTTTAGCATTTATTCTAATAAAGCTGAGGGATTCTGTTGGTGGAGCGGGGCAGCTTTAATGTAGGTTGCTTCTCTGTTTTGTGATGTGATAGGATTATCACCTTTTTCCACTGCTTGATTAATGTTAATTCAAAAGTGAACATTGATCAAACTATTCCATTTTAATTGTTAAGCCTTTAGATCGGAGGGGTTGGGGGGGGGGGGGTGTCCTCCAACTCCAGTCATGGAGGGCACCAAACCAGTCAGGTTTTTGGGATATCCCTAGTGTATATGAATGAGATATATTTGCATGCATTGCCCCCATTGTATTCAAATTTATCTCCAGGAACAAGCAGGAATGTAGTCTTCACATATGGGTATCGTCGGTACCGACGGAGTCTGCGCAGGAACGCTCCCCAGCGTCCAATAGGAACACTTTAGGGAGCATCCCTCAGCACATGCGTGCTGCCTTCCCAACTGTCCCTCTTCAGTTCTTCATTTTCCGTGGAGCCGACAGAAAATTCCGTCTTTAAATTTGTTTTCTTGTGGTCGCGTTTGCCTGCCGCACGATGCCTACTGGTACTGCTGGTTCTTTTCTTTTCTTTTTCAAAAAAACAAAAAACAAACTTATGCTTTAAACTGTTTCTCTTAAGAAACTTTTCTCTTTTGGTGCTAGGCGCCATTTTGGGCACTAGGCCCCATATTCCTAAAACATGGAAAAACCAACTAGTGGTTTTAAAAAATGTACCAAGTGTGGTGGTACCATTTCCGTCACTGACACCCATGATTGGTGTCTTAAATGTTTAGGGCCTGAACATTCTCCAACTGAATGTCTCTCCTGTATGGGGATGACTAAAAGAGGAAGACAGAACCGGATTGCAAAGCTCGGTACCCTCTTTTCTTCGGATGCCAGAGCCATTGCATCGACATCGTCAAGGGCCGCCTCTTCCTCCCATGGATCTCAGGTAACTAAACATAAAAGACTGTCCTCAAAGGGTAGCTCTCCTGCTAAGCATTGAGAGGCCATTGGCATTGCCCTTGAGGGAACCACCCGGCGGGAAGCTTCGGCTTCCAAAACATCGATGGGGCTTCAGGATGTTCTTGAGGCCCCAATCTCGCAAGATGTCTCCAAGTTTGTTAATCTTGCAGCCTTTGACTGCTTTGAATGCATCAGCAGAACCTCTGCTATTGCCATTGGTGCACAACAGATTGCCTGGCTACAGTTAGATGCTGACAATACTACTCTAGATTGTCAAAATCTACAGCCACTCCAGCCAAAAAGAAGCCTTATAAAAAACCCTCTTTCAGCAAAAAGAGGAAATTTTATCCTTCCTATACCCAGCAGAGTCAAACTCAAGGTCAGGTTGCCCAAAAGGGACAAACTAGACAGCAAAAGAAGCCAAAAGGCCCAAGAGCCCAACCAGCTCTCCAGGTTCAGCCCCCTCAAGGGCTTTGACTCCTTCCTAGAGAGCTTTGCCTTCCTGCCTCTGAGGGGTCCCCAACCCCCCAATATCCCGGGCTGGTTATGCCACTTTGCCAACAGATGGCATCAGATAACAGCAGAAGATTGGACTCTGTCCATTGTAGGAGAAGGGTACAAGCTTCATTTTCACAGCATGCCCCCTCCTACAATTCTAAAGCAATTCAATTCTCAAACCTCCGCAGACAATCTGCTAGATCATGAGGTCTCAACACTTCTTGCCCAAGGGGCAATAGAGGAGGTACCCATTCTTCAACGGGGTGCAGGGTTCTACTCCCCCTATTTTCTTATTCCAAAGAAAACAGGTGGACACAGACCCATTCTGGACCTCAGAGAATTGAACAAATATGTTTCGAGAGAAGTTCAAAATGATTTCTCTAGGAACTCTTCTGCCATACCTTCAAAGCCAGGATTGGCTTTGCTCTCTAGTCTTAAAGGATGCATACACTCACATTCTCATCCATCCAGATCACAGGAAATTCTTACGTTTCCTTTTCAGGTGAAAACATTTCCAGTACAGGGTTCTTCCCTTTGGTCTGGCTTCAGCACCAAGGGTATTCACAAAATGCATGGCAGTAGTAGCTGCATTTCTACGAACTCTGGGGATATTTGTCTTCCCTTACTTAGACAACTGGCTCATTTGAGCCCCTACAGTTGCAGAGGCCAGCACTGCACTGTCCCGTACAATGCGAATTCTCCAATACTTGGGATTGGTAATAAACTTCCCAAAATCCCAGCTTGTTCCTTCCCAATGCCTGGAATTCATAGGAGCCTGTCTAGATACCAGATAGGCAAAGGCTTTCCTTCCACAGGCCCGGTGTCTTCGCATAATGCAACTAGCTTCTCAAGCAGCTGGCAAATCCTCCCTCATTGCTCAAGAGCTACTACAGTTATTGGGACATATGGCAGCCACAGTTCATGTAGTCCCATATGCTCGCCTCCACATGCGAGCAGCTCAGTGGACGCTATCCACACAGTGGACACAGGCCACAGGTCATTTGTCGGACAAAATAATAAACTCTCAATGACTAATTTTGTCCCTCCAATGGTGGCAATCACTAGAAAACCTGACAGTGGGGTCTCCTTTTCATCAATGCCTTTTTCAGGCCACCCTTACAACAGATGCATCACAGGTGGGTTGGGGAGCACACCTGAATCATCTCTCTACCCAGGGAACCTGGACTCCACAGGAGGCTGGTCTACACGTAAACCTCCTGGAATTAAGAGCAATCTTTTTAGCTCTTTGAGTATGCCACACCCAACTCAGCTACAAGACAGTCCTAGTCCAGACGGCAATCAAGTAGCAATGTTCTATGTGAACAAGCAAGGCGAGACAGGCTCTCTGTCGTTATGCAACGAAGCTTTACGACTGTGGGCCCTCGCCAGAGAGTATCAAATTCACCTTCTAGTGGTATATCTTCCAGGCATTCAAAACCTTTGGGCAGACAGACTCAGTCGAGTACTGCTGCCTCACGAGTGGTCCCTCCACCTAGACCAGGTGGCAGAGATATTTCATCTCTGGGGCACTCCAGACATAGACCTCTTTGCAAGTCCACTGAATGCCAAACTTCCCCGGTTCTGTTCCAGGATTCTGGCTCACAGTTGTCAGGCAAGGGATGCCTTCCTCCTTCACTGGGGTCAGGACTTCTTTTATGCCTTCCCACCCATTCCCCTCATCCCCAAAACACACTTCAAGCTTCAGAGAGACACGGGTCGCATGATTCTCATAGCACCACGATGGCCACGCCAAACGTGGTATCCCCTGCTTCACCATCTCTCTCAAGCGGCACCTCTGGAGTTAGGGTATGCTCCAGATCTCCTCTCCCAAGATAACGGGATGCTATGGCACCCGAATCCCCAGTCCCTGCACCTCACGGCCTGGTTGCTGAAGGCTTAGACCTCCAGGATCTCAACCTGTCCCAACAGGTAAACCTTCATACTTTGGATTGTAAAAGGGCCTTAGCCTTTTACATACAAAGAACACAGCAACATAGAAAGTCCTCACAACTTTTTATAGCTTTTGACCTAGTCATTTGGGACTTCCAGTCTCCAAAAGAACTTTATCTAAATGGATTGCCCAATGCATATCCTTTGCTTATGAGAGTAAGGGTCTTCCTGTTCCGGACCATGTTACAGCTCATAATGTGAGAGCCATGGCTACTTCCACGGCTAATCTCCACTCTGTGTCTATCGATGACATTTGTCGAGCAGCCACACGGGCTTTGGTACACACCTTCACAGCCCACTACTGCCTGGATAAAGCCTCCCGTCGGGATGCCGCCTTTGGCCAAGCTGTTCTTCGAAATCTCTTTCAGACCTAATTCGACTCCTACCCACCAACCCTGGTGGAATGCCATAGATCCATGGGAGGAAGGATGCCTATCTTTCTGGGTTGGCACCTTCCTGGGGCTATCTCCCTGGCATTTTCAGCTAGGGAGTCCCCATATGTGAAGGCTACATTCCTGCTTGTTCCTGGAGATAGCGTAGTTATTCACCTGTAATAGGTGATCTCCGGGAACAGCAGGAATTTAGTCTTCACAACCCACCCACCTCCCCTAGTAGTTGTCTCTCTCCTTTCTTCCTCTATCCTTTCACTCAGCTACAAACATAACTGAAGAGGGACAGTTGGAAAGGTGGGAAGGCAGCGCGCATGTGCTGAGGGATGCTCCCAAAAGCGTTCCTATTGGACACTGGGGAGCGTTCCCGTGCAGGCTCCGTGGGTATCGTCGATACCCATATTTGAAGACTAAATTCCTGCTGTTCCCGGAGATCACCTGTTACAGGTGAGTAACTACGCTATCTCATGCGTATTCATTAGGGATATTCTGGAAACCTGACTGGTTTGGTGTCCTCCAGGACTGGAGTTGGAGACCCCTGTTTTAGATGAATCTCTTGTGGTTAATTCCATGGAGAATGGGCCGGCCCTACCACTAGGCATCCACCTAGGGTGACAGAATTTGGGGGTGGCCGTGAAGCCTGACAGTGGCACTTTAAAGTGACCAGTATCACTCGCCTCTTGCCACTGCCTCCTTACCTCCATCCTCCCGCTCAGCTCAGGCTTCATAAAATGAAGCTCTGTGCAGCAGCAGGCTTTGCAACGCCCACACGTGTCCTAGGCTGGCTGTGTCCCTTCCCCTCGGACACAGATGCTGATTTGAGTGTGCATGCCTGCAAGGTCTGCTGCCATGCTGAGTTTCTATTTTCTGAAGCATGGGCCCAGCAGGAGGAGAGAGGCAAGGTGCTAATGGTAGCGGTAGTGGCTACAGAGGCAGAAGAAAGGGGTGGACATGGAGGGAAGAGAAGGGAAAGAGATTGATGCATGGGGGCGGGGAGGGATAGGAAGGAAGGGGAGATGCTGAAGTATGAGGGGGAGCATGGTTGAAGGTTTGCTTTGGACCAGCCCTGCACAGAGGCCATTGATAAAGTTCTCCATAGTGGCACTGTGCAGTACCACCAGACTGTGAAGGGGCATCAACCCTGCTGCCATTCTAGTTACTGATTGGTTAATGTTTATGGTAGGGATGTGTTGCTGCCCTGGAGGATTCAGTTGGCTGTGTGATTGTGTACTTGAGACTGGGCCCAATTTTATTGTTTCTCTGCTTTTTGCCAGTGTTTTTTTTTCATTTGAAGATGGGGACCATCATTTCACTTGCTCCAAAGCAGTGCTTCCCAAATATGGTCCTTCAGACTTCTCTAGCACAATGATAGCAAACTGTGATCCTCCAGAGTCACAAACAAGTCAAGGATTCAGACTTGCCAAAATGAATATACATGAGAAGGATTTGCATACAATGAATGCAGTACATGCAAATTGTGGAAAGCTCTTCCCATGTGTGGCTCTCGAGGGCCAGACTAGTCGGCTGGCTCTAGAAGATCTGTTTGTCACAGTTGGTGAACGATATCATCAGTTAACGTGCGGTCTGTCCTCAGTAGAGTTTCATTCTGTAGATTCTGCTTCAAAGACTCGTGAGGTTGGGGAAAGAAAGGGTCCCAGTGACTACACAACTGTGACACCTAGGGCTTAATTTTCTAATTCTTTATTTTTAAATGTTGAAAGAGACGTTAATGCGAGTGTTCCCTGGGCAATTTTATAAACATACCTGCCACCAACACATGGCACTTATTTCTGTATTCCAGAGCTGAAGTTGATGCGCTTGTGTGATAACATTTACATCTGCTTTCAGAGTACATATATATAACTGGGTGGCAGCTTTCGGCTTGGCGGATGGGCTATTTAATATTTCCTTTATAAAGTACGCACGACATGTCCCTATGCGCCTTCACAGCCTAGACACCCTATTATAAGCTTACCCTGCTATCCATTCTTGAGGTTCATGGTAGCCAGATTCTGGAGAGAGCTGAGGTTTGCCAAAGAGAGTTGTTTAGATGGCTGGGCTGAGCAGAAGAGGGGGATATGAAAATAGGGGGAGGGGGGGAAACATTAATTTCTCCAGGAACAAGCAGAAAGTCAGTCCTCACTTATGGGTGACATCGTCACCGACGGAGCCTGCGCGTAGCAATTCCCCAGCTTTCAAAGAAAGCCTTTGGGATTGCTGCCACGCATGCATGGTCCTCTTTCCGCCCAAGGGTGCCATCTTGCTCAGTCTCCCTTTTTCTGCATCGGACGCACGTCCTCGTCTCTCAGAAAAAGTTTTCATTTTTGGGCCTAAAGGCCTGTTTGTTTTCCGGTTGCACCTGTCCTCCCCTGCTCTACATTTTTAGAGCTATAGGGGATAGTTTTTTCCTTTCCTCCATTTTTCTGTTATGGGCTTTGGGCCCTTTTTCCCCCAACCGCTGGCCGCATGGGTCTTCGACCTTGCAGGGGCCATTTTTGCCCCCATTGCCACCCTCTGAAGAACTCGATATTCTTCAGTATGAGTCCCCGTCCAGGGAATCTCTCACTGTGCTGGTTCCTCCTATTCTTTCTCGGCTGCTGCTCCGCATGTGGGTGGCCCCCATCGTGAGCAGGCGCCTTGACACTATGTACAAGGTACAACGTTGGCCGGGTTTCAGGAAGATCCAACTCCCCCACACCTCTATGGTGCTGGAGTCGGCCATGAGAAAGCAGAAGATCCTAAAATTGCACTTGTTGGTGCCGTCTGGCCGAGAGTCGAGAGCCTTTGATGCCCTGGGCTGCAAGGCCTACCAAGGCTCCATGCTCTCTTCCGCATCCAAACATACCAACTATACATAGGTATGTTCTTGCGCGATCTAGCCAAGGGGCGCGGAGGGCTCTCCGCGGGTCTAAAGGGCGAGCCCCTCAATAAGTTTGGCACCCTGCTGAAATCCGTTGCAGACTACTACAAATACCTCTCCCAAGCCGCCTACGAAGGGTTCGAGTCTTCGGCTTGGGTGGTGGCTTGGGTGGTGGCAGGGGGCATTGGGGCCCACCGCTTGGCATGGCTTCAATCCGGGGCGCCCTGCAGTGAAAGGTGGAATAATATGTCAAAGTCCCAACCAATCAATGTCCCAATTTAAACCACCCGGAGCAACAGTCTGTAGAGTGAATATCCAGCGCTGTTCCAATCTACGTAATCGGGACATTGATTGGTTGGGACTTTGACATATTATTATTCCACTTTTCACTGCAGGGCGCCCCGGTTTGGTTGGGCATTCCCTTCTGGTGATTGGTTCTTGAACAAGTAGGCGGGTTTTGTGCTAGCCAATCTTGAGTTACTATCCCTGATTTCACTGGCCAAGAAGTCGGCGTTTTTTATCAGTTATGTGAATGTGGGCACACACTGTGTTTCATCGGGGGCACTTGATACAGGGGCGACAGCCTCGAAACGTGCACGTCGTGCGGTGGATCAGTTAAGTGTGCATTTGCTCTCTTTTTTTTGTTGATTTTTAAATCTCGCATAAAGAAGAACTTTGGATGAATAAAAGGGGCATGTACTATATGTGAGTGGTAGAGTGGTTCTATCCCTCTTGTGGTTTATGCCCGACAAAAAAGTAGTGGATGGTGGAGGGGATATACGGTATTCTGCTAGTTTTTTAAGTATTTTGTATTTTGAATACTGTTATCCGGGTGTCTGACATTTTTGGTCCTCCAGGAGGTGGCAGCAATGGAGGATGGTGTTTGCCATATCTGAGCAAAGTTTTCCAGTAGTAGCTTGTGAACTGGGATGGCAGTGACTGACTTTGGTGCATATGGGTATTTCAGGAGGCCAAGGGCTTTGCTCCTGGGAATCTGGGGTGTTGGCTGGCAAGAATGCCAGATGGGTGGCAAGCTTCTGGAGGTATTTTGGATATGTTAGATCCACTGGTGGTGAGGGTGGAGGAGGAGGGGGTGGGGGTGGGGAGGGTTCGGATGGAGACCTTCTGGAGTTCGAGGGGTGTTCATAGCTCCCTGGAGAGGCCCTGGTGGCTGACCCTTCTTCCTCACTATCTGTAGATGCTGGCTCTAGCGAGAACCTGAGGGATGAGGGCGACGCTTGAGGTGATGGGGTCCTGGGGAGTGGGACCTGCTCGCTTGCGGGTGATGGGCTGGAGTGGCTGGGAGGTGTGCCTTGCCTGGAGCTTGGCCAGCATGTCCATGATAGTTGCGTGCTTAGGCAAGGTGGAATAACTGCTTGTGAACTTACTGTGCCTCCTGTGGTCTCTGTGGCCCTTCTCGCCCAGGGAGGGAGGACTGCTCTGATTGGAGGAGGTGCTCCTTTCCCTCCTCGGGCTGTGTCTGCGTGGCGGCTTCTCCCCTTGTATTGGTGGCTGTAGCAGGAAGAACGGAGCTGCTACTGTTGCCAGTGCTGAATTGGCACTTCCTCTTTAAGCCATGGGCCGCATGGGGAGGGTGCAGAGGGCTTCCCCCTGGTGCTGTGGTCTGCTTCCCTGTGCCGTCTAGAGCTCCCTCTGACGGTGCAATAATGCTTCGGACTGATGACGGTGCATTGACGGTGCTAGGAGTCCCGGCGCCTGCTAATGAGGTCAGAGGAAGGCGGAACTTGAGCTGCCAGAGTTGGAGCCATGACTTGTTCTGCCGGGGAGGCCATTGGCAGTGTGGAGGGCCGGTGATTTTGGCAGGAGCTGGAAGCAGAGGCAGATGGGGGTCCTGGATGCTGGGTCCTGCCTGAGATGAAGGCCCTGGTAGGGGTTGCAGTGATGTAAAAGCATTGTAAAACCTGTGTCTTTTAGGGAAACTGCTAGGTACTTGTGACCTAGATTGGTCACTGTTGGAAGCAGAATACTGGGTCTGACCCAGTATGGCATATCTTATGGTGGCAGCTGCTGTGTGTCCTGGATTTTCAGCTCAGGCTTCTCTCTCCATCTGGTGGAGAGCAACAGGACTCAGGTTGGATCGGTCAGATCGGTTAGCAGAGAAGCCCAAGATGTCTTGCAAGGTGTGACTTTGCGACTGACAAGCCCTGGGGGGGACATTTTGGAGCAGTGAGGGCAGTCTTCTACTTGGTGAGCTTCCTCAAGGCTTCTCGCACAGTGATCATGGGAATCGGTAAAATTCTTCTTTTTGCCACACTTGGGGCATTTCTTGAAGCCAGGTTTGGAATTTTCTTTTCTATCCTTGATCTTTAGGCATTCTTTAGGCATGCTTGTAGAGAGGGTAGGTAGTAGAGCGCTGATGTACCATCCTTCTGGCTGGGCGGAAGAAACAAGACTGAGGGGGTAGGGGCACCTTGTCATATAGGATAGGAAAGTTCTTCCATATCCATGGCGTCGTCAGGTGTGGCTGCCGCATCCTGCTAGTCCATGGAGAAATTAAGGTTGCTGCAGGCCTGCTAACTTGCCAAGACAGAGAGCTAATGATTGGTAGGTCCTGGGAAACCATCTCACCTTTATGAAAGTGCCCCAGAGCTGCATGCAGCATTTGCTTAGTGTTCTAGGCATCCCCGGGTATTCTCAAGCCTGTCTTTTTAAAGAGTAGTTTTCAAAATCCCCTCAGCCTTCCCTCAAGAGCAGTCAGAACACCCGACTTGGAGTATTCGCACTGTATGTCCCCACCCTCTGGAACTCACTACCTCACACTATACGAAGCATCAAATCCACTGTGGACTTTCATAAGAAACCAAGAACATTTCAGCACCGCAACAGGATCTCTCCCATCCCTTTTCCATGAAATTTCTCCAACCCATGCCATTTTATCTATATAATTCTTACACCTTACTTAAACCCATATGCGTTATTTATAAGTTCCGTTTTTCACAGCTGCATACTTACTTCATTGCATGTACCTTTTATTAGTTATATTTCTAGTTCCTTTTATTTTGCAAAATGTTCATAAGAACATAAGAACATAAGACATGCCATACTGGGTCAGACCGAGGTCCATCAAGCCCAGTATCCTGTTTCCAACAGTGGCCAATCTAGGTTATACGTACCTAGCAATATCCCCAAAAGAGACAGGTTCCACAATGCTTGTACTGGGTCAAGCATTGATATCCTGGGTCCCTTTTTAATAGTGGTTTATGGACCTTTCCTCCAGGAACTTGTCCAAACCTTTTTTAAACCCAGTTATACTAACAGCCCTCACTACATCCTCCGGTAACAGATTCCAGAGTTTGATTGCACGTTGAGTGAAAAAATATTTTCTCTTATTTGTCTTAAATAGTTTACCCTGTAGCTTCATTACATGTCCCCTAGTCTTTCTATACTCTGATAGCGTAAACAATTGATCCACGTTTATCCGTTCCACTCTGTTCATTAATTTATAGACCTCTATCATATCTCCCCTCAGCCGTCTCTTCTCCAGGCTAAAGAGCCCTAACCTTCTTAGCCTCTCTTCATAGGAGTAGCCTTCCATCCCCTTCACCAATTTGGTGGCTCTTCTCTGTACTTTTTCTAATAACGCTATGTCCTTTTTAAGATACGGTGACCAGAATTGCACACAATATTCAAGGTGCGGTCGTACCATGGAGCGATACAGAGGCATTATAATATCCTTTGTTTTGTTCTCCATCCCTTTCCTTATGATACCTAGCATTCTATTTGCTTTCTTGGTCGCCGCTGCACACTGGGCGGAGGGTTTTAACATGTTATCCACAATGACTCCTAAATCTTTTTCCTGGGTGGTGGTTTTTTTTTTTTTTTTCAAAATTTTATTTAGAACCATCAAACATAAACAGCAAATTCACAACTGCAAACAGTCGCTCCCTGGGGTGAACTCTGATCCCCAAGGGGCAAAACACATGGATGGTTACATAGTTTTTGAAAAATTTCCCCATCCCCCCTCGCCCACCCACTTTCCCCCCAGTAACTCCCCCCCCCCCCACTACCCCAAGCATTACCAACAGGACCAGCATAGACACCCTTATGGAACATCCATAGGTCTTCCCATGCAAGGGAAGCCATCAACAGCCTAATTGAAGGATTACATTGCGAGTCCGAGGACTTAGATTTTGAATATAGGGCTCCCACAGTAGCCAGAAAGTGGACCATCGCTTAACATGGCCTCGAGCAGCCCTACACTCCAGGAGCATAAGTTGATGGAAGGAGTTCCGCCACTCCCAGAAGGAGGGAGGGTGGCTGTCCCTCCACCCACGTAGGATTGGCCCTTTACCCACCAGACATGCCTTCCGCACCAGCCAGCGACTCCATTTCCCCTTCGGGGAGGTAGCGCCCATGAGATCTAAAATGATCAAGGCAGCATCCCAGTAAACAGATTGTCCAAGGAGGTCGGCCATAAATGAGGCGATTCTCTGCCAGTAAGGGCATATCCGTCGGCAGCTCCACCACATATGGTACAGCGTCGCCATGGGCTCTGCACACCGCGGGCAGCGACCATCCGCAGTCAAGTGGCAGCGAAGAGCCCGCCGCGGGGAGAAGTGAACCCTAGTCAAACACTTAAGCTGTATTTCCCGCCAGTGGGCACCGTCCGCCAGGCTCGCCACTCTCCGAAGGGCCACCAGAATCGTATCAGGGGGGATCTCCCGCCCCATTTCCGCCCCCCGAGCCTGTTCCACTTCGCGGTAGTCCGGCTGCGGTCGTAACTGCTCCAACCTAAGATGAAAGGTCCGAATAGACGGCCGTTCGACTTCGCTAAAACCAAAGAACGCTATTATCTGGGCCGAACGGTCGCTGCATAGTTCTGCCCTCGGGAGGGAAGCCACGTAATGGGCCACTTGTATGTACGCAAAAAACTGCCGGGGCCCCAGCTCATACTCGTGGGATAATGCGAGAAAGGGCTTAGGTTTGCCCGCCAAGTCCACTACATGGCCCAAAGTATATATACCTCTATCCCTCCAATGGCGGAACGCGGCGGTTTCAGTGCCCGGGGTAAAATTGGCATTGCCCTGAATGGGTAGCCAGCTCGACACCTGCCAACGACGACCCCAGTAGGCATTCAAGTGCTGCCAAGTCTTACAAACCGGTGCCAATAATACACTGTCCGCCAGATGCGCAGGCCACCTACGTACCTCTAAATGCAAAAGGGCTCTTAGGGAGTGGGGTGCCACGTATGCCTCCTCAAAGGCCCGAGCGGTGTAAAGATCGGTGTCTCCCAGCCAGTCCCCTAGGTGACGTGCCTGGCAAGCCAGTGCATAGGCACCAAGGTCTGGGAGCCCCCACCGCGCACCCTCCCCACTAGCCGACGATAGGAGATACGAGCTCTCGATCCCCCCCAGAGAAGGACCCGAAACTCCGCCTCAAAACGCCGAATATCCCATCGGAGGATCCAAACAGGGAGGGTCTGTAGCCAGTATAATATCCGCGGCAGAATGACCAGTTTAATCGCCGCGATTCTCCCCATAAGGGACAGGGGAAGAGGCCGCCAGGCCTGCAACTGAGTTCGCACCTTGTTTAATATCCGTCGTAAGTTGCTCCCGTATAATTGACCTGGCTGACAGGATAGTACAATCCCCAAGTATATGAACTGGCGTTCGGCCCATCGAAGGGGGAACTCACCCGACCAGCTGCTCCGAAGTCGGCCCGAGACATCCAGGGCTTCGGATTTATCCCTGTTAATACTAAACCCCGCAAACTGCCCAAAGGCCCGAAACTCCTGCAAAAGAAGAGGCAGGGAATCCCCAGGGGAAAGCAAATGCACTAATAAATCATCGGCAAAAGCTGAAATCTTGAATTCTTGATTGCCGATACCGACTCCCTGAATTGTTCGCAGACCCGCCACTCGTCGCAGGAGAGGATCCAGCGAGAGAACAAAGAGAAGGGGAGAGAGGGGGCATCCCTGACGAGTCCCCCTTTGCAGCGGAAAGTTCTCTGATAATATCCCATTACAAAGTGGCATACAGACTCGCGACCATATTACAAAACAATGGCCCTATACCATATTGCGGGAGGATAAATTTCAAATATTGCCAGTCCACCCTGTCAAAAGCTTTCTCCGCGTCAGAGCTAACCAATAGAGAGGACAGATGTCTATGCTGGACCCACTCTAAGGACGCAAAGATCTTGCGTAAGTTACGGACCGCATATCGCCCCTTAACGAAACCGACTTGTGACTCGTGGACCAGCTGCCCCAAGAACTCCGCCAGGCGATCCGCCAAGATCTTAGCCATTAATTTAAGGTCGAAATTAAGTAAAGAGATAGGACGATACGAGGCCGCAGAAAGAGGGTCCTTTGCCGGTTTGGGGATAAGAACAATGTGGGCATGATTAGCCCCCCACCGAAAGTAGCCTTGCTGTGCTCTCCGATTTATGTACGGCGGCCAGCGTTGGGGAAATCTGTTAAGAATTTTATAAAATTCGGCACCCAGGCCATCGGATCCAGGGGATTTGTAGCAACTGGCTCTAGATATAGCCTCTTGCAGCTCCGCCACCGTAATCGGTCGGTCTAACTGTGCTCTTTGCTCTATGGATAGGCGAGGCAGGTCCAGTCCCCTCACATAATCCGCCATCGGCGTGATGGAGGTCGCCTCCGCGGCATAGAGGTTCTGAAAGAAGGAACGGAAAAGGCGCACTATTGCCGGACTCTCCCTATGTAGGGTCCCCAACTCATCTCGCAAGGCTGGTACCAGTTTAGAGCCCCTAGGTCCCCGAAGGCACCGAGCCAGTAACTTCCCGGGCTTGTCCCCATATCGGTACAATTGGTAGCGGTAGTATAATACCGACTTCTTAGCCCTCTGGTGTAGGAGCTCATTTAATTCCGTTTGAGAGTCCCACAGCTGTTTTTTAAGCCCTGTGGTGGGAGTTTGGGCCCATCGACGTCTCAGCCTCGTCACCAATCTCTCTAGGTCCATGATACGTTCAGCCCTCAATCTTCTTTTCCTGGCAAGGAACCCGATTATATCTCCCCGCAGTACGACCTTCGCCGTTTCCCAGAGCAACTCTGGGTCATCCTGATGACCCCTGTGATCAGCTTCAAATTCCTGCCACCGCCTCTGAATAAAGGAACGAAATTGCACGTCTCTATATCGTTCCAGTGGAAAACGCCATTGAAAGGCTTGAGGAGTACTCCCCTTCCAAAAGACCTCCAGCCAAACAAAAGCATGGTCAGATATCTCTACGGGCCCTATCTGGGCGTCCCCGACGTTGGCAAACAGCCCGGCAGACAGCAACAGATAATCTATACGTGCACTCGTGCCATGAGCCCGGGACTGATGCGTGTAATCCCGCTCGGCCGGGTGTAGTAATCGCCATGGGTCCACCAGCCCCAGCCTGGAGCAGAGGCGTCGCAATGCCCGGGCCGTCGCCATCCTGTCTCTTTGCTCCCCCCCTTTGGAGGTATCGAGGTCAACATCCATGACCCCATTGAAATCTCCCCCCAGGATAACCGGGATCTCCGGCATCGTCTCAATTTTGGAGGCAAGACGCGCATAGAGGGACAAATCTAGCACATTGGGACAATACACATTGCCGAGAATCACAGGCCTCCCCTCAAGGACTCCCTGCACCAGTACAAATCTGCCCGATGGATCGACCTTCACCACCTCCAGCCTGACGCGCTTGTGTATCAAAAGTGCAACCCCTCCCTTCTTACCCAGGGCCGGGGCTCCCCAGACCTGTCCCACCCACTCCCGGCAGAGTTTACGGTGCTCTTCGGCAGTCTGGTGGGTTTCCTGGAGCATAACGATGTCCGCCCCCTGCCTTGCCAGGGCCTGCAAGACTTTTGCCTGTTTAATCGGGCCGCCCAACCCACACACATTCCAAGAGATAATCTTAAGCGGCATGTATTACTAGACTTGGCCCAATAGTATCTGTTATGTACCATACAGAGTATAGGGAAGACACCCCCCCAGCCTGAGGTCCTCCCCCTTTCCCCTCCCAATATGATCCTCGCATCATCCCCTCCTCAACTGGTCCCCTAAGAAACAGCTCTCCTTCGCCTCCCCCTCCCCCTCTCTCCCACCCCCCCTCTCCACCCCCCTATCCCCTCCCTCCCCCCTCCTATCCCTCCCCCTCCCCCTCTCCTCCCCACTCCAACTCCGTATTTCTACTACCATCCTCCTCACCTCCTCTATGAATTCCTAGATGCATGAGGTGCCCCTCCATTGTGCCGGCTCTGCTACTGGCCGTCCGGGGACCCCCCCCCGGGCTTCCCCCCCCTCCAGATTCATTCCCCCTCCCCTCTCCCCCCACTCCGCCAAACACCCCCAGCTACTCGGGCCACCCCCCGCCCGCCTCCCGCACCCAAAGGGAACAGCCAACAACTCTACCCAAAGGTAATTTAAACAGACCCCTTAACCCCCCCCCCTCCCACCACCCGGTTACCATCACCATCGCTTTACAGTCCAAAGTGGAGACTCCTGGCCAGTCATTCACAGCAATAGTCCTCTCCTCCGGTCCTCACGGCAGAGGGCCGCAGTGGCGGCCGAGTCCTATCTCCTCCACGTAGGGCGTTGCTGCTGTCGCAGAGTCAAAAGACCGGCGGGTCCCACCATGAGTGAAGATCAACCGGGCGGGATATTGCACCATAAATTTGATATTATTGTCTATCAGGATCAGACACAAGGGGCCGTACTCTCGTCGTCGCTGTCCCAGGGCCGCTGAGTAATCCTGGACGATACGTATCCGGACATTGTCCTTTTGAATGGTCCCTTTCTTTCGCGCAGCATGTAAGACCGCTTCTTTCTGTGGGAATCTCAGGAACCGTGCTAGGACCACCCTGGGTCGGCCGTCACTAATTCTCCTGGGCCCGACCCGGTGTGCCCTCTCTATTTGCACTGGGGTGCCTTCGGGATCATTCGCCAGGATTTGTTTCACCAGGTCTTCCACGTATGATTGTAAGTCCCGATCCTCTATGGCATCCGGTATCCCAAGAAATCTCAAGTTATTACGATGGGACCTATTTTCGAGGTCATCTAGCTTGGCTTCCTGCCCCTGGAGTAACTTTTTCACCCGGGCCATCTCCTGCTGTAGCTCCAACACATGTTCCTCCGACCTCTCTATCCGGTGCTCCGCCTCCTGCAGTCGGCCGCCCAGGGCCTCCACCGAGGTTTGGATTAGGTCCATGCGGCCCTGCAGGTCTTCAAACTGCGCAGACAGCGCCCCTGCCACGGCCAAGGAGATTTCGTCCACCATCCCTGCTGTGGCCTTAGCCTCCCCCTTCGGCAGCGAGGAGTGCTCCCCCCCCCTTGGCGGCAGGGGGGTCTTCTCTTTCTCCACCCGGCGGCCTCCCTTTGCCGCCATCGCCAAGGCCGCTGCTGTGGTCTGCACGGGAGGGGGGGAGGGGTATCCCAACCTTCTTCCCCACTCCTCACCGCCAGGCGACGAAGGCCTTGGTTGCCTTCCTCCGAGGTGCGCTGTTCAGGCCTTGTCCCAATTCCCAGGCGCCGTCAAGTCTTCTCAGGCTCCCGTGCGCTGGAGGTAGGATGCAGGTCTCAGGCTGCTATGCACTAGATGTAGGGCTCGTGTCTCAGGCGTCCATGCGCTGGAGATAGGGCAGGGGACCCCAGCTCCTGTGCGCCGAAGGCAGGGGCAGGTCCCAGACCTCCGGGATCCAAGGGTAGGGCACTGGTCCCAGGCTCCCGAGCGCCGGAGGAGGGACGCAGGTCTCAAGCCCGGGGGCAGGGTGCAGGATGCAGGTCACAGGCTCCTGTATGCTGGTGGCTGGGCGCTGGTCAGGGGCTCCGGTGCGCCAGAGACAGGGGGGTACAGCTCAGGCTCCCATAAGTTTAAGATAGGACGCAGGCCACCGGCCCCCATGTGTTAGAGGCAAGGCAGACTTCTTAGTCATCCGTGGGCTGGGAGTAAAGCACACTCCATGCTGTTCGGCCCTCAAGGATCTCCCGGGGAGGGCAGGCAAAGCAGGAGGCGGCCCAGATCAAGGCCCGTCTACAATCCTCGGCCTCCCCCAGTAGCTGCCGTCTCAGCCCCCCTCTTAAGGCCCGTACTGCAGTCCCGCGGGAGGCGGGGAGGGGCGAGGTGTTCCAGTCGGGGAGCCGCCACTGCCGCGGGACCCCGCTCCGACCGCCACCGAAGTCCTCAACTGGTTGACTCACCCCGCAGCGTGGCTTCTCCTGCAGCGCGACGTCTGCCGGCCGGGCCTAGGCCGCCGCCATAAATCGTTGTGTGGGGGTGAGAGAGGAGCACCGGGGCACCATCCCCTGCCACGGTCCGGTCGGGCGAGCCCGGGGGGGGGGGGAGGTGAAGAACCCCGAGATTAGCCCCGGTTAAAGCTGTTGTCGTCGCCGGAGGGGCGAGGGGGCCCAGAGCTCGAGCAGCGTGCGACTGCTTCGGCTCACCGCATCACCGGAAGTCCCTGGGTGGTGGTTTTTAATGTGGAGCATTGCATCGTGTAACTATAGTGTGGGTTGTTCTTTCCTAGGTGCATAACTTTGCACTTGTCCACATTAAATTTCATCTGCCATTTGGATGCCCAGTCTTCCAATTTATCCAGATCCTCCTGCAGTTTTCCACAATCCTCTTGGGTTTTAACAACTTTAAACAGTTTTGTGTCATCTGCAAATTTGATAACCTCACTAGTTATTCCCTTTTCCAGGTCATTTATGAATATGTCAAAAAGCAGCGGACCCAGTACAGATCCCTGGGGTACTCCACTATTCACCTTTTTCCATTGGGAATATTGGCCATTTAGCCCTACCCTCTGCTTTCTATCTTTTAACCAGTTCCCGATCCACAATAGTACACTGCCTCCTATCCCATGACTTTTTAGCTTCGCCAAAAGTCTCTGATGGGGGACTTTGTCAAAAGCTTTCTGAAAGTCCATCATTGTATTCTCTCAGTTCTATGTAGACAGTTCTGACTTGTAGAAAAATGGTATATCACAAATTGTTAAATAAATAAAATAAATGCGTTTTACATGACATTGTTGCTATCTGTCACACTCTTACAGTTTCTGAATTTTCAGTGCATTAGTTTTTGAGGGAATGTATTAGTGAAATTGACTCTAGTGATTGTCAGGAGGTGCTGCGGGCTCACCTTTACCTTCTTTTCCTGCTTATCCATGCAGGAATTGCTACAGAAGATGGCTTAGGATTACCTCCTGGAGAAGCTCTCCCAGCGCTGATCCATATACTGAGAGGTAAGATGGTGAGCTTATGCTGTGAGTTTTAATTTTACAATTTGCTTCTGGCAATCTGTTTAAGACTAAGAAAGTGGTTCATAAATATTTTAAATCAATAAATAGGGATTTTAGCATGGCTTAGCAGATTGGCACAAGGATCCAGACTTTGATGCCTTTATGCCTCTGAATCATCACTTCCAGACTAGCCTAGACCAAAACTTATTACTTGATTGGTCCGTTGCCCACACTGTGAATCGTGTTGGTTTTGTCTAATCCAGCTATTGGCGAACAGATCCTCACATTGCCATTCATGCCATCATTTGGCTGGTATCTTCGATATGTTTTTAGATGATCACTGTAACTCCTGAAAGCTGGTGCTGAAATTTGGATTGAAATCCTTGCTAGAAATCTGTCCTGCCTATGTTCCATGAGCAGGGCCGGCCCTAGATTTGGTTCTAAGTGTTGGTACCTTAGGTGAACCCTCCTCACTATCAGAATTTATTATTTAGCTTTTTTTCCATCAAAGGCAGGGCGTTCCACAAGGGTCTTCCTTATCACTCATGTTCAACATATACATACAACCCATCTGCAATATCATCAGGTCTTTCAAGGTCGACTGTTTGATATACGCAGATGACATCCTTCTCTACATGCCATTCTCCACAGTTCATATGGACCTCTCCCCGCTGACTAAATGTTTTGATGCAGTGTCTGAATGACTTCAGTCTCAAAACCTCCGTATTCAACACAAGAAAACGGAGGTGCTCTTCATCACGAGGGACCCTAATTTCACTCCCCCACCCCAAATAAAGGTGAAAGAAACCGAGCTCCAAACAAAATCCACAATTCGATACCTAGGGGTTACCTTGGACCAACGTCTGGATATGAAGTTACATATAACCAACATAGTTAGAGCGATATACTTCAAGATCCGGACACTCCGACACCTTCGCTCCTTACTTGATCCAGACGACTTCCGGACTATATACCAAGCACTAATCTTACCTCACTTCGATTATGCTAATGCCATTCTTCAAGGTCTCCCACAGTCTACCTTGATCCCTTTACAACTTGCCATGAATGCCGCTGCCAGAGTCCTCTACGGAGCATCGAGGAGTGACCACGTAACACCTATTCTAAAGCAGCTTCACTGGCTCCCCATACATGGAAGACTGTTGTTCAAGACCTTGTTACTCACTTTCAAGGCCATCAAAGGCATTACTTCCTCCTCACTAATAGACCTCATTCAGACTGTTCCACCTAACAGATCTAGAAGAACCACATCTACAAACGCTCTAGTAATCCCTAAGGCATCAACAAAATGCACACTAGCAACATCAAACAGGGCTTTCACCTTCTATGCCCCAAAATGCTGGAACACATTACCACCGGAGATTCGTGCTGTCACCGATCCAACCCTATTCAGAAAAGCACTCAAATTCCACCTATTCCCCCACTACTACCAGGTCAGCCAGACACCGACCTAACCACACCTCCTCCAATTCAGCCACCTGTGCTACAGGACCCTATTCAAACCCAGAGCATAAAGTATACTGTATATATGTAAATAGATTCAGTTAACAATTCCCTATGTTATCCAAGTTGTCGTACCTGTTCTCTGTAAAACCAAACAGTATGTTGTTCTGGTCTATTGTTTAATGTGAACCGCGCTGATGCTAAATAGTGCGGTATATAAGAGCTTGTAATAAAATAAATAAATAAAATAAAAATGCCCTGCTTTTGCTGCCCTCTGGAAGTTGCTTCCCTAGGCAACTGCCTTGTTTGCCTAGTGGTTGGGCCAGCCATCAGCCAGCCAGTCTGGTTTCAGCACAACGGCAGTGCCTGACACAGCACAGAACCTGTTTTTTTCCAAAATACCTCAGTGCCCACTTCAGGGAAACTAAGAGGCGTTTTGATAAAAAAAAAAAAAAAAAAAGTTAAGAAAACAAAACAAAATATAAAACCAAGTTAGGAATGTACATCTGTCTCTTAGTCTGTAGACATCTGTATGCATCGATCACAGGATTGATGAATTCTGTGTGTGTGTGGCTGCTTCCTTGCAGCTTTACCATTAACTCTTATAAGATACAGTCGGGAGAGGTGGCTACACTTCCCAGCTAGGTAGAAGCAGCAGTATCTTGCAGGGGGTGAAGCTTGTATAGCTCATAGCTGGGAGATATCCTTAACACAGTGTTTGTATGTGGGAGGGGGGGATGATAGCCATGGAGGTGGAACAGTGCAGAGGGCCACGCTTGTGTAGCTGACAACTGGGAGAGTAGTGTATACACTGGCAACCCCTTTCTTTTGTTTTTTTTTTTCCTTTAAAGAAGTCCATTCTCTTTACTCTTCAGATTTCATAGTTGTTAGATGTGTTCTGGATTTCGCCTTTATCTTGGCTTTAAATAAATTTATTGGATATTAAATAAAGCATAGAAACCTGTTCAATACAAATAGAAAAAGTAAGCCGAGAAGATGGGTCTGATGTACAGCTCTCACCTCACCTCATTTAAAATAACAGGAACTGAAAGGACAAGGAGCCTGGCCATCTTTATAAGGCGGTTTTACAGTTTCAGCACGTTATCACCACTAAGCGAAACTTGACCAAATTGTCTCTAGAGAATTGCAGTTCTGTAAAGGACCAGGGCAACATTAGTGTGGTTTGTGGGGATGGAGGGGAAGGGTTGCTTTGTCCAGGATGTTTCTCCTTCCACTCTGACTTACAACCTCATTACCCAGAAAGCAAGATAAAGGACATGATGCTCCCCGTAGCACACATAATACTGTTGATTCTCCTTGCAATGACTACAGCTAACTCAAAAATACTGCGATAAAATTGGTAGCATTAGCTAGTCATTGTGACCATGTGATTCCTCTGCTTATGGCTTAAGGTCCTGCCATTAACCTGTAAGGTGCTGTGCTCTGGCCCGCACAATAGCTTTCTATTTTCCCTCTTCTATATACACCATCTCACACTTAGATCCTAGGATCAGAGCCTCCTGGTTCTTCCTAAATTTTCAGTCGGACATGGCTGAAGTCCACTAGCCACGCTGCATTCTATTTTTTTTTAGCCCCTCATTTCTGGAACAATTTGTCCTTGTAGATTTGCCTTGAGCCTTAAGACCTATTCCTTATCGTCCCTCCAGTCCAGTCCCACATCTCTGGGTAGTGCACCTCCTCCAGCAGCTTGGAGACTGAGCATGTCCAAACTTGAAGTCACCAATACTAGTACGACTGGCACCACCCACCAGCTCCCAGTAAGCTCAGTCTCCATGCAGCTGGAGGTAGTGAGCCACGGTGTGGGGCTCACTGAAGGAGCGAATAAGGAGTCTGTTTGGTTAGGGTTATTTTGTTTATTTTGGTTCATTTCTTAGTTTTAGAAAAAACAAAACAAAAAGAAGCAGGGAAGTTACTTCAGGCTCCAGCCCCGAGGGGCAGGGCTTGTGCTGAGGAGGATCCTCCCCCCCCCCCTCGCAGGGTTCAGAGGAGTGTGCAGACATCTGACGGGGATCCGGGCTGGAGGACGGCTCTCGATTCCGCGAACGGGTGAGGAGCTGTCTGGACTGCGCTGCGAGTTGAGTGCTCCTGCTTCCTCCCCCTCATCGCCGAAGCCACATGCAGGCTGAGCACAAGGAGGGCAGTCAGGCAGGTGGAGGTGCGAAGGACTGACCGACAGCGAGAGGTGAGGTCCGGTGCAGTCATAAGAACATAAGATATGCCATACTGGGTCAGACCAAGGTCCATCAAGCCCAGTATCCTGTTTCCAACAGTGGCTAATCTAGGTCATACGTACCTAGCAGTTTCTCCAAAAGACACAGGTTCCACAATGCTTGTACTGGGTTAAGCATTGATATCCTGGGTCCCTTCTTAATAATAGTTTATGGACCTTTCCTCCAGGAACTTGTCCAAACCTTTTTTTTAATTTTTAATTTATCAATTATGAATATTATTACATCCAGATACAGTACCGAATGATAAGAAAATACAGGGGCATATCAGTAAGAAATACTTAAAAAGAAACAAGAGAAAAGAAAAAACCTCTGCCCCTTCTAATTAGACCCCAAGTGTAACTAAGGGGAAGTACCAAGAAAATAAGAAGACCAAAGGTCTTAACAGGAAAAAACATATAACACAACAGCAGGTAGACTAATACGTCAGCCGAATGAGGTGGCCCAACCACTTCTACTATCACCACCTCCCTAGCTTCCAGAAACTCTTGAAGCTGCCTAGGCTCAAAAAACAAGTACACTTTCTGTTTATACATAACATAACACTTTGCAGGAAATTTTAGTTGAAAAGTAGCCCCTAGAGTAAGAACCCTGGGGCGAAGGGCCAAGAAACCCTTTCTTCTCAACTGTGTATCACGTGAGACATCGGGAAATATACTAACATTAGAACCTAGAAAAGCCTCAGTAATATTTCTGAAATACATTTTAAGAACACAAAATTTAACTGACTCTACAGCCATAGTAACAAGCAGGGTAGCCTTCCCTGTAACAACCTCCAGAGAGTTTTCTAGAAACCCAGTGAGGTTTCCTAATCCAGGGGAAGTGGGGGAACTACCTGGAACCTGATCCTTAACACCAACTGACAGGTATTGGGCCCTAGTCATAGGGGGAAACTGTTCCAGGGGGATCATTAAAACTTCCCCGAAATACTTTCGCACCATGTCCATAGCTGACAACACAGGAGACCTAGGAAAATTCAGAAACCGTAGGTTACACCTGCGGGCCTGGTTTTCCAAGTACTCCAATTTTTTAGTGGACACCAATTTATCCTTAAGCTGGGCAGACATCAAGACCCAAAGCTGTCCCACATCTTCTTCCACCCTGGAAATCCGCGCTGCTTGCTCTCCATAAGCATTAGAGAGATTAACACAAGTCAACTTCACCTTCAGCAAATCAGTACTCACAGACCACAAGAATGAAGATGAGGAGGTGTTCAGAGCAGCCAGGCCATCCCATAGCGATTCCAAAGTAAACACCGTAGGCGGGCCGTTTTTTCAACAGAAGACAGGAAAGAATGTCCGAGGGTCTAGATGCTCTGCTACAGCAATAGCCTACGGAGGGCCTATTATATATTTTTCCTCCTTGTCCGCTGATCGGCCGAGTGGTGCAGCGGATCGAGGCTCACAGGGGGGGTGTCATTCTGATAGCCCCAGACTGGCCGCGACGTCCATGGTATGCAGACATGGTTCGGCTTCTGGAGGTTCGGTCGTGGTGCAGGTGGTCATGCCTCAGGTGGATCGGTTCTTGCTTATGGCTTGGCCCTTGAAAGGGCGCGGTTGAGGAGGAAAGGTTATTCCGATCCAGTCATTTCTATCTTGTTGAAAGCACGGAAGAGATCTAGCTCGCTGGCCTATGTTAGGATATGGCAAGTTTTTGAGGCTTGGTGTGCGGAGAAGCGGGCACAACCCATGGTGGCTACCATCCGGGAGATCTTGGCCTTCTTACAGGATGGGCTTAATAAGGGCCTAGTGGCTAGCTCGTTGCGGGTGCAACTGGCGGCTGTTGCCTGTTATCGTGGAAAGGTACAACTTGTGCCGTTGGGTTCTCACCCGGTTCCTGAGGATGGTAACTCGTTTGCAGCCATCGCACAGAGCGGTGGTGCCGCAGTGGGATCTCAGTATGGTTCTCTTGGCACTCGCTAGGGCGCCATTCAAGTTCTTGAGCCGCGCCTCGTTGAAGGACTTAACTCTGAAGGCAGTTTTCTTGGTAGCGATCTGCTCTGCGCGTAGGATCTCGGAGTTGCAAGCCTTATCTTGTCGGGAGCCATACCTTTTCGTTCTCGCTTGAGAAGGTGGTTTTGCATCCTGTGCCTTCCTTCCTACTGAAGGTGGTTTCCGCGTTTCATGTCAACTAACCTGTGTCTCTGCCCGTCCTGGGGGGCTCGGGGTCTGATGCTGCCAGCCTCAGCTTGCGTCTCTTGGATGTGCGCGGGACTCGCGAGTGATACCTGAAGGTGACAGCGAGTTTTGGCAAGTCTGATCGCATATTCGTGCTCTTCAGGTGTCCATGCAGGGATGAGGGGGCGGCTAAAGCCTTGATCTCCAGATGGATTCGTGAAGAGATTGCTTCGGCGTATATCTTGCAGGGTAATCAGGTCCTGGTGGGTCTGCGTGCTCATTCCACAAGGGCTCAGGCGGCTTCTTGGGCTGGGTTTAGCATGGTGCCGCCGGTGGAAATCTGTAGGGTGGCGACCGCTGCAGGGGATGCCTGTTTTGGAGCAGTGGTGCTGCGTGCCGGTATTGCAGGTCCCTCCCATTAGGTATACTGCTCTGTTACATCCCAGAGGTGTGGGACTGGACTGGAGGGACGATAAGGAAAGCGAAATTAGACTTACTGCTAACTGTTGTTCCTTGAAGGAACTCCAGTCCAGTTCTGGATCCCATCCAGGGGTTTTTGGTGAGGGCCTTGGTCGTTGTGATCAGTCTGTTTGCTTAGTTGCTGTAGGCATCAGTGGTGCTGGGGTAGTGAGGAATTGCCAGTTCTTTGGCATGCCGGGGCCGGCCGGGAGTGCTCTAGCTTTGGGCAGCTCTTTGGTGTCTAATTTCTCAGACGGGTCTCTTCCTCTCTCGTCCTCTCTTGTGGGGGGTGACTGAATTCCTCCTTGGGGCCAGGGAGGGGGAGGAGTTACATAGCAAATGACGACAGATAAAGACCAGTATGGTCCATCTAGTCTGCCTAGTAAGATGGCAAGATTAGGTGCACCTGCTGCTCCGTGCAGGTTACCCTTCCCCATGTCTTTGTTTAGGGATGAACCCACCGCTCCGTGTAGGACACTCCTGTTTGTTGAGAAATTTAGATAGTTAAAGGGGGCAATTGAGGCACCTTTCTTCCCCCCCCAAATTCGTCCTTCTCCTTCATCGGGCCTACCTGATGAAGCGGGGCACTACAGAGGCCTCCCCTTAAGCACATATGGGGCACGGGAGGGGGCTGGCAATTGGGAAGTGCTCATGGTGAGACTTCACAGAGGAGGAGCTGGAATTTGGATCAGGGGCTTCCCTCAGGGTGCTGGACCTCCTGGAGGGTCCTGCTGACCTCCTAGAGCAGTTCTAAGAGGAGCTGGAGGAGGGGGAGCTCAGAGGCTGAGGATACGATGGCCATCAGGATCTTCCACCAAGATGAGCGCCTGGCCCTTATCATGGAATTGCTTGCAGTCCTGTGGATCAAGGCAGGGCCGACTATTCCAGAGTCCTTTCTGGTCCACAGAGCCCTTTGGGCCATGATTGATGAGAAGTGAAGCACTCCGGACACGGGACTTTGGGTGGGGTGCAGTATAGGTATTCCACCGGAGGAGAAAGAGAAGCTGCGTGTTCCCAAGGTGGATGCCCTGGTGACGGTGGTCATGTGAAGACCACAATCCCGATGGAAGAGGTACAGTGCATGGAGGTACTGCTCAAGCAAGCCTTTGAGGTGAGAGCACTGGGCCTGCAGGGCACCATCAGTGGTGCCTATGTGGCCCAGATCTGTCTCCACTTGTCGCAGGGAGAGGCAGGCTCCATGGTTTCCGATCAAGGTCTGGATGCTCTTCTAGAGTCCAGGACTGCCTTCCTGGTGGCTCTTCTCTACAACCTCTTGCAGGTCTCTCCTAAAAGCATGGCCCTGGTGGTGGCTGCTTGGCGTCTCCTGTGGCTGCTGCAGCTGGTCAGCAGATGTGGCTTCTAAGATGACTCTGTAAACTCCCCTTTATGGGAAAATTGCTCTTTGGGGAGGATTTGGAGAAGTTGCTTAAGTTCTTGGCAAAGTCCAAGGTGCCTCGTCTGCTGGAGGACAAGCCCAAGATGGGTAGAAGTGTGGGGCTGAGATAGAGACTTCTGGGGGTTTTGACCCTCCAGGATGGCAAGCCCACAGAGAACCTGCTTCCTCCAGCGTGGCTCTTCCTTTCGAGGAGGGACCAAAGGTGGTCATGATTTTGCCTCCACCTCCTCATGTGCACCCAAGCCCTTGCAATGAGGGTTTGGGAGCCCCGACAGGGATGCAGCCAGTGGGCGGTTGCTTGCAGAGCTTCCTTCCCACCTGGGCCCAGATTGCATTCGATGCCTGGGTCTTGGAGGTTATTCATGAGGGTTATGCCCTTGAGTTCGCCCAGTCCTTGATGAATCTTTTCTGTGTTCTCCCCCTGCTACTCAGCCCACAAACTTCAGGCTGTGGAGGAGATGCTAGAGCACCTAGTGCAGTGTGGAGTGGTGGTTCCCGTGACTGGGGCTCTGTGGGAGACATTCCATCTACTTCATGATGCCAGCCCATCCTGAACCTGAATGGCGTCAACAGGGCCCTGCATGTTCTCCTTTTCTGCATGGAGACCTTGTGGTCAATGATTGTGGCGATGCACCAGGGTGAGTATCTTACCTATTTGGACCCATTTGGTGAGTATCTTACCTTTTTTTAAACCCAGCTACACTAACAGCCTTTACTACATCCTCCGGTAACAAATTCCAGAGTTTGATTACACGTTGAGTGAAAAAATATTTTCTTTTATTAGTCTTAAATAGTTTACCCTGTAGCTTCATTGCATGTCCCCTAGTCTTTCTATATTCTGATAAGGTAAACAATCGATCTACGTTTACCCGTTCCACTCCGTTCATTAATTTATAGACTTCTATCTTATCTCCCCTCAGCCGTCTCTTTTCCAGGTTAAAGAGCCCTAACCTTTTTAGCCTTTCTTCATAGGAGTATCCTTCCATCCCCTTTACCATTTTGGTGGCTCTTCTCTGAACCTTTTCTAAAATCGCTATATCCTTTTTAAGATACGGCGACCAGAATTGCACACAATATTCAAGGTGCGGTCTCACCATGGAACGATATAGAGGTATTATAATATCTTTTGTTTTATTTTTCCATTCCTTTCCTTATCATACCTAGCATACCTAGTGGTGCACCTTCGCAAGCAAAAGATTCTGGTGCACTCATATCTGGACAACTGGTTGATTCGGGGGAAGTCCCTCGAGGAGAGCCAGCAATCGACAGACGCCATGGTCTGCTGTCTGCAGGAGCTTTGCTGGGTGATCACGTTCGTCAAGAGCTATCTGCACCTGTCGCAGATCCCGTAATATCAGGCAGCCCGTTTTGACACTGCCAGGGGCATGGTACATCTCCCAGAGGTTCGAATTGCCAAATAGCAAACCCAGGTTTGGGGTCTTTGCCAGATTCCTCTTCCCCGGGCCTGGGACTACCTCTACACATTGGGCTCCTTGGTGGCCCTGTTGGAGATGGTGCCTTGGACCATGTAGATAGTCATGGCCTAATGGGAGCCAACATGGCTTTAGACAAGGAAGATCTTGTCTTACTAATCTGTTATGTTTTTTTGAAGGTGTGAATAAACAGGTGGACAAAGGTGAGTCGGTTGATATAGTGTATCTGGACTTTCAGAAAGCCATTGACAAGGTCCCTCATCAGAGACTTTTGGCAAAACTAAAAAGTCATGGGATAGGAGGCAGTGTACTATTATGGATCAGGAACTGGTTAAAAGATAGAAATCAGAAGGTAGGGCTAAATGGACAATTTTCCCAATGGAGAAAGGTGAATAGTGGTGTACCCCAGGGATCTGTGCTGGGTCTGCTGCTTTTTGACATATTCATAAATGACCTGGAAAAGGGAATAATGAGTGAGGTTATCAAATTTGCAGATGGCACAAAACTATTTAAAGTTGTTAAAACCCAAGAGGATTGTGGAAAATTGCAAGAGGATCTTGATAAATTGGAAGACTGGGCATCAAAATGGCAGATGGAATTTAATGTGGACAAGGGCAAAGTTATGCACCTAGGGAAGAACAACCCAAACTATGGTTACACGATGCAAGGTTCCACATTAGGAACCACCACCCAGGAAAAAGATTTAGGCGTCATTGTGGATAACATATTAAAACTCTCGGCCCAGTGTGTAGCGGCGGCCAAGAGAGCAAATAGAATGCTAGGTATCGTAAGGAAAGGAATGGAAAATAAAACAAAAGATATTATAATACCTCTATATCGTTCCATGGTGAGACCGCACCTTGAATATTGTGTGCAATTCTGGTCGCTGTATCTTAAAAAGGATATAGCGTTATTAGAAAAGGTTCAGAGAAGAGCCACCAAAATGGTAAAGGGGATGGAAGGATACTCCTATGAAGAAAGGCTAAAAAGGTTAGGGCTCTTTAACCTGGAAAAGAGATGGCTGAGGGGAGATATGATAGAAGTCTATAAATTAATGAATGGAGTGGAACGGGTAAACGTAGATCAATTGTTTATGTTATCAGAATATAGAAAGACATGGGGACATGCAATGAAGCTACAGGGTAAACTATTTAAGACTAATAAAAGAAAATATTTTTTCACTCAACGTGTAATCAAACTCTGGAATTTGTTACCGGAGGATGTAGTAAAGGCTGTTAGTGTAGCTGGGTTTAAAAAAGGTTTGGATAAGTTCCTGGAGGAAAGGTCCATAAACCATTAAGAAGGGACCCAGGATATCAATACTTGACCCAATACAAGCATTGTGGAACCTGTGTCTTTTGGGGAAACTGCTAGGTACGTATGACCTAGATTGGCCACTGTTGGAAACAGGATACTGGGCTTGATGGACCTTGGTCTAACCCAGTATGGCATATCTTATGTTCTTATGTTCCCATGAAGGTGCTGCAGGCACATCTCCTCTCCTGCTGGTCACTCCTAGTACAGTCAGTGGAGGTCAGTCTCCTGTTAGGAGCAGCATGGGCAAGCTTGTGTTGGTGGCTAAACCTTGTCAACCTGGGGGTCGGGGTGCCCCTAGAAACTCCAGATTGGGTGGTGGTCACCACGGATATGAGTCCGGCTGGGGCAGACACGGTCTGTCTCCCTTGGCACTGGGCAGGTGGTCATCCGAAGAAGAGCAGTGGCCTGTCAATCATGAGTGGTGCAGCTGGCACTGGAAGCCTTCTGGACTCTGATGCAGTACAGGACTGTGCGGATCCTGTTGAACAATGCCACCGTGGTGGCCAAGGGGGAGCAAGGAAGCTCCCTGGTCGTGGTGGAAGCGATACCGCTCCTGCATTGGGCGGAGATCGACCTGACAGCCCTCTCTGTGGTGCATTTTATTTATTTATTTATTTATTTAACGCTCTTATATACCGCACTTTTATCATCAGCGCGGTTTACAGTAAACTTAAAGTACTCACAGATAGCAACAGGCTGTCGTGAGTTTACATGTAACAGGAAGTCTAACAGGATACAACATAGGGGGAAACTTTGTACATATAAATTATTTAACTATATACAATGGTATTCTTCTTGTTATACAGGGAGTGATAGAGTATTTCAACATTGGTTTGTAATGGGGTTTAGGCTAAGTTGGGGTCTGGTATTGAGAGAAGTATGAAAGGAACAGGTGGTGTTTTATGGCTTTTCTAAATTGTTTGAGGTCTTTAATTTCTCTTATGGTGGGTGGAAGATCATTCCAACATTTGGGAGCGAAGTAAGCGAATGCTCTTGCAGTGGTTGTGTGTGTACATTTTGTAAAGTCAGTCGGGATGATTAGGGTATTAGCTGCGACTGATCTTCTAGATCTAGTGTTAGGGGTGTGTGTGATGAGTGTGGAGATTGCTAGCGGAGCTAAGTTATTGATGGCTTTGAATGTCATGAGTAATGCTTTGTATGTAGTCCTGCAGGATATTGGGAGCCAGTGTAATTCCTTTAAGATGGGGGTTATGTGATCGTTCCTTGATGCACCATTGAGGATGCGGGCAGCAGCGTTAATTTAGCAGGCATGGCAAAATGTTCAGGCAGACTACCTGAGTGTCACATCTTGGATCTGGGGGAGTGGTCTCTTGGAGGCGGTGATCAGTTCCTGGTCAACTGCTGGGGATGCTGGTGATGGACTTGATGGCATGGATAGAGAACAACACAGCACCCCACTTCTTCAGTTGCTGAAAGTCCCCGATATTTGAGTGCCTCAATGCCCTAGTGCAGCCGTGGCCCTGGGTGGATCTACTGTACATCTTTCCATCCTAGCGCATAGAGACACACCACGAAAGTGTTGCTGATAGTGCCAGACTGGCCTCATTGGTCTTGGTATGCGGATCTGTTGGAGGAACCTGTTCGGTTTCCATTGTAACAGGACCTGCTGATTGAGGGGCAGGTGTACATGCCAGCGATGGATCGATTGTCATGGCTTGGCTCTTGAAATGGCTCGGCTGAGACACCGAGGCTATTCCATGCAGGTGATTAAGACCTTGTTGCAGGGCTGTCGGCGCTCTACTTCCATAGCAGATGTGCGCGTTTGGAGGCTCTTTGAGGCTCAGTGGGGTTTTTGCAAGCAGGGCTAGAGAAGGGCCTGGCGTTGGGCTCGTTGCAAGTCCAGGTGGTGGCCTTGTTTTGCTTCTGCAGCCATGTACAAGGAGTGTCCCTAGCCTCTCACTCTGATGTGATTTGTTTTCTTTGGGGGATCATACATCTGCGGCCTCCAACCTGGCCTGTTGATTCTGCCTGGGACCTTAACCTGGTGTTATCGGCTCTGGGCAGTCAAACCTTGAGCCTCTTAAGGGGGCCTCAATTAAAGATCTAACCCTGAAGGCCATCTTCCTAGTGGTTATTTGTTCTGCCCATAGGATTTTGCAGGCTCTGTCCTGCAAGGAACCATATCTCTTCTTTTCCAAGGAAAAGGTTTTGCATATGGTCCCTTCTGTAGGAATGGACAGATAAAGGGATACCAGAATCCCCAATATGTAATTGAAGATGGATGAATTTCTTGATATAGAATGTATTTAGAAGTTTGACTTTTCACCTACTTCCTCTTAAATAGAATAGGATGTCATGATCATGAGTGTGTAACCGTTTTTAAAATAGATGGAACAGTGTTAACGCAAGCATAAAGAACATAGGCTATGAACTGTGCAACCATAGTTCATTGTACAGTCACTGCTGACAAAACATAATTTTTGCAACTTTTGCAATTATAAATTTCATCTGATACACTGTAATCAGATCTTACTCTGTAAAAAGAACTTTGGCAACACCTTGTGTTATTTCATGGTTATAATAAATGACTCTTACTTCCTCTTTTTCTCTAATAAAAGGAGCGTTTTAGGAGGAGGAATTTGAATTCAATAAGCGTGGAATTATGCATGTTCATAGACCCGTTTATTGTCTTCCCTCTGAGCTCAAAGAAAGTAACACTTGTGTGTGTGATTGTGTTCTGTATTACTCTCTGCCTGTCTCTCACTGCTTGAGGACCAGAGACCTAAAGAGCCGTGGTATTGTGGTCAGATCACGGAGTTTTCTTCAGTTAGTGCCGTGACTCGGATCTCTGTGTTCCTTCAGCAGTTGGAAACAGCAGACAAGTCTCAAGGACACAGGCAGTGGTTGTGTGAGTATACTAAAGAATTGACAGATATCTGTGTGTATATTGTGATTATAATGTAAAGTCGGTAAGGTTAATTAGAGATCTTAGTTAGATAAGTGAAGTGAGATGGGGCAAGAGAAAAGGAAGCCCTAATTGTGAAATGAGGCGCAAGTTTGGTGAAGCGCCCTTAAGTTAACATTCGATGACTGCCAGTAACCACAGTTTGCCGTTCCCCCTTGGAACATTTCAGTGGGACAAGTTGAGTTGATTACAGTATGAAATATGATTAGATTTAAGCAAATTTCATACCAGTCATGAATGTGCCGTGTATGGTTTAAGGCTGAAAAAGTGCAGCAAGCCACTGACTTTGTGTTTAAAAATCCAGTGTTTAGGATGGATAGTGTAAATATAAAAGAAACGGAAGCTTACAGGGAAAAACTTATATCGTTGCTGTATGACTGTTCCTTACTGCCTGTGGTGTGGTGGTGTCAGACGTTCATCTCAATCAGGTGGTCATATTGCCCTCCTCTAGGCAGCGTGACTCATGGGAGGCCTCGCTCCTGTACAAAGTGGATGTCTGCAGGGTGCTGAAGCGTTACTTTGCAGTGACGCAGCAGTTTTGGTGTTCAGAACAGCTGTTTGTCATCTTCGGTAGACCCCGAAAAGGGAAGGTGGCCTTTAAAACCTCCATTGCTTGCTGGATCTGAGAGGCAGTTGAATCCGCTTATTTGTTGAAGAGAGGCCAAGCGCCCATGGACCTGCGGGCCCACTTAGAGGGCTCAGGCTTCCTCGTGGGTGGAACTAGGGAGGGTTTCTCCTCTGGACACATCTGTAGGGAGGCCACTTGGTCCTCACTTCATTCCTTTGTTTGGCACTACCTCCTGGATCTGCAAGCGAGGCCGGATGCCCATTTTGGGGTATCAGTGTTGCGTGTCGGACATTTGGTTCCCACCCAACATTAGTACTGCTCTGCTACGTCCCACTTGTCTGGACTGGACTGGAGGGATACCCTGGAAGGTGAAATTAGACCCTACCTGCTAATTTTTTTCCCTTTAGTCTCTCCAGTCCAGTCCAGGACTTCCCTGATGATTCAGTTTTTGCTTGAGGTGCTACGCGTTTGCTCCAGAGTTCAAGATCGGGCGAGTGCACTTTCATGTCTGGTCCGATTCCCATGGATTTCAGTTGGTGCATGTTCTTCATGAGGCTAATTGCCTATTTACAACCCCCCCCCCTTAATAATCCAGAAGCAGATTATACAATCAGTTTATTGTCAAACGGTGGCAGCGCGGGTCTGCTGCTTGTTTAGCTTCTAGGTCTGCTTGGAGTGCAGCATTGGGAGGGCAAGGCTTCTGCATGGGGGAGTATATCCTTCATATAGGGGTTCTCTTTTAAAGGGGGCTCGTACCGGGCGGAGATCAGGAGTTTGGGTTCCGTTCTTGTGGTCTCTGCTTGGTGAGTGTCAAATACTGTCTCAGTTCAGTCCACTTGACTGGACTGGAGGGACTATTTTTATTTATTTTATTTTATTCGCATTTATATACCGCATCTTCCAAAGTTCAGATGCGGTTTACAGTTAACAACAATTAACAAAGCAAGTTTGTTTTACATGGAACTTCAAAATGTAACAGAACGTGTTTACAAGGAACATCATATAATGTAGAATAAACAATGTGATAAAATACCAAACAGTGCAATAACTATGTACAAATTTATATATGAATATATATACATGGAATACATGGAAGGGAGGGGACATAGGTCAAAAAGATCATAATGGGTGAGTGCTCTGTGTGTGGGTTAGAGGCTTTTGCATGGAGGAATCCGATTATCTCTTTAACCTTTGTCTAATGTAGATAATGAATTATCTACATTGTAATGTTTGGTAAACAGATACGTTTTCAATTTCTTGCGGAGTTCCATGATCTGTGTTAGTTTTCGTAGCTCCTCTGGGAGGGAGTTCCAGATTGTGGGGGCTATATGAGAAAAGGCTCTGTTTGTTGATTTATGGGCTTTTGTAAAATCTTTCGGGATTTTTAATTTGTTTGTCCTTTTCTGTGTGTAGACTTAGATGGTTCTTCGTGTATTAGGTTACATATCATGGATGGGGCCAGGTCATATAAGGCCTTGAATGATGTTATTATTGTTTTGTAGATTATTCTACTTTGAATTGGTAGCCAATGAAGGGAGGCTAGTATTGGTGATATGTGTTGGAGAGAGTTAATTTTCAATGTGATTCTGGCTGCTGCATTTTGTGCTAATTGCAATCGTTTGATACTTTGTTTTGTTATGCCTATTAGTATTAGGTTGGCAAAGTCAAAATGTGGGGTTATGGTGGCTTGGATTATATTGATAAAGTCTTGTGTAAAAACTAGTGGACGAAGTTGTTTGAGGGTTTTAAGTTTGAAATAGATTTTCTTTATGGTATTGTTGATATGTGTTTCCATCGTAAGGTGTGTATCTAGTATAACACCTAGATATCTTATTTCCTTTTTATTTTGATTTCTTGGTTTTGAAGTCTTATGTGTGATGGAGGGATATAGGATCTGTTCTTGGTCACAATTAGAACTTCAGTTTTAGTGTGATTGATGTGGAGGTTTTGTGCTTTTAGCCAAGTTGTGATTTCATTATAGCAGTCCGATAGGAGTTGAAGCGGTATGTTGGGAATTGTGAATGGAATATACATCATAATATCATCAGCATATAGATGATATCTTACTCCAAATCTTTTGAAAATGTTACAGACTGGTTTTATGTAAATATTGAAAAGTAGAGCTGACAGCGCTGAACCTTGTGGTAATCCAATTTCTTGCTTGTATGTGGTTGAGTTTTGATTTCCAATTCTTACATTTTGTGTTCTATCCTTTAGGTAGGATGAGAACCATTTATGTACTGTAGAGTTTAATCCTATTTGTTTTAAGTTATTGAGCATTATTGTGTGGTGTACGCTATCAAACGCTGCTGATATGTCGATGAAAAGTAGAATGAATGCCTGTTTATGATTGTCAATCCCCTCTTAGGAGCGCATCTATTAGAACTGTGAGGAGTGTTTCCACTCCATGGCGGGGCCGAAAGCCATACTGTTGCTCATCAAGAGGGTAAGATGAGTCTAGAAAATCTTGTGTCTGTAATTGAACTACTTTTTCAATTACTTTGGCCAAAAATGGTATGCTTGAGATGGGTCTATATCAGGGGTCTCAAACTCAAATTGCTTTGAGGGCCAAATGAGGACTTGTAAAGTAACCCGGGGGCTGCATAAGACGCGGGGCCTCATTTGCATAAGGGACCTCATTTGCATAAATATTTGCATAATGTTACCATACACTAACTTTTAGTAAACATGCCTCTTTAATGAGTATGGATAAAGAAAGACTAAAAGATTTAGAAACACGAAGACAATAATTAAACTGGGAACCCCAAAAGCCAAACTTGGAATGTACAACACCACTGTAGAAATAAAACTATAAATTAATTTCCTCTTGTACTAAACAAAGCGCAAACATTAATGATGCACATTTCCCAGAGCTGACATATTCCAGTTAATAAATTCAAAATAAAGAGAGATTTTTCTACCTTTTGTGCATTTTTTTCAGTTGCAATTGTTCCAGCCACTTTCTTCTGGTTTCTTCATGTCTTCTGCTAACTCTCCATCGTCTGCTTCCATTTGCCCTTTCTTCTCTCCTAGTTTTTTTTCCATTCTCTCTCTACATCTGCTTTAACATACTAATCTTTCTCCTTTTTCTCTTTCCTCATTCCTATTTCATCCACTCAAATTTTACCCCTCCATCCTCAATCTCCACTTACTCTCACAATACCTGGCCAATTGTAGATTTGTCTTCTCTCCCAGACAAAATATTTTTCCCCTCTCCATTTCACTTTCCCAGCTCCATCCCATTCTAATCCTCCCCCAACATCAGCTCCCTTCTAGTTCCAGCCCCACCCAGCATCCGCTCCCTTCTAGTCCCTGCATCAGTCCATTTCCAGTCCTATCCTAGCCTCACCATCAGCCCATTTCCAATCCTAGCTCCCTCCCCTCACAGCCCATTTCCATTCCAAGCCCCCCTCCCCATCAGCCATTTGCAGTTCAAGCCCCCTTCCACTCAGCCCATTTCCAGTCCTAGCAACCCCCCCAGCACATTACCAGTCCTAGACCCCCCATAGCCCATTACCAGTCATAACCCCCCCTGCCAATAGCCCACTTCCAGCCCTAACCCCCATTACCCCATTTCAGTCAGCCCCTCCATAGCTCATTACCAGTCCTAACCCCCCCATCAGCCCACCTCCAGTCCTTCCTAACCCCCACCTGCCCATTTCCCGTCCTAGCCCCCACCATAGCCCATTTCCAGTCATAACCCCCCCCTGCCAATAGCCCATTTCCAGTCATAACCCCCCCTGCCAATAGCCCATTTCCTGTCATAACCCCCCCCCGCCAATAGCCCATTTCCAGTCATAAACCCCCCCCGCCAATAGCCCATTTCCAGTCATACCCCCCCTGCCAATAGCCCATTTCCAGTCATAACCCCCCCTGCCAATAGCCCATTTCCAGTCATACCCCCCCCCTGCCAATAGCCCATTTCCAGTCATATCCCCCCCCCCAGGTAAATAAAAAACAACCTGGCTTCTGCTGCAGCAGAAAATCAGCTGTCCCGCGGCCCCTTTCCCTCTGCGCGAGAGCCCTGAGTGTGCTTCCTCTGCGGCATGCTTTTTAAGCCGCGAAGAGAGTATTTCCCTCTCGCGCGGCTTAAGCCTATTCACTTTTCAAGCCTCGCGAGAGGGAAATACTCCCTTCGCGGCTTGAAAAGCACGCCGCAGAGGAAGCACATTCAGGGCTCTCGCGCAGAGGGGAACGGGCCGCAGGACAGAGCAGCAGAAGCCAGTTTTTTATTTTTTTTAAATTGACCGTCGATTCTGCCGTTGCCACGGCGGCAACGGCAGCAGCAGAAGCCGTCGCGGGCCGCACAACCTTCTCCCGCGGGCCGCATGCGGCCCGCGGGCCGCGTGTTTGAGACCCCTGGTCTATATGATGTAGGGGATGTTTTATCCAGTTTGCTGTTTTTAAGGATTGGCCGTATTTGTGCGTGTTTGAGAGATGGTGGGAGGTAGCCTTGTGTAAGTGATAGGTTTACTATTGAGAGGATGTAGGGTAGTAAAATTGGTAGTGTGTTTTTTATCCATGTTACTGGACATGGATCTAGATAAGATGTTGTGGTGTTAAGACCGGTGATGATATTTATTTAGTGTCTCTTTAGTTATGGGATGGAACTCTGACCATTCATCTAGATGCTGGTGTGACGCGTTGATAATGTCTATAGGCATTGATGGCATTTTTGCTTGGTTTTGGTAATGGTGGGCTAAAGTTTGAACTGAGATGTCGGTAATTTCGCAGTCTGTGGTTTGAAGGTTGGTTAGATTTCTGACAATGGAGAATAACTCTCTTGGCCTGTTATATGATTTTGAGAGTATAGGAAAGAGAATTAGCAGGTAAGGTCTAAATTCACCATTGTTTTCTTTTATGTGGTTTTTTTTTTTCGTTTCTTCTGTGTCTTTAAATTCATTGTAAACTGCTCTGATTCCTGTGAAGGGTGGTATAGCAAGTCTGCTATAAACATAAACACGAACATACACAGTGCTGTACAGGTGGAATCTTATGGTCACCCTCTCCCTCTCCCTAAGAGCTCAGGTCTTTTTGAGTCCAGACTTCACACAGTCACAAAGCAAGGTGATGGACTGTAGAGATGAATCTTGAGTTTCCTTCCTTTGCAGCTGAGCCCTAACCATTGCCCTCCCCTCATTATTAACTCTGCATCCTTGCTGAACTTCATAGAGCAAGGCTGATTTTGAAACCAGTCTTAAGTTATGCTTTCTGTGGCCTTTTAGGGGACAGGGATACAAACATCTCTGGTCACTGAATACCAGGCACCTAATTATTTGAAATGATGAGTGCCCAAGCTGCCCTGAGCCTTCCGGAGATGACCAGCCCCGCAGCCAGTCCTGATGATTCCTCCCACGAGGCTGTTTCTTCCATCGCCTCTGCGCCAGCCTGTTCCCCCTCCGATTCAGAGAACCTGAGCCCGGACGAGCTAGAGCTGCTTGCCAAGCTGGAGGAGCAGAACAGGTGAGGCAGTTATTTCCCTCAAGAGCTGCAAAGTGACACTGCACGTTAATGCTGTCTCCAAAATGTTGCCATTATACAAGCATCTCACACTAGGTCTGGCTATGAATATCCAGCTATGGCACCTATAGTTAAACATTGCAGGTTGTTTTTGGTAACTTGTAATTTTTTTTTTGTTATGCGAGGGGCTTGAATTCGCATTGTTCTAGCAATCATGTTAGTCCCAGAAAAATCTACTCAGTCCATGCTGGTTTGTCTTGGACCCTGAGCCCATGTCCATTCACATAGAAAGAGCTGCCCAATTCAACTGAGGTGGTTCTGACTTCCCAAAGTGACTCTCGAGTTGTCAGAGGCACTTCTGTTTGTGTTTTTAGTAATGCTGTTTTTCTAAGTGTTTGGGTTGTGTAACTTTTGATGTTTCATGCAGCCTTGGCAGAAAAGGAGGGCTCTCTCTTTCAGAAGTACCATTCACTCACTAGCTTAATTCCTGCTGTGTTTGCTCTGCGGTGGGTGTGGGAGAAGGGGGAAAGGAGTAAGTCATTTCCTGCCACCGTGATGTCTCCACAGGCTGCTGGAAGCAGACTCCAAGTCAATGCGATCAATGAATGGTTCCCGCAGGAACAGTGGCTCCTCGCTGGTCTCCAGCTCCTCGGCCTCCTCCAACCTGAGCCACCTGGAAGAGGACACCTGGATCCTGTGGGGACGAATCGTGAATGAGTGGGATGAGTGGAGGAAGAAGAAGGAGAAACTGCTGAAGGTGAGGGAGGGTGCAAGGACACGAGGACGTTCAGCTGGCACCTGGCCACTACCACTCATTGCAGGTCTCGAGTGCTTTCCATCATGTCTTGCTCACGCTTCAGTCATATTGGCAACCTTTCCAGTGTGCTTTCTTCTCCTCCTCCAGGAGCTGATCCGGAAAGGGATCCCTCACCACTTCCGAGCCATCGTATGGCAGCTGCTTTGTAGCGCAACAGATATGCCGGTCAAGAACCAGTATTCAGAGCTGCTGAAAATGTCCTCTCCATGCGAGAAGCTTATCCGGAGGGACATCGCCCGCACCTATCCTGAACATGAGTTCTTCAAAGGGCAGGACAGTCTGGGCCAGGAGGTTCTCTTCAATGTCATGAAGGTGAGCAGCAGACCCTTCTCCCTCTCCCTCGCCCTTCCTGCTAGCAAACTGGAGACATTGTAGAAGAATTTTATGGGGCTTTTTTAAATGTTTGCCGCTTGTATCTGCTCTCAGAAGAGTTAACGTTTTTATCTTGAGCATCTTAAGAGTGCAGTTTTCCAAAACTAGGTAAATGGACTTTCTGAAGATTGCCTGTCCTATAAGCCAGTAAAACAGTGCACAGGGATCAATGCACCTAAGTTTACCCACAGGAAAGGTATGTGGGCTCAAAAGCAGAGGCATGGAGTTTTGTCAGGGGAATTGGCATCTGCTTTTTTTCTGTGCTTACAATCAGTGGGTACTACTTGCCCCCCTCCCCCCAATATTAAAGTCGCAAAAAGATGCTGGGTGCATAGGGAGAGGAATGGCCAGCAGGAAGAAAGAGATGATAGTTCCTCTGTGTAAGTCTATGGTGAGACCTCATTTGAGGTATTGTGTGCCATTATGGAGACCGCACCTTCAAAAGGATATAAACAGGATAGAGTTGGTGCAGAGGGTGGCTATCAAAATGGCATATGGGGAAAGACTTAAATATCTCAATATGTATACTTTGGAAGAAAGGCAGGAGAGGAGAGAGAGAGATGTTTAAATATCTCCATGGCAAAAATGCACTGGAGGTGGACCTTTCTCAATTGAAAGGAAGCTCTGGTCGTTGGATGAAGGTGAAAGGGGATAGACTCAGGAGTAATCTAAAGAATTAGAGTGGTGGATGCATGGGACAGCCTCCCAGTGGAGGTGGCAGAGACAAGGACTGTACATGAAGCCAAGAAATAATGGGACAAACACAGATGATCTCTAAAAGACAGGAGGTTAATCTTTAATCTGGATAAGGCTGTATAGTCTTCATCTTCGTCACTCTTCTAGGGGTCTGCATGTGCTTTCCTTCTGAAGGAAGTACCCTGTACTTCCTAGGGCTGGATTTAGGCATAGGCACATGCTAATGTGCCAAATTCTGAAGGGGCCAGAAATGGGCTTGGGGCTCCCCTTCCCTACTAGACCTGTCTGTGAGCACCATAATCTTAAATCTGGCCTGCTCCCTGAAAGCTGCCTCCAAAGGAATCATTTTATGATTTTTCTTTCCATTCAGGTAGATAAGCTTTTACCTGTATGATGGATGACTGACCTGGCAGGAGGGTTGGGTTCATCTCTTAGCGTGATCACCCTTCAGCTCATTCATTGGGTACTAAAATTAATAGCAGAGAGTAGATTAGATTTGTACTTTGGAGGATGTGAAGGAGTCTACAAGACCTCCCTTTAGCAGTCTGAAGAGGCATTTCCAGTCACCATCTACCTGTGAGAGGAACCAGTGACCTGTTAGTCAGTGCAGCCTAGCAAAGATTGACTTGTATCTTGTTTACAGCGAAGCCCCTAGATTGTCCCTTCTGTCTTTTGCAGGCTTACTCCCTAGTGGACCGGGAGGTTGGGTACTGCCAGGGCAGTGCTTTCATCGTGGGCTTGCTGCTCATGCAGGTACGTGTGCAGAAAGACTTGACAGCTTATGTACATGATGCCGAGAGTAGACCAACCAGCGCATCGGAAGCCCTCATGAAGTCTGCTGCTGGTCTTTTCAGCCCCAGCCCTCTGCATTTTTGCCGGAGTTGCCATTGGTGGGTGTAACCCCTACATATCATGTTTTGTTTTGCCATCTTGAACACTTGAGTAGCCAACTAAATGTAACTGCTGGTGGCCGTGATACTTTCTTTTTTAAATTAAAATTTAAAAGAAAATCTATATATATTTTTTTTTGTGAAAAATAAACATGAATTTGAAAACTACGAATGGGTCTTATACAAATGCAGCATATGCAATCCTAGCAGGAAGATAATAGAAAAGAAAAGGTTAGATTACAACATAACAAAGAACCGTTCCTTTCATGATTGCATTAAGCAGGTATATATTATTGAAATTATATTGTGTATTCTGATAATTTTATGTAAACCATATATAAAGATGAATATAAATAAATATTATAGTCCTTATCGTCCAGCAGACAAGTTCAGACAAATGGGTTATGCCCCTCAACCAGCAGGTGGAGACAGAACAAAGGCCTGTGAGCTTTGCCATATATGGGACACTGTACACTACCTACCCTTCTGTATTCTCTGTCTCCAGATGGTGACGGGAATATCATGCAGTGGAGTTCTGCAAATCAACGGAGTTACCTGTAACAGGAGTTCTCCGTGGACAGCAGGATAAGTCAGCCACAAATACCCACCCACCTCCCCTGGGAAGGGGTTCGGCCTACATCCTGGTGCCCACCTCCTAGTGGCAAAAGGCTCAGCTAGTGATGTACTGGCTAGCTAGGGGCGGGCAGGGGGTGGGGCCAGTTGGCCCATGCTCAGAAGGGCGAAAAGCCCTTCTAAGCTATGGAGTACTTCCGTCTCGGTGTCGTTGGATGACATCATCACGTGTGACCGACTTATCCTGCTGTCCACGGAGAACTCCTGTTACAGGTAAGTAACTCCGTTTTCTCCTAGGACAAGCAGGATGAGTCAGCCATACGTGGTGCCTCCCAAGCTGATCTGCGCTGTGGTGGATGGGGGAAGGCCGAGACGCTGCATCAGGGCTGGCATGTGCCCTTGTGGTACAGCATGTTGCAACAACATGTAGGCCTGTGGTGGTGATGCGCGCATGTGCAGTAGCAGCGTTGTCAGAGGGTGCAGTTACATGGCACCGTACAACGGCTGCAGTCGTGAAGCACGCATGTGCAAAGGGTGTAGTTACAAGGCACACCTGTGCGGTAACAGAACTAATAAGAGGTTGTTTTGGGTTTTTTGCAGTCTGTTGCAAAGCCGATAGTGTAGCAGGATAACAGGACTGGGAACAGCTGCTCGTCCCAATCCAAGCATTGGGGAGCCTGTGTCCTTGGGGAGACATGACCTCGATTGGCCACTGTTGGAACAGAATACTGAGCTTGATGGGCCATTCTGGCCCAGTATGGTATATAAGGCAGCCGTGGTAGTGCCACAAAGGTGATATGAGGTTGACCTAAGCCCACAGTGTCCATAAGTCAGTTACGGGCCCGGGCGGCATGCAGAGGTGGCAGTCCAGATTGTTGGGACCGCCTAGCCGACAAGAACTCACGACCTTATCCTTCTCGATATGGTTACTGCACGAGGTGCATAAATTACAGCTGGTGTTCTTGGACGGTGTGTACCGGTGCCTGGGTGATGTAATAGTCCCTGTTGCAAGGCAGATGTGTGTTATATGAGCAGGACGCAGGGAGGACCTCTGGGGATGCGTGCAATGTGTGCGCGCCACTGGCCTGGCATGAGCCCCTGCCTGTATCCGGGCAGATGGTAGAGTGATTTGCCCAGGCCACAAGGAGTGCCAGTGGGGCATGGTTAATAGACTGCTGCACTAACCACTAGGCTACTCCTCTCAGATGGAGATGCCGGTGGAGTCCATAGGGTTGTAGTCCGCTGGGACTGAGCAGCCAGGCTTGGGCACTGTTCAGTGTATGTCCTGATGTCCTGGGCATGTTGTTGCGTAGGGCTGTGAAGCTTTCCAGAGCATCTATGAGAGAACTTTCTTGGGGATCTATTCCAGATCATAATGTCATGGCATGGCAGTGGACTGTCAAGAGCAAGAGCCTCATAAGGGGTACTTATATGTGACAGGTCCTGGATAGATTGCTTTGTTGATATTGTTTTTATAAAATCAACCAATTGATCTGTTCTCTTGTGGGAGGTTTCTGCCTTCCTGCCCAAGGGGGCGGGGGGGGGGGGGTGGTTGGACCTTCAGAAGGCTAGGTCATCCTCCCTTCATGAAGTAAGGAGCCAGGTTGATCACGATGTAAGTCCTCCTTGACTGGGGATGACAGAGCCTGTCACTTTCTGTAGTGAGAGCCTGTGAGGCAAGGATGACTCCTGGTGGCCTGGCATCACCTGGCTATCAAAGAAAGGAGGAGCCCCTAGGTGTCAGTCAAAGTGGTTTACATATAACTTAGATTTGGTAATGTATGGTGAAGTCTAGAGTTGGCAATATACATTAAGCAGGGGTAGGCAAATTGTTCCCAGGCAATAATTAAGTATACCTCCACTCCGGCCGGTGCGATGACCTGGGTGGTGGTGGAGGGTTCCTTGAAATGTACCTTGTTCTATGTAAGGTCGTGTTCTGTTATCCGTATACCCTGTTGATCCTCGGGATTGTGGCATATCAGGCATATCAAATAATAGATGAACGGTAGGGGCCTACTTGCAATGCTTGTGGCCCTTTTATGCAACCCTACCCAATGGGCAAGGTGCAGAGGCATTGATGAGGCCTGTGGAGTGCCTTAGTAGCAGTGTGTGTCTTGTATCTGGTCCATGGACAGTCTAAGCCTGTTTTTCTGCCAAGATGAACCTGTGGTCCCAATAGGAAGGGCTGTGGGGAAGCCTTGGGTGCTAGCCATAGGCCGTCTGGTCTGCCATGGGTATATCTCCCCTCCCATTGGACACTGCATTCCACTGGGGTTCAGGGTTCCAATACCAGGATTCTGACCCCTGCACTAATTTAGGGATGAGTGCTATTACTTTAGCCCCCAGGCTGTTGAGGACATGCACTGTGACCAACTGTGTATAGTGCGGCACATTAAGGCGGGAAACTGAAACGGGCTTAGCCAGAATGGTTTGTGGCGGGGTGATGCTAGAACCTGGGTTCCCTTGCGGAGCCAGTGTTTTCTCTGCACCCAGCACAGGGCGGGCTCCAAGGCTGGTCACAGCTGCAGAGTACGTTGAGGTGGGAGCTAGTCCTGGTGCTGCCAGGATAGGCCAGGGTGAATCTCAGAGGCAGGATCTCCATGCTAATTCAACAGTCTTCCCAGGGACTCCATATTAGCCCTATGGACTCCCTAGTGGTTCACTGAAGACGAGAGACAGGAGGTAGACTCGAGTCTGCCACTGGATTACACCAGGGGTTTCATGGGGTTCGCCGCTGCCTCTCCCTCTATTCGCAACCCAGGGGATGCCAGTATCCCCAGTCTCTAGGAGCAGTGGAGTCTGAGGCTGGAGTAAGGAAGAGACTCCTTGTTGCACTGGTCTGTATGCTGCAGATGAGTCATCACTGCTCCATGAAATATGCCTTCATGGCCGGTATGTTCTGAGACTCCGCATGGTGGTATCAGGGCTGACCTTTGAGAGCAATAAGGGGTACTGCCCGCATTCAGCTTGTTATTCATCTCGGACCTCTATGCTGAAGACAATAGCCTTGTAGGGAAGAGGGTTGCGACCCTGTGGGCCCCAGTAGTGGTTGTGAGGACCACCATGAGGCTTGCTTGGGCTCGGGTTCCTGTGGTGGATCACGTGTGTGGATGAACGAACCGGATTGCCATTTGTGCTGTTGTGCATTTCCTAATGCCGATAGCCTTTTTTGTTGGTAGGCAAATGGCCCATGTGTCAATCCCTGCATCTATCTGTTGACAATGCGGGGATACATTAGACCTCTTTAAGGTCTTGTGCATCATTTCAGCCTCACGGACGAGGCAAGGGAGCCATTGTTAGAGGGGAAAGTGAGACATAGAGGTTCCTCCCAATGTGAAGCGACTGGAGCATTCGCAGTCCGTAGAGGAAGCATGGGGAGCCAGTGGCTTGGGGGCCCCTGCAGTCCATTGAGGAAAAGCATGGGGCCCCCTGCCATGGGGCTGCTTGCGTTTATCTTACTTGTTGTTGTTGAGACAGTAGATGGTGGTGATGTCTCATTCCCCGAGGCATCTGATCTGCTATGTGCCACTGAAGGTAGTGAGTTGACCCCTGGCCAGGTGGGAGCCACTGCCTTCTTTCTGGCTAACAGGATTAGGTGAGGTTCTGTTTGAGACCCAGTGCTGATATGTGGCAAGATTTGATCATTCAGGAATCTGACCCTTGACCCAGATCATTTGGGGATCTGACCTTGACCCATGGCACCCTGAGAGTCTGAGTGGTCTCGAGGGCCGATGGCTACAGTCATGTGAACAGCCTTTAAATGAGAGTGGTCTTCTTCCCACCAGGAGATGGCGCCATCCTAGGGATTCAGAGCGGGCAACTATGTGTGTTGGAGCACGAGCAAGCCTCTGCGCCGTGTGGCGTGGCACTCCAGGGAGAGGAGGGAGGAGCCGATCTGCCCGCGAAGCATTGGCGCCTCGCTGCTTTATAGGCAGTGGCTGTGGGAGACGCCCTGGAGAAGAGCCCATCAGGAGGGGAGCTTGGGTGCCGGGGATGGAAGAATAGAGTGCCCGATGCTCAACAATGACCGGCGCAAGAAGAAGTGCTGGAGGCCTTGATAAGCCTGGCCTGAGGTCCTCCCTCCAGGCAGCTGCCTTATCTGTGCCTGTGCATGAGGTCAGGCCACGCCTGAATTGTCCACGCCAGAGGACTGACCGCTTGTGGCGCTCAGTCTTATCAATGTAGGTTTGCCTTGCCTATGTGGTGGTGGCTCTGGGCCAAAGATTTCTCTCTGCCCTGGTGAGGGGGTTCCGCCTTTATGGCACTTCAGTGCCATGTGAGCTCTTTGCTGGAAGTTGGAGCTGCCCTCTGTGGACGCACTTATATTGACATATTTAAGACGCACTGGAGCATGACTGACTTGCGGTTGTCAGGGAGCTATGCTGTGCGTGGTTCTCAGGCAGTTGTTTGATGTTTTATTTTATTGTCCTAGCTCCCTAAGACTGATAAGGGCCGGTCAGGAGGGGAGCTGCACGCGGTACAAGCAGCGGCCGTGGCGACAGCCACTGGAGGTGTGAGGGGCCCAGGATTGGCGCCGAGGAGCTCATGGTCAGCGCCGTGGCGATCTTGGTGCTGAGTCAGTCGTGCTGCTGAGGCTGAGGTAGATGATGCTTCGGAGTGGCCTCCGGTGATGTTGTGTCGGGAGGAGAGGCATCAGAGGCCTCCACCAATAGCGATACAGATGCTGAGTCACTTCCTGGCATGGCAACTTGCATCCAACCTACCAGCACCATCTCAGCGCCGAGGGCAGAGTTGTGCCTGAATTCTCCATGGACGAGCAGGGTCGGAGATGGCCTAGTAAGGAGGCAATGAAGACTGTGATGCAATGCAGCCGCATCTCCAGATGGGCCCCTGCTACCGGGAGTCGGGAGGCTACTGGAGGCTCGCAGCTGGGGATGGAGGCTCATGGCACATCCCGAGCTGCGGTGGGAGTAGCGGCGGCAGTGACACTGCAGCAGGTGTAGCGGGCAGTGATTGACCCTGCTCCTGGGCCAGGAGTGTTTGCAGGTTCCACGCGGCGTTCGAAGGGCTTACATAAGGGGCATCTGTGTATTGCCGGCCAGCCCGGCCAAGCTTGCGACTGGGGATGGAGGCCTTATAGGCACATCCCGAGCGGCAGCAGAGATCCATAGCACACGTGCTGTTCCGGCTGGAGTCCAGAGGATCTTCAGGATACCTGCATCTTCAGGATACCTGCACAAGAATTCCAGCCAGCTCCCTTTGAGGCACACCCTCAGCGGCGGCAGAGCTGGCGGCGGTGTGGCAGTGTTGCACAAAGGTACGTGAGCCGCGTGCCCCCATGCCCCTGGGTCGCAGCAGCGATAGATATTTTCTGCCGCCTGCTGAGAACACATGGCTGGTCTGGGATTCAGCCCTTTAGACAAATAGGAACAATCTGAAGCGAGAAGCTTGAACAAGGCATTAATTTCAAGTTTAAAACTGATAATACATACATTGTCAGATGAGAAGTTTTTCCCTAAGTGATTTTAAAAGTTTAGATTTCGGTGGAGAGTAGCAAAGTCCGTCTTGCTGGCAAGGCGGAAGAACTGAAAACTGGCTAGCTAGGGGCAGGCAGGGGGGTGGGGCCAGTTGGCCCATGCTCAGAAGGGCGAAAAGCCCTTCTGAGCTATGGAGAGTACTTCCGTCTCAGCGCCGTTGGATGACGTCACCACGTGTGGCTGACTCATCTTGCTTGTCCTAGGAGAACTGGATGTGCTCCTGGGCCCTGTTGAGAACATGAAGTGGGGTGGGGGAGGGAGAAGAACAGGAGATAATGGTGATAATGAAGTGGAAAATTTGAATTATCGGATCAACTTGTTTCACCTCTAAGATCAGTTACAACTTTTAGAGAAGGATGTGAATTGTGTCCTTAAGTTGGATGTTGATAAGTTTGTGACTTATACAGTGTCAGAGGCGTAGCAATGGCTTGTTGCAGGTGATTCAAAGAATCAGTCGCATAGCGAGGTCTGGTGCTTGCTGCTGTTACTTAGTTCCATATCCTGACCTTACTTCCTCTCTTTTTCATGATTTTGAGATTGATAATGGCACCATCTAGCATTTTAGCGCAATCTGCTGTTAAACCTCAGCTGCGTTGACCTGGTTTCCCAGCGCATCCTTGCCCTGTAGGTTTTGCTCAGTGTTTCTTCCAGATGGGCGATGTCGAGCAACCTTCTGTTTCCAACCCCTCTGCAGATGCCCGAGGAGGAGGCCTTCTGTGTGTTTGTACGCCTAATGCAGGAGTACCGCCTTCGGGAGCTCTTTAAACCAAGCATGGCAGAGCTGGGTCTCTGCATCTACCAGTTTGAGTACATGTTACAGGTAAGGGTAGTAAAAAGCAGAGCTCCAGGGTGTGGGCTGATGGGTTTTTTTTCAACACGCATGCCAGGAGGATGCCATGCTTTCATTATTCTCTGTGATCCTGGAATAGTGACACTCAGTTGGCAATGCTTCACATGCTTCTTGATCGCTGACATTTGGCTCTGCAGTGCCTTTCATCTGGCTGTTATCAGGGAGACATCACTTGCCACTTCTGTATTTCAGCTTTCCCCTGCTAACTCTGCCTGGGGAACCAGTGGGTGTGGCACAGCCCCCTTCTGCCTTCCATTGCCTCTCTCTTCAGGAATCCTGCATGCATCCCCTTGTTTCCTCCATCGTTATATAGACCAAGTGTTGTAGTGGCCTGTTGTGTTTCTGCAAGGATGTGTCGCAGTACATCGGAAGCACGGCCAACCTCGGCCACTCTGAGAAACCTGCAGGGTGACGGAGGTCGGGTAGCAGGCTGGCTGTGTGCACAGCCAAGGGGGACCCTTTTCTCAATAGATGCACAAAGGAAGCATGTCTTAGACCCTGTGAATATTTTTTTTTAAGTTCAGCCTTTTTGCTGCTGCTAGTGGGCTTGTTTACAGTTCTTGGGAAAAGTTTGGCCAGGCACTGACTCATCACGATTAACACCACCCTTCTGTACTGTTAGCCAGGTATCACTATGGGGGGTTGTTTGTGCTCCTGCAGTGCGAGGACATTTTGTAAAATGAGAAATCTTGTTTCAAAATCCGTTTTATGAAAGGATTGTGGGGTGGTAGGGGGGGGGGTCCTCCTCCTCCTCCTCTTCTTTTTTTTAAATTTTAAATTAAGTGCCGTCAATTCATGCTGACTCCTAACCATCCAGCAACCCCTGGGTTTTCTTGGCAAGGTGTAACGAAGTAGATTGCCAGGCCTTTTTTTCCCCAAGACAATGAACGGTAAAGTGACTTGCCCAAGGTCACAAGGAGTGCCAGAACTGAACCCTGATCTCTTGGGTACTAGGCTGTTGCTCTAACCACTAGGCTATGTCTCCACTCCCTCCTTTTCCTTAGTGACACATTTATTATTTAGAAAACTTTATATACCACAATCCTGACAACAAGGTCATCCAAAGTGTTTTAATAATTATTCAATTACATTTATAAAACATAAAAAAACATTAAAAACATTAAAAAGAAAAAGGAGCAAAACTAAGTCATACAAACATAAAAATCACTTGCTCATTTCAGGGGCAAGAACCCACCATTAATGCACTGATTACCACTTAACAGTACTTTAAGGGCAAGAATGTTTTCAAATGAGTAAGGACTTTTCACAAAACAAGTATCTCAATCTGATATTCTGACATATGCTTTTTTCCCATTTTCCTCTCTCCCAGGATCAGTTGCCAGAGCTGAACATCCACTTCCGGTCTCAGAGCTTCCACACGTCCATGTACGCCTCCTCCTGGTTCCTTACACTTTTCCTCACCACTTTCCCTCTGCCCGTGGCCACCAGAGTCTTTGACATCTTCATTTATGAGGTAAAAGCGCCCCACCAACTGCAAAGTCTGAAGAATAGGGAAAAAGGGGTTGGAGTGGAGAAATAGCTGCACCCCTTGTGTCAAACTGGGTCTGCAGTGTCTGAAATATCAGGGAAGGGGGCAGAGGAGTATCTGAACTTCCTTTCTCTAGCTGTCTCTGAGATGCAAGGAAAAATCTCGTGGTATTGCTGGCAGGATAAAGCAGGTGACACTGTGCTTGCATATGTCACCAGTGAGACCCCCACCTTGTTGGTCTTTGTGAGACGGTCAACTTGCAGATAAGCCATCGGGTTTTGGTTGCCCCAGGCCCTGGGCCGCGGCACCCGATAGGGAGAAGTGCTGCTGCCGGCTGAGAGCTGGAAGGTCTAGGAGCTCAAAGCTCAGCCCCTTAGTCAGAGGAAGCACTGGAACCATTCTGAAACAAGAAGCTTTGGACATAGGATTAATGGCAAGTTTTAAATCATATATACATACGCATAAAAGATGAGAATTTTTCTTAATTGTTTTAAACAGGTTAGATTTCATTTGGAGAGTAGAAACGTCCGTCTTGCTGGCGAGGCGGAAGAACTGAAACTGGCTAGCTAGGGGCGGGCCGGGAGGTGTGGCTGACTCATCCTGCTTGTCCTGGGAGAACTTTTTCCCTTCTGGAACATAAAGAGGGTAGACATGGCTCAGAGGAGGGCTACAGAAATCATATCGGGATTGAAACATGCAAAATATACTTGCTGAAGGAAAAGGAGGGGGACATGATTGCCACATTAAAATATCTGACAGGCTGCAGTTAATCATAGAGTTCTATACAAAAGGAATTTCAAGGATAAAGAGAGGGTGAAATTGAAGGAGAGAAGGTTCAGAGGAAACATGACGAAATACTTTACTGAGAGGGTAGTAGATGCCTGGAGGTGGTGAAAGTCTGTACTCTGGCAGGAGTCAGGCATGCCTGGGGATAAATACAGAGGGTAGCAGTAGGACTGGGGTTGGAAGGCTGCACTATTCTAATCTCCCGAGCGCAGAGGCAAGGAGATAGTTGAGGAGGACGAAACAAAGGCCACTGAGCAGACAGGTTGCTATGAGCAAGCTACATTTCCCCAGAAACCAGCTGCATCAGTCTCAGCAGATTGGCCTTGGCCGTTGCTGTCAGTGGATATTCAGGCAGCAGCCTTGCTAGTTCTGATTATTACAAGGCTAGGTGATGAGGGAGAAGGAGCGGCGGTCGGTGGTCAGTTAAACATGGGAGCCAAATGCTCCTCTGCCCAGGAGAGCACAGAACAGAACAAAACAGGAAGATGGCAAGAAAAGATTTGGATCATTCCACGTTGTGCAACTTAAAGCTCTTTCCCAGGCCTGGTGCATCCAGACATCCCCCCCACACCCAGAACACATGAACCATCTCCCTCCTGCCCAGCCATACCTCCTCCCAGCTGCCCATTTAATCACCTGCCTTGGATTGAAGTGTGAACTGTTCTGTTGATGCAATTGCTTGAAAGGGTGACTCCAGTAGCCTCAGGAACCTGGTGTCTCTTTCCTTCTTTTCAGGGCCTGGAGATCATTTTCCGAGTGGGGATGGCGCTTCTGCAGTTCAATCAGATGGAGCTGGTGCAGCTGGACATGGAGGGCATGTCTCAGGTCGGAATTCACGTATCAGTACAAATCCAACAGTACTTTATATTCACAGCCGTATGTGGTGTGTATTCACCTCCTCACCCGGCTGCTTAATGCTGTTTCAGCCCTGGCCACTGCCATGCCCATGGAGGAACAGGGATATTCTGGGCCATCCTGTACTCTCATTAGAGAAGCGGGGCAGTGCAGGATTCCTTTAGTGGGGAGGAAGCCCTTCTGTCAGCAGACTTCACTTTAGGCCAGTGTCCCTCAGCCCCAACTGGACAGCAGGAGCCCACAGAGATGACAGCAGATAGACTGCAAAGCCCATTCAGGATTGTCCAGTCCTGTTGCTTGGATTTACATTATCATTGCTGCTTCACTACACTTAACATAAAGAACAGCTGACATGTTTTTAACGGCCTGATTCACTTGGGCTTTGCTTTCCAAATGAGTTATCCTTGTCAGCAGATTGAAATAGTTTCCTGCCTCTCCACTGCCCACTAACCCCCATCATGAATATTTTGCTATTATGCCTAGGATTAAGGTGGTTTCATTTGGTAAGTGAATTCTCTAATCGCCCCACAGTACTTTCAGAAGGTGATTCCCAATCAGTTCGACAGCTGTCCAGACAAACTCATTCTGAAGGCGTACCAGGTCAAGTACAACCCCAAGAAGATGAAGCGGTAAGTAGTCTGACTCTGGCTCTCTGGAGCTTTCTCTTGGGACATGGAACCTCTTTATGGTTACCATATGGCTCCAGGTTGGACCAGTCATTATTTTGTTCCATGACACACTGGAATTCAGAGTTTTTTCTGTTCTTGGGGGGAGGGAGGGGAATCAAACATGCAAGTACAGAGAGCGCTGTAGCCTCTGTGTGCTTAGCACTGCTTGCTGTCTGCTCTTTTGTTATTTGCCAGCTCTGACTTGGTTTTGCTGCCTGCGTATGTGTAACTATTAGTAGTAGTAGGGAACTCTGCATATGACCAATACTGCTTTAGACCTAGCTGGTATCGCCCAGTTATATGTGAATTTTTAAAACTGTACCTATGAAATTTCCCTGAGTGAGGACAGCCATACCGATTCATTCATATGTGTGTTTTGTGTGTGATGTCACAAGAGGCAGTATGGAGAAGTGAAATTTACTGAATGAGACATGACTTGTGGCTCTCTTCCTAACATAACTACTTTTAGGGACTTTTTTATAAAGCATGTAAAACAAAATAATGGCTCGACAGGGGCATCTGCTTAATGCCTCTCAAGAATGAACAGGAAGTTACTACAGGGACATCACCTTCTGTTTCAAGATTCTGTACAGTTGACGGTCACCCCTGATTGATTTAGGGGAGGATGTGGATCTCTCTGGCTTGTCAACTGGGTTTTTGTCTATCTCTTGAAATATTGCAAAGTGTGTGATTATAATCCCATTGTGTTTACTAAAAAATACACAATCACGCATGTGCACACACACACACTTTATATGTCATAACTGAAAATGAATTTCATTACTGATAGATTTTCTGCATGCTTTTGCATACATTTAAACCATAATGCCATGTTTGGAAATTGGTTTAGAGAGGGAAAGAGTATGATTTGCAGTATATGTTGGGGTGGGGACTACATGGTTAAGTTTATTTATAGAAAAAAGCTTGGAATTTCAGTAGCCCACATAGGAACTGTTCTTGGATACAGACAGTTCAACGGCACATGAGGGCCACAAGGCCCTTCTAGTTTACAGGTACTTCTTGTTGCACTGCTCTAGAAGCCATGTGATCTCTGGCTTTTTCTTTACTTTTTTGCGGCTAAGAAAGAACTCTTGCAGATTTGGGCTTTTTTTAGTTACTTTGCTTCCACCACTTCTACTGGAAGTGATATTCCGGAGCGAGAAAAAGGCATTACACACCAGGGTGAGCCACCACAAACACCAGCACACCTGTGGGGCAACAGGGATTTAGCTCAGGCCTTTCTCAGAAGTTCAAGGCAAGTTACATTCAGGTAGGCAGGACTAGCTGCAGAGTCTGAAGAATCATGAGAAAAGAAAGGCAGACTGGGTCTACAGTGCCCGAAATAGGGAAGAAAGCAGAGGAGCTTCTTTCACTATCTGTCTCTGAGATGCAAGAAAAGGATCTAGTGGTATCACCAGCAAGATAAAGGAGGTGATATTGCTCTTGTATTGGTTACTGGTGAGACTCTGCCTTGAGTATTTGGTTCCCTTCTGGAAGCCGAACCTTCATAAAAATGTTGAAAGGGAGACATGGCTCAGAGATGCTACAAAAATAATACCGGGACTGCAACCAGGACACACTTTCTCCAGCTTACATGTGTGGTGGTTTTGTTTAAAAAAAAACCAAAAAAACGACATGGAAATTGAAGGTGAAAGTAGATCCTGTCTGCTAATTTTCTTTGCTTGAGTCCCTCTAGTCTAGTCCAGATGTGTGGGTTTTGCTCGCCTACCAGCAATTGGAGACTGAGAACGACTGGTTTGATGATGTCACCCTATAAGGGTCCTGGTCAATAAGGGTCCTGGTTAGAGGCTCCTCAACTCAGTTTGTCTATAACAAAGCAGACTCCACCAACACTGCTTATGAAACATCATTATTATAACCAAGCAGTAGAAACATCCAAGAAACAAGCCTTCAGCTAGGGGCCCAGGGACATCGGAAGAAAATAAAGCACCCCGCTCCCCAAGAGACCCCTTTGCAAGGGCATCAGAGCACAATACAATTTTGTCATTGTGAGTTCAGAAGGAAAAATAGGAGTAAAAACGTTTCTGCACTTTCCAGGACTCGACTGCCACAGGCATAACAGATAGATAGACCAATAGAAAAGGGCAGTTTCTGGGCTGGAGAAAGAAAATTAGCAGGTAAGATCTAATTTTACCTTCCTAATCATCCCTCCAGTCTAGTTCAGACACGTGGGATGTAACAGAGCAGTACCTAACGGGGACAAGAGAACCCAACCAACAAAACTCGTACCCCAGAACTAGCATCGCTTTTCGCCTGGACATCCAGATGGTAATGCAGAGTAAAGGAGTGCAGTGAAGACCATGCTGCTGCTCTGCAGATATCTAGCGGTGGCACTAAACCAAACTCTGCAGAAGAAGATTTGAGCTCTTGGGCCGACCTGCAAGAAGATAAACCAACACAATAGATTCCTTGAGCCACCTAACTATGGATGCTTGCCTTATTTATTTATTTAAAGTTTTTTCTATACCGCACTTTTTAAAATCAGCTCGGTTTACAATTACAACATATTTGTACAGTCCCGGGCTAGCTGGTATCGTACTTACAGTGAACAGGATTTGCAACTTGGGTTAACTGGGGTAACTATGTACAGGCTACACAGCTAGGCGGTGTGGCTGCTCCTTTAGATAACTGTATACAGGTTACGCAGTCTGGCCACTGAGGAGCGATGGCGACCGGGGCTGCTTGGCCACTATTTACACACTTAGGTGACTATTTACAAGTACATACCCGGAGGGTGTCAGAGCTGCTTTGCCGGGCTGGGTCTGTGTATTGGGGGGGTTGTCCTGGTGGTTGAGTGTGCCTGGTTGTGGCGTGTCCCCTTTGTGGGAGTAGTGCTGGAGGAAGAGGTAGTGTTTCTGTGCCTTCTTGAATTGGGTGATGTCAGTGATGGACCAGATGGAGGGCGGGAGGGCTTTCCAGCATGAGGGTGCATAGTACACGAAGGTTCTGTTTCTTGTTGCTTGAGAACACTTCGCGATTTTGCTGGGGATTCTCAGTGTGTTGACAGCGGCTGACCTTCTGACTCTGTTTGGGGGAGTCAGGAGGATGAAGTCGGTGATGGAGGAGGCGGTGAGGCCATTGATGGCCTTGAAGGTTAGCAGTAAAATTTTAAAAGAGAGTCTGCAGTGTACTGGCAGCCAGTGAAGCCTTAGAAGCTGCCTCTCTCTTATGTGGCCATCCAAAGAGCACAAAGAGATGAGCCAATCTCTGGAATTACTATGGTCCGTAGGTACTATCACAGTGCATGGCTCATATACAATTTGTATAAGGAGCAATACTCTGGGTTCTCACCATCCCTTGCGAACAACAAAAAAGTCCCTGGCAGGTTTACATGAAATGCTGAAACCACCTTGGGCAAAAAGGAGGGAACAGACTGAATGACCACCTTTTTCCTTGGATGATATAAAAAAAGACTCCCGACATGACAACACCTGCAACTCTGAAATCCTTTGAGCTGAACAAATGGCCACCAAAAATACCATTTTCAGGGTAAGATCTTTTAGAGTAGCTTGCAACAGGAGCTCAAATGTTGCCGTAACCAAGGTTGAGAGAACCAAATTAAGATCCCATGGTGGAGTCACTACACACGCTGGTGGACGGACTTGCTTGGCCCCCCCCCTCAAGAAACATACCACATTCGGATGGGAGGCTAGGGAAACACCCTGAATCCTTCCTCTGAAACAGGTTAATGCCACTACCTGCACACACAGAAAATTGCTTGCAAACCCCTTTTCAAGGCCCACCTGCAAGAATGCCAAAATCACTAGCAAAGAAGCAATGAAAGGATGAAGTACTCTGTCCATGAACCAACCTTCAAGAAGTCGCCACACCCAGATATAAACGAGAGATGTGGACTTCTTGCGCGCACGTAACAACAATGAAGCGATGACCTGAGAAGAATAACCCGTCTTTCTCAACCATGCCTTCTCAATAGCCAAGTTTTAAATGAGAACCGACCCACATCTATCATTAGAACTGGCCCCTGAGACAGAAGATCTTCCACTACCAGCAAGGGACCATGGATGCTCCACCACCAGATGAACCAGATCCATATACCATGGTCTCTGAGGCCAGTTGGGTGCCACAATCATCACTAGACCCCAATGAGCTTCCACCTTCTGGACCACTTGTCTTATGAGAGGCCATGGCGGTGAGATATACAACAGACACCCCCTTCCCCCCCCCCTGCCCTTGAGGCCACCTTTGAGCCAACACATTGATATCTTTGGACATTCTTTCCCATCTCTGACTGAAAAACTGACCCACCTTGACATTGACTGCGGACACCATGAGATCCATTATCGGTGTCCCCAGCCCTGCACAATCTGAAGAAAACCAGACTCTGTCAGAGACCATTTCCGTGGATCCTACAGATTTCTGCTGAGGAAGTTGGCTTACATATTCTCTTTGCCTGCCACATGAGCTGCCGACAGAGCCACAAGATGCGCCTCCGCCCACTTCAGCAGCAGTGCCACCTCCCTTGCCAACTGGCAACTCTTGGTACCTTCCTGGCAATTGATGTAGGGCACCCCCAATCACATTGTTGAACATCCTTCACCACGTTGAGGTGAACCAGGGGAAGAAAGGCCTTGAGTGCCAGGAATATCGTTCTTGTCTCCAATCTGTTCATTTGACCAACCACTCTCCTCCGCCGACCCCTGCCCTTGAGCCATCTTGGGACAGAAAGTGGACCCGCCCAACCTGTTAGACTGGCATTCGTCTTCACCACTATCCAGTTGGGGATTTCGAGAGGTACACCCCTCAACACGTTGCTTGAGTGATGCCACCATTGGAGACTCGGGCATCAGTCAGCAGTGATAAGCTCCTCCATAATGATTGCCTCTGAGCCGACCACTTGGTCAAAAGTGCCTATTGGAAAGTGCGCATATGCGCCCTAGCTCAGGGTACTAATTCCACAGTGTCTGCCATGGATCCCAACACTTAAAGATAATCCAAGCTCGGAGAACCAATTTTTGTAAATACCCTATTCACTATGGCCCTTTGGCATTCTTACCCCCCTCCCCTTGTTAGCTATTTAATTTGTTCCTCAAACTATGTAAACCGCTTTGATTGAAGGATAAGGTGGATAGAAAACTTGTTAAATAAATAAATATTTACACATCCCGATTCGGCCCAACCATGTCGGATGTTTTCTGTTCAATGTAAACCACGCTGATGTCTAATAGTGCGGTATATAAGAATTGTTAATAAAATTAATAAATAATAAATAAACCATCAATACTACCTGCGTTTTGCAGTTCCCTTCGGTCATTTTTAGTTTTAAGCCCTGCTGTTTGGTCTCGCCACAGCCCCCAGGACTTTCATCAAGGTGATGGTGGTAGTGGTGGCGGTACTGCTGCGCAAAGAGAGGGTCTTTGTGCACCCTTACCTAGATGACTGGCTGATCAGGGCAAAGATGCTTTAAGAGAATCGGTTGGTGATGCTGTGGGTGGTGTCATTGCTGCAACCTTTGGGCTGGGCCATCAACTTTGCGAAGAGCAGGGTGGAGATGACTCGGTCACTAGATTATTTGGGAGCGTATTTTGACACCAGGAGAGGCAGGGTCTCTGACAAATGAGCAAATTTGAAAGTTGCAGGATCAGATTGTGTGGTTTTTGAGAAGGCTGGTTAATACTCGAAGGGAGGGTATAGAGGTTGCTCATGCAGGGGATTATAGATAACTTATTTACAGAGTTGATTATGTACATATAGAGCTGGAGGGTATATTTGTTTTTTGTGAGATCCAGAGTCTGGGCAGCACTTGTTCAGGGTACTTCATAGGTGGGTTTAAAGTCAGCAGGGATAATCCCAAAGTGATTGGTGAAGAGTAGGGTTTTCAATTCAGATCCAATGCAGTCAAGTACTCCCCTGATGAACAGCCACTATAATGGACTTCAGTCTCCATGCAGAAATGTGGGACTTGCAGGGCGCTGACACTTTTCAAATCCAGGATAGGCCAAAAAGTTCCTCTCTTGGAAACTATGAAATAAATGTAATAACAACCTTGGCTGCACTTCTATGGAGGAACTTTCACAACCTTCTCTATTTGAATTAGACACTGTAAGGTTTCCCTTACTGTCTGAGCCTTTCCCAGTGTCCTGTCAGGTGATACCATAAAAACGTCAGAGAAGGGTACGAGCAAACGCGAGGGCATAACCTTCTCCTATGACCTCCAGAACCCAATGATCCAATGTGATCTGGGTCCAAGTGGAATAGAAGGCCTGCAGATGACTTCCCACTGGAACTAACTCCGCTTGGACCCCCAACCTTCATTGCAAGGACTTAGAACAATTGGAGGCTCCAGATGGCCCATCTATACCACCTCGTCGACTACCTCAAAAGGAAGGATTCCACAGGAGATACTGCAACCTTTGGGGTGGGCCAAATCTTATGAGATGAAACTTTCGGAAATCCCAAAAATGCAGTAGCAGGCTTCGTGGCCTTTGGTTTATCCTCCGGAAACCGCAGAAAGCTTTTGGGAGATGCCACCACGCATGGGTGGTCCCCCTCCTGCCCAAGGGTGCTATCTTGCTCAGTATCCTTTTATCTCCAGGAACAAGCAGGAATGAGTCTTCACATATGGGTACGTCGGTACCGACGGAGCCTGCGTGGGAACGCTCCCCAGCGTCCAATCGGAAAGCTTTTGGGAGCATCCCACAGCGCCTGCGTGCTGCCTTCCCGCCTTTCCCAACTCTCTCTCCTCAGTTGTTCTTTTTCCGCGGAGCCAGCAGGTCGTGTTTCAGCAGAAGAATTTCCTTATTTTTCCTTTATTTCTTTTCTGTCGCGTCTGCCTTCTTCGACGCTACACCGGTACCGCCGGTTGTTATTCTTTTCCTTTTTAAAACAAAAAACAAAAAAAAACCCCTTTTCTCTATTCATTTTTCTTCAAGTGTACTTCAGTTTTGGGCCTTAGGCCCAAAACCCTTTTTCCTTAAATATGGAAAAGCCTGCCTCAGGATTTAAGAAGTGAACAAAATGTGGCGGTACTTTTTCTGTCACTGACACCCATGACTGGCATCTAAAGTGTTTAGGCCCTGACCATTCCATTACAGATTGTGTGTCCTGTTCCATGATGTCTAAGAGAGGTCGACGGAACCGAGCTGCCAAGCTCAGTACCCTGTTTCCCTCTGATGCGGCTTCGGTGGCATCGACGTTTTCCAGGGCTTCTTCTTCCTCACATGGATCTCAGGTAACTAAACACAAATCCAGCCGGTCCTCGAAGGGCAAATCTCCTGCTAAGCATCGAGATGCCTCCGGCCTTGCCCTTGAGGATTCTGCACCGGCAAAATTACCCCGGCGGGAGGCTTCAGCCTCTAAAGCATCATCATCGGGGTTCCAGGATGATCTCGTTGGCGTGGCCTCGACAGATCTCCTGGTGCCATGCTCTGGGGTACCGGTGGCTTCCACCGGTACCGACTTCCAGGCATTGGCAGCGTCGATGGATCAGAGGATTCTGTCCATCGAACGCAGTGTGGCAGCTTTCCTTGTGGCATCGACGCCCCTGGTTCCGCAACAGACTACTCCGCCGGTACCGGCTCTGGCATCGCCGCCGGCACCGATCCCGGTACCGGTGGCATCGACATCGGCTTTGGTGTCTGCCATGCCGGTACCCGGCCCTCTGCAGCCCTCCGGTACCGATACCCCGGTACTGGTGATTCCCGATTCCGATCTTCATCGGTACGGGTATCGGGCTTAGCAAGAGCATCCAGACAGACGATACTTTGATTCCTCTGATGACTCTGAGGATTCTGAAGAATCTGTCGATGCAGGGATGCTTCTTCCACAGGAGTCCTCGCCTAAGCGAAGGATGTCTCCTCCAGAGGACTTGTCTTTTCAAGACTTTATCAGAGAGGTGGCTAGGGGCCTCTCTGTTACAGTGGCCCCTGAGTCTGAACCTAGAGCCAAGGAGTTAGATATTTTGCAATATCCTAAAACTCCTAAGGAGGCAGCTACCTTACCTATTCATGAGATTCTGTATGATCTCATGTTAAGGATGTGGGAAGCACCTCTAACCACCTCTCCTCATTCTCGCAGGTTGGACACCATGTATCGTGTCCCTCCTTGTCCTGGTTTCCATAAAACTCAGCTTCCTCACCACTCTATTGTGGTGGAGTCTGCAATGAGAAAGATTAGAAGTGCCAAAAGACATGCCTCTAATCCTCCAGGACGGGAATGTAGAACCTTGGATGCTTTTGGACGTAGAGTCTTCCAAGCTTCCATGCTTGCTGCGAGAATTAATTCCTATAGCCTCTTCATGGGAATGTTCTTGAAGGAAGTCACTGACCATTTACAGACTTTAAGTCCTTTTATGTCTGACAATAAAAGGCAAGAATATCTTGCTGGGCTTGAACATGCCCAGGATATCTCCAAATTCTCCAACCGTGCAGCTTTCGACTCCTTTGAATGCGTAAGCAGAGTCTCAGCTATAGCTATAGGTGCACGTAGGATTGCTTGGCTTCAAGCATCTGATTTGGAGATCTGGGTCCAAGATGAATTGGGAAATATCCCTTGTACAGGTGAGAACCTGTTTGGCCTTTGCTTGCCAATCTTTACCAATCAGATGGATGCTGAAAATTCTGTCTTGGATAGACTATCCAAATCTACAGCTCCTCCTGCTAAGAAAAGGTTGTTCAAGAAAACACCTTTTTCTTAAAAGGGAAGGTCCTATCCTGCTTATAATCAGAGAGCATCTTCTGCAGCTCAGTTCCCTTCTAAACGTCAGCAATCCTTCAAACAGAACGGCAAAGGCGGCGAGGCCTGCTCCAGCCCAGCAGTCTCAGCCCCCTCAGGGCCTTTGACTTTCTGCTAGAGAACTTAGCCTTCTTGGCTCTAGAAGGCCCAGAGCCCTCCACAATTCCAGGAAGGTTATGTCACTTTGCTCCCAGATGGGGGCAAATCACTGCAGAGCATTGGACACTCTCCATCATAAGAGAGGGGTACAAACTTCATTTTTCCAGCTTGCCCCCTCTCACGAGAGTGCACCAGTTCAATTCTCCAACCTCCCTCCTCAACCTGTTAGAGCAGGAGGTTGCCACTCTTCTAGCCCAGGGGGCAATAGAGGAGGTGCCTTCTCAACAACAGGGCACAGGGTTCTACTCCCCCTATTTTCTTATCCCAAAGAAAACAGGGGACTTCAGACCCATTTTAGATCTCAGAGAGTTGAACAGATTCCTAGTAAAAGAAAAATTCAAGATGGTTTCTCTAGGAACTCTGCTGCCATACCTTCAGAGTCAGGATTGGCTTTGTTCTCTAGATCTCAAGGATGCGTACACCCATGTTCTCATCCATCCAACCCACAGAAGGTTCCTTCGGTTCCTTTTCCAGGAGAAGCACTATCAATACAGAGTGCTCCCCTTTGGCCTGGCCTCTGCACCAAGGGTGTTCACGAAATGCATGGCAGTGGTTGCTGCTTTTCTGCGCACCCAGGGGATATTTGTCTTCCCATATCTGGACGACTGGCTCATTCGAGCTCCCACTCAATCAGAGGCCAAGACTGCTCTAAACTGCACAATGTGTATCCTTCAATATTTAGGGCTGGTAATAAACATCCCAAAATCCAATTTGATCCCTACTCAGTCCCTGGAGTTCATAGGGGCGGTGCTGGATACCACAAAGGCAAGGGCCTATCTTCCCCAGGCCCGGTGCCTTCGCTTGGTGCAGTTAGCTTCTCAAGCAGAGTTCAAGCCCCACTTAACTGCTCGAGAGATGTTACAGTTACTAGGCCACATGGCATCCACCGTCCATGTGGTACCATATGCTCGCCTTCACATGAGAGCAGTTCAGTGGACTTTATCCACCCAATGGACCCAGGCATTAGGCTGCCTGTCAGACAAAATAGCAAACACAAGTCGCCTCATTTTGTCCCTCCAGTGGTGGAAGTCCCCTCAAAACCTGTTGATGGGCTCTCCCTTTCAACAGCCTCTACCCCAGGCAACTCTTACAACAGATGCTTCTCCAGTGGGCTGGGGAGCTCATCTTCAGGACCTCTCCACACAGGGCATCTGGTCCCCACAGGAGACCTGTCTACATATCAATCTCTTAGAACTCAGAGCAATCTTCCTTGCTCTGCGAGTTTTCCACACCCTGCTCAGCCACAAGACAGTCCTTGTCCACACGGACAATCAAGTAACCATGTTCTATATAAACAACCAGGGGGGAACTGGCTCTGTCGCTTTGCAACGAAGCTCTGCGACTATGGGCCATCGCCAGAGAGCATCACATTCATCTTCTGGCAGTCTATCTTCCAGGGGTTCAAAACTCTTGGGCAGACAGACTCAGTCGAGTTCTGCTTCCACACGAGTGGTCCCTACATATGGACCAGGTATCCAAGATTTTTCAAATTTGGGGAACCCCGGACATAGACCTCTTTGCAAGTCCGTGGAATGCCAAACTTCCCCGGTTCTGTTCCAGAACTCTGGCTCAGGAGGCTCAGGCAAGGGATGCTTTCCTCTTTCATTGGGGTCAAGACTTCCTGTATGCCTTTCCACCCATTCCCCTAATTCCCAAAACCCTGTTCAAGCTTCAGAGAGACAGAGGCCACATGATTCTCATAGCCCCACATTGGCCATGGCAAGTGTGGTACCCTCTGCTTCTACATCTCTCTCAAGCTCCCTCCCTAGAGTTAGGGTCTGCTCCAGACCTCCTCTCTCAGGAGGACGGAAAGTTATGGCATCCCAATCCCCAGTCTCTGCATCTCAGGGCTTGGTTGCTGAAGGCCTAGATTCTCCAGAATCTCCATCTTTCTGAACAAGTGAAAGATGTTCTTTATGCTTCCAGAAAACCTTCCACTAGACGTTCTTACGCCTTCAAGTGGAAAAGGTTTACCATCTGGTGTTCTGAAAAGGGTCTTAACCCCCGAGCCATACCTCTGGAATCATTGCTGGAGTATCTCCTGCATCTGTCTAATGCAGGCCTTAAGACTAATTCAGTAAGAGTCCATCTGAGTGCTATTGCAGCTTCACTCAAGCCTCTAAATGGACAACCTGTTTCCTCTCATCCACTTGTAGCAAGGTTCATGAGAGGTCTGCTTTTAACAAAGCCTCCCATTAGACCACCAGCGGTGGCATGGGACTTAAATTTGGTTCTTGGTCAGCTTGTGAAGCCGCCTTTTGAACCTTTAGCTACTACCTTCTTGAAATACCTTTCTTGGAAGGTTATCTTTCTCATTGCAATCACATCAGCACGCCGCATTAGTGAATTGCAAGCACTAGTAGCTAATCCAACTTATACAAGGTTCCATCATGACAAGGTGGTCCTTAGGACTAATCCACATTTTATGCCTAAGGTGGTTTCGCCTTTTCACCTCAACCAGGAGGTCTACCTACCTGTCTTTTTTCCAGGACCTCATGCATCAAGTACAGAGAGGAATCTTCATACCCTGGACTGTAAAAGAGCTCTGGCTTTTTACCTACAGAGGACACAGCAACATAGACAGTCTTCTCAACTCTTTGTTGCTTTTGATCCTTCTCATTTGGGACAACTAGTCTCCAAGAGAACCCTTTCCAACTGGATTGCCCAGTGTATTTCTTTCGCCTACCAGAGCAAGAACATTTCTCTGGAGGGCCATGTCACAGCTCACAATGTGAGAGCCATGGCAGCCTCAATGGCTCATCTGAACTCTGTGTCTATCGACGACATCTGTCGAGCAGCTACTTGGGCCTCGGTTCATACCTTCACAGCCCATTACTGCTTGGACAAGGACTCCCGCCAGGATGCCTTGTTTGGTCAGGCTGTCCTCAAACACCTGTTATACTTAATCAACTCCTGCCCACCATCCCTCATGGGATGCCAGAGATCCAGGTGGGGAAGTGCAGCCCTGTTCCAGGGACACACAACTCATGGACTCTCTCCCTTGCATCAAAAGCTAGGGAGTCCCCATATGTGAAGACTCATTCCTGCTTGTTCCTGGAGATAGCACAGTTACTTACCTGTAACAGGTGATCTCTGGGAACAGCAGGAATAAGTCTTCACAACCCACCCACCTCCCCTAGGAGTTGTCTCTCTCTCTCTCTCTCTCGTCTCAGCTCTAAAACTCAACTGAGGAGAGACAGTTGGGAAAGGCGGGAAGGCAGCACACAGGCGCTGTGGGATGCTCCCAAAAGCTTTCTGATTGGACACTGGGGAGCGTTCCCGCGCAGGCTCCGTCGGTACCGACGTACCCATATGTGAAGACTTATTCCTGCTGTTCCCAGAGATCACCTGTTACAGGTAAGTAACTGTGCTTTCTGTGGAGTCCTTCAGATGTCTATCTGGCTTGTCCCTGGAAAAAGGTGATTTTTCTCTCCGAGTTTCATACTCACCTCCGGTATCACACAGGTACTCTTCTGCCACCTGACCTTGTTGCCTCGGCATCGAGTTTGGTTCTATTTTTGTAGTTTTCTTTTTCTTTTTTCTCTTTTCTTTGGCATCTTCGCACCTTTTTTCCAACTGGCAACCCGGAGAGTCCTTCGACCTCGCAGGGGTACTTTTTTCCCCCATAGCTACCAGTGGCTTTAAGAAGTGTGATTGGCGATCTAAAATTATGTCCTTAACCGACACACGTGACTGCTGTCTCTGCTGCCTCGGGCCAGATCATAACCTGGCAGCTTGCAGTCACTGCAAAAGGATGTCCAGCAAGCCCCTCAAGAGCCACTAGCAGCAGCACGACGTTTTTCCCCGAGTCCCCCGGTCACTCTGAAAGCAGGGCCTCATCTGAGGCCTCAACGCCTTGGGCGGAACCCTCCGAACCCGATCCCCATCGTGGGTCCTCAGAAAGGGGGTCTCCCTCAAGGGAAGCCAGGAAGAAGAAGAAACCCTCAAAGGTGGTGTCTTTGGATGGTTCCAGGAAGAAGAAGAAGAAACCCTCAAAGGCGGTGTCTTTGGATGTTTCCAATCGGCCAGGTGCCTCCCATGCCCGGTCCCACAGTCCGAGGCGCTCGTCTGATGCTTTGGAGGAGCGGCCTACAAATGTCCCCCAAAAGGACTCTATCTCAGACCAGCCTCTGTCCCCAGACACCATTCTTGTTGAGGATTCCCCATCAGGGGAGCTGGCATCGGGCCCAAGTCCCTCGGTGCCCAGCCCTGGAGCGCAGTTTGTCTGCCTTCATGGACCAGCAGTGGGCACTGTTGTCCAGCACAACTGGTTCATCCGTCCTGACCACCGGGTCCTCGATGTCCAAGATGTCCCTGGAGGCTGAGACGATCCTTGAGGTCCTTTGGCGTCGAGTCGATCCTCGGCCGAGGTCCCGATCCGAATCCCGCTCGATGGAACTACAATCCTCTCTGGCACCCGTCATGTAGTATCGGGAGGCCCGCTGAACAGCCCTCCTACAATTCCTTGACGGACTACTTGCGGTGGCGACAGGTGTCAGGGGACTCCTCATCCTCTGTCTCCCACTCTGACGTCCCATCTGACTCTGCTGTCTCTGAGCCCTGTTGGCGGTCCCCGCCGGAGGATATGGGCTTTCTTGATTTCATCAAGGATATGTCAAAGGCTCTGGCGTTAACTACTGAGTCGGAGGAGGATCCTCGGGCAGATGAGTTGGAAATCCTCCAGTATGAGGCTCCTCCACGGGAATCGCTCACAGTGCTTATTCCTCCCATCCTGGAACGGCTGCTGCTCCGGATGTGGGAGACACTGGTGTCAGTACTGGTAGTGAGCAAACGACTCGACTCGATGTATCGAGTCTGCCGGAGCCCGGGCTTCCAAAAGTCACAGCTGCTGCATAGCTCCATAGTGGTGGGGTCGGCCATGCATCAGCTGAAAAGCCAGAAGATATAGTCCTCGGTGCCCCCTGGCAAGGAGGACGGCACCCTGGACGCCCTTGGCAGAAAGTGCTACCAGGGCTCAATGCTCATTGGCCGCATCCAGGACTACCAGCTATACATGGGCATGTACCCAAGAGACCTGGCGAAGGAACTCGCTGGGTTCTCAGCTGGTCTCTCCGAGGAACCCTTGCAGCAGTTCAAGAACCTGGCCAAAGCAGTCTGTGAGTGCTCCAAATTCATGTCTCGAGCGGCCTATGATGGGTTTGAGTCGGCGGCCCGGGTAGCTGCAGCGGGCATTCGTGCACGCCGCCAGGCTTGGCTTCAGTCGTCTGACCTCAAGCAGTGGGTTCAGGACAAACTGGTCGATGTCCCATGCCAAGGGGAGAACCTGTAAGGCAAACCCATGACCGACAAGGCTGCTGAAGTTCATGATGAGAACCAGGCTCTCAAAAAAGACCACTGCCCCTCCCCGATGGAAGGGCTCAGGTAAAAAGTTCTTTTACCCAAGGAAAGGGGTTGCTTACAGAAACTACCCCACCTTTTCAGGCCTGCCCAGCTCCCCAACAGGGTCAGCAGACCAAGGGACATGAGCTTGGCCTTCGTAAGCAGACGACTCCAAAACACCAGGCACCGGCTCCGGCCCAGCCAGGGGGGGAGTTTTTGATTCAGATTCATGGGCACTTCGGGTGGTCAGGGAATGTTTCCTCCTCCACCTGACCCAGACACCTCCCTCTTATTTCCCAGGAGAGCCCCTCAGGACTTTCTACTTGAAGTAGTTGGCAGGTCTTCTCGAAGACAAAGCGGTGGAACCAGTGCCCCACCATCTCAAGGGCAAGAGGTTCTACTCCAGGTACTTCCTCGTGCCAAAAAGAACAGGGGACCTAAGACCAATCCTCGACTTGTGCAACAAATTCCTGGTGAGGGAGATGCTCTCCCCTGGAATATTGCTGCCATACCTCCAGCAGGGAAATTGGCTTTACTCCTTAGACCTTAAGGATGCCTATACCCACATCCTCATTCACCCCAACCACAGGCAGTACCTGCGGTTCATAGTGGGGGTCAGACATTTTCAGTAGAGGGTACTCTTTTGGCTTGGCCTCTGCTCCAAGAGTCTTCACAAAATGTCTGGCAGTCGCGGCTGCCTTCCTCCATCTCTAGGAGGTCTTTATCTTCTCCTACCTGGATGACTGGCTCATAAAGGGATTCATGGTCTCAGAGGTGCAAAAGGCCACCGCATGCACCATCCAGGTTCTTCAGCACTTGGGGTAGTTTATGACAAAACCCAAGTCTCACCTCCTCCCGACAGTGTCTGGAGTTCTTGACACCCTCCAGTCGAAGGCCTTCTTGCCCAGGGACCGAGCTGACCATCTTAGGACTCTGGCACGGGAAATACAGTACCATCCCTCGGTGCATGCCTGGCTTCTTCTCCGCCTCCTCAGGCATATGGCCGCCATGATCCACGTTACCCCATATGCTTGCCTCCATATGAGGGAGGCGCAGTGGTATCTGTGGGACCAGTGGTCTCAGGCTATGGGACGCCTCCTAGACAGAGTCTCTGTAATCCGACAACTGGCAGACTCCCTGGTCTGGTGGCAATCTCTCCAGCATCTTGAGGCGGGCATGCCTTTTCAGGTCCCGAGCCCCTCGAGGATCCTAACCATGGATGCCTCCCTGCTTAGATGGGGAGCCCACTGCGGGGAGCTTGACACCCAGCGCAACTGTTCACTAGACAGGAGCACCCAGCAGATCAACCTCCTGGAGTTGCGGGCCATATACTTAGCCCTGCAAGTCTTCTGCCACCACCTGCGTCACCAGCTGGTGCTGGTCCAGACGGAAAACTAGATGGTGATGTTCTATGTGAACAAGCAGGGGGGCACAGGGTCTAATGCCCTCTGTCGGGAGGCAGTGGTCCTCTGCTCTTACGCAGTCCAAAAGGGTATCTTCCTGTGGGCAATGTTCCTACCAGGCCAGGACAACCTTCTGGCTGACAGGCTGAGCAGAGTCCTCCAGCTGCACAAGTGGCAGCTGGACCCCAGGGTAGCCAATCGATTTTTCCAGATCTGGGGGGAACCTGTGATGGACCTGTTTGCCGGTCCAGACAACTTCCAGTTGCCCCGCTTCTGTTCCGGGCAGGCCCACCCCTCCAAAGTGACAGTGGACACGTTTCTTGTCTCATGGTCAGAGGGCCTCATGTAAGCCTTCCCTCCCATGCTGCTGATCGCCAAAACCTTGTTCAGGACCCTCTGAGACAGGGCCTTGCTCATCCTGATAGCCCCGGGGTGACCCAGGCAACTGTGGTTCCCATTGCTCCTCCGGTTGATGGTGGAGACACCCATCCCCCCTTGGGGACCTCTCCGGGGCTTTTGTCTAAGGAGGGGCTTTCTTCTGCATCCCAACTCGGGGTCCCTATCGCTGACAGCGTGGCTGCTGAGATGCTGATTCTGGCCCCTGTCAGCCTTTCAGTTGAGGTGGAAGAGATTCTGCTGGCCTCTCGCAAGGCCTCTACTAGGAAAGCTTATGCCCTCAAATGGCTCAGGTTTTTGTCTTGGTGAGCCGAGCAGGGGGCCGATCAATTCTCCTACCCGGTGGGACTGGTGTTGCAGTACCTTCTCCACCTCTCACAATCCGGGCTCAAGTCTAACTCCATCCTGGTGCACCTTAGTGCCCTGGCGGCGTCCCACAACCCCGTGCTTGGCAAGCCCCTCTCAATCCAGTCTTTGGTGACCCATTTTCTTCGTGGCCTGTTCCTATTGAAGCCCCCAATTCACCCTCCAGCAACCGAATGGGACCTCAGTGTAGTGTTGAGGCAGCTCACTCACCCACCCTTCGAGCCTCTGGCTGCCTGCCACCTTCGCTACCTCTCTTGGAAGGTGGTGTTTCTGGTTGCGTTCACCTCCGCTCGCAGAGTTAGCAAGCTTCAGTCCTTAGTGGTGGAAGCCTCTTATACCAGGTTTTACAAGAACAGTGTGGTGCTTCGCACGCACCCCAAATTCCTTCCGAAGGTAGTATCGCCCTTCCATCTCAACCAGGAAGTAGTGCTCCCTACCTTCTTTCCAAGACCTCACTCCATTCGAGTGGAGACGATCCTTCACACCTTGGACTGTAAGAGGGCTTTGTCCTTCTATATCCAGCGCACTCAGGGCCACTGCAAAGCTTCTCAGCTTTTCATCTCCTATGACCCCAGTAGGCTGGGGGAAGCGGTGACCAAGCTTACGCTGTCCACTTGGGTGGCGGACTGTATCACCCTTGCCTATGAGCAGGCGGGGTTCTCTCTGGAAGTCCACATCAGGCGCACCGTTTAAGGGCCATGGCAGCCTCTGTGGCAAACTTGCGCTCTGTCCCGATGGTGGACATCTGCCAGGCCGCCACCTGGTCTTCAGTCCATACCTTTACAGCCTATTACTGCCTGGAAAGAGAGTCCTGACGGGACAGTGCCATCGGCCAGGCTGTGCTCCGTATCCTTTTCGGTGTTTAGGCAACTCCTACCCTTCGACCCTTCTGTGTTCAGGCTACCGGAGTGCTGGTTTCAGCGGACACAGGGGTCCTCCTGTAGTCTATGTGCACGGACTAAAATTGCTGCTGCTTGCAGCTCCTCTCGCGGGAGCCCTGTTTTTGCTATGGGTTTTCAGTAGCATGTAGCTGGGGAGCCCCATATGTAAGGACTGATTTCCTGCTTGTTCCCGAAGAAAGCGTAATTACTCACCTTTAACAGGTGTTCTCTGGGGACAGCAGGAATCAGTCCTCACAACCCTTCCTCCTCCCCTTGGAGTTGCTCCTTTACCACCTTTTATTTTTGCTGTCTTTTAGCTATGTCATCTGACTGAGCAAGATGGCACCCTTGGGCGGGAAGTGGACCACGCTTGCGTTGTGGCATCTCTCATAGGCTTTCTTTGAAAACCAGGGGGATGCTTCCGCGAGGGCTCTGTCAGCACCGATGTCACCCATATGTGGGGACTGATTCCTGCTGACCCTAGAGAACACCTGTTACAGGTGAGTAACTACGCTATCCTAACAATTCTGTTCTTACTAGCCCAAACACCTCCAGCAACTAAAGTTTCACTATTTGATGCTAATGGATGTTAAGCTAGTCTCGTCTCGCCTAATAACCGCCTCTCAAAATTCTTGAGAGAAATGTTTCCTTTCTTCACTCTTAAAGTTACATTTGAAAAATGGAATCTGTGTGGCTTTGAAAGCTCACATATATAATAGAAAATGTTATTGTTCAACTTGTTTTATTCAAAATTTCCAAGCACAGACCCCAGTAATGCAACTTAGCAGAACATACTTTTGTGCTGGTCCACAGAAAATCATTACAACTGACTAAGATTCCCGTTTCCTTTTAATATCAAAGGACTGAGATAAGTGCTTGGTGTGTGGAGGTTCCTCTGGGCTTTAACCAGTCAAATACATATGGGGTAACTTCAATTTCTACGGAGTCATGCAAGTACCACGTTGACTCAGAAAGAGAAGTTTTGAACAATGCATTTCATGTCATTTTCCAGACTCTCTTCTTTTTGCATTTGAAGGTTGGAGAAAGAGTACGCCACTCTGAAGAGCAAAGAAATGGAGGAGCAGATTGAGATCAAGGTATTAAAGGGACGCTTTCTGTGGCATGGTTCACCTGCTGTGTCAAGTGCATGAGGGCTCGCTGTGGTCTGTTTAATGCATGCACACTGAATCTCAATGTCCCTTGTGCTAGAGCTTGCCATACTGTGCGCATTGCAACACATTGCCCTCCATGTACAGAGTCTTGGTTATCTTCCCCCCTCCCTCCCATGGTCCTTTTATCCTTGCACACCTTATTCACAAAAAGCTTGCTTATGAAGCATGAGCCATTTTTGACCCACTGCGCTCTCCCCTCTCTGATTTTACTGTGCTTGTCACTGATCTGCTTCCTATGAGCAACACTGCCTGCTTCACAAATCATGACAGGACTGAACAGTGCCCATAGCCACACATCAGGCTAAAACTCTGTTTCCAGTTCAGATGCACACCACTGCCTAGAAGGCTGTTCATCATGGACTCTCTTTGTTGTGGCTGCAGTGAAAGTATCTGAGAGTGATTTAGTCTGTGTGGTAGACGCTATTGTATTGCTTGCTGTAGTCGGCCATTGTGCCTCCATGAGACTTCCACTAGAGGGCAGGCTTGGCCCTTTTTACAACTTTCCCCTTTAACAAATCCCATTGGCTATCCATTTCTTTTCAGATTCAGTTTAAACTTCTCTCACTGGTCCTCAGAACGCTACACGCGGCTACCCTTTTTTATCTTTCCTTGCATACTGTCCCTCACGCTCTCCCTCGTCGTCTTTGCTCTGTTCACGCAAACCGGCTTCACCTTCCTCCACCCTGTTGGGCTTGCTGTGACTCCACTAGGGACTCTGCATTCTATTTTCTCGGCCCCAGCTTGTGAAACTCCCTGCCCCCTAATATCCAGCTACAGCTTTCTTATCCCAAATTCAAAACACTTCTGAACACTCATTTCTTTCAGCTGGCATTTGACTCTTCCTCCCGGATGTAGAGTTCTGTGCCTTCTTCTGGTCCCTCTCTCCTTTCCTATCATTTTAATGGCATTCTTTTCCTTCTCTAATATGATTTTATTATTGTATACCACTCTGCTTTTGATGGCGGTATGGAAGGTTTTTAATAAAACATAAACTGGGACACTGCTCTGCTCACCCACTTTTCCTCGTACCCACAGAGGCTGCGCACCGAGAACCGCCTGTTGAAACAGCGCATTGAGACCCTGGAAAAGGTGAGGTGTCCTTCGCTATTATATCTCCAGTTCTTGAAGCATCCAAGTGGCCCTGGGGGGAGGAGTGGATAGCATAGGTGGTGCAGCACCAGTTCAGAGCCTTTCCAGTACAAATGGCACCTGTTTCAGGCAATCGGAGGTAGCTATAATTGAGGATTTGATGTCCACAGTCCAGTGATCTCTTCATAGCTTTCGAGTTCCCACAGTTTTGTGTCCTCGAGCTTTCATACTGTTGTATTTGCACATTTAGATCTTTTCACATAGACATTGTACTATAAAATGAAGCCTTTAAAGGTAATAGGTGCCTCTGTGTCCCATTAGTGTGTATCGCCATTGCACAAGTTTACGCCTGCTCAGACGTTGCCTTCAGTCGACACATGTGTTTTATGTAATGCCGACCCTGCTGTGCCCAAGCTGCACTCCTACATGCAATATGCCTACAAGCACATGCCAATTTGTCAGCACACATACTTCCATGCATGCAGACCACCGTGCACTTCTATACTTTTTTTTACCCCATACAAAATGGACTTGGCTTGTGGAAAACCTTTATAAAGTTACCCCTGTGACATGACAGGGCATGGATCATCTGGACATGTTAGGAAAACCTAAGTACCCGATACTGTAAAGTTCACATAAGGCCTGCTTTGGAGTAACCTAGTACTTTTACAAAGATCATCCTTCCTTCTGTCTGCCTTTGTTGGAGGTTTGTGATATCACTCCAGTACCTCTGCAGTGGAGGCTGACCCAGTACCTCTTTTGAGAGCGAGGAAGACATTTCATTTTTCCAACTCATTCTGCTAGACTAGTCCAGACTAGCAGGTTGTGTCCCCCTGCCAGCTGATGGTGAGACAGAGAAGAAATTTAATTTGCAGGCCCACTGGATGTTTTGGTAGACTTATCACTCTGCCAGTAGAGAAGTAAGCCATGCAGTTCAGCGACGTATTGAAGACTAGATGGAGCTTGTTTATGTGGCTCAATCCTCTGCTGTTAGCTAACACCTGTTCCTTATCATCCCTCCAGTCCAGTCCCCCCACCAGCAGCTTGGAGACTGAGCATGTCATGTTTTGATGACATCAGGATATTTAGGCAGCTGGCACCATCCACCAGCCCCAATAAGCTCAGTCTCCAAGCAGCTGGAGTGGGTGATCCCAGAGACCTGGACTCACTGAAGGGACAACTAGGAAGCCTGATAGATCACTTTGGGGTTTTTTGTTCTAGGATTTTTTTTCCTGAAGGATTTGACACTTAAAACAATATTTTTGGTGGCAATCTGTTCGGCTCTGAGGATTTCAGAGCTGCAAGCATTGTCGCATAGCGAGCCTTTTCTCCAGGAACAAGCAGGAAGTCAGTCCTCACATATGGGTGACGTTGGCACCGACGGAGCCCTCGTGGAAGCATACCCCCAGCTTTCAAAGAAAGCCTTTGGGAGATGCCACCACTTATGTGCAGTCCCCTTCCCGCCCAAGGGTGCCATCTTGCCCAGTCTCCTTTTTTTCGCGGAGCCCTTCAGATATTGTATGACTTTCCCCCAGAAAAAGTTGATATTTTTGTACCCGAGTTTCAAACTTTACTCCAGTCTTGCACCGGTACCCTTCCTGCTACTGTCCTTTGTGCCTTGGCGTCGAGTTTGGTTCATTTTTATAGTCTTCATTCTTATTATTTTTCTGGCGCCTTCGCACCTTTTTCCCCACTGGCAGCCCAGAGAGTCTTCGACTTCGCAGGGGTACTTTTTTCCCTCATGGCTACAAGTGGCTTTAAAAAGTGTGATTGCTTCGCTCCCACATAATAGGGGTCCGGCAGAGGGGTGGGGCATTGGTCACTCAAGATGGGGAGATTCGGGAGGCATTCAAGGATTATTACCGGGAATTGTACACAGCTAAGGACCGGCATCCAGTAGAACGGGGGGTAAATTATCTGGCTTCTATGGAATTGCCTACATTGGGCAAGAGCGAACAGGACGATATGAATAAACCTATTGGATCAGACGAAGTGGAGCGGGCGATCCAACAGTTAAAATTGGCGAAAGCTCCTGGGTTGGACGGGTTTACTGCCCGGTTTTATAGGACTTTCGCTGGTTTATTGATCGGGCCTCTGGTGAAATTATTTAACCAACCCCGGGAGGGTGGGAAGTTAGCGGACACCATGGGTTGGGCGGGTATTACGGTGCTTCACAAAGAAGGGAAGGACCCGCGGGAGTGCGCCTCATACAGGCCGATTTCTCTGCTTAACTTGGATGCTAAGCTCCTGGCCAAGATCCTCGCCACGAGGTTGAACAAGGTAATTGGGAAATTGATTCATCAAGATCAGGCAGGGTTTATTCCCGGGAGGCAGGTGGCCGATAACATTAGGAAGATTCTCAATATTATTTGGACTAGTGAGCGGAGAGGGGAGGAGACGCTTTTGCTTTCGCTGGACGCGGAGAAGGCTTTCGACCAAGTGGCCTGGCCTTTTCTTTTTCAGGTGCTGGAGAAGGTGGGGCTGGGGAGCGAGTTTCTAGCGTGGGTTAAGGGGCTGTACGCGCACCCTAAAGCTTGTGTGCGGGTAAACGGGGCCCACTCGGAGTTTTTCGACCTAGGGCGGGGAACACGGCAGGGCTGCCCATTGTCACCATTGCTCTTCGCGTTAGCTATGGAGCCCCTGGCGCAGCGGATAAGGGATAGGGCGGATATCTCGGGTATTACAGTGGGGAGAAGTGCCTATAAAATTTCGTTGTTTGCGGACGACGTTATCTTAAGTCTAGCCCGCCCCAGAGTGAGTCTGCCCATAGTGATATGGGAGCTGGAAGAGTATGGCAAAGTTTCGGGGTTTACAATTAACCAATCTAAATCGGAAATTCTGAACTTGACGGTCCCTGGTGGACTAGCAACGATTTTGGCCAAGAAATATCCCTTCAAGTGGGCCCGGGGAAGTATCCGCTACCTCGGCATTTGGATAAGCAATAAAATCGATGAGTTATACAATTTGAACTACAAGAGGATGTGGGGGAAGATAGAGGGTTGGCTGGATGGGTGGGGAGGGAGATATTTGTCCTGGTTTGGGCGTATCGCGACGGTAAAAATGATGCTGGTGCCCCGATTGTTGTTCTTATTTCAGACACTCCCGGTTGGGGTCCCTCTACATAGATTAAACGGATACAGCAGATGATTAATAGGTTTATCTGGATGCAGAAGCGTCCTAGGGTAGCAATGCAGGTGTTGCAACGGGTCAGAGGGGAGGGGGGATTGGGGGTACCTAATATACGCAAATATTATGAAGCAGCGCAATTGAAAGCGCTATATGAGTGGCAGAGGGAAACATCCAAAGCTTGGGTTAATATGGAGTACGAGTTGGTCGGGGGCAAGGACCTCGAAAGAGCGATATGGCGGGGGTCTAAGGGACTGGACCGGCATGCCATGAGTCCTATGACAGCGCATAGCTTGAGAATTTGGAAACGCAATAAACCTCAACTTGTTCCAAACAAGGGATATATTCTGGGGATGACTATTGAGGCATGTTTCGAGAGGGGACAGGGCCCAGATGAGCGAGTGTTACGAAGATGGGCCAGAAACGGGCTAACGCATGTCCAACAGATTCTCCATCCCAAGGGGGTTCACCCGTTTGAAGGCCTTCGGGACCTCTACAAGCTGAAAGAGGGCGATCAATTTGCTTATATACAGCTGAGGAGTTTTCTGAGGCAATCAAAGGTATGGAAGGATCTCTGGGACAATAGGGGCTGGTTTGAGGCTATATGTAACGGTCAGGGGGGGAAAAAGGGGGTTTTGTCCAGAATTTACAAAGGCCTCCTGGGGGCTGGGGAGTGTAAGCCCCGATACATGTTGCAATGGGAGGAGGATCTGGGGGTATGTTGAGATGAGGAGCGATGGGTGAAGCTTATTCAGATCATTGCTTCTGTGTCAATAGCGACACAAATTAGGGAAAATGCTTACAAAGTGCTATATAGATGGTATTGGACGCCAGTGCGTCGTTTTCGGGCAGGGAAGGGACGAGATGACTTATGTTGGCGGGGCTGTGACGAACGAGGGGACTGGATGCATATGTGGTGGAAGTGTGACAGGTTACAAGTTTACTGGGGGCAGGTCTGGGAGGCGATCCATGGGATGACTGGGCAGAAACTCCATGGGAGTCCAGCAGCTACGAAGGACTCTCGAGACGGGAGGAGGGGGTTCTGCACCATTGTATAGCCGCAGCGCGCTGTGAGATAGCCCAGCACTGGGGGGGGCAGAGCATACCACAGGTGGCAGGTTTTGTGCGAAGGGTGGCTGAGGTGAGTTTGATGCATAAACTAACGGAGCTGTGACGAGGAAAGGGAGGGACGAGTGTGGTATATTGGCAGAAGGTCTGGAGCTGGATGGAGGGCTGGAAGGGGAAGGGGAAGGAGGGCCTATAGGGAGCAGGATGACTGTGCTAGTGGAAAATGGGGCTTGGATGTCTGGTGAGTGGTGGTGAGTGGAGGAGGGGCTATGGAGACTATGAAGGGATGGGCGGGTAAGGGGGGGGTGGGGGGGTAGGGGCAATTGATTAGTTAGGTTTGTATCTTGGGCAGGGACGAGCGGGTTGGGGGGGTGGGGAGAAGGGGTAGGTTGGAATAGTCCAAATGCACCGATGTATGAAACAATTGGGATTGTTGACAGGATTGAATTCTCGTTGTTTGTTGGTTGACTATACTGTTTATTATTGGTTTTCCACGCGTATGCATTTGTATTCTTCTTATAAAATCTCAATAAAAATTTAAAATGGAAAAAAAAAAAAAGTGTGATTGGTGCTCTAAGATAATGTCCTTAACCGACACACGTGACAGCTGCCTCCTTTGCCTTGGGCCGGATCATGACTCGGCAACCTGCTGTCTCTGCAAACGGATGTTTAGCAAGGCCCTGAAGAGCCACCAGCAGCAGCATAATAAGTTCTTACCTGAATCCCCGATGCCTCCGAAGGCCAAGGCCTCGTCTGAGGCCCCAACATCTCGGGAGGAACTTTCCGAACCCAAGCATCATCGTGGGTCCTCAGAGAGGGGGTCCCCTTCGAGGGAACACAGGAAGAAGAAACAACCCTTGAAGGCGGCATCCTTGGATGGTTCCGCCTACGAGTCATCCTCGGAGTACTCCGAATGAGAGACTGAGGGATGAGTTTCCTGATACCCGTCACCACCGCGACATCCCTTCCAATTCCCCAGTCTCAGAACCCCAGAGGCGGTCCCCAAGGACATGGGCTTCTTGGACTTTGTCAAAGACATCTCCAAGGCCCTGGTGTTCCCGACCGAGTTGTTGGAGGATCCTCAGGCGGACGAGCTGGAGATCCTCCAGTACAAGGCCCCTCCTCGGGAATCGCTCACAGTGCCCATTCCTCCCACCCTGGAACGGCTCATTCTCCGCATGTGGGAGACACCGGCATTGATACTGGTGGTGAGCAAATGACTCGACTCGATGTATTGGGTCCGCCGGAGCCCAGGCTTCCAGAAGTCACAGCTGCCGCACAGTTCCATGGTGGTGGAGTCAGCCATATGTTGGCTGAAAAGCCAGAAGACACACTCCTCCATGCCCCCTGGCAGGGAGGCCTGCACCTTGGATGCCCTCGGCAGGAAGTGCTACCAGGACTCTAGGGTTATCTGCCAGGTCCAGGCCAACCCAGCTGTACATGGGCATGTACTTGAGGGACTTGGCGAAGGAACTCACCGGGTTCTCGGCTGGTTTCTATGAGGAATCCTTGCAGCAGTTAGCCTGTCCAAGGCCGTCTGTGAGTGCTCCAAATTTATGTCTCGAGCAGCCTATGATGGGTTTGAGTCGGCAGCCTGGGTAGCCGCAGTGGGCATTGGTGCACGCCACCAGGCTTGGCTTCAGTCATCCGACCTCGAGCAGTGGGTTCAGGACAAACTGGTCGATGTCCCATGCCAAGGGGAGAACCTCTTTGGCAAACCCATGACAGACAAGGCTGCTGAATTGGAGACCGAGTTCATGATGAGGACCAGGCTCTCCAAGAAGACCACTGCCCCTCCCCAATGGAAGAGCTTGTGTAAAAAGCCATTTTACCCGAGGAAGGGAGCTGCTTACCAAAACTACCCACCCTATCAGGCCTCCTCTGCTCCCCAACAGGGTCAGCAGGCCAAGGGACATGGACGTGGCCCACCTAAGCTGAAGGCTCCAAAATTCCAGGCACTGGCTCCGGCACAGCCAGGGGAGAGCTTTTGACTCCTTCAGCATAGCCTCTTTACACCAAGGAGATCAGCAGCCCACACGGAGATGTCTGGCCCTCTATGCCCAGAGATGGATGTCCATCACCACCGATTCCTGGGCTCTGAGGGAAGTCAAGGAAGGTTACCTCCTCCACCTGACTCAGACGCCTCCCCCTTGTTTCCCGGGAGAGCCCCTCAGGTCTTCCCTCCACCGGGACTTTCTCCTGAAGGAGTTGGCAGGTCTTCTTGAGGACAAAGCGGTGGAACCGGTGTCCCACCACCTCAAGAGCAGAGGGTTCTACTTCAAATACTTCCAGGGATCTGTGCTGGGTCCGCTGCTTTTTGACATATTCATAAATTACCTGGAAAGTGGAATAACGAGTGAGGTTATCAAATTTGCAGATGACACAAAACTATTTAAAGTTGTTAAAACCCAAGAGGATTGTGGAAAATTGCAAGAGGATCTTGATAAATTGGAAGACTGGGCATCAAAATGGCAGATGAAATTTAATGTGGACAAGTGCAGGGTTATGCACCTAGGGAAGAACAACCCAAACTATGGTTACACGATGCAAGGTTCCACATTAGGAACCACCACCCAGGAAAAAGATTTAGGCGTCATTGTGGATACCATGTTAAAACCCTCGGCCCAGTGTGCAGCGGCGGCCAAGAGAGCAAATAGAATGCTAGGTATGATAAGGAAAGGAATGGAAAATAAAACAAAGGATATTATAATGCCTCTATATCGTTCCATGGTGAGACCCCACCTTGAATATTGTGTGCAGTTCTGGTCGCCGTATCTTAAAAAGGATATAGAGTTATTAGAAAAGGTTCAGAGAAGAGCCACCAAAATGGTAAAGGGGATGGAAGGATACTCCTATGAAGAAAGGCTAAAAAGGTTAGGGCTCTTTAACCTGGAAAAGAGACGGCTGAGGGGAGATATGATAGAAGTCTATAAATTAATGAGCGGAGTGGAACGGGTAAATGTAGATCGATTGTTTACCTTATCAGAATATAGAAAGACTAGGGGACATGCAATGAAGCTACAGGGTAAACTATTTAAGACTAATAAAAGAAAATATTTTTTCACTCAACGTGTAATCAAACTCTGGAATTTGTTACCGGAGGATGTAGTAAAGGCTGTTAGTGTAGCTGGGTTTAAAAAAGGTTTGGACAAGTTCCTGGAGGAAAGGTCCATAAGCCATTATTAAGAAGGGACCCAGGATATCAATGCTTGAACCAATACAAGCATTGTGGAGCCTGTGTCCCTTGGGGAAACTGCTAGGTACGTATGACCTAGATTGGCCACTGTTGGAAACAGAATACTGGGCTTGATGGACCTTGGTATGACCCAGTATGGCATATCTTATGTTCTTATGTTCTTATGTTCTCTTCCCAAAGAGGACAGGGGGCCTAAGGCCCATCCTCGACCTGCGCAATCTCAACAAATTCCTGGTGAGGGAGAAGTTCAAGATGCTCTCCCTTGGAACATTGCTGCCATACCTCCAGGAGGGAGAGTGGCTATGCTCAAGGATGCTTATACCCACATCCTTATCTACTCCAACCATAGGCAGTACCTACGGTTTGTGGTAAGAGGCAAACACTTTCAATACTGGGTGCTTCCCTTTTGCCTAGCCTCTGCCCCGAGGGTCTTCATGAAATGCCTGGTGGTTGTGGCCGCCTTCCTTAGGCTCCAAGGGATCTTCATGTTTCCCTACCTGGACGACTGGCTCATAAGGGGAGGCACAGCCTCTGAGGTGCAGCAAGCCACTGCACACACCATCCAGGTTCTGCAACACTTGGGCTTCGTCATAAATTATCCCAGGTCTCGCTTCCCTCCCGGCACAATGCCTGGAGTTCATCGGGGCAAAGCTTGACACCCTTCAGGCCAAGGCCTTCCTGCCCAAAGACTGGGCAGATCGCCTCAGATCTCTGGCTCTAGACATACAACACCGTCTCTTGGTGCCTGCCCGGCACCTTCTGCATCTCCTCGGGCACATGGCCTTCACAGTCCATGCCACCCCAGATGCTCACCTCCATATGAGGGCTGCGCAGTGGTGTCTCTGGGACCAGTAGTCTCAGGCCACAGGCCACCTCTGGGACAAGGTTGTGGATTCCCTGGTCTGGTGGCAGTCGCCCCAACACCTAGAAGTGGGCATGCCCTCCAGACTCTCAGCCACTTGAGGGTCCTCACCACAGATGCCTCCCTGCTCTGCTGGAGAGCTCACTGTGGGACCCTCCGCACCCAGGGCATCTGGTCGCCAGACGAGAGCGCCCAACAGATCAATCTCCTGGAGCTTCGAGTGATGCACCTCGCTCAGTTTTCTGTCACCACCTGTGCTACCAGCTAGTCTTAGTCCAGATGGACAACCCAGGTGGCAGTGTTCTATGTAAACAAACAAGGGGGCACGGGTCCTGTCTCCTTTGCCAGGAGGCACTGGGTCTCTGTTCATACGCGATTCAACAGGGTATCCTGAGGGCAGTGTATCTGCCAGGCCAGGACAAACTGCTGGCCGACAAACTCAGCAGGGTTCTCCAGCAGCATGAGTGGCAGCTGGACCCCAGGATAGCCATTCGGATTTTCCGGCTTTGGGGGAACCTGTGATGGACTTATTCGCCAGTCCAGACAACTTTCAGTTGCCCCGCTTCTGTTCCCGGCATGCTCACCCCTCCAGGGTGGCAGTGGATGCGTTTCTAATCTTGTGGTCAGAAGGCCTCATGTACGCCTTCCCTCTGACGCTGCTGATCACACAGACTTTGTTCAGGACCCTCTGCAACAGGGCCTCGCTTATCCTGATAGCTCCCAGGTGGCCCAGGCAGCCGTGGTTCCCGCTACTGCTGCAGTTGGCAGTGGAGGCCCCCATCCCCTTGGGCACTGCCCTGGGACTCCTGTCTCAGAAGGGGCGCTGTCTTCTACACCCCAACCTGGGGTTCCTCTCATTGACAGCGTGACTGCTGAGAGGATGCCTCTCACCCCCCTCAACCTTCCAGTTGAGGTTGAAGACATTCTGCTGGCCTCTCGCATGGCCTCTACTAGGAAGGCATACACCCTCAAATGGCACAGGTTCTCTGTTTGGTGTGCCGATCATGGGGCTGATCCCTTCTCCTGCCCGTGGCTTTGGTGTTGCAGTATCTTCTCTGCCTCTCCCAATCCAGGCTCCAGTCTAACTCCATCTGAGTGCACCTTTGTGCCCTGTTGCCATACCACCACCCAGTGGATGGCAAGCCCCTCTCGGTCCAACCTTTGGTGACCCACTTCCTTTGGGGCTTGCTCCTGTCCAAACCCCCGGTTCGCCTTCTGGCAACCGAATGGGACCTCACTCGCCCGCCCTTTGAGCCTCTGGCTACCTGGCACCTTCGCTACCTTTCTTTGATGGTGGTCTTCCTGGTTGTGGTTACTTCTTCTCGCAGGGTTAGCAAGCTCCAGGCCCTCGTGGCAGAGGCTCCCTATGTCGGGTTCTACAAGAACAGAATGGTGCTTTACACACATCCCAAGATCCTGCTGAAAGTAGTGTCGCCCTTCCACCTTAACTAGGAAGTGGTGCTTCCTACCTTCTTCCCAAGACCTCACTCCAGTCAGGTGGAGACAGTCTTTCACTGATTAGACTGTAAGAGTGCCTTACCCTTCTGTATCCAACGCACCCTAGGCCACCGCAAAGCTTCTCAGCTTTTCATCTCCTATGACCCCAGTAGGCTGGGGGAGGTAGTGACCAAGTGTATGCTGTCCACTTGGGTGGCGGACTGTATTGCCTTTGCTTATGGGCAGGCGAAGCTTCCACTGGAAGGCCACGCCACGGTGCACCGTGTCCGGGCCATGGTGGCTTTGGTGGCAAACTTGCACTCTGTCCCTATGGTGGACATCTGCTGGGCCACCACCTGGTCTTCAGCCCATACTTTCACAGCTCACTACTGCCTGGAAAGAGAGTCCCGACGGGACAGTGCCTTCGGCCAGGCAGTGCTCCTTAACCTTTTTGGGGTCTAGGCAACTCCTACCCTTCTGTGTTCATGCTACCGGAGTGCTGGTTTCAGTGGACACAGGGGTCCTACTGTAGTCTATGTGCACGGACTAAAATTGCTGTTGCTTGCGGCTCCTCTCGCGGGAGTCCTGTTTTTGCTATAGGTTTTCAGTAGCTTGTAGCTGGGGAGTCCAATATGTGAGGACTGACTTCCTGCTTGTTCCCGGAGAATGTGTAATTACTCACCTGTAACAGGTGTTCTCTGGGGGCAGCAGAAATCAGTCTTCACAACCTTTCCTCCTCCCCTTGGAGTTGCTCCTTACCATCTTTTATTTTTTGCTGTCTTTTAGCTATGTCATCTGACTGAGCAAGATGGCACCCTTGGGCGGGAAGGGGACCGCGCATGCATGGTGGCATCTCTCAAAGGTTTTCTTTGAAAGCTGGGGGGATGCTTCCATGAGGGCTCCGTCAGTGCCGATGTTGCCCATATGTGAGGACTGATTCTTGCTGTCCCCGGAGAACACCTGTTACAGGTGAGTAACTATGCTTTTTTTTCCTTCTTGAGAGAGAAAGTATTGCTACAGCTGATCCCCTCCTTTTTGCCAAAGGTGGTGTTGGCATTTCACCTGAATCAGCCAGTCACCCTACCGGTGTTGTCTGGTTTGGCCGAAGAATTAGTGGATTTGCAGTTGTCTCCTCGATGTCAGGAGGGTGTTAAGGGGGTATTTGAAGAGAACAGCTTCCTTTCGAAAGTTGGATTGGCTGTTTGTCCTGTTTGGAGGGCTGCGTAAGGGAGAGTCAGCGGCAAAGGCCTCCATTTCTAGATGGATCAAAGAGGCAATTGTGTCAGCATATATATTGCGAGGAAAGGTGGTCCTACCAAGACTATGGACACATTCCACCAGGGTGCAGGCATCGTCCTGAGCAGAGTGGAGTTTGGTCCCGTCAGGAGATATCTGTCGATGGGCCATCTGGTCGTCTCTTCATACTTTTGTGAAGCATTATAGGCTGGATGTGCAAGCGGTGGGGGATGCAAGATTTGGGTCAGCGGTGATTCAGGTCGGGCTCACAGGTCTCCCCTGGAGTTAGTACTGCTCTGTTACATCCCTGAGGTGTGGGACTGGACTGGAGGGCTGATAAGGAAGGTGAAATTAGACTTTATCTGCTATTTGGCTTTCCTTGAGGAACTCCATTCCGGTCCTGGAACCCTCCCATTTGCATTTATAAGCGGCATTTGCGACGCCGGACCTGAAGAATCTCATCTTATTTGCAAGATCTACGGGGTTTTTGTCCTGCGACACAGTGATAACGGAGGAGAGAGACAGTTTCGGGTAGCTGTATGTAAGCGATAAGAGAAGAAAGGTAGTGAGGAGCCGCAGAGTGAAAGCATTTATAGGTCAGCAGGAGAAGTTTGAACTGGATGCGGAAACGGATAGGATACAATGCTAACTTCTTATTTGTTGCTCCTGTGAATCTTCTTTGTCAATAGGTTACTGGGGCTGTTGGGTGGTGCCAGCTGCCCAAGTATTCTGATGTCATCAAGACATGACATGCTCAGTCTCCAAGCTGCTGGTGGGGGTTGATTACCCTGAGGTGCGAGACTAGTCTGGAGTTCCTCAAGGAAATCCAGTTAGCAGATAAGGCCTAATTTGATGATGATAGCAGACAAATGCAGTTGTGAATATGGGGTGACTTCCCTCAAGTGGCAGCCACGTGAATCCTTCCCAAGCTAGTTTACTTTTAAAACTCTTTCCCACCTCTTGGCCTGCAACTGCTCCTCTCATCTAACTGTCCATTCTTTGTGGCCAGACGTGGATCTTCTTTTCTCTCTCTCTAGGTTGAATATATAATTGTATGTAAATAGTTGATCTTGTTGTTGTTTTGTTGTAAATAGTTGCTCCTGTTATCCAAGTTAATTTTCCTGTTTTATGTAATAACCAGATAAATGTAACTTGTCTGAAGTTCTCTTGTTCCATGTAAACCGCGCTGATAATGAATAGTGCGGTATATAAAATATGTTAATAAATAATAAATAAATAAATAATTGAGCACGCAACTAGTTACTCACACAACAATCAGAACTGTTTAAACAGAATGGAGTCCTTATCACTGGAAGTCCCAAAAGACTGCATCTTGAATATTGTGTGCAATTCTGGTCGCCTTATCTTAAAACGGATATAGTGGAATTAGAAAACATACAGAGAAGAGCCACCAAAATTGTAAAGGGAATGGAAGTTTACTCCCATGATGAAAGCCTTAAAAGGTTAGGGCTCTTCAACCTGGAAAAGAGACGGCCGAGAGGAACTATGATAGAGATCTGTAAATTAATGAATGGAATGGAATGGAACGGGTAAACGTAGATCAATTGTTTACACCATCAAAAAGTAGAAAGACTAGGGGTCATGCAATGAATTTACAATGAACCCATTTAAGAGTAATAAGAGAAAATATTTTTTTTTTACTCATCGTGTAATCAAACTCTGTTACTAGAGGATGTAGTAAAAGCTGTTAGTGTAGCTTGGTTTAAAAACGTTTGGACAAGCTCCTGGAGGAAATGTCATAAACCATTATTAAAGGCATCGATTGGCCACTATTGGAAAGAGGATACTGGGCTTGATGGACCTTGGTCTGACCCAGTATGGAAGTTCCCACGTGAGGTACCTGTGGGAGAGAAGCTATAGCCGATGGACCTATACAAAGTACCATTCGGTAACAATAAACCACCGAGGCATGCAGAACTTGCCGGTGGAGCTTGCACAAGCAGACGTTATTTCTCAGGGGCTCAGTCAGTTCCAGCTGCATAATCCTCTTGCTCCTTGTTCTGAGAAAGTATATAGAAAAATCGGCTAACTCTAAAATAAATAAATAAATAAATAAACACTGTGCTGATAAGCAATTCATACCCTCTCTGGAATCTGCTCTGGGGAAGGCTTCTCAGAAGGTGCCCTCTAAGTCCAAATAATGAGCTGCCTGCAGCCACTGATCTGATAGCTGCTACATCTATTTTTGTTGATACTTGTGTACAAGCAGAATGTCCTCAGACAGGAGACACAATGACTTTGCTTTCATTTGAATCTAGTGCTTTTTCTGCATCTGCACTTGATGATCCATGTCTTCTTTTACTCCAAATTTATTTACATTCTCTTATATACCGCGCTATTCTGCATCAGTGCGGTTTACATTGAACAAACTGAAATTACATTGAACAGGGTATTATAACTTGGAGATAACTATTTTACAGGGAACATGGGCAATGGAGGGTTAAGTGGCTTGCCCAAGACCACAAGGAGCACCTGTGGGACTAGAAACCCCAGTCCTTCCGGCCCAAGGTTGCTGTCCTCTAGTGGGAATTGAACCCCCGACCTTCCGGCCTGAAGTACCTTGCCCCAACCACTAGGCTACTCCTCCACTCCTCCACTCCACTCCAAATTGTTCATAAACTGCTGTTAGATAAGTTTCCCACTCTTCTATGAGCATGACTCGGCAATAAGTGATCAGGAGCGTCCTGGGCTGCCTCTCCTCCATGACTCAGACTCTTGAGTCAAGAATTTCACATCAAGAGGAAGTTGCCCAGTGCTTCAGAGTAATTCCGGCGGTGGCTCGGCTTAGTTTGGCAGAAGTGGCAGGTCATGTGTTCCGAAGCTGCTACTGAGCCACTCCCGCCACTGGAATCAGCGGCAGCAGGGGGCCGTGATGTGGCTTAGCTCGGGGAGGGGGGAGAGCGGCGTGACTTGGGATGGGGGGTCAGCAGGCCATGTGTGCCAAAGCACATGGCCTGCTGCCCCCAGAGGTCTGCTGCCCTAGGCGGCCACCTAGCCCATCTATTGGATGGGCCAGTCCTTCTTCCAATCACATCAGCCATGCATTCAAAAGAAGACCATGTGCTGCTACTTTGGAAGGAGATTACGAGTCTATTACAAGCCCATGTGTTAGAGAAGGTCCCATCTCCCAAAAAGGATCAGGGCTTCTATTCAAGAGATTTCTTCGCACCCAAGAAATCAGGGAGCTTTTGCCCTATTTTAGATATCAAAGGCCTCACTGCGTTCGTGAAGAAAGAAAAGGGGATGTATCTGTTGATGGGGTTTAGATGTGAACTGATGTTTTTTATTCATACTAAGTGGAAATCAGTAACATTTAAGTTGCAAAAAAAAAAAACGTAAACAGGCTTGTGAAGGGTCTACATGGTTGCTGCTCAAGGGACGTCCCCCCATATTTATGGCTGTATTTTCCTGCTGCAGGTAAGAAACTCCGTTTTACGGGTATGCAGCTTCACGTTTCTCAGACGCGAACTTAATGCACTGATGGTTTCTTTCAGCCAAACTACTTAGAGTTAGAGGATTGTATGTTTTCAGCCATGCTATCTATGGCCCATCTGATTACTGCATAAAAATGTGAACTTTAATACTGGGGGTGGCTGCCAATGTTATAACCTGAGTATTCTTGGTCATTGCAAGCTGATTGACATTTTTGAAAAGAGGCTCAGCAGCTAGTCCATAGTCAAACTGTAGTGTCAAAAATAAGTTGCAAAATTAGACACACATAATGAATGTAACACAAGCTGTAATCCATTAAAAATACTATATGCAGTACTGTGTATAAGCAGTTTGGTAGAGAAGAAATTAATTTGATTGACTGTAATACTATCGTCCAGACTGGATCATAAAGCACATTACAGTTCCTTATAAATAATCCAGGTGCTGGAAACCCTTTGCCTGAAAGTTGCCGCCATATTGTGGCAAGTTAAAGTGAAGAAGGAGCAGATGAGCTGTGCTGGCAGTAATATTGCATAACCAAGGCACCGGGTGAGGAAGGGATGCCGCCTCTTCCCCCCACTCCTCCTCAGGCTCTCACACAGACCATGACTTAGCCGGGGTGGGGGAGGTCTTCCTACAAGGATCAGAGTGGAGATCGGCACTCGAGTACAGGGGATAAAGGTCCTCCCTCTGTAGAATGCGAGCAGAGAGCTGACGCACACCTGGAGTCTGTGACGGAGAGGATTAACATTCTAGCATAGTCTGAGGTCAAGCACAGGGAAGTCCAGCGGCTTATCTAAAGTCCTGCACAAGGGCAAAGCCAGCTCTGGTCAGTTCAGATCCCCAGTTTCACTGACTGCTTGTGACTTTGGTCAAAGTCATTTTCTCTCTCGGTGCCTCATTTTACCAGCTTTGAGTAATAGCAGCCATGCTCCCTTTTGCCATGTTTAAGTCTCGGCCCTCTAAGGGATTAAAATTATAAAGCAAATGAAATGATGACAATACCTGGGTTTCCCATTTGGATGAACTTCAGATTTCCAAAGCATGGATCGGTGCCCTCAGACTCAGGACTGGTATTTAGTTTGTAGCATGACTTCCTGTCCATGTGTGTTAGACACAAAGAAGCCCCTCACGATCCAGATGCTTTGGCCTTTGACTCCCTGAGGCATCCTGGGCTCCATCTCTGTGCTTCTGTCTGTAGTTTTAGTGCTGTGGTGATTATCTTGTTCTTGTCCTCCCTCTCCCTCTTTCTCTTTCTCTTTCTCTCTTTTTGGATCTCCCTCCTGTCTCCCCTAGGAGAGCGCTGCTCTGGCAGATAGATTAATCCAGGTACTGTGGCATCTTTTCGTCTTTCCCTCCTTTGATTCATTCCATGAACGAGTGGTCTAAAGCCCTACTTATAGAGCAGGTGCAGGTGCAAGAGTACAATGAAATGTGGTTGCAAGCCCGCCCAGCCCCTCAGATTATCATATTGCATTCCTCTGGTTTGCTGTAAGAGGTTGCCCTTCTGATTGCCTTTATACGACTATCCTGTGTCACTCTGGAATTGCTGTACAAACCACAAATACAATGCTTATTCCCACACTCAGTGCACTTTGGGAAATCTGCTAGTGCTCCAATATTGCTTCTCTGGTTATGTCCCCTCTTCCATTCAGGAGTAGTTGATCTGGCCTCACTTCCTGCTGTGTTCACTCTGAGGAACTACCCCAGGATTAAGTGTGGCTTCCTCCCAAATTTGTACTCTATACTGGAGCTGACTTCAGACCACCACTCGCATGCATGTTGTCTGGAGTTAGTCATTCATGAGTGAAGTCTCCACCTGGGTGTCATAGAGCAGAGGGAATGATGTACCTTTTCTGAGCTGCCACTGTTGTGTAATGCTAGATAGCTGTGGCGGCTTAAGATGGTGCTTCATTTCGGCTCATGAAGTGCCATCTTTCCTTTACCTCTGTGAGGACCAGAGATGCCTGGGGCCTAGTGGTGATCTTTAAAGATGCCTTTTGCTGTACTGTGTGTGGGGTTTTTTTTTCATTCATTTATGTCCGCATTGTAAAGGCAAAAGCATCAATTTAAAATGCAATTCCAGCACGATGGGCGTGCAGCCCTGATACACTGGCACCCCACGGTGTCTACGCCATTCTCTTACAAACGACCATATGATTCTCCAATGTAGTGTTCCATGCTCCCCCCCCCCAACCAGAGAATGGGACTGGCGTGAAAGCCTTAGTCTGGGACTTCAGACCACGCGTCCATTTGCTGAGGCCATATGTTCAGAAGATGAAAGAAGCACTTCTGAAGATAAGGCCCCTGATGTTTGCTTTATTTTCAGCAGCCTGCTTGTTTGCTGGAGGAAACATAATGCATGGTAAAGTGGCATGTACCCCGTCAAAGGGTTTTAGCTGCCCAGAAAACTCTCCTATACACCCAGGGTGCTTACAGTGCAGAGAGAGAGAGAGCACACATTGAAAGCGACAGGACATAGTATATGTTGCTTTTATATCGCCCACATGCCCGACCCTTATGGAAATGAACCACATTTGGAGAGAGAGTATGTATCCCATCAAAATTCCTGCATGTCCAACTGAGCCTTCCAGGAACATACTTAGCACTAGAAATGTATTTTCTTAATAATTTTGATCTTTGGAAGAAGGGACTGTCCATATTTTGGTATGCAGAAGGTGAAATGAGTCTTCCTCCCTGCAGGGCCAGGTCACTCGAGCCCAGGAAGCCGAGGAGAATTACGTGATCAAGCGAGAGCTGGCCGTGGTGAGACAGCAGCACAGCTCGGCCACGGAGAACCTGCAGAAGGCCCAGAGCACCATCCGCCAGCTGCAGGAGCAGAAGGTAAAGGTTGCAGAGTAGCGCAGGCCATGGAAAAGGGAAGGGGGGAGGGGAGGAACGTGGCAGTCAGGAAGGAGGGAGGAAGTCACTAAAGCTAGCTTAGCACATTAAATTGAAAGTGTAGGCAGTTATCTCGCCATAATGCCCCCGACCAAGTTTGACTATTTGTTTCTTTGGAAAACAGAGGCACAAACAGTTGGACTTGGCAAGCCTGTACTGACAGTTGAGGCCTGCTGGCTTACAACTAGTTAATCCTTCAAGCTCTTCTTTGTACCGCGCCTCAGCCCTGTCCACCTGCCTTTCATGGGGGTTCACCTTCGGGGACCGCAGTATAACACCTGAAAACACTAAGCTACCAATACTCTAGGAGAGCCAGAGAGGGGAAAGGATATCAGGGGAGGGGGGAAATAAACTGGTGGTTTGAGGGATAAATTTACTGCAGCTGCAGCCCCTGGCATTTGAATTGGCAAAACGACAGGTTAGCCACTAAGCTGAGGTTAGCGTTTAGTAACTTCCAAAGCAAATCTGAGCAGGTGATGGCTGTGTAGCATACATAAGCCTGTGGGTACGTTAGGCAAAGTAAAGCTTGGCTGCCTCCACTCCCACCTGCTCTCCTTATGATGTAGCAGCAACTTGGTGGTGATGGTGGTGGAGGAGGAGGGGGAGGGCTTCCCCAGCCCTCTGAAATCTGCAGGTGTCTGCATGCTCAAAGGAGGCCTGAGTGTGCAATCCCTTGTGTATCTGCAGCCTGTGCTGTTGGTGCTAGCAAAGATTGCCTGCTGCTTGACTTACCGGTGAATCATTTGCACCATGCAGGTGCAGCAGATCGGTTATACGGGCCTCACACATGGACTTAGCTGCTTGTCAAAATACAGAAAGAGTACAGAGGAAGGACTGAGATTCTGATCCAAGGATGTGTTCTGATCATTCATCAAGACAGCATCTGTGGCTTGAGGTCCCTAGATACAAGCAATTATCAAAATGAGGGTGTGAAGAGAGTTAGTCATGCACTGATTTTTGTCATTGCCCTAGATCAGCTGTAGATACCTTTTTAACAACATAGGCCATGTGGTCTTTTTCTGCCATCATGTTTCTATCTAGTCTTCCCTTCCATATCAACTAAAATAGTCCCCCTTTTACCTGTAGAGATCCTCTGCGTTTGTCCCATGCTTTTTTGAATGCAGATACTGTCCTCATCTTTACCATCTCCACTGGGAGACTATTCCATGCATCTACCACTCTTTCCATAAACAAATATTTCTGCATATTACTCCTGAATCTATCCCCTTTCAACCTCATTCTATGTCCCCTCGTAGCTTTCAATTGAAAGAGGCTCTTCCCCTGTACATTTATGCCACGGAGGTATTTAAACGTCTCAATCATATCACCTCTATCCCGCCTTTCCTCTAAAGTATACATATTGAGATCCTTATGTCTGTCCTCATATGCTTTATAACGAAAGCCACCCTCTGCACTGACACCAATCTGTTTATATCCTTTCGAAGATGTGGTTCATGATACGTTGATAACGGACAGCAGGCCCACCAAGCACATGCTGAGGGGAGATATGATAGAAGTCTATAAATTAATGAACGGAGTGGAACGGGTAAACGTAGATCAGAATATAGAAAGACTAGGGGACATGCAATGAAGCTACAGGGTAAACTATTTTAAGACTAATAAAAGAAAATATTTTTTCACTCAACGTGTAATCAAACTCTGGAATTTGTTACCGGAGGATGTAGTAAAGGCTGTTAGTGTAGCTGGGTTTAAAAAAGGTTTGGACAAGTTCCTGGAGGAAAGGTCCATAAACCATTAAGAAGGGACCCAGGATATCAATACTTGACCCAATACAAGCATTGTGGAACCTGTGTCTTTTGGGGAAACTGCTAGATACATATGACCTAGAATGGCCACTGTTGGAAACAGGATACTTGGCTTGATGGACCTTGGTCTGACCCAGTATGGCATATCTTATGTTCTTATGTTCTAAGCTAAGGTCTCCAGATCTCTCACGCCGCTTCTTTTAGACTGCATGATTCTCTGATGTATGAGGTTGCTTATGTACATCAAAATCTCTTCTGTCTTTGGCCCAAGCAACCATATGTGCCTGGCCATATCGCCTGGAGGGCATTTCATTCATACAGCTGTGATTTTGGGACCTAGAAGATCCCTTTCAGCACCTCACTAACATTCACATGAGACAGTTTGTAGTTTGCTTCCCCCATAGGCGAAGAGTGATGAAAAAAGTGCTTTTGAAATCCAAAGCATGGAGAAGTTTTACCTCCGTTGTCCTTGTTAGGCTTGGGATCTCAGTGGCAGTCAGCACTTCCCATGATATCATTATGTTTATTTTTCATTAGCTGAGTTAGCTGGTGTTGCTGAGGAAATCCAGTATAAAGTTCCCCCGTGTGAAAAAATAGAAGTCTCCCAGTGACTGTCCTTAAAGGAGAGAGAAAGAGAGAGACTGGCTGACTGTTTTTCTATGACGGGGAACGTGTAGAGTTGTTTGCAAAGATATCCATGGACAAGCAGCCACACATAATGGTGACATCATCGCTGATGGCATAAGGTTGGATCCGCTCTCCCCGAACCTAGAAGCATCTAGAAGAATTCTCTGGACATGTGAGTTCTCCCTCCTCCATGCCAGTTGCTACTCCACCTCCAGTACTAGTACTACTACTGATCAGTTATATAGCGCTACAAGGCATATGCAGTGCTGTAGAGACAGACGGTCCCTGCTCATCAGAGCTTACAATCTAGTCAACAGCCGGGGACAAAATTATGTCTAGGAGAATGGGAATGATAAGGAAACACATAATCAGAGAGCAGGAGACTAAGTGGATCAGGATCCAAAAGTGGCCTTGAAGAGGTTTCAGCCTGGATTTGAAAAGGGCCAGAGATGAAACCTGGTGCACAGACTCAGGTAGTTTGTTCCAGGCATAAGGAGCAGCAAGGTGGAAGGATCGAAGTCTGGAGTTGACAGTAGGAGAAAAGGGCACAGACAGAAGGGATCTTCCAGAAGAGCGGAGTTTCCGAAGAGGGGTGTAGGGAGAGATTAAAAAATTACTGTGGAGCAGGTAAGACACTTCTGGGCTTTGGAAGAGCGGATTCGACCTGACACCATCGGCAGTGATGTCACCATTATGTGTGTGGTTGATTTATCCTGCTGTCCACAGAGAACTCTTGTTACAGCTAAGTAACTCACTTTCAGTCACCCCTGTTCAAATTGTGTTTCCGTAAATCTCTAAGTGAACAGAAGTTGATACAGCCTCTGTGTAATGCGACGTATTTCTGAAATTTTTAATGCATAATTACTATTTGCTAATTTTTAATAGATTGAAAATTGTTTATTTTTCTGTATCACTTTATTTGCGAATCAAAGGGGTTTAATAACAATGTGTGTGCCTTTGAGTCAATGCTGACTCCTGGCGACCCAGCATCTCCTGATTTTTTTTTGGCAGTGTGACTGGAAGTAGATTGCCAGGCCTTTCTTCTCAGGCATTGGAGGGTTAGGTGACTTGTCCAAGGCCACAAGGGAATCAAACCCTGGTCTCTTAATTACAAAGCCAGTGCTCTAACCATTAGGCTGCTACTCCATTCCCAAAGCGGTTTACATATAACAAAACATGTAACTGTTACATAGAACAGTGAACAGAGAAAACAGGGTGATTATGTTTAGTAACAATAAGAAATAACAAGTAACATTGTGAATAACTTTGGTTTGCTTGGGGTTTCAAGTAACAATGTCAGCAACCTTTGATTAATAAAAAAAAATTAGCAATATTGGGTAATAGTCAGTGGGCTTGATGAGTCTTGGCAAACTCTCTGTAACATCTTGGATTTTGGCACCAGGCAGACAGCATATCTCTCTGGACATCAAGTCTGGTCGGCAGATGGCTGCCTCAGTACCCTCAGCTGGAGAGCTTGGTTGCTGCAAGAAGCATCTCATCAATGTACTTCTCACTGTCTTGAATGCTCCTCAGCCTCGCCACCTCCTCTGAGTTCCTCCACTTGTTTCCTCAGAGTTTCAGCATGCAGGCACCCTGCACATGGAACCAGTCCTTCAACTGGCATTGGAACCTCTGTCTGGACAGAGGCAGAAGCTGTAGCGGGGGCAACAGCTTTAGCGATACGATTTTTCCCAGCCATCTTGGTTGAGCTCTAGCTATGGCACCCGACTGACCAAGATGGCACCCTTGGGCAGGAAGGGGACCACGCATGCGTGGTGGCTTCTCCCAAAGGTTTTCTTTGAAAGCTGGGGAGATGCTTCCGTGCAGGGCTCCGTCGGCATTGACGTCACCCGTATGTGAGGACTGATTCCTGCTGTCCCTGGAGAACACCTGTTAACAGGTGAGTAACTACGCTGTACAGTATTCCAAAACCAGAAAGAGAGACTTTAAGCTATTATTTCTGTCCAAGAAGATAATACAAAGTATTGACTGAAAGGGTATCCAAACTTTTTTTTTTTTTTTTTGCATTTGCTATATTGACTGTTTTCTTATTTTGAATCTATTAAATACAATTTTGCAATTTTTTAAAAATTTAGTATTTAGCTTGTGCCTTTCCGGTAGTAGTTCAAGGCGAGTTACAATCTCCCTGTCCCCAGAAGGCTTACAATCTAAGGTAATACCTTTTATAAAAGTGAATAGGTTCAATCTATGTATCTATTTTCAAAATATTTGTTGATTTTTAATGCATCCGGGCACCCTTTGAGTAAATTCAGATCAAAACATAGCAATGGATACCTTTTCGACCAGAGAAAGTTCATGGGCTACTTTTTAACCTGGGATGTTCAGCCTTCTCCGAGCTAGAGACTTCAAACAGATTCCCCTTTTCTTTGTGAAAAAGTTTAGACATCCCTGGTCAAACTATGTGTTTCAGTGAGTCCTTATTGAAGGTGACCTTCTGTACATGGTACCAAGTTAGACAGGACATCTTTCTGTGAATTTTACTGGTTAGAGCAGCTGCCTAGTGACCAGAGAGACCAGAGTTCAAATCCTACTAGCATTCCTTGTGGCCTTGGGCAAGCCAATTAACGTTCCATTTTTGACACTGTGTCAAAACAAGATGCCAGTTGCGTGCTTCGAGATAGACGCATGTGAAACCCATATCCTTTCCCTGCATGTACAGTGAGAGATCCTTTCCTTTGTAATTCAGTTGTGTAGGGTCTAGTAATTAAATTGTTTCTGAAGTGGCCTTTTCTCACCTTGATGAGGAATTGATGTGTGGCTTAGAGGAAGAAATAAGAAGTGTAGAAAAGATGTGTATTTTACAGCCCTAGAGTACGCGGGAGTATTTTTATCTGATGAACTGCCAGCAGCTGTGGAGGGTTGGGGATGGGGGAGGTGAGAAGGAGCAACGGTTGGTTCAGTGGAAGCAACCGTAGCCAGCTCTGCTGTGGTTGTATTCTGAAAGAAGTGGCACTTCATTCAAACTGTGTCGGGAGGGGGGAGAAGGGGAGGCATGGTGATGTGCAGCAGCAGGTCCCTGGTATTTTCCAGCAGGAGCTGGAAACTAAACAAAAGAGCACTTGACGACAAACACTCACACTCCAGTCGTTATTCTTCCCACTCGCGAATCTGTTCCTCTGGACACCTCTGCGTACCCATGCTCCAGATAGGGCAGATCAGATTGGTCCTCACTGGCTATGATGTCACAGGCTACTGTACACAATATCATTGGTGACTTACAGCTTCTGCAAACATTTTCCTTTTTTCTTTTAAATAGCCCAATTCAGAAAAAGTTATACGTTCACCAGTTGTGGTTAAATGCAATCTCCAGGAACAAGCAGGAATGAGTCTTCACATATGGGTACTTCGGTACCAACGGAGTCTGCACGGGAACGCTTCCCAGCGTCCAATCAAAACGCTTTTGGAAGCATCCCACCACGCCTGCGTGCTGCCTTCCCGCCTTCCCAACTGCCTCTCCTCAGTTTTCGTTTTTCTGCTGAGCCGGCAGGACGTCCTCCTGTCACCGCAGAAAATTCTTCTTTTATTTTTTATTTTTCTTGTGGTTGCAGCTGCCTTCCCCGACGCCACCGGTACCGCCGGTGTTTTTCTCTCCTTTTTTCTTGTAAAATTTTCCTTTTTAAGGAATATTCTTTCTTCTTAGTGCCTCACGGTTTTCTTAGGCCTGCTAGGCCTACTCACTTTCCTTCATGGAACCGCCAGTCACTATTACCAAGAAATGTTCAAACTACGGCAGTACAAAATCAACGTTAGACACCCCTAACTGGTGTCTGGCCGGTTTGGGTCCTGACCATTTTCCTCCGGAGTGTTCCTCCTGCAATAGTATTATTGAAAGAAGTCTTCAGCATCGGGTTTCCCTCGATACACGGTCCCCATCCAGCTTCAGGGCACCGACCACTTCTTTTTCTACACGGAATCAGGTAACCCAAAAACAGTCTAAGACTAGCCAGTCCTCGAGTGGTAGATCTCATGCACAGCATAGAGATGCCTCGGGCCTTGCCCTCTAGAACATACTGGTTTTAAAACCCCGGTGGGAGTCTTCGGCCTCCAAAGCCTGTGTGGGGTTTCAGGTTGTTCCTGAGGTTCACCCCTCACAGAACATACCTGTGCCATGCTCGGTGGTGGCATCCGCTTCGAGCGGTACCAATTCCCCGACATTGGCAATGGTGTTGGATGAAACATTCCTCACCAAGGATCGTTGTCTGGCGTCCTCGGTACCTATGGGACTGTTGGATACGCTCCAGGCCGACCCTCCAGTATCGACTCGCCTTGGTACCGACACCAAACGGTACCGAAGGCACGGTTCCGATGATCCATGTCCGGCACTCTCGATTTCTTCCATACCGATAGAGTTGTCACCGGCTGGCCTTCATCCACTGGTACCGGATAAGGTGCCGGAGTCGGTACCGGTATCCACATTACCATGGCTGTCGGTGCCTTCCATGCTTCCCTTTTCAGGCTCGCTTCCCTTGATACCGAGTTTGGAATCGATCTCTAGCATGGACGATATGCTACCGACTGTTGCTGGTCCCGACCCCCTGCGGTACCGGCGACTATTCTCTAGGGATCTCCACCATTCAGGATCTTATATTCCTATAAGGTTGGATAGATCCTCCGGTGCCAATGCTAGTTCTTCAGCAGATCTAGCCTGTCCAAAAGAATTTCCCTCTGGGGATTTTTCTTTTCAAGCTTTTCTCATGGATATGATGAGATCACTTGCCATTTCTATGCCTGGACAGGATCCTACACAAGGCAATGCGGAATCCCTGTATATTTCTGGGACAGCAAAGGAGATACCATCATGCTTCCTTTGCATCATTCCTTGCAGGATCTTCTTCTACGAATGTGGGAAGCTCCTTTAACAGTGCCCTCACCTTCTAGGACAACTGATCTTCTTTATCAGGTGCCTCCCTCTCCAGGTTTTCAAAAGACTCAACTTCCTCATCATTCCATTGTTGTTGAATCAGCAATGAGGCAGGTGAAGAGTACTAAAAAGCACTCTTCTTATCCGCCAGGTCGTGAGTCTAAGACTTTAGATGCCTTTGGACGCCAAACCTTCCAGGCATCCATGCTTTCAGCAAGAATTCTCTCATATATTTTCTATATGGGATTATCTCTTGATGAGGTCACAAAGAACTTACTATCTTTGACTCCTTTTCTTCAAGAGACTATAAGTGCAGACTATTCCTCTCTGGTTAGTCATGTTCAAAATATATCTAGGTTCCTTATTCGTGCTTCCCTGGACTTCTTTGAGTCTGTTAGCAGAACGTCTGCTATAGCTATAGGGGCACGACGTAAAGCCTGGCTCCAGGCTTCAGACTTAGACAAATGGGCTCAAGAAAGACTGGGAAATACTCCTTGCACTGGAGAAAATCTCTTTAACAAGGAGTCTTTACTCCAGGTTGCTCAGTTAACCACTGACATTCCTGTTTCCAGAGGCTGCTCTGCGCCTTCCTCTTTCCCAGTTGGTAGGAAATGTCCTACCCAACTTTCTTCCCCTAGGAGGAAAAAGTTTTATTCTTCTGCCCATCATTCAGATGTTCCCAAACAAGGGAAACATCGCCCTAGTCTGAAGAAACCACAACCTCAACAGGGTCCACAAACCCAGCAGTCGCAGGGTTTTAAATAAGTCATTTTTCCCCTTGTGTTGCTGGTTACAGGGGCAGTCTACTTCTTTTTGCTGAAGTATCTGCACTAAAGTTATCCTAACTTTTTCAAGATGTCTCTTCTTGAGACATTTTTTCCTTTACTCTAAGAGTCTTCATGATGATCCTGCCCTCACTTGACAGGTTTCTCTTCCTTTTCGGGAAAAGAGAAATGACAACTATTAATAAGACAGTTGTTTCCCTGTACTGGCATGTATCATCTTACCTTTCAGAGACTTCCTTCATAGTCAGTCTCCTTCACCTCTGTCTTACCTCCCTCTTGCTACAGCATCTGGTTTGTAAGAGTGGCTCTTTTACACTGGTAAGCCCCTATGGTCCTCTACCTGTTCCACAGGGGGATTCTCCATTTAAGAGTTGTCTCCCCCTTTATTTCCTTAGGGCAGCTCATCAGACACTAGATAGTCCTACTATGTCTGTTGTCTCTTTTTTCCAATCTAAAAAAGATGGGAAAATAAATTTTTTGCCGCTGCCCTGGTAGTTGCTGCAGATACAGATACAGATTCCTAGTGGTTAAGTCATTGGTTCTGTTCACCACACAACCAGGGCTTCTTCTCCACTAGCTATTCTTCTAGCCTCAGTGCTAAACCCCAACAGGTTATCAACCTCGTTTGGGAAATCCTGTTATCACAGACTGCTTGGTTAACTTCTATTCTTTGTCCTTGGCAGAATAGTTCTTACCCACTGGCTTTTAACAGCCAGTTTTTTCTTCTAACTAACCTGCAGCATGCTCTCTGCAACTCTACAGAGTAGCTTTGCACTATGGGCCCTTGCTAGAGATCATCATATCTTGTCTAGCAGATAACCCCAGAGGGTTAGGAAGGGTTTCCCCAGTCATATTTTTCATGTTTGGTAGGTGTTCCCTACCCCTACCATCTCATCTAAAATCTCTTGAGACCTGAGGCTCAAGCCTTTTCTTCACGTGACAACCTAAAGAATGGCAAATTCCCTGGCTTGGTCCATATCCCCTTGGTCTTCTCGCCAGAGATCTTTAATTGCCACTGAAACAAAAAAGGACGCCTGATACCCATCTGCCCTTGTAGACAGGTCACTATGGTATCTTCCTCCAGTGACGTCCTCTATCCATTCTCCATACTGCGGTTCTGGAGAAATCTGGACTTGCTGCCTGCAGACTGAAGTTATCCTCTGCCTTTTTCCATGTAGGCCATCCTGGTTATTTAAGAGCTCAAATTCTGAAATGGATTTAGACTCTCTTTTGTCAGGGACTCTATTCCCCTGACTTTTTCAATCATAACCAGGGAAGGAAGATTCTTGATGCATCTATTCAAGCGGGTATCACCCTCCTTGCTGTTAAATGAATCTTTTCTCTCCCCATACTCCTATGGGGATCAATTTCTATAGACATTTCTTCATCCACATACCTGGAGACATCTGTCTACATGCCTACATATTCATATACATATATATATACACATATATATACATACATATATATATATATATATATATATATATATATATATATATATATATATATATATATATATATATATATATATATCATATTTCTCCAGGACCAAGCAGGAAGTCAGTCCTCACTTATGGGTGACGTCGGCGCCGACGGAGCCCTCGCGGAGCAATTTTCCCCAGCTTTCAAAGAAAGCCTTTGGGAATTGCAGCGCGCATGCGCGGTCGTCTTCCCGCCCGAGGGTGCCATCTTAACCAGTCTTCTTTTTTCCGCGGAGCCCTACAGACGTCCCCGTCTTGTCCCCGCGAAAAAGTCGATTTTCTTCATTATTTTATTCTTTTTCCTTTCGGTTCGACGCCGATCGCTTTCCCACCCGGACTCGCGACGCCGGTCTCGAGTCCGCTTACTTTTTTCGGTTTTTTCTGACTTAGTCAGCTTTCGTTTTCGGTTTCCCTGGCAGCCCGGTCCTTTGACCTCGCAGGGGCCCTTTTTCCCCCGATGGCTGCCAGTGGGTTTAAGCGGTGTGGTCGGTGTGACCGAAATATGTCACTAACCGACACACACGACTTTTGCCTCCGCTGCCTGGGCCCGGATCATGAGGAACTGATCTGTGGGCCCTGCAGCAAACTGTCCTCAAAGGCGTTGAGGAGTCGGCGGCATCAGCGTGAGAGAATCTTCGCTGACCCCAGCCGTACCCGGACCTCGTCGGAGGCCTCCGCGTCGAAAGGCTCCAGCTCGGACCGTCGCCGGAGCTCCTCCGACCGGGGTTCTCCCTCCGGGGACCATCGTCGGAAGGAAAAACCCGCGAGGGCGGCGTCGGTGGACGCTCCTGGTTCCGCGAGGGCCAGGTCGCATAGCCCCGACAGCCGCCCCGGGTCCTTGGAGAAGGAACACATCCCGAAGCGACCTCGCCTGGAGTCGGAGATGCCTGCCCGGGTAAGTCCTGTGGTCCTTCTGGACTCGCCTCCGCGACAGCCGACGTCGGGCCCGACGCCGTCGGGGCCCGAGTCGGGGGCTGCTGGGTCACCTGAGCTCGGACTCAGGTTGACGGCCTTGGAGAGCAGACTGTCTGCCTTCATGGACCAGCAGCGGGCACTGCTCGCTGGCCTCGCTGGCGCCGCTGCCCCGACCGCCGGGACGTCGACGTCCAAGTCGACCCCGGAGACCGAGCCGATCCTCGAGTCAATGAGAACTCGAGTTGATCCTCGGTCGAGGTCACCCTCGGCCTCCCGTTCGGGACCGAGGTCGCCGACGCCGACTCCCTCGACGTCGGGACGGCTGGCGCCGCACCCTGCCCGGGCCGACCCCACCGAGTCCTCGTCGGAGTCGGTCTGGGAGTCTGAGGAGGAAGAGTCACCTGATTCTTTCCGGACTCGGTGTGTCCCATCGGACTCACCGGGGTCCGAGCCTCGGAAGCAGTCCCCCCCGGAGGATGCCCGGTTCTCGGACTTCGTTAGGGATATGGCCAAGGCTTTGGCCTTCCCTGTGGATCCCGAGGAGGAGCCTCGAGCCGAAGAGCTCGACGCCCTCCAGTATGACTCTCCCGCGAGGGAGCACTTTACTGTGCCGGTTCCTCCTATGCTGGAACGACTACTCTTCCGCATGTGGGAGAGTCCGGCCTCCTCGCCGGTCCTGAGCAAGCGGGTCGATTCTATCTATCGGGTCCGCAAGAGCCCTGGCTTTCAGAAGGCACAGCTGCCACACCATTCCATGGTAGTGGAATCGGCCATGCATCGTCTTAAGAGCCAGAAGATGCACTCCTCGGTGCCTCCTGGAAGGGAGGCCCGTAACCTGGATGGCCTTGGCAAGAAGTGCTTCCAGGGCTCTATGCTCGCATGTCGTGTCCAGACTTACCAGCTCTACATGGGCATGTATCTCCGGGATCTGGCTAAAGAGCTAGCCGGATTCTCCGCTGGTCTCTCCGAGGAGCCCTTGCGGAGGTTCCTAGCCTTGTCCACGGGCATTCGGGAATGCTCAAAGTTCATGTCCCGAGCAGCCTATGATGGCTTTGAGGCCTCGGCTAGAGTGGCCGCAGCCGGCATCGGTGCCCGCCGACAGGCTTGGCTTCAGTCGTCGGACCTTGAGCCCTGGGTACAGGACAAGTTGGTCGATGTCCCCTGCCGAGGCGAAAACCTCTTTGGCAAGCCCATGGCGGAAAAGGCTGCACAAATTGAGACTGAGACTCTCACCAGGACCAGGCTTTCTAGGAAGACCTCCGCCCCTTCCCAGAAAAAGAAGGGCTCGGGAAAAAAGTCCTTTTACCCGAGGAAGGCGGCTGCCTACAAACAGTACCCCCATTATCAGGCCCCTGCAGCTCCCCAACAGGGCCAGCAGGCCAAGGGACGGGGTAACGGGTCCCGTAGGCAGCAAGCCCCCAAGCCTGCACCACTAGCCCCTGCTCAGCAGGGTGGGGGTTTTTGACTCGCTCAGCATAGCCTCTCCCCCCCCGCTGGTTCCTCCCAGCACCGGAGGCCGGCTGGTTCACTTCGCCCACAGGTGGTCCAGCATCACCGCAGATGCCTGGGTACTTCAGGTCGTGCGAGAAGGCTACCTTCTCCACTTCCATCAGGTCCCTCCCTCCTATTTTCCGGGAGAACCTTCGCGCCCCCCTCTGCACAGGGAGTTGCTCCTTCAGGAGTTAGCAGGTCTTCTGCAGGAACAGGCGGTGGAACCGGTGCCCCACCACCTGAGAGGTCAAGGCTTTTATTCAAGGTATTTTCTGATACCAAAGAGAACAGGGGGCCTCAGACCCATCCTGGACTTGCGCAACCTCAACAAGTTCCTTGTGCGGGAGAAGTTCAAAATGCTTACCCTTGGAATCCTTCTGCCCTACCTCCAGCAGGGAGATTGGCTATGCTCCTTGGATCTAAAGGATGCCTACACGCACATCCTCATCCACCCAAGCCACCGCCAATACCTAAGGTTTGTGGTGGCAGGAAATCATTACCAGTACAGAGTACTGCCCTTTGGCCTATCCTCCGCACCGCGAGTCTTCACAAAATGTCTCGCGGTCGTGGCGGCCCATCTCCGGCTTCACGGCCTCTATGTCTTTCCGTACCTCGACGACTGGCTCATCAGAGCAGCGTCCGCTCAAGAGGTCACCAACGCCACGTGCCGCACGGTGACTCTGCTGCAGCACTTGGGCTTTGTCATAAACTTCGCAAAGTCCACTTTGCTCTCCTCACAGGATCTCTAGTTCATCGGCGCAAGGCTGCACACTCCTCGGGCACGAGCGTACCTACCGCTCGACAGGGCTCAACGGCTCATGGACCTAGCCGACCGCTTTCGCAGCCAGCCCCTGGTCTCCGCCAGGCGCTTCCTGAGACTGCTCGGCCATATGGCTTCCACCGTCCATGTGACCCCCAATGCCCGCCTGAACATGCGGTCTGCTCACTGGTGTCTCCGCCAGCAGTGGCGACAAGCCACAGGCGGCCTGGCAGACCTAGTGCGCGTCTCCGAGCCGCTGCTCTCGTCTCTCCGGTGGTGGCTCCGGCAGCCGAACCTGATATTCGGAATGCCTTTCCAGTCACCTCAGCCGACCCGGGTGCTGACCACCGATGCATCCCTCCTGGGCTGGGGAGCACATTGCCAAGAGGCACGTACTCAGGGCCTCTGGACCACGTGGGAGTCTGCTCAGCAGATCAACTTCCTGGAGCTCAGGGCGATCCGCCTAGCTCTCAAGGCCTTCTCCCACCTGACTTCCCAACAGTCCGTCCTTGTCCAGACGGACAATCAAGTTGCCATGTTCTACGTGAACAAGCAGGGGGGCACGGGCTCCTTCCTCCTCTGCCGGGAGGCACAGAAGCTCTGCTCTTGGGCCGTCAGTCACGGCATTCTCCTCAAGGCAGTTTATCTCCCGGGCCAAGAAAATTGCCTTGCAGACAAACTCAGCAGGGTCCTCCAGCCGCACGAGTGGCGTCTGGATCCCTTGGTAGTTCAGAAGCTCTTCCTCAAGTGGGGTCTCCCCACGGTGGATCTCTTTGCCAGTCCTCACAACCGGCAGCTTCCTCGCTTCTGCTCTCGTCAGCCACACCCCCTTCGGGTTGCGGCGGACGCCTTTCTGATCTCGTAGTCGGGGAGCCTTCTGTACGCTTTCCCTCCCATCCCGCTGGTCTCTCGGACTCTTTTCAAGGTTCTCCGAGACAAAGCCTTCATGGTCCTGGTGGCCCCTCGCTGGCCCAGGCAGCCGTGGTTTCCGCTCCTGCTGCAACTGGCGGTGGAGGATCCAATCCCTCTGGGGGTACAACCGGATCTCCTCACTCAGGATCAGGGGTCCCTTCTGCACCCCAACCTCAGGTCTCTCAACCTCATGGCCTGGCTGCTGAGAGGGTAGTCCTTGCTCCCCTTCTCCTGCCGGCGGAGGTGGAGGAGGTCGTCTTAGCTTCGCGACGGCCTTCTACCCGCAAATGCTACGCCCTTAAATGGCGTCGCTTTGCAGTCTGGTGTACCCAACAGTCTCAGGATCCCTTCTCCTGCCCGGTGTCGGTGATCTTGCAGTACTTGCTGCACCTCTCTAATCTGGGACTTAAGTCCAACTCCGTCAAAGTTCACCTCAGTGCTCTTTCAGCACATCATGTGCCAGTGGACGGCAGACCTCTCTCCAATGACCCTCTCGTAGCGAGGTTTCTCCGAGGTCTCCTTCTACTTAAACCACCTCTGCGCCCGCCAGCGCCTGACTGGGACCTGAATGTGGTTTTGCAGCGGATCACCTGTCCGCCTTTTGAACCTATGGCTACCTGTTCTCTCCGTTTTCTGTCTTGGAAAACACTGTTCTTGATAGCCCTCACTTCCGCTAGGCGCGTAAGTGAATTGCAGGCCCTCGTGTCTGATCCCCCTTACACTAGGTTCTACAAGAATAGGGTAGTCCTACGGACTCACCCAAAATTTCTGCCTAAAGTGGTCTCCCCTTTTCACATCAATCAGGAGGTGGTACTTCCAACCTTCTTTCCCAGACCACACTCCAGCCGAGCTGAAACGGTCCTCCATACCCTGGACTGTAGAAGGGCATTGAACTTCTACCTTGACCGTACGCGGGAGCACCGTAAAGCTGCTCAGCTTTTTGTGTCTTTTGACCCCAACAAATTGGGGCTCCCGGTCTCCAAGCGTACTCTGTCCATCTGGGTTGCGGACTGTATCTCTTGGGCTTATGGGGCAGCCGGACTCTCCTTAGAAAGTCGAGTCACGGCTCATTGCGTTCGGGCAAAGGCCACGTCAGTGGCTTACCTCCGCTCTGTTCCGCTGGCAGACATCTGCCGGGCCGCTACTTGGTCTTCGAGCCAGACTTTTGCGGTCCATTACTGTCTCGAGAGGGAGTCCCGTAGGGACAGTGCTTTCGGACAGGCAGTCCTCCGTAATCTCTTTGAGGTCTGAGCAACTCCTACCCTCCATCCCGGATGTGGGCTACCGGTGGGTGATAATTCAGCGAAGATTCTATCCTTCTGTGCTGCTGAGCTAGAGGGAGCTCATTTTTGTGCTTAGGGTCTCCGGTAGCCTTGAGCTTGGGAGTCCCATAAGTGAGGACTGACTTCCTGCTTGGTCCTGGAGAAAGCGTAGTTACTCACCTGTAACAGGTGTTCTCCAGGAGCAGCAGGAATCAGTCCTCACTACCCTCCCTCCTCCCCTTGGAGTTGCAATCGTCTGCTTATGTTCTTTTTTTGCAAATTTTTATGCTGTCTTTTTTAGCTATGTCATCTGACTGGCTAAGATGGCACCCTCGGGCGGGAAGACGACCGCGCATGCGCGCTGCAATTCCCAAAGGCTTTCTTTGAAAGCTGGGGAAAATTGCTCCGCGAGGGCTCCGTCGGCGCCGACGTCACCCATAAGTGAGGACTGATTCCTGCTGCTCCTGGAGAACACCTGTTACAGGTGAGTAACTACGCTATCTGTGTATCTTCTGCCCATACAGGTCTCTCCGTATATATATGCATATATACTCTATATGTGTATAACTTCAGGAATGTATGTATATAAATATATATATATATATATATATATATATATATATATATATATATATATATGTCTCTATAGAGATATATCTTTTAAGTAGATATGTTTCCACATACTTATCTGTCTGTTTACATTCAGATATTCATACATTCCTATATGATCCTGACAGATGGGCACCACCCCTATCAATGCTGTACCAGCATACTTAGGGTTCTACACACATAACCACTTCCTGTGGTGATCAACAAACTTTTCTTACCATAACCTTTCAGGGTTAGGTGCCCCTGAAGTTCTCCATATACCCTTTTTTTCTTTCCTTTCAGGAAAGACATTGGGGAACTTCAGTTTATCTAAAGCTTAGCGCTTCCTAAGTCTGTCCTTAACTTCTTATAAGATACAGGGGTTTTCCACACCCTTTCTCTCCTACATGGACTGTTTCTACTGCCAGTCCAGCAGGGTCAGACTCTTTTTTTTTTTTTTTTTTTCTTTTGGTCCTAGGATTAGATTTTCTTGGACCAACACAGCTTAAGCTTTCTTAATGGTACTTTCTGCGTCTTCCGCTGAAGTCCTACCTCGCTTTCCCTACCCCAGTTTCTCCCTGGGGCTATTTCTTCACCCTGAGGGGTTCTGACCTCCACTTGTTTTTCTACTTTTCTTACCTCTACTTCTCAGTGAGGTACTCCTTGAGGTTTTCCAATGGTTCTTCTAACAGATCCATATCAACTTCAGTAGACTTGCAGTGCCAACAAGGGAGGCCCATATCTCAATTTTTACCACTAGATCTCCTCTCTACAGGGTTCTTCTCTGTAGAGGTCCTGTTCTAGTTCAGCTGTTCCACAGCACCTTTTCTGTATTCAACTCCTACCCTCCATCCCCAGGATGCCTGAGGTTCTGGGGAGCAGCATGGCTCTTCTACATCCGCAACATGCTAGGACTCCCTCTGGGCATCTCAGCTTGGGAGTCTCCATATGTGAAGACTCATTCCTGCTTGTTCCTGGAGATAGCACAGTTACTTACCTGTAACAGGTGATCTCTGGGAACAGCAGGAATAAGTCTTCACAACCCACCCACCTCCCCTAGGAGTTGTATCTCTTTATCTTTCCTTTCCTCTCTCTCTCTTTGTCTCAGCTTTAAAACTTAACTGAGGAGAGGCAGTTGGGAAGGCGGGAAGGCAGCACGCAGGCGTGGTGGGATGCTTCCAAAAGCTTTTTGATTGGACGCTGGGAAGCGTTCCCACGCAGACTCCGTCGGTACCGACGTACCCATATGTGAAGACTTATTCCTGCTGTTCCCAGAGATCACCTGTTACAGGTAAATAACTGTGCTATAACTTCAATATACATGGATTTTTGAAACTGGGCTTGATAGAGCTTTGGTCTGACCCAGTATGGCATATCTTATATTCTTATTGTATTGGACAAAATAGCTGACTGACTGGCTGGCTCTGTGTTATCCATGTAAGAAGGGGCTGAGTTTGGGACAGAGTGAGGGTGCTTTGAAAAATTATCTTGGCAGTGGCAGTATTCAGTTGCCATCTGGAAGACAAGAACTAAACAGGTAGTGTGGTTACTATGCTGGAGGAAAGGTCCATAAACCATTAAGAAGGGACCCAGGATATCAATACTTGACCCATTACAAGCATTGTGGAACCTGTGTCTTTTGGGGAAACTGCTAGGTATGTATGACCTAGATTGGCCACTGTTGGAAACAGGATAAAGGGCTTGATGGACCTTGGTCTGACCCAGTATGGCATATCTTATGTTCTTATAACCATGACAACCTTAGCGCCCCCCCACCTCCCCAGATCTCCCCTGATGGATTCTGTCAAGGCTTGATAGTTCCACTGTTTAATCTTCGCAATCGGTTTCCCCAATTGGATCCCCAGATACCTAAACTGTTGCCTTACCCATTTGAAATTAAAATGTGCCTTCAGTCTTTCCTCTAGCCCCCCCTCCAGATTATGTCCAAGGACGTCTGTTTTGCTAGCATTGATTTTATAACCCGCTACACTACTAAATCTCTTTATGATTCTCATCAGTACTGGCAGTGTAATCAGGGGCTTTGTTAATGTGAATATCACATCATCGGCAAACAGCGCTATTTTCTCCTCCCTCCCTCCTACGACTACTCCAGTTACGTCCACCTTCCTCCTTACCACTTCAGCCAAAGGCTCGATAGCCAAAGCAAACAAGAGTGGCGATAGTGGACATCCTTGCCTTGACCCCTCCCCAATTGGAACTGCTCCGAGTATCCTCCATTTATTTGGATCCTCGCCCTCGGTTGCGCATACAAAACCTTTTATCCACACTATGTATTTGTCCCCAAACCCCATTTCCTCCAGCACCTGAAACATATAGGGCCATTCAACTCTGTCAAACGCTATCTCCAAGAACAAGCAGGAATGTAGTCTTCACATATGGGTATCGTCGGTACCGACGGAGCCTGCACGGGAACACTCCCCAGCGTCCAATAGGAACACTTTTGGGAGCATCCCTCAGTACACGCTCGCTGCCTTCCCGCCTTTCCAACTGTCACCGCAGAAAATTTCTTCTTTAAACTTGTTTTCTTGTGGTCGCACCTGCCTCCGCACGACACCTACCGTTACTGCCGGTTCTTTCTTCTTTTTTCTTTAACAAAAAAATAAATATATATATATACCTATTTTTGAACTGTTTCTCTTAAGAAACTTTTTCTTTTGGTGCTGGGCGCCATTGTGGGCATTAGGCCCCATTTTTCCCAAAAGATGGAAAAGCCAGCTAGTGGTTTTAAAAAATGTACTAAATGTGGCGGTACCATCTCCGTCACCGGCACCCATGACTGGTGTCTAAAATGTTTAGGCCCTGACCATTCTCCATCTGAGTGTTCCTCCTGTATTGGGGATGTACCCTCTTTTCTTCGTTACCAGGTCCATTGCATCGACGTCTTCAAGAGCCTCGTCTTCCTCCCATGGATCTCAGGTAACTAAACATAAGAGCCGGTCCTCAAAGGGTATCTCTCCTTCAAAGCATCGAGAGGCCATTGGCATTGCCCTTGAGGAAACTACACCGACAAAACAGCCCCGGCGGGAGGCTTCGGCCTCCAAAGCATTAATGGGGTTCCAGGATGTTCTCGAGGCTTCAACTTCAGCAGAACTACTGGTGCCATGCTCAGGGGTTCCGGACGCTTTTACCGGTACTGATACCCAGGCATCGGCAGCGTCGATAGACCAGAGATTCCTCGCTATCGAACGCAGTCTTGCAGCTCTCCTTACAGCTGCGGTACCGTTGACACCAGTGGTTCAACGGGCACCGGTACCGACACCGGTACCAGCACCGACGGTACCGGCCCTGGTGGGAATTCTTCCCATGCAGACTTTTTCTGGCATCGACAGATCGGTACCGGACCAATTCGGTACAGACTTCGATCGGTACCGAGACCGTGCTTTGCATGATCATCGGGATCAGAGATACTTCAAATCCTCCGATTCCGATGATTCTGATAATTCTGCCGGTACCAGAGTGTTTCTCCCGGAAGACTCCTCTTCTCCCCAATGCAGAATGTCTCCTCCGGAAGACATGTCTTTTCAGGATTTTATTCGTGATGTGGCCCGAGGCCTTTCAATCACGGTAGCTCCTGAAAAAGAACCTAGAGAAAAGGAATTGAAAATTCTCCAATACCCTAAAGCTCCCAAGGAAGCAGCCACTCTGCCCATTAATGAAATTCTTCATGATTTGATGCTCAGAATGTGGGAGACACATTTGACCACATCTCCTCCTCATTCTAGGAGACTCGATACCATGTATCGAGTTCCACCATGTCCTGTTTCTCAAAAGACTCAGCTGCCACACCATTCAGTGGTAGTGGAGTCAGCCATGCGTAGGATGAAAAGTGCAACGAGATGTGCATCCATTCCTCCAGGTCGTGAATGCAGGACTCTTGACACTTTTGGGCGTTGAACTTTTCAGGCGTCCATGCTTTCAGCTAGGATCAGCTCATATATTTTATATATGGGAATGTTCCTCAAAGAGGTCACAGGAGATTTGGAGCTTATGAGCCCCCTTCTCCCTGAGGACAAATGACAGGACTTTCTCACTCTGGTCAAGCATGCTCAAGATGTCTCCAAGTTTGTAAACCGTGCAGCCTTTGACTGCTTTGAATGCACCAGCAGAACCTCTGCTGTTGCCATTGGTGCATGTCGGATTGCCTGGCTTCAGGCATCAGACTTGGAGATTTGGGTACAGGATAAATTGGGAAACATCCCTTGCACAGGAGAAAACCTCTTTGGTAAGAATTGGCAGGAGAAGGCTAATAAGATAGATACTGACAATCTCACTTATAGACAGATTGTCAAAATCTACAGCCACTCCAGCCAAAAAGAAACCCTATAAAAAACCCTTTTTCAGCAAAAAAGAGGAAGTTTTATCCATCCTATACCCAGCAAGGGCAAGCTCAGGGTCAAGTTGCCCAGAAGGGTCAACAACAAAAATCTAGACAAAAGACGCCAAAAGGCCTTAGAGCTCAACCAGCTCCACAGGCCCAGCCCCCTCAAGGGCTTTGACTCCTTCTTAGAGAACTTAGCCTTCTTGCCTCTGAAGGGGCCAGAACCTCTAAACATTCCAGGCAGGTTATGTCATTTTGCCAACAAATGGCACCAATTAACAGCAGAAAACTGAACTCTGTAATCGTAAGACAGTTCAATTCCCAAAGCTCTACAGGCAGTCTACTGGATCAAGAGGTCTCAACACTTCTTGCTCAAGGAGCAATAGAGGAGGTGCCCATTTTTCAGCAGGGTGCAGGGTTCTACTCCCCCTATTTTCTTATTCCAAAGAAAACAGGAGGACACAGACCCATTCTAGACCTCAGAGAGCTGAACAAATATCGGTTCCGAGAAAAGTTCAAAATGATTTCTCTGGGAACTCTTCTGCCATACCTTCAAAGTCAGGATTAGCTTTGTTCTCTAGATGTAGATCCAGATCACAGGAAATTCCTACGATTCCTTTTCAAGGGAAAACATTTCCAATACAGGGTTCTTCCCTTTGGTCTGGCTTCAGCACCAAGAGTATTCACGAAATGCATGGCAGTAGTAGCTGCATTTCTGCGAACCCTGGGGATATTCGTCTTCCCTTGCTTGGACGACTGGCTCATTGAAGCCCCCACGGTTCCAGAAGCCAGATCTGCACGGTCTCGCACAATGCGAATCCTTTAATACTTGGGATTGGTCATAAACCTCCGAAAATCCCAACTTGCTCCGTCTCAGTCCCTAAAGTTCATAGGAGCTCGTCTAGATACCAGACAGTCAAGGGCTTTTCTCCCACAACCCCGCTGTCTTCGTGTAATGCAGCTAGCTTCTCAAGCAGCGGTGAAGTCCTCCCTAACTGCTCGAGAACTACTACAACTATTGGAACATATGGCATCCACGGTTCATGTGGTTCTCTATGTTCGCCTTCATATGCGAGCAGCCCAGTGGACCCTATCCACACAGTGGACACAGGCCACAGGACGTTTGTCGGACAAGATATCAAACTCACAACGACTGATCTTGTCCCTACAAGGTGGCAATCACTGGAAAATCTTCTAGTGGGGTCTCCTTTCCAGCAACCCCTATTCCAGGCCACCCTAACAATAGATGCTTCACAGGTGGGATGGGGAGCACACCTGCATCATCTCTCTACCCAAGGTACCTGGACTCCACAGGAGGCTTGTCTTCACATAAACCTCCTGGAACTTAGAGCAATCTGTCTAGCTCTTCAAGTATTCCATGCCCAGCTCAGCTACAAGACAGTCCTAGTCCAAACGGACAATCAAGTAGCTATGTTCTACATGAACAAGCAGGGCGGAACAGGCTTTCTGTTGTTATGCAACAAAGGTTTAGGACTATGGGCCCTCGCCAGAGAGCATCAAATTCACCTTCTCGTGGTATATCTTCCAGGCATTCAAAACCTTTGGTGAGACAAACTCAGCCGAGTACTGCTGCCTTACGAATGGTCTCTCCACTTAGACCAGGTGGCTAAGATATTTCAGATCTGGGGAACCCCAGACATAGACCTGTTTGCAAGTCCACTGAATGCCAAACTTCCCTGGTTCTATTCCAGGTTTCCGTCTCAAAATTGCCAGGCAAGGGATTCACTGTGGTTAAGGCTTCCTCTATGCCTTTCCACCCATTCCCCTCATCCCCAAAACACTCTTCAAGCTTCAGAGAGAGAGGTTGTATGATCCTCATAGCGCCATGGTGGCCACGCCAAACGTGGTATCCCCTGCTTCTACATCTCTCTCAAGCTGCACCTCTGGAGTTAGGCTATGCTCCAGATCTCTTCTCCCAAGAGAACGGGATGCTATGGCACCCGAATCCCCAGTCCCTGCATCTCAGGGCCTGGTTGCTGAAAGCTTAGACCTTCAGGATCTTAACCTTTCCCAACAGGTAAAGGATATCCTTCAGGCTTCTAGGAAACCTTCCATAAGACGCTCTTACGCCTTCAAGTGGAAACGTTTTACTATATGGTTTTTACAGAAGGGGTTAAACCCCCTTATGATACCTTTGGAATCGATACTAGAGTATCTACTTCATTTATCAAATTCTGGTCTAAAGACCAATTCAGTAAGAGTCCATCTTAGTGCAATTGCAGCTTCCTATAAGCCTCTAAATGGACAACCAATTTCCTCTCATCCACTCATAGCAAGATTTTTGAGAGGTCTTCTATTAACAAAGCCTCCCATCATGCCACCACCGGTAGCATGGGATGTAAACCTAGTTCTCAGGCAGGTCATGAAACCGCCTTTTGAACCTTTAGCCACTACAACCCGAAAGCTCTCTTGTCCTGGAAGGTCATCTTCCTAATTGCAATCATCTCTGCACGTCACATTAGTGAATTGCAAGCTTTAGTGGCTGATCCTCCTTATACTAGGTTTCACCAAGATAAGGTTGTTCTCAGAACTCATCCACACACTATGCCAAAGGTGGTTTCACCTTTTCATTTAAATCAATCAATTTATCTTCCTGTATTCTTTCTGAGGCCTCATGTCTCTAATGCAGAAAGGAACCTTCATACTTTGGATTGTAAAAGAGCCTTGGCTTTTTACCTACAAAGAACTCAGCAACATAGAAAGTCTTCTCAACTTTTTATTGCTTTTGACTCTAGTCATTTGAGACTTCCAGTCTCCAAGAGAATTCTGTCCAAATGGATTGCACAATGCATATCCTTTGCTTATGAGAGTAAGAGTCTTCCTCTTCAAGGCCATGTCACAGCTCATAATGTGAGAGCCATGGCAGCCTCTATGGCTTAGCTTCACTCTGTGTCTATTGATTACATTTGTCGAGCAGCCACCTGGGCTTCGGTACACACCTTTACAGCCCACTACTGCCTAGATAAAGCCTCCCGTCGGGATGCCTTCTTTGACCAAGCTGTTCTTCAAAATCTCTTTCAGACCTAATTCAACTCTTACCCACCAACCCTGGTGGGATGCCAGAGATCCATAGGAGGAAGCATGGCCCACTTTACTTGGGTGACAGCTTCTTGGGGTTATCTCCCTGGCATCTTCAGCTAGGGAGTCCCCATATGTGAAGACTACATTCCTGCTTGTTCCTGGAGACAGCATAGTTACTCACCTGTAACAGGTGATCTCCAGGAACAGCAAGAATTTAGCCTTCACAACCCACCCACCTCCCCTAAGAGTTGTCTCTCTATCTCTATGTCTCTTTTTCTCTCTCCCCCTCTATCCTTTCACTCAGCTACAAACTTAACTGAAGAGGGACAGTTGGAAAGGCAGGAAGGCAGTGCGCATGTGCTGATGGATGCTCCCAAAAGCGTTCCTATTGGACGCTGGGGAGCGTTCCCGTGCAGGCTCCGTCAGTACCCATATGTGAAGATTAAATTCCTGCTGCTCCCGGAGATCACCTGTTACAGGTGAGTAACTACCCTTTCTCTGCGTCCACCGTGTCCATCACCGCCTGTTCTCCAGTGCCCTGAGGGGGCCAGGCAATATTCATCACTTTCCTTATATTATCACACCCTTGCCTCCACTTTACAAACCCTGTCTGATCTCTGTGGATGATCTTAGGCAGGATTCCCTGAATCCGGTTAGCCAATACCTTAGCAAATATTTTGGCATCTAAATTTATCAAGGAAATGGGCTGGTTTGGGTATCACTGTGACACTAGCTTCCCCCATCATCTGGGGAATCTCTTCCCCCTCCAACACCCTATTCAATACCCTAGCTAAGATTGGTGCAATCTGTTCCACCAGCTTCTTATAGAACTGCGCTGTGTACCCATCTAATCCCGGGGCCTTTCCCAATTTCAATGACTTTATGACTGTCTTCACCTCCCCCTCCTTTATCTCTTCCCCTATTTTCTCCTCATCCTCTGGGTCAATCTTGCCCAATCCACACGCCTGCAAGTACCTCTTTATCTCCTCCGATCCCTGATTCAGCTCACTTTGTTATAGCTTTCTGTAATAATCCCGAAAAACCTGACTAATCTCTTTCGTACCATGTACCATCTTCCCCTTAATATCCCGAATTCCTTCAATGTAAGCTGCTTGCCGTTGAGCCCACATCCTACTTGCCAGTAACCTCCCCGCTTTATTCCCTCCTGCAAAATATTTTTGCTTTAATACACTGAGCCTAAATGCAATTTCTTGTCCCCTCAGCTGACGGAGTTCCGCTCTCACTTTTATCAGTTTAGCCATTACCCCATTATCTTTGGTCTTTTGATGTTGGGCCTATAGTTGCTTTATTTGCCCTAACAGTTCCCCTTCCACCCTCTTCTTCTCCCTTTTTGTTCTCGCTGCTATGCTTATTCGTTTCCCTCTAATGACTGCCTTTAACCCATCCCAAATTGTTTTCAATTGGACCTCTCCTCTGTCATTAAAATTCAGGTATTCTTTAATAGCTGCTCTCACCGCCCCCACATTTCCCTCGTCGTCTAACAGTGAATCATTTAATTTCCAAAACTTAAGACCTTCCTCCTCTCCCCCTATATCAAAAATCACACTTACTGGGGCATGATCTGTCCATGTAATTCCCCCTAGTTCTACCTCCTTTACTTTTGACGCCCACTTACCACCTCCCCAAATCATGTCCAATCGGCTGTATGTGCCATGCACCTGCAAATAGAATGTATACTTACGCTTCCCTTGATGCCTAGCCCTCCATAAGTCTATCGCCCCTAATCTTGTCTGCATTCTTTTCATGCTTAATCTATCCCCTCTATTCCCCTGCCCTCCACTGTTATCCAGCCTGGGGTTACTAGCCCTTCCACCTGCTTCTCTCTCCCCCCTAACTCCCTGTTATTTCCCCTCCTCCTCCTCCTCCCCGACCACTTCCACTCCCTCCCTCCCTTCCCCCCCCCATCCCTCCATCCTGATCCAGGAGTATTTAGAGTAGTGCGTCCCCTGCTCCCCCCACCTGCCCTACCTCCTTCCCCTTTTCCTCTCCTCCATCCTCTACAACGTACCCCTATTACCTTTATTACCGTCTCTCTACCTTCCACCTCCCACTGCTCCCAACCTTCATAAATCAGCATGCCCACATTTTAAACAAAGCCACAATTCCTGTTGTACATTTTACATACATTACAATTGCCATACATGCAACTTTACCCCTTAAATTGGGCACTAGCATCTCTTCTTGTCTATCTCCTCCTCATCCCCCATGCCCTCTACACACACTCCCCCACCCTATCCGATCATCTTCTAGTTCTTTCATTGCTGTCTTTACTCTGACCCTTCTTCATTTCTTGCTGTTCTTCCCCACTTTGTCACTTTTCTGCCTCTTTTCCTGTTTGGTTGATTTCCAGTCCTTGTTGATTTCTCTCAATTCTCATCCTTGCTTCTTGCAATGCTGCTTTCGCCTGTTCCACCGTTTGCACTCTCCATGTTTTCCCCTTTGCTGTGAAGGACAGCCCAAAAGGGTGCAACCACCTATATTTAATATCCCCATTTCGCAATGTCTGTGTCACCGGTTGCATGGCTCTCCTTTGCAGTGGTCCAGTGGACAAGTCTTTGTATATCGAGACAGGGTAACCCTGCTGAGACAGGGTAACCCTGCCAAGTCAGGGCTCCCAGGCTCCTTATTTTTGTTACAACCCTTTCCTTCATTTTGTATCCAGTAAAGCATATAATGATATCTCTGGGTCTGTTGACTCTTGCCACGCCCAATGCTCTATGTGCTCTGTCTAAGACAATCTCCTCAGGTCCCACCTCTTCTCCACCCTTTCTAAGTATTTCCGAACATATTGAAGCCGCCACTTTTGTGCTGTCCTGGAACAACTCCTCCTCCGGCACCCCTCTGATCCTCAAATTATTCCTGCCTGACCTATTTTCCAAGTCCTCCAATTTATGTTGGATTTCCTGGATACCCTGTTGATGCTCCTCTTTTTGCTGCTCTAAACTTTGCAGCCTATTTTTGTGGTCTCCCGCTGTGTGCGTCAGTTTCATTATATCTTCTTTCAAGTTCCCAATAAGCTCACTTAGCTCTGTTTTAACTACTTGCACCTCTTTCTTTATTTCAACAGACCACTCCTTTAGCTCTGTTCGGGAAATATCTTTAATGGCGTCCTTTCCTTGTTTCCCAGCACTTCTATTTGTAGACCCCTCCGCTGCTTCCTTTTGCTCAACATTTTTACTTTTATTCTCCACAGCATTATGTTCACTGGCGCCCCCCCCCCCCTCCACTTTGAAAAGCATATTCTGTCAAGTCCATAGTTTTCCTCCGTGTTGCCATGTTAGGTTGCTTGGCACTCTCTCCTCCTTCCCCTTCAGTTGCTGCTCTTCAAATACTTTCTGCCCCTATTTTTTGTTGTGATTTTTTTTTTTTTTTATATATCCCTCCCGTCACTTGAATTGCTGCACTTTACTACTCATATTTTCCTTTCCCGTTTTCAGTTTTGCACTGTTCTCTATGGAATTTGTTCTCCTTCCTCCATTTTTATTATCACATTTATGTCATTGTCCACTGTGCTGCGTTTCCTTTTCAGAGTTCTTCTCACCTTTCTTCACTTTGTCTCATCAGAAGCATTACATTATTGCCATTTTTCTTGTCCACTCTCCTTCTGCTCCCTTATGTCCCTTCTTATCTCCTGCATTCACCTCCTCCGGTCTGTCCTGTTTTCTTTGCCTTCTTCGCTGGTCTCTCCACACCATGTGCCGGCTTACTCCTCCATCTTTGCTGCCATGTGACTGCCACACACCCGGTTGCCCCCTCCAGGGCCATGGCTGCATTGTTGGCCAACTTGTGCTCAGTCTTCATGGAAAAGATTTGCAAGACTGCAATGCGGTCTTCTGTCCACACATTCACATCTCATTACCGTCTGGATAAGGATTTCTGACGTGACAGCAACTTCGGCCAGTCGACACTCCAGCGTCTGTTTGGGGGATTAGAATCAGACTGCATCACCCCAAGGCTCTACTGTCCATTCAGGCTACCAAAAAAAAAAAGGTGAAGAAGCTGAATCAGATGAGTTCCTTTTTGTAGACTACCTCTTTCTGTACATAGTTGTTTCTCCAGTTTTTAGTTCAGTTTTGCCCCTATTGGGCTTCTTGGCGGCCACCTTTGTTTTTTGGTAGCCTGTAATTTAGGAGTCCCATATGTGAGGACGTCCTGCTTGTCCACAAAGGAAAGGTAGTTACTCACCTGTAGCAGGAATAAGTCCTCACAACCCTCCCACCTCCCTGAGGAGTTGTATTCTGCTACAGCTTTGTTATCAGACTGGAGAAGATGACGCTGTGGCAGCAGCGGGAAGACAGATACGCAAGCACGGTGGAGCCTCCCAAAAACTTGCAGTAGAAGCTAGGGAGCGTTCCCGTGCAGGGCTTCGTCGGAGACCTCATCCATACATAAGAACTTATTCTTGCTGTCCACAGAGACCATCTGCTACAGTCGAGTAAGTACCTTTTATTCTAGGCCAGTGGTACCCCAGCCAGTCAGGTTTTCAGGATATCTACAATGAATATTCATAAGAGAGATTTGCATACACTGCCTCCATTGCATGAATATTCATAAGAGAGATTTGCATACACTGCCTCCATTGCATGAAAATTTAGAACATAGAAACATGTCAGTAGAACAAGACCATATGGCCTATCTAGTCTGCCCTTCCATATCATGCATGTTCTTTGACTGGTTGGGACTCCCCCAGGACAGCAGAGGGGGAACCTCTGCTCGAAAATGCAGGTGGTTTTCATCACCAGATTTGAGTCTGCAAAACTGAAAAATTAATGTTGGCAAGCCAGTTTGCTTGCTCAGCTTTTAAACTATTGCATCTTTTGCCCAAGACTTCAGCTTCTGGAAAGGAAGAACCTGTGCAGCAGAAGTGTCTGCAGAAAAGCACTACAGCATGTCTTGGCTGAAAGAAGCCGCTGTTCAGAGTAATTTGGGCAGAGCAGCCAACTTTACAGACTGCTTATTCTGTGTTTCTCCCCCTTTTCGTCTAACACCGGCCTGCAATGTTTCCCCTCTGTCTTGCAGAGCAGCCCCCGCTTCACAGAGGAGTTTGTTTCGCACTTGGAGATGGAGCTGGAACAATCGCGGCTGCAGGAGGCCGAGACGCTGGCAGCTCTGAAGGAGATGCAAGACAAGGTTCTGGACATGGAAAAGGTTAGCGCTGCCAATTTTGTACATGGCCCAGAGTGCTGCTTGGCTGAAGTAGCATAGAGGGTCACTTTTGGGATAAGGGGACTGGCAAAGGTGGTTTCCCAAATGTGTCTTTCAAAGTAGTTAGGAGGCTATGTCATCATAACTTGAAAAGAGAGTCCTGGGATCTCTGCTTGGGAAAGGGCAGGGGTGGAGGTTGGGAAGAGATGCTTGGATTTATGGGTTGGGGAAGGCTGTTGGGCTATGTGGGAAAGGATATCAGGGTGCGTGTATGTTAGGGATGGTAAGGGGTGATTGTATGAGTATTAGGGGGTTGGGAAGAAACATTTGTAGGGGTGTGTGAATGCTGATTTAGGAACAAGTGTCGAGGTTACACTAAACTATTTTTCCAGTTAGGGGAAGGTGTGGTGTTTAAAATAAAAAAAGAAAGAAAAAGAAAACAATACACAAACAAAAAATACTTAGGGTGGAAAAGAGGGAAAGGGAAAAACAGCACCAACAAAAAAAAGGCAAAAAGAAGCGAGCAAGTAGAAAGAGAAAAGAAAATAAATGGGCACATATTGCGGGCATCTGTCCACTTCTTCATCGTACCCAGGGCAGGATTCAAAAGTTGTTTACCTCAGTAAAATGTTGTTTGAAAATTGCTCGGGCTTAACTCAGGCAAGTGTACATAGGGGGATTCGGGAGCCTGTATAGGGAGGAAGCGATCCTGGTGGCATGTTCCAATCAGAGTGAGCAACCTAGCAGGCATAGATTGCATTTGCCATGCAAAAAGTACCTGCAGAAAAAGTAGTTGCAAATATCTGAATTTTGTATCCCTGGCAGTGTTGAAAATGAAAGCACACATGCACTTTTGCTATGAAAAATGGTGCAAGAACTGCAGGTAAAAAGTGCCCACAGATTGTGCAGCTCTGCAATCAGTTTGGAAACTGCCCCGATTTGCTTCATTTGTTGCATGCTTTTGGGTTTTTGTACTCATTTCTTCATCTATCTGCACTGGAAAGAAGATTTTTTTTCTTTTTTAAATTATTTGTTTAATGTGGTCTGAGCTGGGATTAGATTTGTAGAAAACCTCTGAAGATGCCTATCTCGGTCTAAGTTCCTCCTACAGCAGCTTTGCCTGGATGATTGAGGCCCAGCATAACCATTTCCTTCCTGTAGGGTTTTTTGAAAGCACAGTCTGTGCTTTGGGCATGTGCGTCACAAAATCTCGCCACACCGCTTTCACAGTGCTTTCCCTGGTTGAGCCCACCCAACTCACTGGTTCTGGGAAAGGGGGACGTGGGCTCACCTTGCATCATAAGATTTGAGCCTCTGCTTATGCACCCTGCTGTCTGCTATCCTGTCCCTGTGTCATAATGCCTTTTGGTCTGTCTGTATGGGGTATCTTGCTTTAAACTGCATAGAGAGGAGGCAGAAAAAACAGAAAGAGATTAATTGTCGTGCAGAAGCTGCAGAATAGGGATCAGAACGCACTGGTGTCAAGAGCAGGAGTGGAGTTTGTAATCTGGTGACATGAACAAGCCGAGCAAGGGCGAGAGCTGCCATATTCTTTTCTCTGTGCTAGTTTACAGGTCTTTTTATTTAATTCTGATTCCTTGTTTTGAAATAAAACTCGCACATTCTAAGTTATAGGTAGCTCTGTTTATATCACTTCCCCAAGGATTGTCCATCTTTTTGTGCTGTATTCATACTGTGAATGTCTTGGGCAACTCTGATCCCTTTCCCCCACCTCGAGGTCTCTTCAGCTATTCGTGCTCTTTCCCCTGAAAACCATTTACTTTTTTTGTCTATCTCCAGTTCTGCTCCCAGATCTGTTATTCTCATAATCCCCGTCAGAAAGTGTTTGATCTTCTTCTGGGATCCTATGGCCTTTATTTATTAGAATTTATTTACTGCCTTTTTGAAGAGATTCACCTGAGGCGGTTTACTGTAGAAGCTTAGTCTAGTAGCCATGATTCTGCAAGACTTTGCTTAACTGACATCACCTGGAAGAAGTTGTGTGGTGGTCTCATTTTGGGTATGGGTTTTTGACTAAATAGCCCTTATTCTGCCTGGCTTCACCATAATCCATCTGCTCCTCATTTCTGTAGTCTTGATAGTGTCTGGATATGGTGAAGCAGTTTTAATTCCAGCCTATCATGTTATAAACTGAATAATCCTCAATCTCCAGGAACAAGCAGGAATGTAGTCTTCACATATGGGTGACATCTGCACTGACGGAGCTCACATGGGAACGCTCCCCAGCATCCAATAAGAAAGCTTTTGGGAGCATCCCAGTGCGCCTGCGTAGCTGCCTTCCCGCCTTTCCTGCTCTCTCTCCTCAGTTCTTTGTTTTCCGCGGAGCTGACAAGAAGCAATTCTGTCACCATAGATAATGTATCTTTTTCATATTTTTTGTGGTTGCATCTGCCTTTCTAGCGATGCTGGTACTGACCTCTGTCGGTGCTTTCTCTTCTTTCTTTCTTTCAAAAGAAAACATCATGTGAGGGAAAGAATTATTTTTTCCTTCGGGCGCATTGATGCCATCTTAGGCTTAGGCTTTCCTTTTTGTCACAGACAAAATGAAAAAACCATCTAGTGGTTTAAAGAACTGTTCCAAATGTGGCGGTACCATTTCGGCTACAGACACCCATGACTGGTATCTGAAATGCTTAGGGCCGGATCATCAGCCGTCAGAATGTCCTCTTTGTAGGAAGATGACAAAGAGAGGCCTACAAAATCGAAATGCAAAGCTGGGCACCCTCTTTACCCTCCGATGCAGTATCTTTAGCATCAACGTCATCAAGAGCTTCATCTTCCTCCCAAGGATCTCGGGTATCAAAACCTAAGTCTTCATCGAAGGCTGGCCGGCCCTCCAAGGGTAGATCTCCTAAGTATCAAGATGCCTCAGGCTTTGCCCTGGAGGGGAACACACCGGCCAAACAACCCTGGCAGGAGGACCTTCCCTCCAAAGGCTTGGTGGGGTCCAAAGATGCTCCCGAGGCCTCCACCTCTGGAGAGCTCCTGGTGCCATGCTCAAGGATCGGGTCCCGCAATTCCAGTACCGATACCCAAGCATAGTCAAGCTCCATGGATCAACATATCCTGGCCATTGAGTGGAGCTTAGTGGCCTTACTGGCGGCTTCAGTACCAGTAAAACCTTTTACAATCAGTTCCGCAGGTATCGGTATCGGCTCCGGTACTGATACAACCTGCATCAACCTTTCTGATGCTTACTACGTTACCGCCCATACCGGCCCTCAAATCTGTTTCCGGTACCGAGGTTCCGGCACCGCAAGCCTCAGCTAACTGTTTTGATTAGTACCAAGTTTGTGCAGAACAGGAACACCCTGCCTATTGATACTTTGAGTTTTCGGATTCCGATTCATCGGATGATGAATCAGTCTGTACCCGAGACATGAGAACTATCCCAGAAGACCCATCTCCATGTCCCCTCCAGAGGACATGTCTTTCAAGACTTTATGCGTGATGTTGCTAGGAGTCTGTCCATAACAGTGACATCAGAGAAAGAGCCTAGGGCCGAAGAACTCAAAATTCTTCAATACCCTACAGCCCTGAAGGAGGCTGCTACGCTCCCTATTTATCAGATACTTCACGACCTTATGCTTCGAATGTGGGAGGCACCCCTTACCATTTCTCCACATACCCGGCGACTCGATACCATGAGTGTACTGGGTACCAATACCATGGTGGTGGAATCAGCAGTGTGTCGAATAAAGAATGCTAAGACACATTCCTCGAATCCTCCTGGTAAGGAATCGAGAACCCTCGATGCCTTTGGTTGACGATGTTTTCAGGCCTCCATGCTATCGTCCAGGATCAGTTCCTGCATATCCCCCAAGATCCTCATGTGACACATTCTGAGGGGTAAGATGTATAGCCAATTACTGGCTGAGCTGCTCTGTATCAACTTTCAAAATAGTCAATAACATTGTCCCTTCATTCTTTTCCACGCTAATCTCAAAGGAAACCCCCAACCGAAACCAACAGAACAAGAACAAAAACAAACTAGGAGTAGCCTAGTGGTTGGGGCAAGGTACTTCAGGCCGGAAGGTCGGGGGTTCAAATCCCACTAGAGGACAGCAACCTTGGGCCGGAAGGACTGGGGTTTCTAATCCCACAGAGGCTCCTTGTGGTCTTGGGCAAGCCACGTAACCCTCCATTGCCCATGTTCCCTGTAAGTATTAGTGTATGTGTCTCATATCCCCGCGTGTTAAATGTATCCCCCAATTGTGTTGTGACCGCTTTGATTGAAGGATAAGGTGGTATACAAAACTGTCTAAATAAATAAATAAATTCCAAAGGAATTCAGGAAATCTAGAAAGTCGACAAGCAACAAGGCTTTCTCCCACATTACACCCATTCTCTGGAATGATCTTCCAGACAACCTCAGGGAAATAAATGACCTATTGCGTTTCATAAAAAACTTAAAACACATCTCTTTACAATCCACTTTGGTACTCAACCTGCTAACAACACATCAGACAGAATCCAGTGCATTTCGACTCTGCTCCCACACATAGCAACAAATCTTTTTGTTGAGATCTTACCATTCAGAGTGGTCAACTGTCTCATCCCTTTGATTGTATTTCATTGTATTCCCTACCATTGTGTATAGTTTAACTTTGAATCTTGTTACCAGTTCAATGTATTCTGTTCTATTGTGTATATAGTCTACATAGTTCCATGTAACTGAATATGTACCTGTTCTTCCTGTACTATTCATACTGTTGTTAATTGGAAAGCGTGATATAGAAATTTTAAATAAATAAATAAAATACTTTATATGGGGGTATGTTCCTTAGAGAAGTGGCTAAGGATTTGGAGTTAATGGCTGTTCTTCCTGATGACAAGAGAGCAGATTATCTCATCCTTGTAAAGCATGCTCAGAATCTTTCAAAGTTTGTTAATAGAACAACCTTTGACTGTTTTGAGTGCATCAGCAGAACTTCATCCATCTGCATCGTGCACTCAAGATTGCTTGGCTTCAAGCATTGGATCTTGAACAGTGAGTTCAAGATAAGCTGGGTAATATCCCTTGCACTGTTGAAAACCTTTTTTGGCAAGGATTGGCAAGACAAAGCCTCACAGAATCTGAGAACACTGCTCTCAATGGGTTATCTAGATCTACTGCCTACCCCGCTAGGAAAGAAAGCAGCAAAGAAAGCTTTTTTCAAGAAGACATAGTACTATCCTTCTTATACTCTATACTCCTGCTGTTCAGTGTCAACATCATGCTCCTCATAAGGGGCAGCAACCACCAAAACAGCAAAAAAAGGCTCAGACTCCTAAGTCACAGCCACCTCAGCAGACCCAGCCTCCTCAGGGTCTTTGACTCCTTTCTAGAAAACATAGCAGCTCTGCCTCTGGAGATTCCAGATCCTGTCCACATCCCTGGCAGACTCTGTCATTTTGCCCATAGTATGGCATCCTTGGTCTGACCCAGTATGGCATATCTTTATTTATTTTATTTATTTTTATTTCTTATATACCACGCTATTAAAATCAGTGCGGTTTACATTAGAACTGAACAGTGCAACAATGCATTAATATCACAAAGTGCTTACATAGAACAGGGGGACAATCATGAAGGGGATAACTGGGGAAACTATTTACACGATATATACATAATATTTACATAGAGCTATATACACTAATACTTAAGATCTACGGGTGAGCATAGCTTATGTTCTTATGTCCATAAACCATTATTAAAAAGGGACCCAGGATATCACTGCTTGACCCAATACAAGCATTGTGGAACCTGTGTCTTTTGGGGAAACTGCTAGGTATGTATGACCTAGATTGGCCACTGTTGGAAACAGGATACTGGGCTCGATGGACCTTGCTCTGACCCATTATGGCATATCTTAAGTTCTTATGGCATCTTATCACATTGGAGCAGTGGACTTTGTCCATAGTATGGGAGGGGTACAAGCTTTAACTACAAAGCCTACCCCTCCTCCGGACTCCTCCAAGAGAGTTGCGCTCTCAACCTCCCCTCACTGCTTTGTTGCTCCAAGAGGTCACCTCTCTTGCAGGGTGCAATAGAGGAGGTTCCACCATCCTAACAGGGAATGGGCTTTTATTCTCCATACTTCCTCATTCCAAAGAAAACAGGAGGGCACAGGCCCATTCTGGACCTGAGAGAGCTGAACAAGTTCCTATTACGAGAGAAGTTCAAAATGATCTCCCTAGGAACCCTTCTCCCCTTTCTCCAGAGTCACGATTGGCTCTGTCCTCTAGATTTAAAGGAAACATACACTCAAATGCTTATTCATTCACAGCACAGAAAGTTCCTGCCTTCATGTTTCAAGGGAGACATTATCAATACAGAGTCCTGCCTTTCAGCCTCGCCTCTGCCCCAAGAGTCTTCATAGAATGCATGGCGGTAGTGACCACATTCCTAAGGACTCCAGGGATATTTGTCTTCCCTTACTTAGATGACTGGCTCATTCGAGCAAACACCTCTCTAGAGGCCAGCATACCCCTCTCGCATACCATGCAGGTGCTACAACACTTGGGATTTGTAATAAATCGTCCAAAGTCCCAACTGGTCCGCTCTCAAGGGCATTTCTGCCCCAACTCCGCTGCACTCAAACTCAATCAGTTAGCATCTCAGGCATACCTCAAAAACTTTCTCACTGCTTGAGAAATGCTACAGCTTCTGGGCCATATGGCATCAACAGTGCATGTGGTTCCTTATACTCGTCTACATATGATGCACACAGTGCAATGGACACTGGCATCCCAATGGTCTCAGGCTTTGGGTCACCTGGGAGACAAAATAGTGGTTTCTACCCTCCTAATCTCGTCTCTCTGGTGGTGGCAATCCCCAGAGAACCTCCTGGTAGGGTTACCTTTAAGATGCCAGCACATCAATGTACCCTGACGATGGATGCATCCAGATTGGGCTAGGGAGCTCATCTGGACACACTCTCTTCTCAGGGACTCTTGTCTCGTCAGGAGACACAACTCCACATAACTCTGCTGGAACTCAGAGCCATTCACAATGCTCTCAAGGTGTTCCAGGACCATCTTCCAGACCGCACAGTTCTAGTCCAGACGGACAATCAAGTAGTCATGTTCTACTTGAACAAGCAGGGTGGAACAGGCTCTTGGACCCTCTGCAGCGAGACTCTACATCTGTGGTCCTTTGCCATACAGCATCGCATTCACCTGCATGCGGTGTATCTTTCGGGCAAGCACAATGTCTTAGCGGACAAACTGAGTCGAGCCCTTCTTCCCCAGGAGTGGTCTCTCCATGCAGACAAAAGGTCTCTCACATTTTTCAAATCTGGGGAACTCCAGAGATAGACTGTTCGTGAGTCCTCAGAATGCCAAGCTCCCTCATTTCTGCACCAGGACTCCTACACTGCACAGCCAGCAAATGGACGCTTTTCACCTCTACTGGGGTCAGTGCTTCCTATATGGCTTCCCTCCCATTCCCCTAATTCCCAAGACTTTTCAGACTCCAGAGAGACAAGGTCTGCATGATACTCTTAGCCCCACGCTGGCCACGTCAACCATGGTACTCTCTCCTTCTACGTCTGTCTCGGGTTCAACCCATAGATCTGGGGTCTGCTCAAGATCTCCTTTCTCAGGAGGAAGGGACACTGCTCCATCCCAATCCGCACTCTCTCCATCTCACAGCATGGCTGCTGAAGGCATAGCCTTTCAGGACATTAACTTTTCCTAGGAGGTTAAGTACATCCTCTTAGCTTCTAGGAAGCCATCCACCATGCGCTCCTACGCCTTCAAGTGGCATAGATTTTGTCAGAGTGATCTTAACCTCTTCTCAGCTCTGGTGGCGGTATTACTTGAGTATCTCCTCCACCTATCTTCTTCTCAACTCAAAGCCAGTTTGGTAAGAGTACATCTAAGTGCAATTGCGGCCTCTCACATGCCCTTACATGGCCAGCCCATCTCTTCTCAGCCGCTAGTAGCACATTTTGTGAAGGGTCTTCTATTAACTAAACCTCCCATTAAGCCCCCTCCAGTGGCATGGGATCTTAATGTTGTTCTAGGACAGCTTCTCAAGCTGCCCTTTGAACCATTAGTCACTACTTCACTGAAGTTTCTCACATGGAAGGTCATCTTCCTTACTTCAGTAAGACGCATCAATGAGCTCCAGGCTTTGGTGGCTGACCCTCCTTATGCACGATTCCACCATGATAAGGTTGTCCTTAGGACTCATCCTCACTTTATGTCAAAAGTGGTCTTGCCCTTCCATTTAAACCAATCAGTCTACCTTCCTGTCTTTTTCCCTGGACCTCATTCCTCTAGGGCGGAGACAACCCTCCACACTCTGAACTGCAAACGTGCTTTAGCTTTTTATCAACAGAGGACTCGAGAGCACCGAAAGGCTTCTCATTTCCTTTGAATCAAGTCACCTTGGCTTGCCAGTATCCAAACGAACCCATTCCAAGTGGATAGCTGACTGCATCACTTTTGCCTATGAAAAGGCAGAACTTTCTCTAGAGGGTCACGTCATTGCCCATAATGTTTGAGCCATGGCTGCCTCCATGGCAAATCTACGCTCTGTGGCTATTGACGAGATATGCAAAGCAGCAACTTGGTCTTCGGTCCACACTTTTGCTGCTCACTACTGCCTGGACAAGGACTCCCGCCGGGACGCCTTGTTTGGCCAAGCTGTTCTCCGGCATCTCTTTCAGACTTAGAACAACTCCTACCCGCTGTCCTGGGTTTCGATACCAGACATCCTTGGAGGACACATTACCTCTCTAGGCATACCTGTGCAGTCCACAGCCGACCCTGAGGTCATCTCTCTGGCATCTCCTAGCTAGGGAGTCCCATATATGAAGACTACATTCCTGCTTGTTCCTGGAGATAGCGTAGTTACTTACCTGTAACAGTGATCTCTGGGAACAGCAGGAATTTAGTGTTCACAACCCACCCTTCTCCCCTAGGAGTTGTAGATCTCTTTCTCTCCTTTTAACTCCGCTACAAAATCAACTAAGGAGGGAGAGCTGGAAAGGCAGGAAGGCAGCTATGGAGGCGCAGTTGAATGCTCCCAAAAGCTTTCCTATTGGACACTGGGAGCGTTCTCACGCAGGCTCTGTCAGTGCTGATGTCACCCATATGTGAAGACTAAATTCCTGCTGTTCCCGGAGATTACCTGTTAAAAGTGAGTAACTACGCTGTACGAATAGTTCGACATAAGGCAATACTAGAGGGCTAGAAGGGCTCTCAAAAAGTGGATGGCCCACAGTTAGTACACCACAACACTCCCCAGTGTTTCCACTACCCCTTTTTCAGAAGTACAGAAGAAATACTCTGCTCACTATTCACTGAAAAAGATTTGTAGAAGGGCGGCTGATACTAGACAGAAGGACACTGTGTAGAGAGGTAGGCAATCTAACACTTGCCAAAGAGTGGGTTTTAAAGGAGCTAGTAACCCATGTTATACAAAACCACACAACACTTCCAATATTCAAACCCAGTTTATGCAAGCATCATATTTTTGAACACCAGGTTAGACTGTGCATGCATGTAATTATACACTTGACTTTCATTTATAATTTTTATGTTTAATGGTTTTAAAATGTTTTGTTTGTTTGTTGTAAATTGACTGCTGCAGTTTTGTCTGAAAAGACAATTTTAATTTTAAATGAATACCTGCTGATATTTGGCAAATTCCCACTGCCCTGAAGGGTAGGATGCCTCAATATTTTCCCCTGCCAACCAGACAGCCAAGCAGGTGGGTGGTGTTCATTTCTCTCATATTTAAAAAAACAAACAAACAAAAAAAACCTCAGCCACATGAAATACTCCCCAGCTTTATCACCCTGTCATATCTTAGCTGCCTTTGCACTTTCCGACTTGTAAAACCCAGAGTTGGGGCGTAAAAGTGAGAAACAGATCCATGGGTTATTGTCACCCAGAGGAGGAAGAGAAATGGGTTGAGTCTTTTGGAGCATGTTGCACGATTCTTCTGGGCTCCACCACAGCCTCGGCTCCCTCCTCTACAGATTCAAACGAGAAAATCTGGTCCACCCTTATAGCAGGAAGCACACTCATAAAACAAAACCATAATACACTGTGGAAACCATTTTCAGCACTCATGAAAAATCATAAGATTAGCAGAGCAACACAGTGTCCCCTATCCCCAGTCTGTCTCTGGAACACAGTAAAGGAGTAAAGGACATGAATGCATTTGCCATCTCCTCTTGTCTTTTGGCATGATTTTGGGGTGGGTGTTTTCCTTTTTCTTTGTTTTGCACATTTTGTTTTAATCAATTTTTTTTCAATATGCCATAGAGTTTTAGTGCACATTAAGGAAATAATTTCATAAACTCATTTCCATGTGCATGTGGTAACATTTGTGTGGAAAAAGCCACTATTAAAATTCCGACTGGCATAAAAATACGCACTTTGATATGATAGTGTGTACTTTGCCAGTAGGTGTGTGAAAGAGTGGTGTTTAGCTACAGCATGGGCAGAGTGTTCAAGTGCACACATAGAATATAAAATACTATAATTTACATGCCTTTTTAAAAAATATGGTCGCTGGTGCAAATGTCTGTGCCTGCAGTGTAGGTGTGTGCTATGCCACTCGCGCTAGTATTTTGTAAAGATTAATCATAGAAAATATTTTTTCACTCAATGCATAAACAAACTGTGGAGGATGTAGTCAAAGCTGTTAGTTTAGTAGTTGGATTTAAAAGAGGTTTGGACAAGTTCCTAGAGGAAAAGTCCTTAAACCATTATTAAAGAGAACCAGGAAAATCTACTGCTTACTCTGAATGAGCAATGTGGAGTCTGTCTGCCTTTTTGGGAACCCGACAGGTACTCATCACCTGGATTGGCCACTGCTGGAAACAGGATACTGGGCTTAATGGGCTTTTGATCTTATGTTAATGTACCAGTAGGCACCTACTTGTCTTTATAGATTACCTCAATATAGGCACCCGGAAATGTGTTTAATCTAGGTGCTCCTTATAAAATTACTATCTAATTAACTTCTATTGTGCATTAACTTATGAATTAAATCAGTTTAGTGTGCACTAATTTTTTTTTTAAGAGCACTCACAAATGCGCACCCTAATAGATGTCTTTAGGAGATGGGTTTGATAGATGGTGTCGGCCATATTCTGTCAAAAGAAGCAGAGGGAGGCACAGCTAGACCAGGCCAAGACAATTACCCAGATATCTGTGATATTTGGCCCTATAGTTTTCCATTTTCGGTAAAATAATTTTTCTCAAATCTGAAAGGGAAAGATCTTTCATGACTCACCATGCAGAGCAGGGAGGTTAGATTGATGGACTGAGCATGCCACTCGGTTCTCTGTGAGTTTATAAAATCAAACGCAATTCACTGTCACTTGACCACAGAAATACATTGCAGCCTACAGATATCTGAGCTGTTTCACAACCTTGCAAATGTATCTCCACAGAAAAAAAATGATAAAAATAGCCACTTCTGCGGAATTCTGTCCTGGCCAGTGATAGGATCTTAGTTTGTCAGATGGACAATAGTACTCTTGCTTGGAGAGTGATATGACAGACTGGAAGGAGGTTAGCATAACATTGAAATGTAGGAAGTTAGCATGAGTACAGGATTCAGGCCAAAGATGCTCAGCAGAGTGGGCACATGAACGTAGGTAGCAGATATTAGAGGTCAGCCAAGACTGAGGTACAGTACACCTCATGGGGCGTGGATTTGGAGGCGTGAGAGAATCCAAAGCAGAGGACAGTGTATTGTTGTAGGAAAAGACTGCCTCATCAACAAAGTCAAAGGACAGTGGAAGAGAGATGAGATGAGACCGTGGTGGAGAGAATAGAGGGTGGGTCAAATAGCCTTAATGTTCCTAAACAAGTATGGGGAGACAGGTCGAGACTGTGACAAAGTTTTTAAAGAAAGCTTGAAGATTCTGGTGGGACTAAACCACTTTTTTTGAAAACAGGTCATAAAGCAGAGTCTTCTGACATAGATCTAAAGGCCTAGTACATGAATAAACCTGATTCTGACATCCATGAAAGAATAAGGCAAAAATGGGGCAGCAAGTGCTGCTCCCTCCCTATCCCCATCCTACAGCCACTCTGAGACCGATAACTGTCAGGATTATGGCCTTCAGGAGACAAAACTAAGCTCTCAGTGGAAACCCCATCGGAGGACCTGCCCTTGGAGGACCCACTCCTACAGGGCGTTAAGGTCTCCGAAGTTGCCTTTCCATTCCATAGAACTTTGAAGCAGATGATTGACCTCGAGTGGGAAGTGCCTGAGGCAGATCTCAGAGGCAGTAGGGCGATGCAGCACCTTTATTCCAGTCTTGATGCGTTGGTCACGGCTGTGATCAAAAAGACTACCATCCCTGTGTAAAAGATGAGGAGGACTTAAAAGATATGTAGGATAAAAAGTTGGAGAGCTTATTGAAGCAGGCCTTTGAAGTCAATGCTTTTGTGCTCCTGGCCTCAGTCTGCGGGGCTTAAGTGGCTTGAGCGTGTATGCAGTGATCGCAGGCCCTGGGAGGCGTAGAGTCAGAGGCTGTTCCGGTACTAGAAGTGGGTTGGTTGGAGTAGGGAGTGGCCTACTTGGCATTGCCTTCTATGATCATCTGCGTGCCTCTGCCAAAGGTATGGCGTTCGTGGTTGCAGCCCATCAGCTGCTCTGGCTTCGCAGCTGGTCAGTGGATGTCTCCTCCAAACATCATCTGACCAAGCTTCCCTTTAGGGGCAAACTGCTGTTTGGTGCGACTCTGTAGAAGTTGGTTAAAGAGTTGGAGGGGTCTGAGCTGGTTAATCTACTGAAGGACAAGCCTAAGACGCCTAAGGCGGTACTTGCCTCTCAGGGTCAGAACCGTGATTTCCGCCGTTTTAGGGCAACGCATTTTGTCTCATTCCAAAAACCACGATTCCCCTCAAGAGGGAGCCCTTTTGAAGTAGCAGAGGTTCTCCAGGAACAAGCAGGAAGTCAATTCTCATATATGGGTGACATCAGCACCGATGGAGCCCACGCGGAGCATTTCCCCAGCTTTCAAAGAAAGCCTTTGGGAATGCCACTATGCATGCATGATCCCCTTCCCGCCCAAGAGTTCCATCTTGATCAGTCTCCCTTTTTCTCCAGAGCCCTTCGGACTCATGTCCCTGTACCTCGGAAAAAGATTTTTTCATATTGTCTTCCTTTCCGGTTTCCTGGTTCTCTTCCCGTCATTCCAGTGCCCCTGCTTCGGCAGCAGATCCTGGCTTTATTTTCTTTTTTTCCCTTTTTTCTCATATCCAGCGCATTTCGTGCCTTTTTCAACTGCTGACTGAACCAAAGGTCTTTGACCTTGCGGGGTTCCTTTTTGCCCCCGTGGCCTCCGGTTTCAAAACGTGTGGCAGATGTTCCAAAAACATGTCCCTCATGGACACCCATGACTGTTGTCTCCGGTGTCTGGGAGCAGACCATAACCCGGAGCTTTGCTCCCTTTGTAAAAAGGTGTCCTCCAAGGCCTTTCAGAGCCATAAGCAGAAACTAGATATTTTCCGCAGGACGGGCCCGGTGTCCCCGTTAGTTTCCCGCTCCACTGATCCTCTGCCTCTGGGATCCCCTGCAGCCACCCTGCGGCCCCGGCATCACTCTGAGCAAGAGTCCCCCGAAAGGGAGTGGAAGAAGAAGGCCTTGAGGACCCTGTTGGCGGCTCCGGACAAGCGTGAGCGTTCTCCCGCTCGGTCCCTTAGCCCTCCTCAGCAGTCCCTGGAGTCGGAGAAGGAGCAGCCCCGAAAGGTACCTCGTACAGATACGGAGGCCTCTGGGGATGGCGCTTGGTCTCCCGAGGGTCATCCCAGTGAGGACCCCCTCTTCTCCTCGATGCCCTACCCGGTTACCCCATTGTCAGCATCGCAGGGCCCCACTCCTGAGTGGGAGGCCCGAATGCTGGCACTGGAGCGCAGCGTCCCTGCCTTCCTTGCTGCCCAGCAGGCGCTGGTGCCAGCTCCCGCTGGCACGCACTGAGACCTCGAGGGCGACGCCTGTCTTGGCTCCCCAGATTGCCACTGTAACCCCCGAGAACCAGGGGCCTTGTGAGGGATCCCGGCAGAGATCTCAATCTCCGTCCTGGTCCTTGGGTGAGAGATCTTCCCGGGCCAATGCCTCCAGCTTCAGAGGGGTTTCGGCCTTGAGAGCCCAGCGTGCTTCACGGGCTCTGCTCGAGCAGCCTAGCTCCGAGTCCCCCTCAGAGATTTCAGACTGGGAGTCCGACAGGGATATTTCCCCCTGAATCTCTGACTCATCGGGACCTCCCCTCGGATCCTTCCCCACCCTCTCAGAAGCGGCGGTCGCCTCCCAAGGATACCTACTTTTTGGAATTTGTGCGGGACATGGCTCGGGCCCTGTTGCACTCTACAGAATCTGAGGAGGAGCCCCGTGTTTAGGAACCATGATATTTTGTAATACGAGGCCCTGCCGAGGGAATCCTCATGGTTCTGGTTCTGGTTCCGGTCCTGGTCCCGGTTCCACCCATTCTGACCCGGCTACTTCTCTGCATGTGGGAGATGCCTGCGTCTGTCCCCATTGTCAGCAAGCGCCTGGACACCATGTACAGGGTCCAGCAGGGGGCTATCTTCCGGAGGGTCCAGCTCCCCCATACCTCAGTGGTAGTGGAATCTGCCATGCAGAAGCAGAAAAGTCCAAAAACCCACTCTTCGGTCCTGCCGGGTAGGGAGTCTTGCGCCCTTGCCTTTGGGCAAAAGGCCTACCAAGACTCCATGCTGGCTTGCCACATCCAGGCTTACCAGCTATATATAGGTATGTTCCTTTGGGCTGGGGAGCACACTGCAGCGAGCTCCGCACGCAAGGGACATGATCCCTCGGGGAGTCCCGCCTATCGACCAATTTCCTTGAACTCCGGACATTTCTGCCTCCATTATATGCAAATCTCTCCCATGCATATTCATTATGGTTATCCTGAAAACCCGACTGGCTAGGTGGGTCCCGTGGACAGGGTTGAGAACCCCCCTGTTTTAGAGTCTTCCCTTTCGAGCCCTTTTCATGACATATTTTCTCCAACTGCTGGCCTCTAGGGTTTTTGATCTCTCAGAGGCCCTTTTTGCCCCCATGGCCACCGGCTTTAAGAAATGTGACAGATGCTCCAAAAATATGTCGCTCACAGACACCCATGTCTACGGTGTCTGGGGGCTGACCACAACCCGGAGCTCTGCCGCAAGCAGAAGTCCGATGACATTTTCTGCAAAGCAGCCCCAGGGTCTCCGGTGATACCGTGTCCTGCTGATCCACCACTCACTCGCGGGGTTCCCCACTGCGACCCCGCACCCCAGGTGTCACACCCATCAGGGTTCGCCCGAGGTAGAGCAGCGGAAGAAAAAGAAGACCTTGAAGTCACTGTCGGGGGCTCCGGACAAGCGTGAGCGGTCTTGTGCCCGTTCCTGAGAGGCGGACAAGAAGCAGCCTCAAAAGGTACTTCATATGGACATGGAGGCCTCTGGCAATGGCGCCCGGTCTCCTGAGGGTTGTCCCAGTGAGGACCCCCTCTCCTCCTCTATGCCAGACCCGGTAACACCAGCGTCGGTGTCTCAGGTACCCACTCCTGAGTGGGAGTCCTGTATGCTGGCACTGGAGCGCAGCGTTTCTGCCTTTCTAGCTACCCAGCAGGCACTTCTGCCTATCACGGCGCGCCTCGAGACAGAGGGTCCCCTGACCAGGGTCCCGAAAACTGCTTTGGAAACCCCTGAGAGCTGCGGGCCTCGTGAGGGTCCTTGGCATGTCTCGCTCGCCATCCTGTTCCTCTGAGCCAAAATCTTCCATAGTCAGTGTCTCCGTCTCCAAGCGGGCCTCGGCCACTGGACGTGGGGATCAGCCTGACTCTGAGTCCGTCTCAGACTTCTTGGGCTGGAAATTGGATGGGGACACTTCCCCGGAGACCTGCACCCATAGGGATTTGCCCTCCGACCCATCCCCGTCCGCCTTGCAAAGGCGGTCACCTCCCAAGGACACTTCTTTCCTGGTATTTGTGCGGGATATGGCTCGGACCCTCAATCTGCCTTCGCAGACCGAGGAGGAGCCGAGGGCAGAGGAGCTTGACATCTTGCAGTATGAGTCTTCACCCAGGGAGTCTTATGGTTCTGGTACCGTCTATCCTATCCCGGCTGCTCCTCCGAATGTGGGAAGTACCCGCCTCGGTCCCTATTGTAAATAAAAGACTCAATGCCATGTATAGGGTCCAGCATTGCCCAGGGTTTCGGAAGACCCAACTTCTTCATACCTCCATGGTAGTCGAATCCGCGATGCGGAAACAGAAGGGCTCGAAGTCGCACTCTTCGGTCCCTCCTGATAGAGAGTTCCGTGCCCTCGATGCCCTCAGGCGCAAGGCTTACCAGGGATCCATGCTGGCATGCCGCATCCAGGTGTACCAACTGTATATGGGTATGTTTCTTTGCGAGCAAAAAGCCTTTCTTCCAGAGGAAAGGGCTCCCCTACCCACCCTAGCCGCCTACCCCTGTGCCAGCAACCAGCACTCAGGACAAGGGGGGAGCTCAGGGTCACCGGAAGCCTAAGGGTCCTAAGACCCAACCACCGGTGCCACCCCAGCCAGCCCCAGGGTTTTGACGCGAAAGCATAGCCTCTCACCCCCTGGAGACACTTCCGCCTGTGGGAGGACGCCTGTCCCTTTTCGCCCCCGAATGGGCGGCCATTACATCAGACACCTGGGTCCTACAGGTGATCTGGGATGGGTATCATCTTCATCTGGACAGATTCCCTCCTCCCTTTTCCCCAGAAGAACCTGCTTGGCTTCCCTCACACCAGGCTTGCTTACAGCAAGAATTGAACAACCTCCTCGGTCAGCACACAGTCAAAAGAGTTTCTCTGCACCTCTGGGGTCAGAGGTTTTACTCCCGATACTTACCCGTTCTGAAGAGGACGGGGGCCTGCGCCCCCATCCTTGTGCTCCAGAATCTGAACGAGTTCTGGTGTGGGAGAAGTTCAAAACGCTATCCCTTGGCATCCTGCTGCCCTACCTCCAGCAGGATAATTGGCTATGTTCTTTGGAGCTCAGAGACACTTACGCCCACACTCCTGTCCACCCCAAGCACAGGAAGTACCTGCATTTCAGGGTGCACGGAGAGCACTTCCAATACAGAGTGCTTCCCTTCGGGCTTGCATCTGGCCCACGAGTCTTCACCAAGTGTCTGTCGGCGGCCACAGCCCACCTCCAGCTGCAGGGCATATCCATCTACCCTTACCTAGACAACTGGCTCGTCACGGGCACATCGGCGGAGGAGACTCGCCTCTCGGTATCGCACACGGTCCAGATACTGGAGTTCATTGGCACTCTTCTCGACACAGAACGTGTGATCACCTTTCTCCCTCGGGCACTCATGGATCAGCTCCGTGCTCTGGCCGCCAAGGTCCAAGGCGACCCAAGATCTTGGTGCGGGGCATGCTGTGCTTCCTAGGGCACATGGCCTCAACCATCCACATCATTCTCCACACCATTCTCCACACTCGCATACACATGCGAGCGGCCCAGTGATGCCTCTGAGCGCAATGGGCCGAAACCTCGGGCCGGCTCCATGACCTCGTCCGGGTTTCTTGCAGCCTATTTGGGTCCCTAGTTTGGTGGCAGGACACCCAGAGCCTTCTTCGGGGCATGCCCTTCCAGACTCGACAGCACGAGCTCATCTTGATGGCGGATGCTCGCTGTTGGGCTGGGGAGCCCACTGCGGCCACCTCTGCACCCAGGGGCGGTGGTCACCCAAGGAGTCCCAGCAGCAGATCAACCTGCTCGACCTTTGAGTGGTCCAGTTGGCCCTAAAGGTGTTTTGAGTATCACCTGAAGGGCAAGTCTGTGCTCGTGCAGACAGACAACAGAGTCGCAATGTTCTACATCAACAAGGAGGGGGGCACAGGCTCCCGCCTCCTTTGTTGGAAGGCATTCCTCCTCTGCTCCTTTGCCGTGCGCAGGGGCATGACACTGAGCGCAGTCTACCTCCCAGACCAGGACAATATCCTCGCGGACAGACTCAGCAGGCTTCTTTGCCCACACAAGTGGCACCTGAGTCCAGAGGTGGTTCTTCACCTGTTCCACTGCTGGGGGACTCCGTCATAACATAAGATAGGATACTGGGCTTGATGGACTTTGGTCTGACCCAGTGTGGCATGTTTCATCATTTTTTTTGCAATCTGAGATGTTTCAACTTGTATATGCATTAAGAACATAAGATATGCCATATTGGGTGAGACCAAGGTCCATCAAGCCCATTATCCTGTTTCCAACAGTGGCCAATCTAGGTCATACGTACCTAGCAGTTTCCCCAAAAGACACAGGTTCCACAATGCTTGTATTGGGTCAAGCATTGATATCCTGGGTCCCTTCTTAATAATGGTTTATAGACCTTTCCTTCAGGAACTTGTCCAAACCTTTTTTAAACCCAGCTACACTAACAGCCTTTACTACAACCTCCGGTAACAAATTCTAGAGTTTGATTACATGTTGAGTGAAAAAAATATTTTCTTTTATTAGTCTTAAATGTCCTCCAGGTGATGTAAAACCCTCTTGCACTGAGCAGGTGATGTAAAACCCTCTTGCACCGAGGAAGTTTCTCCAAGGCCATGTATTAAATAGTTTACCCTGTAACTTCATTGCATGTTCCCTAGTCTTTCTATATTCTGATGATATAAAAAATTGATCTCATTTACCCGTTTCATTCCATTCATTCATTTATAGACCTCTATCATATCTCCCCTCAGCCGTCTCTTTTCCAGTTTGAAGAGCCCTTACCTTTTTAGCCTCTCTTTAGCTGATTCGACAGCTTTTTCCATGTAATCTTACCCGCTTCTGATCGCTGGAAGGAGCGGTATACAAATGCTTGCTAAATAAATAAAAAATAAATAAAATAGGGGAATCCTTCCATCCCTTTTACCATTTTGGTGGTCTTCTCTGAACCTTTTCTAATAACACGATATCTTTTTTCAGATACGGCGACCAGAATTGCACACAATATTCAAGATGTGGTTGCACCATGGAATGATACAGAGACATTATAATATCCTTTGTTTTATTTTCCATTCCTTTCCTTATGATACCTAGCATTTTATTTGCTCTCTTGGCCGCCGCTGCACACTGGGTGGAGGCTTTTAACACATTATCCACAATGACACCTAAATCTTTTTCCTGGGTGGCGGTTCCTAATGTGGAACCTTGCACTGTATAACCATAGTTTGGGTTGTTCTTTCCTAGGTGCATAACTTTGCAATTGTCCGCATTAAATTTCATCTGTCATTTGGATGCCCAGTCTTCCAATTTATCAAGATCCTCTTGCAATTTTCCATAATCCTCTTGGGTTTTAACAACTTTAAATAGTTTTGTGTTATCTGCAGATTTGATAACCTCACTCGTTATTCCCTTTTCCAGGTCCATAGACATGTTCACCATACCGGCAAATGTGCAGCTTCCCCGTTTCTGTGGGCCAGTGCTGCACCCGAGCAGAGTGGCCCCGGATGCATTCCTCCTTTACTGGGCCTCCAGCTTCTGTATGCATTCTCTCCCACTCCTCTTCTGGTGTGGACCCTCCACAAGATTCAGCGGGACCGAGCCTCTGATCCTCGTGACTCCTTTGTGGCCTCGACAATCTTGGTTCCTGCTTCTACTCCTGCTCTCGTCGGAGCCTCCGGTCCCCCGGGGCAGTGCCCCGGGTCTGCTGACGCAGGAGGAGGGACGGGTGCTTCACCCGAATTTGGCCTCGCTATCCCTGACGGCCTGGCGGCTGAACAGGTCTCTCTAGCCTTGCTGCATCTCCCAGTGGAGATCGAGGACATCAACGCCCTAAAGTGGTGGCAGTTTTCAATCTGGTGCTCCGAGCTCCAGATCGACCCGTTCTCTTGCTCCACCCGTTGGGTTCGCCAGTACCTTCTGCGCCTCTCGCAGGTGGGACTGGTCCAACTCGGTCAGGGTTCACCTGAGCACCATCTCGGCCAACCATTTCCCCGTCGAGGGTAAACCCCTCTCAGGCCAGCCTCTGGTCTCCCCCTTCATGCAGGGCCTCTTGCTTTCCAAACCCCACATCCGGCCTCCACTGGCGGAACAAGACCTGAACATCATGCTCATGCAGCTGACGCGGCCACCCTTCGAGCCGATGGCGATGTGCTCGCTCCAGCACCTCTCCTGGAAGGTGGTTTTCCTGGTGGCACTGACCTCGGTGTGGCGAGTCAGTGAACTTTAAGCCCTCATGGCCGAGGCCCCCTACACCAGGTTTTACAGGAACAGGGTGGTCCTCCGCACGCACCCCAAGTTCCTACCGAAGGTTGTCTCAGATTTCCACCTCAATCAGGAGGTGGTCTTGCCGACTTTCTTTCCGAGACCTCATGCCGACCGGGCATCGGAGGTCCTGCATACACTCGACTGTAAGAGGGCTCTCGCCTTCTACCTGTAGTGCACCCAGGGTCATCGCAAGTCCGACCAGCTCTTCATTGCCTACGATCCCAACCGCCTGGGGCTGGCAGTCACCAAGTTCACCATCTCCATCTGGATGGCAGACTGCATCGCCTTTGCCAAGGCAAAGGCGGGTACCCCGCTGGATCATCGGGTCACTGCGCATGGCATCCGCACCAAGGCGGCGTTGGTGGCTTTGCTTTGCTTGGTGTGTCTGACAGTCATCTGCTGGGCTGTAACCTGGTCTTCAGCGAATCCCTTTGCTTCACACTACTTCCTGGAGAGGGAGTCCTGCCAGGACAGCTCCTTCAGCCAGGCTGTACTCCTTAGTCTGTTCGGGGTATAAGCAACTCCTGCCCTTCGACGCCCCTTCTGCGGCTACCGAAGGCCTGAGGTTTTGGGCTTCCTTCGGACATCGGCTTCAGCTCACGGCCTCGCGGAGGTGTTTTTGGCCTACAGGTTCGGTAGCCTGTGGCTGGGGAGTCCCATAAATGAGGACTGACTTCCTGCTTGTTCCTGGAGAAAGAGTAGTTGCTCACCTGTAACCGGTGTTCTCCAGGGACAGTAGGAATCAGTCCTCACTACCCTCCCACCTCCCCTGATGAGTTGCAGTTGTTTTATCCTTCTCTTGCCATCTGCTTAATAGGGCTCTAGCTCTGGGACTTGACTGAGCAAGATGGCACCCTTGGGCGGGAAGAGGACCATGCATGCATGGCAGCAATCCCAGAGGCTTTCTTTGAAAATTGGGGAATTGCTCTGCGCGGACTATGTCGATGCCAACGTCGCCCATAAGTGAGGACTGATTCCTTGAGAACACCTGTTACAGGTGAGTAACTGTGCTTTCCAGGCCTCCCATCTCACCACCTCCGGAGAAGTGGGATCTCAGTGTTGTCGTCATCTGACTAACCCAACCACCCTTCGAGCTGATGGCAGCCTGCTCGCTTTGGCACCTTTCTTGGAAGGTGTTTTTTCTGGTAGGCCCCACCTTAGCCCGGAGGGTCAGTGAGCTTCAGGCTCTGATGGCCGATGCCACACTTTTGGATGGAAACATTCAGTAGTAGTGGCGGTGCGCCAGGGGGAATTCCTGAGCACATTAGAACACATGGAAGCATATTTTCATGTTCCTATTTGACCAGACCATCAGAGATACCTCAGATTGCTGTGCCTATGGGCCATTTCCAGTTTCGGGCCCTTCCGTTCAGCTTGGCCATGGCTTCTCGCACTTTCACAAAGATAATGGTGGTAGATGCGGCCTCTCTGTGAAGCCAAGGGATATTAGTTCATCCCTATCTGGACAACTGGCTGATATGGGCAAAGTCTCGGGCAGAGAGCGTGCAAGCTATGCAGAAGATCCTCATCACTCTCTGGGGCCTAGGCTGGATAGTAGATTTAGCCAAGACTCCCCTTCACACTCTCTCAGGACCTCTTATAACCTGGATCCCACTTTGACACTGCACTGGGAATGGTTTTTCTCCAGGACCAAGCAGGAAGTCAGTCCTCACTTATGGGTGACGTCGGCGCCGACGGAGCCCTCGCGGAGCAATTTTCCCCAGCTTTCAAAGAAAGCCTTTGGGAATTGCAGCGCGCATGCGCGGTCGTCTTCCCGCCCGAGGGTGCCATCTTAGCCAGTCTTCTTTTTTCCGCGGAGCCCTACAGACGTCCCCGTCTTGTCCCCGCGAAAAAGTAGATTTTCTTCATTATTTTATTCTTTTTCCTTCGGTTCGATGCCGATCTTTTTCCCGCCCGGACTCGCGACGCCGGTCACGAGTCCTCTTACTTTTTTTCGGTTTTTCTGACTTTGTCAGCTTTCGTTTTCGATTTTTCCCTGGCAGCCCGGTCCTTTGACCTCGCAGGGGCCCTTTTTCCCCCGAAGGCTGCCAGTGGGTTTAAGCGGTGTGGTCAGTGTGACCGAAATATGTCACTAACTGACACACACGACTTTTGCCTCCGCTGCCTGGGCCCGGATCATGAGGAACTGATCTGTGGGCCCTGCGGCAAAATGTCCTCAAAAGCGTTGAGAAGTCGGCGGCATCAGCGTGATAGAATCTTCGCTGACCCCAGCCGTACCCGGACCTCGTCGGAGGCCTCCGCGTCCAAAGGCTCCAGCTCGGACCGTCGCCGGAGTTCCTCCGACCGGGGTTCTCCCTCCGGGGACCATCGTCGGACGGTGAAACCCGCGAGGGCGGTGTCGGTGGACGCTCCTGGTTCCGCGAGGGCCAGGTCGCATAGCCCCGACAGCCGCCCCGGGTCCTTGGAGAAGGAACACCTCACGAAGCGACCTCGCCTGGAGTCGGAGATGCCTGCTCGGGTAAGTCCTGTGGTCCTTCTGGACTCGCCTCTGCGACAGCCGACGTCGGGCCCGACGCCGTCGGGGCCCGAGTCGGGGACTGCTGGGTCACCTGAGCTCGGACTCAGGTTGACGGCCTTGGAGAGCAGACTGTCTGCCTTCATGGACCAGCAGAGGGCACTGCTCGCTGGCCTCGCTGGCGCCGCTGCCCCGACCGCCGGGACGTCGACGTCCAAGTCGACCCCGGAGACCGAGCCGATCCTCGAGTCGATGCGAACTCGAGTCGATCCTCGGTCGAGGTCACCCTCGGCCTCCCGTTCGGGACCGAGGTCGCCGACGCCGACTCCCTCGGCGTCGGGGCGGCAGGCGCCGCGCCCTGCCCGGGCCGACCCCACCGAGTCCTCGTCGGAGTCGGTCTGGGAGTCTGAGGAGGAAGAGTCGCCTGATTCTTTCCGGACTCGGTGTGTCCCCTCGGACTCACCGGAGTCCGAGCCTCGGAAGCAGTCCCCCCCGGAGGATGCCCGGTTCTCGGACTTCGTTAGGGATATGGCCAAGGCTTTGGCCTTCCCTGCGGATCCCGAGGAGGAGCCTCGAGCCGAAGAGCTCGACGCCCTCCAGTATGACTCTCCCGCGAGGGAACACTTTACTGTACTGGTTCCTCCTATGCTGGAACGACTACTCTTCCGCATGTGGGAGAGTCCGGCCTCCTCGCCGGTCCTGAGCAAGCGGGTCGATTCTATCTATCGAGTCCGCAAGAGCCCTGGCTTTCAAAAGGCACAGCTACCACACCATTCCATGGTAGTGGAATCGGCCATGCATCGTCTTAAGAGCCAGAAGATGCACTCCTCGGTGCCTCCTGGCAGGGAGGCCCGTAACCTGGATGGCCTTGGTAAGAAGTGTTTCCAGGGCTCTATGCTCGCATGTCGTGTCCAGACTTACCAGCTATACATGGGCATGTATCTCCGGGATCTGGCTAAAGAGCTAGCCGGATTCTCCGCTGGTTTGTCCGAGGAACCCTTGCGGAGGTTCCTGGCCTTGTCCACTGGCATTCGGGAATGCTCAAAGTTCATGTCCCGGGCAGCCTATGATGGCTTTGAAGCATCGGCTCGAGTGGCCGCAGCCGGCATCTGTGCCCGCCGACAGGCTTGGCTTCAGTCGTCAGACCTTGAGCCCTGGGTGCAGGACAAGTTGGTCGATGTCCCCTGCCGAGGCGAAAACCTCTTTGGCAAGCCCATGGCGGAAAAGGCTGCGCAAATTGAGACTGAGACTCTCACCAGGACCAGGCTTTCTAGGAAGACCTCCGCCCCTTCCCAGAAAAAGAAGGGCTCGGGGAAAAAGTCCTTTTACCCGAGGAAGGCGGCTGCCTACAAACAATACCCCCATTATCAGGCCCCTGCAGCTCCCCAACAGGGCCAGCAGGCCAAGGGACGGGGTAACGGGTCCCGTAGGCAGCAAGCCCCCAAGCCCGCACCACCAGCCCCTGCTCAGCAGGGTGGGGGTTTTTGACTCACAAAGCATAGCCTCTCCCCCCCCGCTGGTTCCTCCCGGCACCGGAGGCCGGCTGGTTCACTTCGCCCACAGGTGGTCCAGCATCACCGCAGATGCCTGGGTGCTTCAAGTCGTGCGGGAAGGCTATCTTCTCCACTTCCACCAGGTCCCTCCCTCCTATTTTCCGGGAGAACCTCCACGACCCCCTCTGCACAGGGAATTACTCCTTCAGGAGTTGGCAGGTCTTCTGCAGGAACAGGCGGTGGAACCGGTGCCACACCACCTGAGAGGTCAGGGCTTTTATTCCAGGTATTTTCTAATACCAAAGAGAACAGGGGGCCTCAGACCCATCCTGGACTTGCGCAACCTCAACAAGTTCCTTGTGCGGGAGAAGTTCAAAATGCTTACCCTTGGAATCCTTCTGCCCTACCTCCAGCAGGGAGATTGGCTATGCTCCTTGGATCTAAAGGATGCCTACACGCACATCCTCATCCACCCAAGCCACCGCCAATACCTAAGGTTTGTGGTGGCAGGAAATCATTACCAGTACAGAGTACTGCCCTTTGGCCTGTCCTCCGCGCCGCGAGTCTTCACAAAATGTCTCGCGGTGGTGGCGGCCCATCTCCGGCTTCACGGCCTCTGTCTTTCCGTACCTCGACGACTGGCTTATCAGAGCAATGTCCGCTCAAGAGGTCACCAACGCCACGCGCCGCACGGTGACTCTTCTGCAGCACTTGGGCTTTGTTATAAACTTCGCAAAGTCCACTTTGCTCCCCTCACAGGATCTCGAGTTCATCGGCGCAAGGCTGCACACTCCTCAGGCGCGAGCATACCTACCGCTCGACAGGGCTCGACGGCTCATGGACCTAGCCGACCGCTTTCGCAGCCAGCCCCTGGTTTCCGCCAGGCGCTTCCTGAGACTGCTCGGCCATATGGCTTCCACCGTCCATGTGACCCCCAATGCCCGCCTGAATATGCGGCCTGCTCAATGGTGTCTCCGCCAGCAGTGGCGGCAGGCCACAGGCGTCCTAGCAGACCTAGTGCGCGTCTCCGAGCCGCTGATCTCGTCTCTCCGGTGGTGGCTTCGGCAGCCGAACCTGATATTCGGAATGCCTTTCCAGCCACCTCAGCCGACCCGGGTGCTGACCACGGATGCATCCCTCCTGGGCTGGGGAGCACATTGCCAAGGGGCACGTACCCAGGGCCTCTGGACCACGTGGGAGTCTGCTCAGCAGATCAACTTCCTGGAGCTCAGGGCGATCCGCCTGGCTCTCAAGGCGTTCTCCCACCTGACTTCCCACCAGTCCGTCCTTGTCCAGACGGACAATCAAGTTGCCATGTTCTATGTGAACAAGCAGGGGGGCACGGGCTCCTTCCTCCTTTGCCGGGAGGCACAGAAGCTCTGCTCTTGGGCCGTCAGTCACGGCATTCTCCTCAAGGCGGTTTATCTCCCGGGCCAAGAGAATTGCCTGGCGGACAAACTCAGCAGGATCCTCCAGCCGCACGAGTGGCGTCTGGATCCCTTGGTAGTCCAGAAGCTCTTCCTAAAGTGGGGCCTCCCCACGGTGGATCTCTTTGCCAGTCCTCACAACCGGCAGCTTCCTCGCTTCTGCTCTCGTCAGCCACACCCCCTTCGGGTTGCGGCGGACGCTTTTCTAATTTCATGGTCGGGGAGCCTTCTGTACGCTTTTCCCTCCCATCCCGCTAGTCTCTCGGACTCTTTTCAAGGTTCTCCGAGACAAAGCCTTCATGATCCTGGTGGCCCCTCGCTGGCCCAGACAGCCGTGGTTTCCGCTTCTACTGCAATTAGCGGTGGAGGATCCATTCCCTCTGGGGGTACAACCGGATCTCCTCACTCAGGATCAGGGGTCTCTACTACACCCCAACCTCAGGTCTCTCAACCTAATGGCCTGGCTGCTGAGAGGGTAGTCCTTGCTCCCCTTCTCCTGCCGGCAGAGGTGGAGGAGGTCGTCTTAGCTTCGCGACGGCCATCTACCCGCAAATGCTACGCCCTTAAATGGCGTCGCTTTGCCGTCTGGTGTACCCAACAGTCTCAGGATCCCTTCTCCTGCCCGGTGTCGGTGATCTTGCAATACTTGCTACACCTCTCTAATCTGGGACTTAAGTCCAACTCCGTCAAAGTTCACCTCAGTGCTCTTTCGGCACATCATGTGCCGGTGGACGGTAGACCTCTCTCCAGCGACCCTCTCGTAGCGAGGTTTCTCCGAGGTCTCCTTCTACTTAAACCACCTCTGCGCCCGCCAGCGCCTGACTGGGACCTGAATGTGGTTTTGCAGCGGATCACCTGTCCGCCTTTTGAACCTATGGCTACCTGTTCTCTCCGTTTTCTTTCTTGGAAAACACTGTTCTTGATAGCCCTCACTTCCGCTAGACGCGTCAGTGAGTTGCAGGCCCTCGTGTCTGATCCCCCTTACACTCGGTTCTACAAAAATAGGGTAGTCCTACGGACTCACCCTAAATTTCTTCCAAAAGTGGTCTCCCCTTTTCACATCAATCAGGAGGTGGTACTTCCAACCTTCTTTCCCAGACCACACTCCAGCCGAGCTGAAACGGTCCTCCATACCCTGGACTGTAGAAGGGCTTTGAACTTCTACCTTGACCGTACGCGGGAGCACCGTAAAGCTGCTCAGCTTTTTGTGTCTTTTGACCCCAATAAATTGGGGCTCCCGGTCTCCAAGCGTACTCTGTCCATCTGGGTTGCGGACTGTATCTCTTGGGCTTATGGGGCAGCCGGACTCTCCTTAGAAAGTCGAGTCACGGCTCATTGCGTTCGGGCAAAGGCTACGTCAGTGGCTTACCTCCGCTCTGTTCCGCTGGCAGACATCTGCCAGGCCGCTACTTGGTCTTCGAGCCAGACTTTTGCGGTCCATTACTGTCTCGAGAGGGAGTCCCGCAGGGACAGTGCTTTCGGACAGGCAGTCCTCCGTAATCTCTTTGAGGTCTGAGCAACTCCTACCCTCCATCCCGGATGTGGGCTACCGGTGGGTGATAATTCAGCGAAGATTCTTTCCTTCTGTGCTGCTGAGCTAGAGGGAGCTCATTTTTGTGCTTAGGGTCTCCGGTAGCCTTGAGCTTGGGAGTCCCATAAGTGAGGACTGACTTCCTGCTTGGTCCTGGAGAAAGCGTAGTTACTCACCTGTAACAGGTGTTCTCCAGGAGCAGCAGGAATCAGTCCTCACTACCCTCCCTCCTCCCCTTGGAGTTGCAATCGTCTGCTTATGTTCTTTTGCAAATTTTTATGCTGTCTTTTTTAGCTATGTCATCTGACTGGCTAAGATGGCACCCTCGGGCGGGAAGACGACCGCGCATGCGCGCTGCAATTCCCAAAGGCTTTCTTTGAAAGCTGGGGAAAATTGCTCCGCGAGGGCTCCGTCGGCGCCGACGTCACCCATAAGTGAGGACTGATTCCTGCTGCTCCTGGAGAACACCTGTTACAGGTGAGTAACTACGCTTTCTGCCAGAGGAGCAAAAGGCGAAGCTTCAGGGGCAGATTTGCAGGTTTTTGAGGCTGCATACTCAGTCTGCATGGTCTTATCTCCGGGTATTAGGGTCCATGGCTGTGGCACTGGACTTGGTGCCATGTGTGAGAATGCACATGCGACCCCCTTCAGAGGGCATTATTGTTGTGATGGTCACCACAGAGGCATTCCCTGTTCCTGAAGCTCCTTTGCCCATTGGTCCGCAGCAGTCTAGCTTTGTGACTGGACGACTCCAGTCTGAGAGAGATGCCCCTGGAGCCACCAGAGTGGACGCTGGTGACAACAGATGCCAGTTTCTCCAGTTGGGAAGCTCATTGCCTGGCGGAGGTAGCACAAGGGCACTGGTCACAGGAACAAGCACAATAGGCCATCAATCACCTGGAAATGTAGGTCATTCGGTTGGCCCTTCAGAAGTTTTGATTTGATACAGCATCAGGTAGTAAGAGTCCTTTCAGACAATGCTACCATGGTAGCCTATATCAATCATCAGGGTGGCACGGGCAGTGTTCTCCTGGCGAAGGAGATTGCTTCGCTTCTTCAGTGAATGGAAGCAAATCTTCTTCAGTTCTCAGCGACTCAGTGGCAGGAAAGGCAATGTGCAAGCGGACATTCTCAGTCTCCAGGGGAGTGGTTTCTGGAGAAGTCTGTCTTCCACAGTCTGGTCTGGTACTGGGGTCTACCAGTGATGGACTTGATGGCGATAACAGAAAGTGCCAGTATGGCGCGGTTTTTCAGTCGCTGAAGGGCGCGAATGTCTGAAGGGCTTGATGCGTTAGCCAAGGCATGGCCGAGAGAGGGGCTTCTCTGTCTTTCTGCCGTGGCCTCTTAATAGGGCACGTGGTGCAGTGCATAGAGCTGCACTGAGGGATCGTCATGCACATAGCTCCAGATTGGCTTTGGAGGCCGTGATATGTGGATCTGGTTCGGCTAGTGTTGGACAAACCATGGATACTGCCGACCAGACCCGACCTGCTGTCACAGGGTCTGATTCTAATGCCCCAGGTAGATCGATACTTGTTTATATCTTGGCTCGAAAGGGTGCACCTGGCTAAATGGGGCTATTCCACTCTGGTTAGTGCAACATTGCTGAAGGTGAGGCATTGGTCCACCTCACTGGCGTATGTAGGTTCTCCAAGAACAAGCAGGAAATTAGTCCTTACATATGGGTGACGTCGGCGCTGATGGAGCCTGCGCAGAGCATTTCACCAGCTTTCAAAGAAAGCTTTTGGGAATGCTACCACACATGCGTGGTCCGCTTCCTGTCCAAGGGTGCCATCTTGCTCATTCTCCTTTTTTCCACGGAGTCCAACAGATGCTTGTCCTGTTTCCCTGGAAAAATCCTCTAAAAATTATCCTAAAATTTGTTTTTTTCCCAGTTTGCGTGCCGGTGCCAGGCCCAAGACTCTCGGTGCCCACGCCGAAGGCTGTGGAGCCTTCTGACATTGAGGCCAGAATGGCGGCCCTGGAGCAGAATATTTCTGCCTTCCTGGCCATGCAGCAGGCAATGATGTCGGGTTCATCCACATCATCTGCCCCGAGAACTCCTGCCCTCCGACCCTTCTGTGTTCAGGCTACCAGAGTGATAGTGCCTCTGGACGCTAGGGTCTTGCATAGTCTCTCAGCAAGGACTCGCCTTCTGCAACTCACGGCTACCTGTTTGGACGCCATTAGTGCTGTTGTGGTTCGGTCCTCAGTAGCCTGGAGCTAGGGAGTCCCATATGCGAGGACTAACCCTGCTTGTTCCTGGAGAAAGCATAGTTACTCACCTGCAACAGGTGCTCTCTGGGAACAGAAGGAATCAGTCCTCACAACCCTCCCTCCTCCCCTAGGAGTTGCCTTCCCTACCTTGCTAAAAACCTTTTACTGCCGTCTTAGCTATGTCACTGACTAAGCAAGATGGCACCTTATTTATTTATTTATTTATTTATTTATTTATAGACTCTTATATACCGCACTATTAGGCATCAGCGCGGTTCACAAAAAACAGTGAGATACACAATTCAACAGTACTTTGTGTTTACAGAAAACAGGAGAATATAACTCGGATAACAGGGTATATAATTAATAAACATAGTCATAATATCATCATGGCTTCAGTTTTGTGTGTATGTGGTCTGTGGGGTATCTGTATTGTATGTGTATGAGTGGAAGGTCTGTGGGTTGGTTGAGATGTCTTTATTGTTTACTGGATAAGATAAAAGGAAGAGGTAGTGTTTCAAAGCTTTGCGAAACTGCAAAAGGTCTGGTATTGCTCGGATGTTTTGAGGGAGGCTATTCCAACACCTTGGTGCACAGAATAAAAAGGCCCTGTCTGAAGTAGTTTTGGTACACTGTGATATTGATTTAGGGACTAACAGAGTATTGAGTGTTACTGACCTTCTGTCTCTATTGAGGGGTGGTGTTTGGATCAAGTCTGATATTGATGAAGATGAGAGTTCTTTGAAGGCTTTGAATGTAATTAGTAAAATTTTGAAAGTGAGTCTACTTTGAATTGGGAGCCAATGAAGATGTTTTAGAATAGGTGAGATATGGTCTTTCCGGGAAGCTCCATGAAGGACTCTAGCTGCAGCATTCATAGCCATTTGAAGTGGGTGTAAGGTGGTTTGTGGAAGACCTTGTAAAATTTAGTTCGCATAATCAAAATGAGGTATGATTAGCGCCTGATAGATGGTTCTAAAATCGTCTGGCTCTAGCAAGGATCGAAGGTGTCTAAGGGAGCGTATTTTGTGATATACTGCTCTTACAATATTACTAATATGTGCTTTCATATCTAATTTCTGGTCTAAAGTGACACCGAGGTATCTGATGGTGGTCTTGGTCTGGAGGTTAGCATCATTCACTTTCAAAAAGGATGGAGCAGTGAAATTTTGGTTACGTGTAATAAATAACACCTCAGTTTTCTTGTGTTGGATCCTTAGATTTTGGGATTGTAGCCAGTTGGATACTTCATTTATGCAGTTAGTTAATGGATTGAGATCAGGGTTCTCAGTTGTAAAAGGAAAATATAAAAGTACATCATCCGCGTATATCATGCAGTTAACTCTAAAGGATCGAATCAGGTTACAGATAGGCTGCATGTATATATTAAACATAAGGGCGGAAAGGGATGAGCCTTGAGGTACCCCTTGTTTTTGATGAAACTGATCTGATGAAGTATCGTTGGATCGTACTTGTTGCCATCTGTCAGAAAGGTAGGATCTACACCACTCAAGTGCTTTATCAGTAATTCCCTTCCCTTTGAGACGCTCAAGGAGGCGTTCATGGCTAACAGAATCAAAAGCGGCTGCGATATCAAGAAAAACAAGGACGAACCCTTGGCGGATGTTATCAATTCCTGATAATAAGCTGCTGAACAGAGTAGTTAGAAGCGTTTCCACACCGTGGAATTCTCTGAAACCGTGCTGGCATGAGTCCAGTGGGGCGTTAAGATCTATATGATCCTGAATTTGTTTTTGTACTTCTTTTTCCAAAATTTTTGCTAGTAATGGAATACTTGAAATAGGTCTATATGATTCTGGTTTAAGAGGGTCAAGTTTGTTGTTTTTTAGTAATGGCCTTATGGATGTTTGCTTAAGGGTACGAGGGAAAGTTCCTGTTGTAAATGATTGAATCATGAGTCTGGATATGATGGGACTGAGATCAGCTCGTAGATCTTTGATCCAGAACGCAGGGCAAGGATCAGTATGAGCGGTGGTCATGTTTATGCAAGCAATGGTGTCTTCGATTTGTCGTTTAGATGGTATTGAGAAGATAGTGAGTAGAGTTTGATCTACTGGAACTGGAACTATGTTAGGAGCCGAGTTATTGTCAATTTGGCAGAGTTTGGATTGTAGATAGTTAGCAAATATTTGAGGGTGGATTTCATATTTAAGTTGTGAGGCAGGTTCATTTGTCAAACGCTTAACTATGGCAAACAGGTCATGAGGTTTGTTCAGAGATCTTTTTAAAGTGACTGCATGGTGACGTCTCATTGATTCAGTAACTGCCATGCGATGAGATGTGAGATGTTGGATATATACAGCTCTGTCAACTTCAGAGTGTGAGTGTCGCCATCGTCTTTCAAGTTTCCTTAGGGTTGTGCGCGAGGCCTTCAGCTCAGATGAGTACCATATAGCAGAGTGTCGCTTGCTTTGTAGTTTGTTGGTCGACGGACATGTGGCAATCGAACTGAAAGTACTATTCCAATTAGAAACTAAATCATCAATGCTGCACTCTGGTAAGTTGGTTAGTGGAAGTGTTGATTTTAGGATTAGGTCTTTGTCAAATGGCTTGAATCTTCTCAGAGGGGTACTAGGATGATCGTTTATTCCTCTTTCATCCTTTTGGTTACATCTAGCCTTGAATATAATTAGTTTGTGATCTGACCATGGAACTGGGTTGATTGATAGATCCAAGATAGATGGTAAATTGGCGGTTGCTTCAGTTGTAAATATTAGATCTAATATACCACCTTTAATATGGGTTGGATCTTTAATTAATTGATTATACCCCAAAACTTGTAGAGCTTCAAGAAAAGCTGTTACATGGGAGTCTTGGAGAGAAGGGAGATTAAAGTCTCCTAGCACCCAACTTGCTATGTGGGGGTTTTGTGTATTGGAGGCCGTCAATTATCATAGATAGAGAATCAGAATTGGAAGAAGGAGAGCGGTATAGTAAAGTGAAAGAACAACATTTATTTGCTATTGTAAAAGTATCTAGGAGTGATGAGCTTGTTGCTTCTTTAAGGTTGAAATGAAGGTCAGATTTGGTGATGGCTAGAACACCACCTCCCCTCTTGCCACTTCTATGACATGTATGTATAGAAAAATTAGAAGGCAAAAATTGGTTGATTAATACATTGTCAGCACAAGAAAGCCATGTCTCAGTGATTAGGAGAAGGTCAAGGCTATGTAATGAAATTATGTCAGAGATGATAGGCCATTTCTTGCGTATGGATCGGGCATTTATTAATGCACATTTCAGATATTGGGGAATTGGATTTCCTACTTGTTTCTTTTTTGTGGTGTTTTGTAATGAGATGAGTAACAGATGATGGTGGGAATTTTGGGTAGATACTCTAGAATTGTAGAAGGGAGTATCAGACCACTTTCTTCTGTGATTATGGATTGTTGGTATTCTATTATAGCTAGTGTGTAGGCTGGTAACATTACATATTCCTATAGTGATAAGGTAGAAGGTAAATGTTATAATGTAGAGTAAGGCCATATTGTATGTGTAAGTGAAATTTAAATGTAAAATTAGTGAATACAGTGATAGCAGGCTGATTGGAGCTTACAGGATGGATGGAAAGCTAACACACTATTACCAGTATTACAGTGATAGCAGGCTGATTGGAGCGTACAGGATGGATGAAAAGCTAAAACACTATTACAGTATTACAGTGATATGTGGTAACAGGAGGTTAACTGAAGCTTATAGGATGAATGAGGAACTATGACATAGTTAACAGTGTTTCAGTGATAACAGGATAATTACAGTTGACAGGTTGAATAAGTACATATAACAAATAATAGTGCTTAACTCTGTAGTTACTGGAATGTATATATAAAGATAACTTAATAGTTGTAGAAGGAGAGGATATATTGAAAGGGTATTTAAATAAATTATAGTACTTATATTTAGGTGGATTAAGAGACCACGCATGCATGGTAGCATTCCCAAAGGCTTTCTTTCAAATCTGGGGAAATGCTCCGCATGGGCTGTGCTGGCGCCAACCTCACCCATATGCGAGGACTGATTCCTGCTGTTTTTGGAGAACACCTGTTACAGGTGAGTAACTACACTGGTATGTTTTCAAGGCCTGATGTGTGGAGCATGAGTTCCGTCCCTTGAAGGCTTCTGTGCTGAATGTCTTGGCCTTCCTACAGGCTGGAATGGATAAGGGCCTGGCCCTGAATTCTCAGTGCAGATCACCGCCTTGGCTTGTTAATGTGGACACGTGCAAGGCGTCTCGCTGGCTTCTCACCCAGATGTGGTACATTTCCTCAGTGATTAAGCAGGTACGTCTGCTGCGCAGGCCGCTGGTGCCTTCATGGGACTTGAATCTAGTCAGCCTTGGCGGAGATTCCCTTTTGAGCCTTTGGGCTCAGATTCTTTGAAGGCCCTTATCTTAAAGACATTTTTTCTGATAGCCATTTGCTCAGTGCGCCAGCTGTCAGAGCTACAGACGTTCTTTTGCTGGAAGCCCTACTTGGTCTTCTCCAAAGACAAGGTGGTTTTACGGACCGTTCCATCCTTTCTGCCCAAAGTGGTTTCAGAGTTCCACATCGAGACAGGTGTTTTACTGACCTTTCCAGTAGAGGCAGGTGGTCTGCTCCATTGCCTGGACGTGAGCAGGATGCTATGTCACTATCTGAATCAGACTGCTCCGTTTAAGTCGACGGATCGACTTTTCGTTTTGGTTTGGGTGTCCGCGTAAAGGTGAGGCAGCCTCCATTGCCTGTTGGTTGAAGGAGGCGATAAGTTCAGCATACATCTTGCGTGGTAGGCTGGTACCAGTAGGGCTGCGAGCCTACTTGACCAGGGCACAGGCGGCTGTGGGCGGAATATGGTCTGGTTCCGCCGGTGGATATCTGTAGTGCGGCTGTGTGGGCATTGCTACATACCTTTGCCCATCATTATCAGTTGGATCTGCAGTCACGGTCAGATGCATGGTTCAGCACCCGTGCTTTGCAGGCTGGGTTTACCAGTCCTGCCCGGGTCTGAATATTGCTCTAGTACATCCCAGGTGTCTGGACTGGACTGGACTGGAGGGATGCTATGGAAGATTAAATTAGACCTTACCTGCTAATTTTCTTTCCTTTAGTCCCTCCAATCCAGTCCAGAGCCCTCCCGTCCTTGTGTGATAGGATGGCAAGTCTGGTTCAGGATGTCAGCATTTCTAAGAGGCTTGCTAATGTTCCTCCGCAGTTGTCAGAACGGCTGGTCTAGAACTTAAGGATTTAGTTCTGAGGAATCTTGTGACCAGCTACAGCTTTGGCTCTCGCGGGCTGTATCTTTTCACCATGTTACTGTTAGTAGCGGTGTACATAGTGTAGATAGTTGTCAGAATGACACATTTTCTTATAGCAACCTTCACGGAAACCAACCAATCAATCCTTGCAAACCAAAGAGTTGAGTCACCAGCAATACCAATATAAGTACAAATGCAAGCATTCAAGCACATTACCATCTGGAACTCCGCACAGATGATGTCTCCTCAAATGATGACCAAACTTCTGCAATCAAACTATGAAGCTCAGAGAACAATCTAGCATCATAACAGTTTCTTATAGAGGTGGTGTTCTTGCTTAACTGCTTTGTCAGGGGAATACTGGCTTGGTGGAAGGAGCACAGGCTGCTTGTACTGTGACATCATCAAAAGCTAGCATGCTCAGTCTGAATCTGCTGGAAGAGGGACAGAATCCAGGATATTGGACTGGAGGTACTAAAGGAAAGAAAATTATCAGGTAAGATCTAATTTCGCCTTCCAGTCCAGTGACTCAATGGCAGTGCTACCTGTAGGAATTCCTCTGAAGAGCTGAAAGGGTTCACAGCAATTATAATTAATTAAGGTCAATAATGTCAGCACATTCACTAGGTACATAGATTCTCCAGGACCAAGCAGGAAGTCAGTCCTCACTTATGGGTGACGTCGGCGCCGACGGAGCCCTCGCGGAGCAATTTTCCCCAGCTTTCAAAGAAAGCCTTTGGGAATTGCAGCGCGCATGCGCGGTCCCCTTCCCGCCCAAGGGTGCCATCTTAGCCAGTCTCTTCTTTTTCCGCGGAGCCCTACAGACGTACCCGTCGTGTCCCCGCGAAAAAGTTGATTTTTCTTCATAATTACTCTTTTTTTCTTTCGGTTCGACGCCGGTCTTTTTCCCGCCCGGACTCGCGACGCCGGTCACGAGTCCTCTTCTTCTTTTTCGGTTTTTCTGACTTAGTTTTCGTTTTCGGTTTTTCCCTGGCAGCCCGGTCCTTTGACCTCGCCGGGGCCCTTTTTCCCCCGATGGCTGCCAGTGGTTTCAAGCGGTGTGGTCAGTGTGACCGAAATATGTCACTGACTGACACACACGACCATTGCCTCCGCTGCCTGGGCCCGGATCATGAAGAAATGATCTGTGGGCCTTGTGGCAAACTGTCCTCCAAAGCGTTGAGAAGTCGGCGGCATCAGCGGGATAGAATCTTCGCTGACCCCAGCCGTACCCGGACCTCGTCGGAGGCCTCCACGTCCAGGAGTTCCAGCTCGGACCGTCGCCGGAGTTCCTCCGACAGGGGTTCTCCCTCCAGGGACCATCGACGGAAGGTGAAACCCGCGAGGGCGGCGTCGGTGGACGCTCCTGGCTCCGCGAGGGCCAGGTCGCATAGCCCCGATAGCCGCCCCGGGTCCTTGGAGAAGGAGCACCTCACGAAGCGACCTCGCCTGGAGTCGGAGCTGCCTGCTCGGGTAAGTCCTGTGGTCCTTCTGGACTCGCCTCCGCGACAGCCGACGTCGGGCCCGACGCCGTCGGGGCCCGAGTCGGGGCTGCTGGGTCACCTGAGCTCGGACTCAGGTTGACGGCCTTGGAGAGCAGACTGTCTGCCTTCATGGACCAGCAGCGGGCACTGCTCGCTGGCTTCGCTGGCGCCGCTGCCCCGACCGCCGGGACGTCGACGTCTAAGTCGACCCCGGAGACCGAGCCGATCCTCGAGTCGATGCGAACTCGAGTCGATCCTCGGTCGAGGTCACCCTCGGCCTCCCGTTCGGGACCGAGGTCGCCGACGCCGACTCCCTCGGCGTCGGGGCGGCAGGCGCCGCGCCCTGCCCGGGCCGACCCCACCGAGTCCTCGTCGGAGTCGGTCTGGGAGTCTGAAGAGGAAGAGTCGCCTGATTCTTTTCGGACTCGGTGTGTCCCCTCGGACTCACCTGAGTCCGAACCTCGGAAGCAGTCCCCCCCGGAGGATGCCCGGTTCTCGGACTTCGTCAGGGATATGGCCAAGGCTTTGGCCTTCCCTGCGGACCCCGAGGAGGAGCCTCGAGCCGAAGAGCTCGACGCCCTCCAGTATGACTCTCCCGCCAGGGAACACTTTACTGTACCGGTTCCTCCCATGCTGGAACGACTACTCTTCCGCATGTGGGAGAGTCCGGCCACCTCGCCGGTCCTGAGCAAGCGGGTCGATTCTATCTATCGAGTCCGCAAGAGTCCTGGCTTCCAAAAAGCACAGCTACCACACCATTCCATGGTAGTGGAATCGGCCATGCATCGTCTTAAGAGCCAGAAGATGCACTCCTCGGTGCCTCCTGGCAGGGAGGCCCGTAACCTGGATGGCCTTGGTAAGAAGTGTTTCCAGGGCTCTATGCTTGCGTGTCGTGTCCAGACCTACCAGCTATACATGGGCATGTATCTCCGAGACCTGGCTAAAGAGCTAGCCGGATTCTCCGCTGGTTTGTCCGAGGAACCCTTGCGGAGGTTCCTGGCCTTGTCCACTGGCATTCGGGAATGCTCAAAATTCATGTCCCGAGCAGTCTATGATGGCTTTGAAGCATCGGCTCGAGTGGCCGCAGCCGGCATCGGTGCCCGCCGACAGGCTTGGCTTCAGTCGTCTGACCTTGAGCCCTGGGTGCAGGACAAGTTGGTCGATGTCCCCTGCCGAGGCGAAAACCTCTTTGGCAAGCCCATGGCTGAAAAGGCTGCACAAATTGAGACGGAGACTCTCACCAGGACTAGGCTTTCTAGGAAGACCTCCGCCCCTTCCCAGAAAAAGAAGGGCTCGGGAAAGAAGTCCTTTTACCCGAGGAAGGCGGCTGCCTACAAACAATACCCCCAATATCAGGCCCCTGCAGCTCCCCAACAGGGCCAGCAGGCCAAGGGACGGGGTAACGGGTCCCGTAGGCAGCAAGCCCCCAAGCCTGCACCACCAGCCCCTGCTCCGCAGGGTGGGGGTTTTTGACTGCTTAAGCATAGCCTCTCCCCCCCCGCTGGTTCCTCCCAGCACCGGAGGCCGGCTGGTTCACTTCGCCCACAGGTGGTCCAGCATCACCTCAGATGCCTGGGTGCTTCAAGTCGTGCGAGAAGGCTATCTTCTCCACTTCCACCAGGTCCCTCCCTCCTATTTTCCGGGAGAACCTCCACGACCCCCTCTGCACAGGGAATTACTCCTTCAGGAGTTAGCAGGTCTTCTACAGGAACAGGCGGTGGAACCGGTGCCCCACCACCTGAGAGGTCAAGGCTTTTATTCTAGGTATTTTCTGGTACCAAAAAGGACAGGAGGCCTCAGACCCATCCTGGACTTGCGCAACCTCAACAAATTCCTCGTGCGGGAAAAGTTCAAGATGCTTACCCTTGGAATCCTTCTGCCCTACCTCCAGCAGGGAGATTGGCTATGCTCCTTGGATCTAAAGGAGGCCTACACGCACATCCTTATCCACCCAAACCACCGCCAGTACCTAAGGTTTGTGGTGGCCGGAAATCATTACCAGTACAGAGTACTGCCCTTTGGCCTGTCCTCCGCACCGCGCGTCTTCACAAAATGTCTCGCGGTGGTGGCGGCCCATCTCCGGCTTCACGGCCTCTATGTCTTTCCGTACCTCGACGACTGGCTCATCAGAGCAGCGTCCGCTCCGGAGGTCACCAACGCCACATGCCGCACGGTGACTCTTCTGCAGTACTTGGGCTTTGTTATAAACTTCGCAAAGTCCACTTTGCTCCCCTCACAGGATCTCGAGTTCATCGGCGCAAGGCTGCACACTCCTCAGGCACGAGCGTTCCTACCGCTCGACAGAGCTCAACGGCTCATGGACCTAGCCGACCGTTTTCGCAGCCAGCCCCTGGTCTCCGCCAGGCGCTTCCTGAGACTACTCGGCCATATGGCTTCCACCGTCCATGTGACCCCCAATGCCCGCCTGAATATGCGGCCTGCTCAATGGTGTCTCCGCCAGCAGTGGCAACAAGCCACAGGCGGCCTAGCAGACCTAGTGCGCGTCTCCGAGCCGCTGATCTCGTCTCTCCGGTGGTGGCTTCATCGGCCGAACCTGATACTCGGCATGCCTTTCCAGTCACCTCAGCCGGCCCGGGTGCTGACAACCGATGCATCCCTCCTGGGCTGGGGAGCACATTGCCAAGGGGCACGTACTCAGGGCCTCTGGACCACGTGGGAGTCTGCTCAGCAGATCAACTTCCTGGAGCTCAGAGCGATCCGCCTGGCTCTCAAGGCCTTCTCCCACCTGACTTCTCACCAGTCCGTCCTTGTCCAGACGGACAATCAAGTTGCCATGTTCTACGTGAACAAGCAGGGGGGCACGGGCTCCTTCCTTCTCTGCCGGGAAGCACAGAAGCTCTGCTCTTGGGCCGTCAGTCACGGCGTTCTCCTCAAGGCAGTTTATCTCCCAGGCCAAGAGAATTGCCTGGCGGACAAACTCAGCAGGATCCTCCAGCCGCACGAGTGGCGCCTGGATCCCTTGGTAGCTCAGAAGCTCTTTCTAAAGTGGGGCCTCCCCACGGTGGATCTCTTTGCCAGTCCTCACAACCGGCAACTTCCTCGCTTCTGCTCTCGTCAGCCACACCCCCTTCGGGTTGCGGCGGACGCTTTTCTACTCTCATGGTCGGGGAGCCTTTTGTACGCTTTCCCTCCCATCCCGCTAGTCTCTCGGACTCTTTTCAAGGTTCTCCGAGACAAAGCCTTCATGATCCTGGTGGCCCCTCGCTGGCCCAGACAGCCGTGGTTTCCGCTCCTGCTGCAACTAGCGGTAGAGGATCCATTCCCTCTGGGGTTACAAACGGATTTCCTCACTCAGGATCAGGGGTCTCTGCTACACCCCAACCTCAGGTCTCTCAACCTACTGGCCTGGCTGCTGAGAGGGTAGTCCTTGCTCCCCTTCTCCTGCCGGCAGAGGTGGAGGAGGTCGTCTTAGCTTCGCGACGACCTTCTACCCGCAAATGCTACGCCCTTAAATGGCGTCGTTTTTCCGTTTGGTGTACCCAACAGTCTCAGGATCCCTTCTCCTGCCCGGTGTCAGTGATCTTGCAGTACTTGCTATACCTCTCTAATCTGGGACTTAAGTCCAACTCCGTCAAAGTTCACCTCAGTGCTCTTTCAGCACATCATGTGCCGGTGGACGGCAGACCTCTCTCCAACGACCCTCTCGTAGCGAGGTTTCTCCGAGGTCTCCTTCTACTTAAACCACCTCTGCGCCCGCCAGCGCCTGACTGGGACCTGAATGTGGTTTTACAGCGGATCACCTGTCCGCCTTTTGAACCTATGGCTACCTGTTCTCTCCGTTTTCTTTCTTGGAAAACTCTGTTCTTGATAGCCCTCACTTCCGCTAGACGCGTAAGTGAATTGCAGGCCCTCGTGTCTGATCCCCTTACACTCGGTTCTACAAAAATAGGGTGGTCCTACGGACTCACCCAAAATTTCTTACAAAAGTGGTCTCCCCTTTTCACATCAATCAGGAGGTGGTACTTCCAACCTTCTTTCCCAGACCACACTCCAGCCGAGCTGAAACGGTCCTCCATACCCTGGACTGTAGAAGGGCATTGAACTTCTACCTTGACCGTACGCGGGAGCACCGTAAAGCTGCTCAGCTTTTTGTGTCTTTTGACCCCAATAAATTGGGGCTCCCGGTCTCCAAGCGTACTCTGTCCATCTGGGTTGCGGACTGTATCTCTTGGGCTTATGGGGCAGCCGGACTCTCCTTGGAAGGTCGAGTCACGGCTCATTGCGTTCGGGCAAAGGCTACGTCAGTGGCTTACCTCCGCTCTGTTCCGCTGGCAGACATCTGCCGGGCCGCTACTTGGTCTTCGAGCCAGACTTTTGCGGTCCATTACTGTCTCGAGAGGGAGTCCCGCAGGGACAGTGCTTTCAGACAGGCAGTCCTCCGTAATCTCTTTGAGATCTGAGCAACTCCTACCCTCCATCCCGGATGTGGGCTACCGGTGGGTAATAATTCAGCGAAGATTCTTTCCTGCTGTGCTGCTGAGCTAGAGGGAGCTCATTTTTGTGCTTAGGGTCTCCGGTAGCCTTGAGCTTGGGAGTCCCATAAGTGAGGACTGACTTCCTGCTTGGTCCTGGAGAAAGCGTAGTTACTCACCTGTAACAGGTGTTCTCCAGGAGCAGCAGGAATCAGTCCTCACAACCCTCCCTCCTCCCCGTGGAGTTGCAATCACCTGCTTTAGTTCTTTTGCAAATTTTTATGCTGTCTTTTTTAGCTATGTCATCTGACTGGCTAAGATGGCACCCTTGGGCGGAAAGGGGACCGCGCATGCGCGCTGCAATTCCCAAAGGCTTTCTTTGAAAGCTGGGGAAAATTGCTCCGCGAGGGCTCCGTCGGCGCCGACGTCACCCATAAGTGAGGACTGATTCCTGCTGCTCCTGGAGAACACCTGTTACAGGTGAGTAACTACGCTTTACTTTGTTTCAAGCTAACTTATATACAATCTCCTGCATATCCCCCTCACCCTTTGTTCTATGTAAAACCCACAAGTTGTGCTGTAAACCGCTTTGATTTTAGGATAAGGCGGTATAGAAATCCTATTAAATAAATAAATAAATACAAATAATTATAAATGAAAAATAAGTAGAATGTGACAGAAAAGATAGCCTGAATTTAAAAAAATACCTCATGGGAGATCAGGGAGACGCCCACATCATCCTAAAAAATTACTGTTAGCACACACACCTGTTCACAGCCCCTACAGCAAGAGAGTTTCAACTCCCATGTAGCGATGGCTCCCCTTAGTTAGGGCCTTTGATGCAGGCTTCTGGGAGGAGGCTGTGGTGTGTGGTTGCTACAGTGACTGGACTGGATGAGTTGAAACAAGATACAGAGAGGAATAAAAATCCTTGAGAAGTTGTGAATGAGGTGTTTGGTTTCTCCGGGAACAAGCAGGAAGTCAGTCCTCACATATGGGTGATGTCAGCGCCGACGGAGCCCTCACAGAAGCATCTCCCCAGCTTTCAGAGAACTGCCTTTGAGAGATGCCACCACGCATGCATGGTCCTCTTCACTCCCAAGGATGCTATCTTGGCTCAGTCTCCTTTTTTCCACGGAGCTCTCCAGATGTCCGTCTGTTTCCTTTGGAAAAAGTTTTTTTTTTTCCTGAATTTTAAACGCTCTCTTCTCCGGTCTTGCACCAGTACTATTCCTGCCTCCAAGCCCGCTGCCTCAGCATCGAGTCTCGGGTCTGTTAAATTTTTCTCCTTTTTTTTTTGGCACGGTTTGCACCTTTTTTGCAATTGGCAGAGCCTCGGGTCTTCGACCCAGCTGAGGCCCTTTTTTACCCCCATAGCCGCCAGTGGCTTTAAAAAGTATGATTGGTGCCTAAACGTTATGTCCCTCACAGACACCCATGACTGCTTCCTCTGCTGCCTAGAGCTGGACCATGACCTGGCGAACTGTGACCTTTGTAAAAGAATGCCATCCAAGGCCCTCAAAAGCCCATCAGCAGCAGCATGGCAAGTTTTTCACGGAGTCTCCAGTCCCCACACTCCAAGGCCCCTTCCAAGGCCTCAGATTCCCATAGTGACCCCACGGGCCCCAAACGAGGCTGCGGGTCCTCAGAATGGAGCTCACCAGCCAGGGACATAAGAAGAAAAAGAAGTCCTCGAAGGCAGCATCCATGGACAGCTCTGGGATGTCTAGTAAGTACCGAGCCAGATCCCACAGTCCACGCCGCTCGTCCAATGGCTTGGAACAGGAGCAGCCTACCATGGGCACCTGAAAGGAACTGCCCGGCGATTGGCCTTGGATCCCTGAGGCTATCCTCATCACGGACTCCCCTTCGGAGGAACCAGCTGCGGAGCCTTCTGGACTGGAGACCAGAATGTCGGCCCTTGAATGCAGCTTGTCTGCCTTCATGGATCAGCAGCGGGCTATGATGTCTGGCTCTGCCAGATCATCCACCCAGACCACAGGGCCCTCAACATCTAGGACATCCCCGGATGTCGAGCTGATCCTTGAGAGCATGCAGCCTCGATTCCATGGGACCGAGGTTCTCCCCGGCAAGTGCCAGCAGTGCCAGCCACGGAGCCTCCGAGGGACTCAGACCGGGCTTTGACCCTCCCTCGACAACGCCACCATGTATTTGGATTGGGAGACCGAGGATGAGGAGTCTCCGGATACCCATCGCAATCGCAACGTACCCTCAGATCCGTCCCTCTCAGAGTCTCGATGCCGATCTCCACCCAAGGACATGGCGTTCCTCGACTTTATATGGGACATGTCAAAGGTGTTGGTATTCGCCACCAAGTCGGTGGAGGACCCTCGAACGAAAGAGCTCGAGATACTCCAGTACGAGGCCAAGGGAAGCACTAACAGTACCTGTCCCATCCATCCTGGAACGGCTTCTCTTACACATGTGGGAAGCACCGACATTGGTGCCCATTGTGAGCAGACAGTTCAATTCGATGTATTGAGTCCGCCAGGGCCCAGGCTTCCAGAAAGCACAGCTGCCACACAACTCCATGGTGGTGGAGTTGGCCATGCATCAGCTTAAAAGCCAGAAGATGCGTGGAGAGTTTGTTTTCTGCTATTCTATTGCACCGGGAGCTGCTGTGCTGTGTCTGCTGAGTGGAGCACACGTGACCAGCTCAGGGCTTTAAATCTCAGTTTCCACTGCGGGACGTACACCGCGGAGCATGTACCCATGGGCACGTGCACGAAGGGACATGTCTAAAGGGGCAGGTTCTGCCCCTTTGTTGCTCCTTCAGAGCACTTTCAGAGTACCACTAGGAGTGGTAGTGCTCGATGGGGAAATGGAAGAAGAGACTCTCATAACCAATGTTGCCTACTGTTAAATCTGCTAAGGTTTTTGGGCCCATGGATAGGTTGCTTAAAACCATGGGTCCAACCTCTAATGATCCATCGTCGGAAGCCTCTTCGCCCTCCGTGAGTACTGTTTCTCCTCTTGAGTCTCCTGAATTACATGGGGTTTTATTTCCACCCAATAAGGGTGTTTCTTTGGGAGAGAAGGGCTCTACCCCACTGTGTGGGGGTGGGGCCTCTTCTAATGCAGATCCTCTTCTGATGCTTTTCTTAGGCTGATTTTTTCGGATGTAGTTTTACCTGTTCCATTTGACTTTGTTCCTGTTCAGGAAAAGGCTATGGCTCCAAAGGACATTACCCTTTAAGATATATGGCAGATTGTATTTCAGACTGAACTTTCGCTCCAATCATCTTTGGTTAAGATATCGGCCTTTACCCATGAGGCTGTGTCTGTTATGTCGGGACATAAATCAAGATTTAAGTTTTGGAATTATGAGTTTCTAAGGGAGAAGCCCAGGTTCAGACCCTTCAGTCGGCTGCAGCCTCCTCTGTACAGGATTCTTTGGCTTTTCATCGCCAGTAGGAATATCTTGAAAATGCTTTTCATCAGAGGAATCTTTGTTTCCTGAATTTTCCTCGTACCCACTACCTTTCACCCTCCATTTTTTCCAAATATTTGAAGGATGTATTGAATATTTCTCAGCTTATGCAGTTGTCCAAATTATATTATCTTCCTAAAGGTGTTAGGGATATAGAAAATTCTGGTAGGATATGGAGGGTGATGGGATGGAGATTGAGCAGTTATCTGTTCCTAGTTTGGATTTGTCAGCTTTTTTAGAAATTACATTAGAGGAAATCTCTTCGCAAGCTACTTTATTGGTGACTTTTTTGTTCTTATTTTTCATAGCGTTCTGAAAAGTTTTTTGGTCAGGCTATACAGGTTTTTCCTGATGTGTCATGAATTACATAAGAGAGAAGGAAGGCTTTTTTAGATCTCAGAGCTTGGGTGATAGGTTTAGGAGCCTTCTTTCTTTTGTGATACTCTTGTGTTAATTTTTATCAAGGTAAGACGTTTGTTTTCTTTGATTCTTTGCAACTTGAGGGGTTTTTGCAGGGTAAGGTTTAGGTATATTTACATTTATGATCTCTCCCTTATTTAGTAAAAGGAGTTTAGATAGGTAAATAAGTGGTTCTCTCTTTGTTTTTATGTAACTCAGTATTGTGGGCTGGCAGAGTTTAAATGTTGCATGTATTATTGTATTCTGTGATTTTTTTTTCTTGTATTTACTATTGCTTTCCTTGAATGAAAGGATTTGAAATGGGGGAAAAACTAAGCCAGAAGACACATTCCTCGGTGCCCCCAGGTAGGGAGGTTTGCACTTTTTGGATGTCCTCAGCAGAAAGTGCTACCAGGGCTTGTTGCTCATTGGCCAAATCCAGGCTTACTAGCTGAACATGGGCATGTATCTTGAGGGATCTGGTGAAGGAACTCTCCGGGTTCTCGGCTGGTCTCTCCAAGGAACCCCTACAGGAATCTATCCAAAGCCATCTGTGAGTGCTCTAAGTTCATAACTTGAGCAGCCTATGACTGCTTTGAGTTGGCGGCTAGAGTAGCTGCAGCAGACATCAATGCCTGACATCAGGCTTCCGACCTGGAGCAATGGGTTCAGGACATGCCAAGGAGAGAATCTCATCGGCAAACCCATGACCAGTAAGGCTGCTGAGTTGGAGACCGAGTTCATGACGAGTACTAGGCTCTCCAAAAAGACCACTGGCCCTTCCTGACGGAAGGGTTCAAGTAAACAGCCCCTTTACCCGAGGAAGGGAGCTGCTTACAGAAATTCTCCAGCTCCTCAGAAGGCCAAGGGACAAGGGCAGGGCCCTCGTAAGCAGAAGGCTTCCAAACCCAGGCATCGGTTCCGGCCCAGCCTGGTGGGAGTTTTTAACTCCTTGGGCATAGCCTCTCCACCCCCAGGAGGACAGCAATCCACAGGGGGACATCTGATTCACTCTGCCCATCGATGGCCAGCCAGTACCACTGACACCAAGGCACTCCAGATGGTCAAGGAGGGTTACCTCCTCCACCTGGCGCACATGCCTCCCCTTTTCTTCTCAGGAGAGCCCCCCCCCCCACCAGAATCTTCTACTGCAGGAACTTGCAGGCCTCCTCGAGGACAGGGCGGTGGAATCGGTGCCCCAACACCTTCAGGGTAAGGGGTTCTACTCTAGGTAGTTCCTCGTGCCAAAAAGAACAGGGGGCCTAAGGCCCATCCTAGACCTGTGGAAACTGAACAAGTTCCTGGTGAGGGAGAAGTTAAAGATGCTCTCACTTGCAGCATTACTTTATTACCTCTAGCAGGGAGACTGGCTGTACTCCTTGGACCTGAAGGATGCTTATACCCACATGCTCATTCATCCCAGCCACAGGCAGTATCTGATTCATGGTAGGGGCAGGCCACTACTAGTACAGGGTACTGCCCTTTGGCCTGGCATCCGCCCCCAGAGTCTTCAGGGTGCTTTCATCTTTCCTTACCTGGAGGACTGGCTTATAAAGGGAGGTACAGCCTGCACCATCCATGTCCTGCAACATCTGGGGTTGTGATAAACCATCCTAATTCCGACCTCCTCCCGACACAAAGCCTGGAGTGTATTGGGGCAAAGCTGGATTTCTTATGCCAAGGCCTTCCTTCCCCTGGACAGGGCCAACCATCTCAGGGCCCTGGCTGCAAACATGCAACACTGACCCTCGGTGTCTGCTAGTCTCCTACTGTGCCAACTCTGCCACATGGCCTCCACAGTCCATGTCACTCCATATGCCCTTCTTTATATGAGGGTAGCCCAGTGGTGCCTCTGTGCTGAGTGGACACAGGCCATGGGCCGTCTGCAAGACAGAGTTTCCGTGACCCACCAGCTGGTGGAGTCCCTCAGCTGGTGGCAGACCCCACAGCACCTTCGAGCAGGGGATTCCTTCTCAGACCCCCATCCCCCCAAAGGGTCCTCACGACGGACGCCTCATTGTTGGGCTGTGGGGAAGATCAAAAGCTAAGCAGAAGAGATAAGTTTTCAGGCGGGCCTTAAAGGTTTTCAGAGAGGGTTCCAGGCGGAGGTCCGGGGGAAGTGAATTACAGAGGCGCCGTCCAAGGAAGTAGAAGGCAGAGGAGCGTGTGGATTCAAGGTGGGCTTGAGAGGGGGAGGGTAAGGTCAGACGATTTGCATGGATTGAACGGAGAGAGCGGTGAGGAGTGTGGAGGTGAATCAAATCAGCAAGGTAGAGAGGGGTGCCAGTGTAAATGGATTTGTGGGTGAAGGTGAGAAACTTATATTGTATGCGGAAAGGAATAGGAAGCCAATGTAGACGTATGAGAAGTGGGGTGATGTGGTCAAAGCGAGAGGAACAAGTGAGGATGCGGGCTGCGGTGATGTGAACTCTCTGTAGACGTAATTGGGATTGAGGAAGACCGGCCAGGGAAACATTGCAATAATCGAGGCGAGTGACAACAAGAGAAAGAAGAAGAGTGGTCATAGACTAGGAAGAAAGGAAGGGGCAGACGGAGCAAAGTTGTCTTAGGGTGGAAAAACAACGTTGGACAACAGAGGAGATATGGGCTTTAAAGGACAATGACGAGTCGAGGATTACGCCAAGGTAGCGCAGGGATGTTACGAGGGGGATGGAGGAAGAGAGCAGAGGGGCAAGAGGGGGGGCGGGACTACCGGCGGTGAACCAAATGGCTGAAGTCTTAGAAAGGTTGATGTGCAAGAAGTTGGAAGAAAGCCAAGACGCCATGGAAGAAAGACAGTCGTTAAGAGGAGTGATGTCAGGAGAAACTGAGTCAGTGTGATAGAGAAGGAAGATGTCGTCGGCATAGTAATGTGCAGATATGCCCTGTTGCACCAAGAGAGTGAGAGGAGTTAGAAAGACATTGAACAGGAGGGGTGCAAGGACAGACCATTGAGGGACACCGCAAAGGAGGGGAGTAGAGGGTGAGGATAGAGAGCCAGAGGAAACTGAGAAAGAACGACCCGAGAGGAAAGACTGAAACCAATGAAGCACAGTGCCAGAAAGACCGGCATCATGTAAGCGTGAAAGAAGGGTGCGATGGTACAATACCTTGATGGACAGACTGAGCAGGGTTCTCTAGCCGCACGAGTGGCAGTTGGACCCTGGAGTGGCCACTAGGGGATCTTTTTGCCAGCCAAGACAACTACCAGTTGCCCCATTTCTGCTCCTGGCAGCTCCACCCATCCCAGGTGGCTGCGGACACATTCCTCATCCCATGTTCAGAGGGCCTTTTGTATGCCTTCCTACCCATGCCGTTGATTGCCAAAACCCTTTTCAAGGCTCTTTGCAACATGGGCGTCACTGATCCTGGTGGCTCCTGCTGCTTCTCCGCTCGTCAGTTTAGGCCTCCTTCCTCCCCGTGGATTTGCTTTTTTAACATTTTTGCCCTTTCTAGCTATGTCATCTGACTGAGCCAAGATGGCACCCTTGGGCAGGAAGGGGACTATGCATGCATTATGGCATCTCCCAAGGGCTTTCTTTGAAAGTTGGAGATGTGCTTCTGTGGGGGCTCCATTGGCACCACTTTCACCCATAAGTGAGAACTGATGCCTGCTGTCCCCGGAGAACACTGTTACAGGTGAGTAACTATGCTTTATCGGCAGTCTGCACAGTAAAGCAGGGTAGAGATTTTGACACACAGGCTGCCTTTCCAGCTGGCAGGTCTCACCATTACTGCATTCTGTCTCCCGGCACAGAGGAACAGCTCACTGCCTGATGAGAACAACATAGCCCAGCTGCAAGAGGAGCTTAAGGCACTGATAATGCGAGAGGCCGAGGCAGTGAAAGCCATGAAAGAGCAGCAGCAGCAGGTGAAGGAACTCAACGAGAGCTGGCAGGTGAGTTACAGGGACGGACACAAGCCCTCCTACACTCATGCACATCCACTCTCTCTCCTACGCTATACCTGTGCTGCTTCCTCACCCTACCCCAGCAGCGACCTCTATTAAATACTCCAACTGCAAGGTTCAAAAAGATTCTAGTCAGAGGTAAAAGGTTTCAGCTTGGCAACCTAGCAAAGAGTCATCAGTACCTCTCCCCATCACTCATTCCCCTTCCCTCCCTCCTTCCCCCAATCTTTCTCTCATGGACATACTGTCTCTCTCTTTGTCACTGCATATGTCCCCTTCTCTCATACCTACACAATGTACACAATGCATGCAACCGTGTTTGAGATCTCACATGCCCCCTATTCCTTTCTGCCTCCCACATCATACACCTCTCCTCCTCGCAGCACAGGAGTCCCTCTGTCCCTCTCTATACAATGCGCTCACCCCCACGTATGACATACAACTTTCTCTCACACAGTATGTGCACATCCTCTCCACTGCACACATCTTCCACCACCTCCCCAGCACTGCACACAGGTTCCTTACCTTGCACTTGTCTGGGGCTGTCCTTGTTGGATCCGTAATAAAGTGCATTAATGGTACCGTAACTCTGGTGGTGGTCTAGCGGAAGATTTTCTTTCTAAAGTCCTATATTGATGCAGGGGATGGGGGGGGGGGGGGCGGTGTACCTGCGCTCAGAGTTCTCATGTCTCTGGCAGTACTTAGTATAAAGCTTGCATCTGTTTCCTGCAGGCTCATACTTCTCGAGGAAGTGGAGGCCGCTGGAAGGACTCCCCTCGGAAGAACGCACTGAATGAGCTCCAGGACGAGCTGATGACCGTGCGTCTGCGAGAGGCCCAGGTTGAAGTGGAAGTCAGGGAGCTACGGCAGCGAGTCGTGGAGATGGAGAGCCAGGTGAGGGGACTAAGCGCTCCCAGTTTAGGCTGATGTCCTATGGGACAGCGATGGCTGTCCCCCTGTCTTACTGTTAAATGTGTTACTTAACCATAGGCAGATAAGAATGAGGAGGTGTCTCCCTTCTTCCCACACATGCTGTGAACATGCATTGCTAAACTTCTAGGCCTGGTGTGCAGGTGTGTTTCTAAACTGTTAAATGGTAAAATGTGCTAGGATCTGAAGAGGTGCTAGATGAAAACTAACTACTATTGGTTATAAACACACCTAAATACATAACATAAGATGTCCCATGCTTGGGTCCTGGACATCAGCCAGTCTGGGTCATAAGTGGAGTGGAGAAGTGGCCTAGTGGTTGGGGCAAGGTACCTCAGGCCAGAAGGTCAGGGGTTCAAATCCCACTAGAGGACAGCAACCTTGGGCCGGAAGGACTGGGGTTTCTAGTCCCACAGGTGCGCCTTGTGGTCTTGGGCAAGCCACGTAACCCTCCATTGCCCATGTTCCCTGTAAAAAAAAATAGTTATCTTCAAGTTATAATGCCCTGTTCAATGTAATTTCAGTTAGTTCAATGTAAACTGCCTTGATATCATGAAAGGTGGTATATAAGAAATGTTAAATAAGTGCACAGGAGATCCCAGAGCTCTCAGCTCTCTTGGCGTCAATGAAAGCATAAGAAGCATGGATATAGTACACAGTAGGAGAGGCATTGGCATTACATTTCTACCTTTTTGGGGAACCAAGCTTTGGAGTGAGTTAACTAGGGAAGGAGGGATTAAGAGCAGATTGGGCACACACCTTTTTAAGCTGGATAAGGTGCAGGAGATGATGGGCGATGCCCTCCTGAAGTCCCTTTGAGCCCCATCTTTCAGAGCTGAGGTCCCTGCAGGCCTTCCCTCTATGAACCTAAATAAGGGCCTGGGACCCCTTCCAGGCTAATCTTATTAGAAGGAGGTGCAGCAGCTGTGCAAGTGGGTTTTTTGCTGTTAATAGGGTATGCCATCTGCTAACATGAGCTACATTTAATAGGGTATGCCATCAGCTAACATGAGCTACATTTCTTCCTGTGAGAGATTCTGCCTCATGTTATCTCCCTTTCATTTTGCAGTTGTGAATGACAAGCAGTAATCTCCAGGAACAAGCAGGAATGAGTCTTCACATATGGGTATGTCGGTACCGACGGAGTCCGCGCGGGAATGCTTCCCAGCGTCCAATCAGAAAGCTTTTGGAAGCATCCCAACACGCCTGCGTGCTGCCTTCCCGCCTTCCCAACTGCCTCTCCTCAGTTTTCATTTTTCCGCGGAGCCGGCAGGACGTCATCCTGTCACCGCAGAAAATTGTTCTTTTATTTTTTAGTTTTCTTGTGGTCGCGGCTGCCTTTCCCGACGCCACCGGTACTGCCGGTGTTTCTTTTTTCTTTTCTTGTAAAATTTTCCTTTTTAAGGAATATTTTTTCTTCCTTAGTGTCTCACGGTTTCTCAGGCCTTCTAGGCCTCTCCATTTTCTTCATGGAACCGCCAGCCACTTTCCCCAAGAAATGTACAAACTGTGGCGGTACAACTTTATTTTTAGACACTCACAATTGGTGTCTAACCTGCTTGGGTCCTGACCATTTTCCTTCGGAGCCCTCGGGCAATAGTATTGTGAGAAGAAGTTTTCAACATCGAGTTCCCCTCGACACGCTCAGGGCACCGACCAGATCTTCTTTTCCACAGGATCAGGTAACCCAAAAACAGTCTGTTAAGACTAGCCAGTCCTCAAGCGGCAGTTCTCATGCACAGCATAGAGATGCCTCCGGCCTTGTCCTCGAGAATCCACTGGCTTCAAAACCCCAGTGGGAGTCTTTGGCCTCCAAAGCCTGTGTGGGGTTTCAGGTTGTTCCTGAGGTTCACCCCTCACAGAACATACCTGAGCCATGCCCGGTGGTGGCATCCGCTTCGAGCGGTACCGATACCCCGGCATCGGCAATGGTGTTGGATGAAACATTCCTCACCAAGGATTGTCGTCTGGCGTCCTCGGTACCTATGGGGCCGGTGGATACGCTTCAGACCGACTTTCCAGTATCGGTACCGACACCGATACTAGTACCGACGTCGGTACCCTCCAGACGTGCATCGATAGACTCGCTTCCTTCGATGCTGAGTCTGGAATCGATCTCCAGACTGGAGGACTGGGTACCGACTCGCCGAAAGCTTTGGATCCGCAACTCTCGGTTCCTCCAACACCGTTAGAGTTGCCACCGGCTGGCCTTCATCCACCGGTATCAGATACGGTACCGAAGTCGGTACCGATATCCACTTTACCTTTGTTGTCGGTACCTTCCATGGTTTTCTCGTCAGGCTCGCTTCCCTCGATGCCGAGTTTGGAATCGATCCCTAGCATGGACGACCTGTTACCGACTGTCGCTGGTCCTGACCTGCAGTACCAGCGACCACCATTTAAGGATCCCATACTGCACCATTCATACTTTGGACACATGCGGAGAGAGAGATCATTAGAGAAAGACATCATGCTTGGCAAGATAGAAGGTCAATGCAAACGAGGAAGGCCAGCAATGAGATGGATCGATACAATAACAGCAGCTACGGGTACCAGTCTGTCAACAATAAGCCGCCTGACTGAAGACCGAACACAATTTAGGATAGCTATCCAGAGGGTCGCCATGAGTCGACTCCGACTCAACGGCACTTAATAACAACTGCACCATTTAGGATCTTCTATTCCTATATACTTAGATAGATCCCTCGGTGCCAACGCTAGTTCTTCATCAGATCTAGCCTATCTAAGGGAAGTTCCCTCTGGGGATCCTTCTTTCCAGACTTTCCTCCTGGATATGGCAAAATCACTTGCCATTCCTATTCATGGACAAGATCCTACACATTGGAATACAGAATACCTCTCTGTTCCTAACAAAGCAAAGGAGAACATAATGCTTCCTTTGCATCATTCTTTGCAGGATCTCCTTCTACGAATGTGGGCAGCTCCTTTAAAGGTACCCCCACCTTCTAGAGCATCTGATCTTCTATATCAGGTGCCCCCCTCTCCAGGGTTTCAAAAGACTCAACTTCCTCATCATTCCATTGTGGTAGAATCAGCAATGAGGCTAGTGAAGAGTAATAAAAAGCACTCTTCTTGTCCGCCAGGTTGTGAGTCTAAGACACTAGATGCCTTTGGACGTCAAACCTTCCAGACATCCATGCTTTCAGCAAGAATTCTCTCATATATTTTTTATATGGGTCTATCTCTTGAGGAGGTCACAAAGCAATTACATCTTTTGACTCCTTTTCTTCAAGAGCCCAGATGTACAGACTATTCCTCACTGGTTAGTCATACTCAAAATATCTCTAGGTTTCTTACTCTTGCTACCCTAGACTCCTTTGAGTCTGTTAGCAGGACTTCTGCTATAGCTATAGGGGCATGACGTAGAGCCTGGCTTCAAGCTTCAGACTTGGACAAATGGGCACAAGAAAGACTGGGAAATACTCCTTGCACTGGAGAAAATCTCGTCAACAAGGAGTCTTTACTTCAGGTTACTCAGTTATCCACTGACTTCCCTTTTTCCAGAGGCTGTCCTGCGCCGCCTTCTTTCCCAGTAGGTAGGAAATGTCCTACCAAACTTTCTTCCCCTAGGGCAGGGGTCTCAAACTCAAATTGCTTTGAGGGCCAAATGAGGACTTGTAGAGTAACCCGGGGGCCGCACAAGACGCAGGCCTCATTTGCATAATGGCATCATTTGCATAAGGGCATCATTTGCATAAATATTTGCATATACACTAACTTTTAGTAAACATGCAGAACATACACCATCACCAAACAAGGAATCACAATTTAGAAACAGGAAGACAATTAAACTGGGAACCCCAAAAGCCAAACTTAGAATGTACAACACTGTAGAAATAAAACTATAAATTGATTTCCTCTTGTATGTAAGGGAACAATCATGGAGAATGGGCCCCTGGGCCTGTGTCCACTCCCATATCTTTTCTGGTCACATGGAGGGGGATGCTCTCACCTTTGTGGCTCGAATCTCTGGCCCTGTGTTCATTCTCTGCTTGAAAACCCTAAGGAGGGGATTTCCTAGCTCTCTGTTCTCTCTGTTCCTGATGTCTGGAGAGAGAAATCTTTTGGTTCTGTGCAGTTTTCTCTCCTTCAAGGTCCTGGGGGGAGGATTCTTCTGCCCCATGTTCCTTCTCTGCTTATGTTGATCCTATACTCACGATCTTCCTTTTATGCTGTTCAAAGGGTGGCATCCAGCTTTATGCTCGATTTATTCTTCTTTGAGGAGAGGATCTCTGGTTCCTTCATTCATCCGTTCTCTTTTTGGGTCCCAGGGAAGGGATCCCTGGCCCTGTGTTACTACATTCTCTGTTTCTTGGATTTGGGAATGACATCTCTGGCTAGTTGCTTGCTTTTTCTCTACTTCAGGAGCAATGGGAGAGGATCCCCAAGTCTTGCACTGATGATATGACCAAAGAGCTCATGTGCACTCTGGCCATTTTTACACCAGCTGTTGCACAAGCCTTTTATTTTGATGTTTATAGACTCTCCTACCTTTTTTCTTAAAACTGTGTTTTTCTTTTATTTTCCAAAATGATGAGCTCACTATTAGTTGCATGAACAGACAGATGGGTCTATGAACCAATGGCAAACTCACACAGACAACATAGTCAGCCACAGAGAAATTTGAGTAGTGTCAGTTTTTCACCCGGGACTATCTTTTTTTAAAAACATAGCCACTATTGGCAGCAGTCAGTCCCTGATCCCAATGCCAACAGTATTAAGCGTCCCGCGGCCCCTCTGCCTGCTCTGAGTCCTCTCCTCCCTGCAGCATCAGCTCAAAAAGTGGCGGCTTTCAGAGCCGCGAAGAGAGAGAGTTTCTCTCGCGCGGTTCTGAAGAGCAGCGAGTCTTCAGAACCGCGCGAGAGAAACTCTCTCTCTTCGCGGCTCTGAAAGCCGCCACTTTTTGAGCTGATGCTGCAGGGAGGAGAGGACTCAAAGCAGGCAGAGGGGCCGCGGGACGCCTAATACTGCGGCGGCAAGTTTGGATTTTTTTTTTTTTTTAGACACCGGTAAGTGCTTCGCGGGCCGCACAAGATGCTCTCGCGGGCCGCATGCGGCCCGCGGGCCGCGTGTTTGAGACCCCTGCCCTAGGGGGAGAAGGTTTTACCCATCATCTGCCCATCATTCAGATGTTCCCAAACAAGGGAAACATCGCCCTGGTCTGAAGAATCCACAACCTCAACAGGGTCAACAAACCCAGCAGTCGCAGGGTTTCAAATAGATCATTGTCCCTTTTGGTTGGGGGTTAGGATAGCAGTCTGCTTCTTTTCACTTGAAGTATCTGCACTAATTTTCATCCTAACCTACCTAGATATCTCTTCATGAGACATCTTTCTCTAACTCTAAGAGTCTTTATGACGATCATGCCCATAATCAATAGATTTTCCTCTTCCTCTGGAGGAAAGAGAGGTAGCAACTATCAATAGACAGTTGTTTCCCTGTACTGGCATGTATCATCTCATCTATCCGAGACCTCCTCCATAGTCGGTCTCTTGCAACTCTGTCTTGCCTCCCTCTTATTACAACATTTGCTTGTAAGAGTGGCTCTTTAAACAGGTAAGCCCCTATGGTCCTCTACCTGTTCTACCGGGGGATTCTCCCTTCTGGAGATGTCTTCCCCCCCCTTCTTACCTTAGAGCAGCTCATCAGACAATAGGGACTCCTATCATGTCTGTTGTTTCTTTTTCCCAGTCTAAAAAGGGAGCAGGGAAAATAACTTTTTTAATACTGCTCTGGTAGTTGCTGCAGATACAGCAATTCCTAGTGGTTAAGCCACTGGTTTTGTTTCTCTACAGAACCAGGGATTATCACAGTCTGGTTGGTTAACTTCTATTCTTCGCCCCTTTGTCCTTGGCAGAATAGCTGGTTACCTGCTGGCTTTTCACAGCCAGTTTTTTCTTCTAACCAACCTGCAACATGCTCTCTGCATCTCTCCAGAGTAGCTTTGCACTATGGGGCCTTGCTAGAGAGCATTAGTATCTTGCCTAGCAGATAACCCCAGATGGTTAGAGGGGGCTCCCCCAGTCATGTTCATGTCTGGCAGGTATTCCCTACCCTTACCATCTCATCTTAAATCTCTTTTGAGGCATATGCCTCAGGCCTTTCATTGTGAGAAAGACTTAAGGAGGGCCAAATCCCTAGCTTGGCCCATATCTCCTTGGGTCTTCTTGCCAGAGGTCAATTTCTTCAATGGCAGCTAGAGGACGCCTAATACCCTTCTTGCCCTCATAGGCGGGTCACTAGGGTATCTTCCTCCAGAGGCGTCCTCTCTCCATTCTCCATACTGCAATTCTGGAGATACCTGGACTTCCTGTCTGCAGACTGAAGTTATCCTCTGCCATTTTCACGTAGGCCATCCTGGTTATTCAAGAGCTCAAATTCTGCAAGGAATTCAGACTTCTTTTTGTCAGGGAGACCTCTCCTCTGACTCTGCCAGTCATAACCATGAAAAGAGGATTCTCTAGGTATCTATTCAAGCAGGTATCAACCTTCTTGCTATCAGATAAATTTTTCTCTCCCCCTATATCCCTAGGGGGGATGAGGTTTTATGGACACCTCTCCACCCTTATACCTGGAGACATGTGTCTATATGCCTGCCCATTCATATAGGTATATATAGATATATATATATAGATACATATATATACTTATCTATATCTATCGGTGTGTCTTCTGCCCATACATATCTCTTATAGTTATATGCCTATATACCCTCTAGGTGTATATATTTAAATACATATATATCTATACATATATGTTTATCGTTATAATGATATATATTTTTAGATAGATCTGTATCCATCTACTTATCTATCTGTCTGTCAGGTTCAGATATCCTTACATTCCTATATAAGCCTGACAGATGGGCACTACCTCTATCAATGCTGTGCCAGCATTCTTAGAGGGCTACAGCTATAACCACTTCTTGTGGTAATTAACAAATTTTTTCCTTACCATAACCTTTCAGGTTAGGTACTCCTGAAGCTCTCCATGTACCTTTTTTCTTTCCTACTTGACCCCATTTAGGAAAGACATTGCAGAGCTTCAGTTACTCTAAAGCTTAGCGCTCTTGAGTCTGTCCTTACTTTCTTATCAGATACAAGGGTCTCCATACCCTTTCTCCCCTACATGGACTGATTCCAACCCCAGTCCAGTTAGGTCAGACTCATTTTTTTCTCTTGGTCCAAGGTTTGTACTGTTTTTGGACCAAAACAGCTTAAGCTTCTGCGTCTCCGCTGAAGCTCTACTTCTTATACTACCCCAGTTTTTCCCCTGGGGCTATTTCTCACCCTGAAGGGTTCTGACCTCCACTTGTTTTTGTTCTACTTTATTACCTCTACTTCTCAGTGAGGTACCCCTTGAGCACATTCACTGGCTCTTCTAACAGATCCATATGTAGCTCAGTGGACTTGTGCAATGCCAACAAGGGAGGCCCAGACTTCAATATTATACTACTAAATGCCCTCTGTACAGGGTCTTCCCCTTTTGAAGCCCTGTTCTAGCCGGCTGTTCCACAGTTCATTTTTCTATATTCAACTCCTACCCTCCATCCCCAGGATGCCTGAGGTCCAGAGGAATAGCATGGCTCGTTCTAGACTTGCAACATGCTAGGACTCCCTCTGGGCATCTGAGCTTGGGAGTCCCCATATGTGAAGACTCATTCCTGCTTGTTCCTGGAGATAGCACAGTTACTTACCTGTAACAGGTGATCTCTGGGAACAGCAGGAATAAGTTTTCACAACCCACCCACCTCCCCTAGGAGTTGCTTTTTCTCTATCTCTATCTTTCCCTTCCTTGCTCTCTCTCTCTCTCTCTTTGTCTCAGCTTTAAAACTTAACTGAGGAGAGGCAGTTGGGAAGGCAGGAAGGCAGCACGCAGGCGTGGTGGGATGCTTCCAAAAGCTTTCTGATTGGACGCTGGGAAGCATTCCCGCGCGGACTCCGTCGGTACCGACGTACCCATATGTGAAGACTTATTCCTGCTGTTCCCAGAGATCACCTGTTACAGGTAAGAAACTGTGCTTTACTGTTCTGTAACAAGACAGCAGCCTGAAACTGAAATGCAGCTGACAGCAGCTATTCATACTTTAAAGCCTGCCTAAGGCATTCTCAGTGCCCCTGCGATGGCAGAAATGTGGTTCCTTTTTTAAGCAGATAGCAAATTCCTGGACAGTTACTATTCTTTTATTCTCTGTAGGAAATACTTTCTACTCCTATTACTAATCGTTTGTATAGTGCTACAAGGCATAAGCAGCCCTGCACATATAGATGCAAGACACAGTCCCTGCTAATCAGAGCTTACCTTCTTTTTGTTTGTTTCCATTTCTCTGCTGGAATTAGATGTGCAGAAAGAGGGCTTTGAGGTAGGATGGGCTAGAAAAGGTTGTACGTTTTATGATCTTTTTTGTGAATTCTGATAATTATTTCCCCCCTCTCCCCTCCAGAACCAAATACACAGTAACCTATTGAATCGGAGGGAGCAGGAGTGCGCTGGGCTGCAGGGGAAACTTCAGAGCATCATGGTCCAGAATAAGGGGCTGCAGACACAGCTGAGAGAGACCAAGCGCAAGCATGCAGTATCGGAGTGCAAGGTGTGTGCACAGTCCCGGGGGGGGATGGGGTAGAGTATCAGGCGCATACGTGACCTGGGGGTGGAGTGCTGGGTGTATATACCGTCCCAAGGTCAGAGTGCTAGGTGTGTGCACAGTCCCGGGGGCGGGGGGATGGGGTAGAGTATCAGGTGCATACATGACCTGGGGGTGGAGTGCTGGGTGTATATACCGTCCCAAGGTCAGAGTGCTAGGTGTGCACAGTCCCGGGGGCGGGGGGATGGGGTAGAGTATCAGGTGCATACATGACCTGGGGGTGGAGTGCTGGGTGTATATACCGTCCCAAGGTCAGAGTGCTAGGTGTGTGCAAGGGCCCTGGGAGGGGGGGAGGAGAGAGAGGGCGTATTGCTTGGAGAGTGCTAGGTGTGTGGGAGGGGGAGGAGAGAGAGGGCGTATTGCTTGGAGAGAGCTAGGTGTGTGGGAGGGGGAGGAGAGAGAGGGCGTATTGCTTGGAGAGTGCTAGGTGTGTGGGAGGAGGAGGAGAGAGAGGGCGTATTGCTTGGAGAGAGCTAGGTGTGTGCAAGGGCCCTGGGAGGGGGAGGAGAGAGAGGGCGTATTGCTTGGAGAGAGCTAGGTGTGTGCAAGGGCCCTGGGAGGGGGAGGAGAGAGAGGGCGTATTGCTTGGAGAGAGCTAGGTGTGTGCAAGGGCCCTGGGAGGGGGAGGGGGAGGAGAGAGAGGGCGTCTTGCTTGGAGAGAGCTAGGTGTGTGCAAGGGCCCTGGGAGGGGGAGGAGAGAGAGGGCGTATTGCTTGGAGAGAGCTAGGTATGTGCAAGGGCCCTGGGAGGGGGAGGCCTGGGAGGGGGAGGAGAGAGAGGGCGTATTGCTTGGAGAGAGCTAGGTGTGTGCAAGGGCCCTGGGAGGGGGAGGAGAGAGAGGTCGTTTTGCTTGGAGAGAGCTAGGTGTGTGCAAGGGCCCTGGGAGGGGGAGGAGAGAGAGATCGTATTGCTTGGAGAGAGCTAGGTGTGTGCAAGGGCCCTGGGAGGGGGAGGAGAGAGAGGGCGTATTGCTTGGAGAGTGCTAGGTGTGTGGGAGGAGGAGGAGAGAGAGGGCGTGGGCGTATTGCTTGGAGAGTGCTAGGTGTGTGCAAGGGCCCTGGGAGGGGGAGGAGAGAGAGGGCGTATTGCTTGGAGAGAGCTAGGTGTGTGCAAGGGCCCTGGGAGGGGGAGGAGAGAGAGGGCGATCTGCAGGAACAAGCAGGAATAAGTCCTCACATATGGGTACGTCGGTACCGACGGAGCCTGCGCGGGAAAGCTCCCCAGCTTCCCAGAAGGAAGCTTTTGGGGCCCCACTGCACATGCGCGCTGCCTTCCCGTCTTCCTGACCAGCTCTCCTCAGTTTCTCTTTTTCTGCGGAGCCAGCAGGTCGTGTTCCTGTCACCGCTGAAGAAATTATTGTTTTAGTTTGTTTCTTTAGACCGCGTACCTGCCTTCCCCCTACCGAAACCGGTACCGCCGGTCTTTCTTTTCTTTTCTTTCAAAAAAAAAAGAGAAAAAAATCTTTATCTTTGCACAACTTGGTGACTTCGGTTAGGCCTCAGGCCTACACAAATTCTCCTCATGGAGAAACCAGCCCCTGGTTTTAAGAAGTGTACCAAGTGTAGTGCTGTTATTTTTGTCACAGACACCCATGAATGGTGTCTTAAATGTTTGGGACCTGACCACTCCATTCCGGACTGCCCATCCTGCTCCCAGATGTCTAAACGTGGTTTGCAGAACCGGGCCAACAAATTCCATGTGCTGTTTGCTTCAGATAATCCAGCATCACAGTCATCCAGGTCTTCCTCTCCGGATGGATCTCAGGTAACCAAACCTTCTTCGGGCAGGTCCTCAAAGAGCAAATCTCCTTCAAAGCATCGAGAGGCTCTCACTTTTGAATCTGAGGATCCTGCCCCAGCCAAACAACCCCGGCGGGAAGCTCTGGCTTCCAAAGCACCATCTATGGGGTTACAGGTTGACATCGATGGCACGGCCTCGACTGATCACCTGTTAGACTGCTCTGGGGTACCGGCCCATACCGGTACCGACATCCAGGCAGCAGTGGCGTCTATGAGCAATACTGTTCAGACCATGCAGCAGGCCATGCTGGCTTTTATTACAGCTGCGATGCCCTCGGTACCGCGTTCAGCGGTACCGGGTCCGGTTCCGGTATCGTCTCCCATACCGGAACCGATACCATCGACTTCCAAACGCAGATCGGTTCCGCATGCCGGATCCGGGTTTTCACCCGATACCGATCCCATACCCGGTACGCCCGATGTCGATACCGATCGGTATGCGTATCGTGCGTTGGAAGCAAATAGAGAATACTCTGATTCTTCTGAGGATTTTGACTCCTCTGAGGACTCTGATGAGCTGTCTCTAGTTCTTCATGAAGACCCTTCTTCCCCAAAGAGGAGAATGTCTCCACCAGAGGATTTGTCCTATCTCCAGGAACAAGCAGGAATAAGTCCTCACATATGGGTACGTCGGAACCGACGGAGCCTGCGCGGGAAAGCTCCCCAGCTTCCTAGAATGGAAGCTTTTGGGACCTCCCACTGCACATGCGCGCTGCCTTCCCGCCTTCCTGAACAGCTCTCCTCAGTTTCTCTTTTTACGCGGAGCCAGCAGGTCGTGTATCCTGTCACCGCTGAAGAAATTGTAGTTTTTTGTTTTGTTTCTTTAGACCGCGTACCTGCCTTCCCATACCGATACCGGTATCGCCGGTCTTCCTTTTTCTTTCTTGAAAAATTATTTTCTTTTTCTTTTATTATTTTTCAGCACTTGGTCACTTCAGTTAGGCCTTCTGGCCTACTTGAATTCTCCACATGGAGAAGCCAGCCCCTGGATTTAAGAAGTGTACCAAGTGTACTGCTGTAATATCAGTCACAGACACCCATGAATGGTGTCTTAAATGTTTGGGGCCTGACCACTCCATTCCGGACTGCCCTTCCTGCTCCCAAATGTCTAAGCGTGGGCTGCAGAACCGGGCCAACAAATTCCATGTGCTGTTTGCTTCAGAGAATCCAACATCACAGTCATCCAGGTCATCATCTCCGGATGGATCTCAGGTAACCAAACCTTCTGTGGGCAAGTCCTCAAAGGGCAAATCTCCTTCAAAGCATCGAGAGGCTCTTAGTTTTGAGGACCCTGCCCCAGCCAAACAGCCCCGGCGGGAAGCTCTGCCTTCCAAAACGCCAATTCAGGGGCTACAGGTTGACATCGATGGCACGGTCTCGACAGATCACCTGTTGGACTGCTCTGGGGTACCGGCCCATACCGGTACCGACATCTAGGCAGCCGTGGCGTCTATGGGCAATACTGTCCAATCCATGCAGCAGGCCGTCATGGCTTTCATTAAAGCTGCAACGCCATCGGTACCGCTTCCAGCGGTTCCGGGCCCGGTTCCGGTATCGTCCGCCATGCCGGAACCCAGGCCTTCCTCTTCTAAACGCAAATCGGTACCGTATGGGCTTTCGCTCCATACCGCTTCCATACCCGGTACGCCCGATGTCGATACCGATCGGTATGCGTATCGTGCGTTGGAGGAAACTAGAGAATACACCGATTCCTTTGAGGATTTTGGCTCCTCTGATGAGTCTGCAGAGCTCTCCCTTGACCTTCCTGAGGAACCTTCTTCTCCAAAAAGGAGAATGTCTCCTCCAGAGGATTTGTCCTTTCAGGACTTTATTTTAGAAATGGCTAAAGGCCTTTCTATCACTACCTCCTCTGAAAGGGAACCAAGGTCAAAAAGATTGGATATTTTAGGATACTCTAAGTCTCCTAAAGAAGCAGTTACCCTGCCTATCCATGAAATCCTTCAGGAACAATTGATGGATTTCTGGGAGAACCCTTTAACTCTGTCTCCTTATTCCCGTAGGTTGGACACCATGTATCGGGTCCCTCCTTCTCCTGGTTTTCAGAAAACTCAATTGCCTCACCACTCCATTGTGGTAAAGTCTGCAATGAAAAAGATCAAGAGTACTAAAAGGCACTCTTCTACACCTCCAGGAAGGGAATGTAAGACACTGGACTCTTTTGGTAGGAAAATCTTCCAGGCTAGTATGCTTATAGCCAGGATTAATTCCTACAGCCTCTATATGGGCATGTTCCTAGGGGAACTTGCCAAGAAAGTGCGGCATTTTGCCCCCTTTATCCCTGAGGATAAACAGGAGGACTTCCTTTCTGTAGTGAAACAACTTTCAGATGTTTCTAAGTTCTCCAACAGAGCTGCCTTTGATTCCTTCGAGGGAGCCAGCAGAGCTTCTGGCATTGCTATTGCAGCCAGACGTCTGGCTTGGCTCCAGGCTTCTGATCTGGAACCCTGGGTTCTAGATGGCTTACGGAATCTGCCCTGTACAGGTGAGAACTTATTCGGTGCAGAGTGGCAAGTTAAAGCCACTCAAATGGACGCTGAAAATGCCACCTTAGAGAGACTTTCTAAGTCCACTTCTACTCCCACTAAGAAGAAGTCTTTCAAGAGGCCTTATTATAAGAAGGCCAGATATGCTTCCAATACTGGCCAGCAATCTTCTCAACCTCGTTTTGCGGCTAAACGTCAGCAAACGAAACAAGCAAGAGCAAAGCCTGCAGCAGCTACTACAGCTCAACAGGCTCCACCCCCTCAGGGGTTTTGACTTGCCCCTAGAGAACTTGCCATTCCTGGTTCTGGACCAACCAGAACCTCTCACCATACCTGGAAGGTTAGCTCACTTTGCTCCCAGATGGGAACAAATCACAACAGAGCAATGGACCCTCTCTATCATCCGAGAGGGTTACAAACTTCATTTCTCCAACCTTCCTCCTCATCACATGGTGAGACCCTTCAATTCTCCATCTCCTCTCCTAGCCCTGTTGGGTCGGGAGATCTCTTCTCTGCTTGCCCAAGGGGCCATAGAAGAGGTTCCTCTTCATCAACAAGGGTCAGGTTTCTACTCCCCCTATTTTCTCATTCCAAAGAAGACAGGGGGATTCAGACCAATCCTAGATCTGAGAGAATTGAACAAATTTCTGTACAAGGAGAAATTCAAAATGCTCTCTTTGGGCATTCTCCTTCCATACCTTCAGAGTCAGGACTGGCTTTGTTCTCTAGACCTGCAGGATGCGTATACACATCTACTCATCCATCCATCCCACAGAAAATATCTTCGCTTTCTGTTCAGGGGAAGTCATTACCAATACAGAGTACTTCCCTTCGGTCTCGCCTCTGCCCCAAGAGTCTTTACCAAATGCATGGCAGTCGTAGCCGCATTTCTCAGAAGCATGGGGATTTTCGTATTCCCATATCTGGACGACTGGCTCATTCGAGCTCCAACTCAGTCGCAGGCCCAGATTTCCCTAGACCGCACAAGGAGCCTTCTGCAGTATCTGGGACTGGTGGTAAACCTTCCCAAGTCTCAACTCAGCCCTACTCAGTCTCTAGAATTCATAGGGGCCCAGTTGGACACCACCACTGCAAGAGCCTACCTTCCACTGGTTCGGGGTCAGCGTCTGCTGAGCTTGGCCTCCCAAGCCCAGTCCAGTACTCACTTGACAGCCAGGGAAATGCTACGCCTCCTGGGCCATATGGCCTCCACAGTACATGTGGTGCCCTATGCTCGTCTTCATATGAGAGCAGCTCAATGGACCCTGGCCACCCAGTGGACTCAGGCGTCGGGAGCACTCTCAGACCAAATACAAACCTCAAACCGTCTGTCTTGGTCCCTCCATTGGTGGATATCCACCAAGAATCTGTTGTTGGGGGCTCCCTTTCAGCCCTTGCTACCACAAGCAACCCTCACAACAGATGCCTCCCAATTGGGGTGGGGAGCCCATCTGCTAACTCTCTCCACTCAGGGCACTTGGTCTCCACAGGAGGCCACCCTTCATATCAACCTCCTGGAACTGCGAGCAATTTACCTTGCCCTCAAGGTCTTCTATACCCTCCTTGCCAACCTGACTGTCCTGGTTCAGACAGACAATCAGGTGGCCATGTTTTACATAAACAAACAAGGAGGGACGGGCTCTCTGTCGCTTTACAACGAAGCTCTCAGATTATGGGCCTTCGCCAGAGAGCACCAAATTCATCTGCTAGCAGTGTATCTTCCAGGAGTTCAAAACTCTCGAGCAGACAGGCTCAGTCGAGTTCTGCTGCCACACGAGTGGTCCCTACACGTGGACCAGATAAGCAGAATCTTTCAGGAATGGGGGACCCCGGACATAGACCTCTTTGCAAGTCCGTGGAATGCCAAACTTCCCCGGTTCTGTTCCAGGACTCCGTGTCAGGAAGCTCAGGCCACGGACGCCTTTCTCCTCCATTGGGGTCAGGCGTTCCTATATGCCTTTCCACCCATTCCGCTGATTCCCAAGACTCTGTTCAAACTCCAGAGAGATCACGGCTCTATGATCCTCATAGCTCCACGCTGGCCACGCCAAGTGTGGTTCCCTCTGCTTCTACAGCTCTCCCAGGGATCCTCCCTGGACTTAGGAGCTGCACCAGACCTTCTGTCTCAGGAGGAGGGGACTTTGTGGCACCCAAACCCCAAATCCCTACATCTCCGAGCTTGGTTACTGAAGGCTTAAGTCTTCAAGACTTTAATCTTTCTCAACCTGTGAAAGATATCCTTCATGCCTCTAGGAAACCTTCCACGAGGCGGTCTTATGCTTTCAAATGGAAACGTTTTTCCATTTGGTGTGCTCAGCAGGGCCTTGACCCTCTGGCACTTCCTTTGAATTCCCTCTTAGACTATCTCCTGCATCTTTCCAATGCAGGCCTTAAGACGAATTCTGTAAGAGTCCATTTAAGTGCTATTTCAGCATCCCTGAAACCTATAAATGGACAACCTATCTCCTCTCATCCTCTTGTTGCAAGATTCATGAGAGGCCTGACTCTCACTAAACCTCCCATCAGACCCCCCCCGGTCGCATGGGATTTGAATCTAGTGCTTGGTCAGCTTATGAAGCCACCTTTTGAGCCGTTATTTTCTACCTCCTTGAAATTTCTTTCCTGGAAGGTACTATTCCTAATTGCAGTCACTTCCGCTCGCCGCATCAGCGAACTGCAGGCTCTAGTGGCTAATCCACCTTATACAAGATTTCATCATGACAAGGTGGTCCTTAGGACGAATCCCCACTTTATGCCCAAAGTGGTCTCGCCTTTTCATCTTAATCAAGAGGTATATCTCCCGGTTTTTTTCCGGCCCCTCATGCATCCAGTGCAGAGAGGAACCTTCATACTCTGGATTGTAAAAGAGCTCTAGCCTTTTACCTTAATAGGACTCAGCCACATCGAAAGTCTTCTCAACTTTTCGTGGCTTTTGATCCTTCACATTTGGGACTTCCAGTCTCCAAGCGTACACTTTCCAATTGGATTGCTCAGTGTATTTCCTTTGCTTACCAGAGTAAAAACATTTCTCTGGAAGGCCATGTCACAGCTCACAATGTGAGAGCCATGGCAACTTCTATGGCTCATCTGCACTCTGTTTCCATTGATCAGATCTGTCGAGCCGCTACCTGGGCCTCGGTTCATACCTTTACAGCCCATTACTGTTTGGACAAGGACTCCCGCCGGGATGCCTTGTTTGGCCAGGCTGTCCTCAAACACCTGTTCCATTCTTAGACAACTCCTGCCCACCTTCCCAGGATGGATGCCTGAGATCCATACGAAGATGGCGAACCCTTGGAGGGGGATCTCCCAGGCATCTCAGCTAGGGAGTCCCCATATGTGAGGACTTATTCCTGCTTGTTCCTGGAGATAGCACAGTTACTTACCTGTAACAGGTGATCTCTGGGAACAGCAGGAATTAGTCCTCACAACCCACCCACCTCCCCTAGGAGTTGTATCTTCTATCTATCTGTCTTCCTGTCCTCTCTCTATTGTCTCAGCTATAAACTCGAAACTGAGGAGAGCTGTTCAGGAAGGCGGGAAGGCAGCGCGCATGTGCAGTGGGAGGTCCCAAAAGCTTCCATTCTAGGAAGCTGGGGAGCTTTCCCGCGCAGGCTCCGTCGGTTCCGACGTACCCATATGTGAGGACTAATTCCTGCTGTTCCCAGAGATCACCTGTTACAGGTAAGTAACTGTGCTTTCTCCAGGACCAAGCAGGAAGTCAGTCCTCACATATGGGTGACGTCGGCGCCGACGGAGCCCTCGCGGAGCAATTTTCCCCAGCTTTCAAAGAAAGCCTTTGGGAATTGCAGCGCGCATGCGCGGTCTCCTTCCCGCCCAAGGGTGCCATCTTAGCCAGTCTTCTTTTTTCCGCGGAGCCCTACAGACGTACCCGTCGTGTCCCCGCTGAAAAAGTTGATTTTAGTGATTTATTTCTCTTTTTTCCTTCGGTTCGACGCCGGTCTTTTTCCTGCCCGGACTCGCGACGCCGTTGCGAGTCCTTCTCTCATTTTTCGGTTTTTCTGATTTTTGGTCAGTTTCGTTTTTCGGTTTTTCGCTGGCAGCCCGGTCCTTTGACCTTGCAGGGGCCCTTTTTCCCCCGATGGCTGCCAGTGGTTTCAAGCGGTGTGTTCAGTGTGACAGAAATATGTCACTCACTGACACACACACGATAATTGCCTCCGTTGCCTGGGCCCGGATCACGAAGAACTGATCTGTGGGGCCTGTGGCAAAATGTCCTCCAAAGCGTTAAGGAGTCGGCGGCACCAGCGGGAAAGAATCTTCGCTGACCCCGGCCGTACCCGGACCTCGTCGGAGGCCTCGGCGTCCAGAGGTTCCAGCTCTGACCATCGCCGAAGCTCCTCCGACAGGGGTTCTCCCTCCGGGGACCATCGACGGAAGGTAAAACCCGCGAGGGCGGCGTCGGTGGACGCTCCTGGCTCCGCGAGGGCCAGGTCGCATAGCCCCGATAGCCGTCCCGGGTCTTTGGAGAAGGAGCACCTCCCGAAGCGACCTCGTCTGGAGTCTGAGTTGCCTGCTCGGGTAAGTCCTGTAGTCCTCCTGGACTCGCCTCCGAGAGGTCCGACGTCGGGCCCGACGCCGTCGGGGCCCGAGTCGGGGGCTGCTGGGTCACCTGAGGTCGGACTCAGGTTGACGGCCTTGGAGAGCAGACTATCTGCCTTCATGGACCAGCAGCGGGCACTGATCGCTAGCCTCGCTGGTGCCACTGCCCCGACCGCCGGGACGTCGACGTCTAAGTCGACCCCGGAGACCGAGCCGATCCTCGAGTCCATGCGAACTCGAGTCGATCCTCGGTCGAGGTCACCCTCGGCCTCCCGTTCGGGACCGAGGTCGTCGACGCCGACTCCCTCGGTGTCGGGGCGGCCGACGCCTCTGCCTGCCCGAGCCGACCCCACCGATTCCTCCTCGGAGTCTGCCTGGGAGTCTGAAGAGGAAGAGTCACCTGATTCGTTTCGGACTCGGTGTGTCCCCTCGTACTCACCTGAGTCCGAACCTCGGAAGCAGTCCCCTCCGGAGGATGCCCGGTTCTCGGACTTCATCAGGGATATGGCCAAGGCTTTGGCCTTCCCTGCGGATCCCGAGGAGGAGCCTCGAGCCGAAGAGCTCGACGCCTTCAGTATGACTCTCCCGCCAGGGAACACTTTACTGTACCGGTTCCTCCCATGCTGGAACAACTACTCTTCCGCATGTGGGAGAGTCCGGCCTCGTCGCCGGTATTAAGCAAGCGGGTCGATTCTATCTATCGAGTCCGCAAGAGTCCTGGCTTCCAAAAAGCACAGCTGCCGCACCATTCCATGGTAGTGGAATCGGCCATGCATAGGCTTAAGAGCCAAAAGATGCACTCCTCGGTGCCTCCTGGCAGGGAGGCCCGTAACCTGGATGGCCTTGGTAAGAAGTGTTTTTCCAGGGCTCTATGCTTGCTTGTCGTGTCCAGACCTACCAGCTCTACATGGGCATGTATCTCCGAGACCTGACTAAAGAGATAGCCGGATTCTCCGCTGGACTGTCCGAGGAACCTTTGCGGAGGTTCCTGGCCTTGACAACTGGTATTCGGGAATGCTCCAAATTCATGTCCCGAGCAGCCTATGATGGCTTTGAAGCATCGGCTCGAGTGGCCGCAGCCGGCATCGGTGCCCGCCGACAGGCTTGGCTTCAGTCGTCTGACCTTGAACCCTGGGTGCAGGACAAGTTGGTCGATGTCCCCTGCCGAGGTGAGAACCTCTTTGGCAAGCCCATGGCTGAAAAGGCTGCACAAATCGAGACGGAGACTCTCACCAGGACTAGGCTTTCTAGGAAGACCTCCGCCCCTTCCCAGAAAAAGAAGGGCTCGGGAAAGAAGTCCTTTTACCCGAGAAAGGCGGCTGCCTATAAACACTAGCCTCAATATCAGGCCTCCGCAGCTCCCCAACAGGGCCAGCAGGCCAAGGGACGGGGTAACGGGTCCCGTAGGCAGCAAGCCCCCAAGCCTGCACCACCAGCCCCTGCTCAGCAGGGTGGGGGTTTTTGACTTCATCAGCATAGCCTCTCCCCCTCAGCTGGCTCCTCCCAGCACCGGAGGCCGGCTGGTTCACTTCGCCCACAGGTGGTCCAACATCACTTCAGATGCCTGGTTGCTTCAAGTCGTAAGAGAAGGCTATCTTCTCCACTTCCACCAGGTCCCTCCCTCTTATTTCCCGGGAGAATCTCCACGACTCCCTCTGCACAGGGACTTACTCCTTCAGGAGTTAGCAAGTCTTCTTCAGGAACAGGCTGTGGAACCGGTGCCCCACCACCTGAGAGGTCAAGGCTTTTATTCCAGGTATTTCCTAATACCAAAAAGGACAGGAGGCCTCAGACCCATCCTGGACTTGCGCAACCTCAACAAGTTCCTCGTGCGGGAAAAGTTCAAGATGCTTACCCTTGGAATCCTTCTGCCCTACCTCCAGCAGGGAGATTGGCTATGCTCCTTGGATCTAAAGGATGCCTACACGCACATCCTCATCCACCCAAGCCACCGCCAATACCTAAGGTTTGTGGTGGCAGGAAATCATTACCAGTACAGAGTACTGCCCTTTGGCCTATCCTCCGCACCGCGAGTCTTTACAAAATGTCTCGCGGTGGTGGCGGCCTATCTCCGGCTTCACGGCTTCTATGTCTTTCCGTACCTCGACGACTGGCTCATCAGAGCATCGTCCTCTCCGGAAGTCACCAATGCCACACACCGCACGGTGACTCTTCTGCAGTACTTGGGCTTTGTCATAAACTTCGCAAAGTCCACTTTGCTCCCCTCACAGGATCTCGAGTTCATCGGCGCAAGACTGCACACTCCTCAGGCGCGAGCTTTCCTGCCTCTCGACAGGGCTCAACGGCTCATGGACCTAGCCGGCCGTTTTCGCAGCCAGTCCCTGGTCTCCGCCAGGCGCTTCCTGAGACTACTCGGCCATATGGCTTCCACCGTCCACGTGACCCCCAATGCCCGACTGAATATGCGGCCTGCTCAATGGTGCCTTCGCAAGCAGTGGCAACAAGCCACCGGCGGACTAGCCGACTTAGTGCGCATCTCCGGGTCGCTGGCCTCTTCTCTACAGTGGTGGCTTCATCGGCCGAACCTGGTGCTCGGAATGCCTTTTCAGTCACCTCAGCCGGCTCAAGTGCTGACGACCGATGCTTCCCTCCTGGGTTGGGGAGCACATTGCCAAGGGGCATGTACTCAAGGTCTCTGGACCGCGTGGGAGTCTGCTCAGCAGATCAACTTTCTGGAGCTCAGAGCAATCCGTCTGGCGCTCAAGGCTTTCTCCCACCTGACTTCTCACCAGTCCGTCCTTGTCCAGACGGACAATCAAGTTGCCATGTTCTACGTGAACAAACAGGGGGGCGCGGGCTCCTTCCTTCTCTGCCGAGAAGCTCAGAAGCTCTGCTCTTGGGCCGTCCGTCACGGCATTCTTCTCAAGGCAGTTTATCTCCCAGGCCAAGAAAATTGCCTGGCGGACAAACTCAGCAGGATACTCCAGCCGCACGAGTGGCGTCTGGATCCCTTGGTAGTTCAGAAACTTTTTCTGAAGTGGGGACTCCCCACGATGGATCTCTTTGCCAGTCCTCTCAACCGGCAACTTCCTCGCTTCTGCTCTCGTCAGCCACATCCCCTTCGAGTAGCGGCAGATGCTTTTCTACTCTCATGGTCGGAGAGCCTTCTGTATGCTTTTCCTCCCATCCCGCTAGTCTCTCGAACTCTTTTCAAGGTTCTCCGAGACAAAGCTTCCATGATCCTGGTGGCCCCTCGCTGGCCCAGACAGCCGTGGTTTCCACTCCTGCTGCAATTAGCGGTAGAGGATCCGTTCCCTCTGGGGTTTCAACCGGATCTCCTAACACAGGATCAGGGGTCCCTGCTACACCCCAACCTCAGATCTCTCAATCTAATGGCCTGGCTGCTGAAAGGGTAGTCCTTGCTCCCCTTCTCCTGCCGGCAGAGGTGGAAGAGGTCGTCCTAGCTTCTCGGCGACCTTCTACCCGCAAATGCTACGCCCTTAAATGGCGTCGCTTTTCCGTTTGGTGTACCCAGCAGTCTCAGGATCCCTTCTCCTGCTCGGTGTCGGTGATCTTGCAGTACTTGCTCTACCTCTCTAATCTGGGACTTAAGTCCAACTCCGTCAAAGTTCACCTCAGTGCTCTTTCAGCACATCATGTGCCGGTGGACGGCAGACCTCTTTCCAGCGACCCTCTCGTAGCGAGGTTTCTCCGAGGTCTCCTTCTACTTAAATCACCTCTGCGCCCGCCAGCTCCTGACTGGGATCTGAATGTGGTTTTACAGCGGATCACCTGTCCGCCTTTTGAACCTATGGCTACCTGTTCTCTCCGTTTTCTTTCTTGGAAAACTTTATTCCTGATAGCCCTCACTTCCGCTAGACGCGTAAGTGAATTGCAGGCCCTCGTGTCTGATCCCCCTTACACTCGGTTCTACAAAAATAGGGTAGTCCTACGGACTCACCCAAAATTTCTTCCAAAAGTGGTCTCCCCTTTTCACATCAATCAGGAGGTGGTACTTCCGACCTTCTTTCCCAGGCCACACTCCAGCCGAGCTGAAATGGTCCTACATACCCTGGACTGTAGAAGGGCATTGAACTTCTACCTTGACCGTACGCGGGAGCACCGTAAAGCTGCTCAGCTTTTTGTGTCTTTTGACCCCAATAAATTGGGGCTCCCGGTCTCCAAGCGTACTCTGTCCATCTGGGTTGCTGACTGTATCGCTTGGGCTTATGGGGCAGCCGGACTCTCGTTAGAAAGTCGAGTCACGGCTCATTGTGTTCGGGCGAAGGCTACGTCAGTGGCTTACCTCCGCTCTGTTCCGCTGGCAGACATCTGCCGGGCCGCTACTTGGTCTTCGAGCCAGACTTTTGCGGTCCATTACTGTCTCGAGAGGGAGTCCCGCAGGGACAGTGCTTTCGGACAGGCAGTCCTCCGAAATCTCTTCGAGGTTTGAGCAACTCCTACCCTCCATCCCGGATGGGGGCTACCGGTGGGTAATAATTCAGTGAAGATTCCTTCCTTCTGTGCCGCTGAGCTAGAGGGAGCTCATTTTTGTGCTTAGGGTCTCCGGTAGCCTTAAGCTTGGGAGTCCCATATGTGAGGACTGACTTCCTGCTTGGTCCTGGAGAAAGCGTAGTTACTCACCTGTAACAGGTGTTCTCCAGGAGCAGCAGGAATCAGTCCTCACAACCCTCCCTCCTCCCCTTGGAGTTGCAATCATCTGCTTAAGTTTTTTTGCAAATTTTTATGCTGTCTTTTAGCTATGTCATCAGACTGGCTAAGATGGCACCCTTGGGCGGGAAGGAGACCACGCATGCGCGCTGCAATTCCCAAAGGCTTTCTTTGAAAGCTGGGGAAAATTGCTCCGCGAGGGCTCCGTCGGCGCCGACATCACCCATATGTGAGGACTGATTCCTGCTGCTCCTGGAGAACACCTGTTACAGGTGAGTAACTACGCTTTCAAGACTTCATTATAGAGCTCGCTAAAGGACTTTCTATTACCACATCCCCTGAAAAAGAACCTAGGTCAAAGAAATTGGATATTTTAGGATACCCTAAGGTTCCTAAAGAGGCAGTCACCCTGTCTATCCATGAAATCCTTCAAGAACACTTGATGGACTTATGGGAGGCTCCTCTAACGTTGTCTCCTTACTCTCGTAGGTTGGACACCATGTACCCGGGTCCCTCCTTCTCCTGGGTTTCAAAAGACTCAGCTGCCTCACCATTCCATTGTGGTGAAGTCTGCGCTGAAAAAGATTAAGAGCACCAAAAGGCACTCTTCTACCCCTCCAGGGCGAGAATGTAAGACCCTAGACTCTTTTGGCAGGAAAATTTTCCAGGCTAGTATGCTTATAGCCAGGATTAATTCTTACAGTCTGTATATGGGCATGTTTCTCAGGGAACCTGCCCTAAAGGTACGGCATTTTGCCTCCTTTATCCCTGAGGATAGAAAGGAGGAGTTCATTTCTCTGGTGAAACAGCTTCTAGATGTTTCTAAGTTCTCCAACAGAGCAGCTTTTGATTCCTTTGAGGGTGCCGGTAGAGCTTCGGGCATTGCTATTGCAGCCCGACGACTTGCTTGGCTCCAGGCCTCTGACCTAGAACCCTGGGTCCTGGATGGCTTACGGAATCTGCCCTGTACCGGTGAGAACTTATTTGGTAAGGACTGGCAAATTAAAGCCACTCAAATGGACGCAGAAAATGCTACATTAGATAGACTTTCTAAGTCTACCTCTACTCCTGCCAAGAAAAAGTCTTTCAAGAGGCTTTACTACAAGAAGGCCAGATTTTCCACAAATACTGGCCAACAATCTTCTCAGCCTCGCTTTGCTGCTAAACGTCAGCAACCTAAACGGGCAAGGTCAAAGCCTGCAGCGTCTGCCATTCCTCAGCAGGCTCAACCCCCTCAGGGGTTTTGACTTGCCCCTAGAGAACTTAACCTTTCTGGCTCTAGAACAACCAGAGCCCCTCACCATTCCCGGAAGGTTAGCTCACTTTGCTCCCAGATGGGGGCAAATTACATCAGAGCACTGGACCCTCTCTATCATCAGGGCTACAAACTTCATTTTTCCAACCTTCCTCCATATACCATGGTGAGGCACTTCAATTCTCCCCCATCTCTCCTGGGCCTGTTGGATCAGGAAGTCTCTTCTCTCCTTGCCCAAGGGGCAATAGAAGAGGTTCCTCTCCTTCAACAAGGGACAGGATTCTACTCCCCTTATTTTCTCATAACAAAGAAGACAGGGGGATTCAGACCTATCCTAGATCTGAGAGAATTGAACAAATTTCTGTACAAGGAGAAATTCAAAATGCTTTCTCTAGGCATTCTCCTTCCATACCTTCAGAGTCAGGATTGGCTTTGTTCTCTAGATCTCAAGGATGCGTACACACATATACTCATCCACCCATCCCACAGAAAATATCTAAGATTTCTGTTTCAGGGAAAACATTTCCAGTACAGAGTACTTCCCTTCGGTCTAGCCTCTGCTCCAAGAGTGTTCACCAAATGCATGGCAGTTGTTGCCGCATTTCTAAGAGGTCTGGGAATTTTTGTATTCCCATATCTGGACGACTGGCTCATCCGAGCTCCATCTCAGTCAGAGGCCCAGATTTCCCTGGACCGCACAAGGCACATTCTGCAGTATCTGGGACTGGTGATAAACCTTCCCAAGTCTCAACTTATCCCTACTCAGTCTCTGGAATTCATAGGGGCCCAGTTGGACACCACCACTGCAAGGGCCTACCTACCTCAAGTCCGGGGCCAACGTCTGGTGTGCTTGGCCTCCCAAGCTCAGTCCAGCAGTCACTTGACAGCCAGAGAAATGCTGCGACTTCTGGGCCACATGGCCTCCACGGTACACGTGGTGCCCTACGCTCGTCTTCATATGAGAGCAGCTCAATGGACCTTGGCCACCCAGTGGACTCAGGCATCAGGAGCGCTCTCCGACCAAATACTCACCTCAAAGCGTCTGTTTTGGTCCCTCCAATGGTGGATGTCCACCGAGAATCTGTTGTTGGGGGCCCCCTTCCAACCTTTGTTGCCCCAAACAACCCTCACAACAGATGCCTCCCAAACAGGGTGGGGAGCCCATCTTCAACACCTCTCCACTCAGGGTGCTTGGTCTCCACAAGAGACCACCCTTCACATCAACCTCCTGGAACTGCGAGCAATCTACTTTGCCCTCAAAGTCTTCCATACCCTCCTAGTCAACCTGACCGTCCTAGTCCATACAGACAATCAGGTGGCCATGTTCTACATAAACAAACAAGGAGGGACAGGCTCTCTGTCGCTTTGCAACGAAGCTCTCAGATTATGGGCCTTCGCCAGAGAGCATCAAATTCATCTTCTGGCAGTGTATCTTCCAGGGGTTCAAAACTCTTGGGCAGACAGACTCAGTCGAGTTCTGCTTCCACACGAATGGTCCCTACATATGGACCAGATAAGCCGAATCTTTCAGGAATGGGGAACCCCGGACATAGACCTCTTTGCAAGTCCGTGGAATGCCAAACTTCCCCGGTTCTGTTCCAGGACTCCGTGTCAGGGAGCTCAGGCCAACGACGCCTTGCTTGGAGAGTGCTAGGTGTGTGAGGGGGAGGAGAGAGAGGGCGTATTGCTTGGAGAGTGCTAGGTGTGTGGGAGGGGGAGGAGAGAGAGGGCGTATTGCTTGGAGAGGACAGCATTACCCCAGATGCTTTGCAGCTGATTTTCAAAGGGAGACTGCCCATATTGTTTCTCTTTGAAAATTAGTGACCACAGAGTGTTTCTGCTGTGTGCATATGTGTACTTTGCACCATGTTTTTGTGGGTAGCAGATTAGCAAGGGGAGGGAGGAGGAGAAGGGGGCAGCAAAGTAGTTTATGGACGTGTGTTGTTTCCTCCCCCAATCTTAACATGCCCAGAAGGGTGCCTCATTAACTCGATTAAAAGGGCAAAGGAGAGCAGTCTGTAGACAGGTCAGTTTACTCCACTAACTGGCTTGGACGTTCTCATTTGGTACTTTGCATGACAGTGCAACGGTCTCGGTTACAAAGCATTCATATCCCAAGACGCTCTGCTCAAACTATATGGATCTCTCCTTTCTCGCCCTACTTAACTCTGTGTTCTCTTGTGACATTAGAGCAAGGAGGAAGTGATGGCAGTGCGACTGCGGGAAGCAGACAGCATGGCGGCTGTAGCAGAAATGCGGCAGCGGATAGCGGAGTTGGAGATTCAGGTGAGGAGAGGCAGGTTGATGTTACCTTGGGTGCTGCAATCAGAAGGTGTGTTGATTTTGAAGATGCATGACAATGGGCCCTGGTCTGGTAGTCTCAACAGTGGCGTCACCATGCCGCTTGGCTTGGTCATGGCTGGGATACAGGGGAAGTGATGACAGACCTCCCTTCATCTCCAGTCAGTAGAGTGGAAGGAGGAGGAGTCCCAGTCCTTGCTCAGGAGCTGCTGCTGATTGGCAGAAGAATGCCACTTGTACTGGATTCTGGAGGGAATAGAAAAACTCTTTCCAATTCATCCTGCTAGACCAATCCAGACAATTGGGTTGTGTCCCCCTGCCAGCAGATGTTGGAGACGAGAAAGTGCCGGAAGCTTCAGTGATCTAGCCCTTGCATATATAGTGATTCCCCTAGAGGTCGCCTTCAGTATTTCTCTGTCTCCAGCAGATGATTTTTGTTCTCTTCTCTACTGCTGCTTTTGGATCTTGACCCACCTGATCTCCTTTTTCTTTCCCCTTGCTTTATCCTTGCCTACACCTTCTGTGTTTGTCTTGACAAGACTGTAAGTTCTGATGAGCAGGGACCGTCTCTTACATGTCTGTGCAGAGCTGCGTACAACTTGTAGCGCTATATAAATGCTCAGTAGTAGTAGTAGTAATACTTCACTCTGAATGTGTAGGGCCAGGGTGCTTTTCAGGCTAGTGGACGTTTCGGGGGCGACTGGAGGTGCTCCCCTCGGAGTTATCCACATATCTTCTGGGTTGAGCATCTGATAAGGAGGATCAGCATTGCTTCCCACCAAACGGGAGGTGGGGGGGGGACAGGCTCCTGTTCACAAGGATCAGCGTAGCCTGGATTGGCAGGGGGACAAGCCTTCCGTGTCTTCTGGTCTAGCAGTGAACTGCAGTAGTGTTTATTTTATTATTTTAAAAAAAACCCTAAGTAGAAAGCACTTAAAGCTACAGTCAAGCATCCATCCGCTTCTCTGCATGGCTCTTTCCTAGCTGCGGCGACTCCCGCTGCCAGCCTACAGCCATCTTAGAAGTCTTGCCACCCTGCTGCGGCTGCATATGGCCTTGGGAGCACATTGTTCATCACGGCCCATCGCTGTCAGCGGCAGCAGCTGGTCTCACAATGCCTTCCTCGCTCCCATGCTGTTTGTCCTGTGGGTGTAAGTGCCGGTATTTAATGGACCGGCTGTGTGCTGCCTGTGCTTCTGACCCTAGTGAGACCTCCACATCCGACCAATCTGCTCCAGAACCAGATCGGGATGCCCTGGGAAAGCCAGCTCAGAGTTCTTCTTCTTCCCCTCCTTCAGTGATTCACAGTCTCACGTTCCTGCCCATGGAGGCCTCTCTCTCCCCCCTTTCCCCTCAACAGCCAGGTATAGAGGACCCTTCCCAGACAGCCTCTGCTGTGGATTCAGACCAATTTATGGTTGTTTTTAAAAGGACCTGGGAACTCTGGAGAGCTGGTCCTGTCACGGGCTACGATGCCATCCTCACACTCTCACATGACACCCTCTTCCTGTAAGCAGCCCAAGGAGGCCGAAGACAGGAAACGCTTATCTAAAATAGTCTCTTGAGCTATTTGGGATGGGGTTTCCTCCCCTCTGGATGATCCTGATCACTCTTCCGCTGATGATAGCTTGGGCAGACTGCAAGGATCCTGGAGGATGATCATGGTTCTCAAGATGTTCGCTTGTTCCATAGAGACGAGCTTCCTGCGCTGCTCAATCAAATCGTTGAGGCTCTGTTGCTCTCCGAGACCCAGACCCACCACTCGAACAATATAAATCCCAGATGGACTCTATCCTTGTGGGTATAAAGAAGCCCTCCATGGCCTTTCCGTTTCCTCTGTATCTCCAACAGATGGTTTTCCTTGAGTAGGATTCTCACGAGGTATCCCTGCATACAGCGAAGCGCTTGGGCCGCCTTTACACCTGGTCACCCACAGATCTGGATAAATGGCTCCGCTACCCCACGGTGGACGCCTTAGTAACCGCGGTTATCAAGCATATCACCATTCCAGTAGTAAGCGGCGCAGCCCTTTATGATCAACATGACCGCAAGGTTGAGGATCTACTGAACATGCCATTTTCTTCTTCCTCCCTTGCCCTTCAGGCCTCTGCATGTGGCGGCTTGGTGGCTCAAGCGCTCTTGCACTGGCTCTAGCTCTTGCCAAAGGACCCAGCGTCTGCTCGCCTGGAATCAGTTGCAGCGTTCTTGGTGGACACCTTGTATGACCTTTTACATTTGGCCACCCGTTCAGTGGCAGCTGCAATGGTGGCACACCCATGGCTTTGGATTTGGCTTTGGCTTTGGCACTGGTCCGTGGATGCGGCATCTAAGGCTCACCTCACGAAGCTCCCTTTTGGGGGCCGGTTTCTCTTCGGAGAGTACCTTGAAAAACTGGTCAGGGACTTGGGAGAGGTTAAGCTCCAGCATTTACCTGAGGACAAGCCTCAGGCCTCCTCTTGCCGTTTGGACTCTAATGCTTCCTTCGCCACTTCCTCTCAGTCTTGCTTTCTGGACTCGAGGCATTATTGGCCCGATAAATTCTCCACTGCCTCTTCCAACAGATCTGGAGCAAAGTCGCAACCCTTTCGAGGATTCTGTGGGACTAAGGACTCATACTCCTTCTCCAACAAGTTCTACGGACCCAACCAATCCTCCCGCTGATGCCACCAGTGGGCGGATGCCTATTCCTCTTCTACTGTGAATGGGCTCACATTACTACTGATCAGTGGGTCTTACGCATTATCCATCAAGGCTGCGCTCTCGAATCCGCCACTCCCTATCAAAGATGCTTTCCTGGTTTCACCTTGCGGATCCCCCCCAAAAGCGAGCAGCTGTGAGTAGCACAATCCAGTGTCTGCTCCTTCAGTCCATTTGTCCAGTCCTTCTTACTGGAAGAGGGTCAGGCTGCTATTCCATCTATTTGTGGTGCCCAAGAAGGATGGCTCCTGGCCCCCCATTTTGGACCTCCAAGGCATCAATCGCTGCCGTTGTGTACCGTACTTTTGGATGGAAACACTCCAGTTAGTCATTCAGGCCGTCCACAAAGGGGAGTTCCTGGTGTCCTTGGATCTTGCCGAGGCCTACATCAGCGCTTCTTGCATTTTGCCATACTTGGAAAACACTTCTAGTTTCGGGCCCTGCCCTTCGGACTGGCCACGGCACTTTGCACCTTTTCCAAGGTCATGGCTGTGGTGGTGGTCGCGGTCACAGCCACCTTGCTTCGACAAGGCATTCGCATCCACCCCTATCTGGATGACTGGCTTATCAGGGCAAAATCATGCGCAGATGTGCTCGCTGCAGTCTCCCAAGTGATGGCCTTCCTGGAGCATCTCAGATGGATAGTCGGTCCTGCAAAAAGTAGCCTGTATCCCTCTCAGTGTCTAGACTTTCTCAGAGCTTGGTTCAACACCAGACTAGGAAAAGTCTTTCCTATCAGGGCGCGTTTCAGCAAGGTCTCCGGGCAGCTTCATGCCTTCTTGATGCAAGTCCGCCCTCGAGTGTGGAACTATCTCCAGATCCTGGGTGCCATAGCTGCCACCATTGACGTGGTCCCATTGGCTCGGGTGCACATGAGACCCTTACAGCGCTCACTCCTGTTTCGTGGTCTCCAATCTCCCAGGAGTTTGAAGTCTGACTTCTGCTCCTGCACCAAATTCGTCACAGTCTTCGGTGGTGGCTTGACCTGACCAGTCTTCTCCAGGGAGTCCCATTTAAAAGCCCATGCTGGATTGTGGTGACGACCGATGCCAGTCTCACGGGCTGGGGGGCCCATTGCTTAGACTACGCAAGGTTCCTGGACTTGTCGGGAGTCCACTTGGACCATCAACAGACTCTAGGCCTGTGCAGTTTGCCTAGTTTTCCTGGCTGCCTTGCCGCTTCTCCACGGTCAGGCAGTCTGCATCCTTTGAAACAATTCCACAACAGCGTCCTACCTCAAGAGACAAGAGGGCACCAAGTGTCCCAGAGTTGCGAGGGAGATGACCATTCTCTTTTCCTGGGGAGAGGGGCACCCGCTCATGGTCTTGGCCCAACACGTAGCAGGCATTGACAGTGTCCAAGCCAACTTCCTCAGTCACCATGCTTTGAACCCCAGTGGGCGCTCACACCCTGGACATTCTGGAGGATAGCGGACCAATGGGGCCTACCACAGGTCGACCTGATGGTGACCTCGTCCATTGTCAAGGTGCCCATCTTCAGTCGCGTTGGTCCAACTGTGGCCCATGCCGATGCTCTTTTTTTCCCCCGGGTGATGATTGGGTGAGTTTTCTGCTGAATTGAGTTGCACCGAGGACCGGTTATCCTGATAGTCCCCAACTGGCCTCGCCCACCGTGGTATGCCCACTTGGTGCATCTACTGACTGCGCCTCCCCTGGCTTGCGCAAGGGACCGGTCTGGCTGGACGACCCGGCTCCCTACTTGCTTACGGCTTGGCTCTTGAGAGACGTCAGCTAGTGTGCAAGAGCTATTCATGGCGTGTCATGGACCCCTTCCTCAAGACTTGTCAACCTTCCACTTGCTTAGCCTACACAAGGGTCTGTTGTCTTTTCGAAGCCTGATGCTCGCGACTCCACCTCTCCTTCTGGCGGGTTCAGATATCTGATATTCTCACGTTCTTACAGGATGCTGTGACAAGCGTCTCGCCTTAAACTTCCTGCATGTCCAAGTGGCTGCGCTCACTTGCTTACAGGGGCCTTTTGCAGGGCGTTCCATTGACTCACATTCTGATGACAGCCGTTTTCTCCGTGGGATCCGTTTTCTGCGCCCATCTTTCGGGCCGGTTTTGCCTCCTTGGGATTTAACGCTTGTCCTGAAATGCTTCTTGAGGCCTCCCTTTGATCCCCTTAAACTCATCACCCTTCAGTATTTGTCCTTTAAAATGGCATTTCTAGTCACCATCACCTCAGTGTGACGCATATCGGAGCTCCAAGCTCTTTCCTGTTGAGACCCCTTCCTGTCCTCCTCCTCGGAAGGGATGTCCCTTCGCACAGTTCCCTCATTTTTACCCAAGGTATCAGGTTCCATGTTAATCAGGCCATTCTGCTTCCCTCCTTCTCTAAAGAACAGTACTCCATCAGCGATCGGGAACTCAAGGCAGTTGATGTCAGTCGTGTACTCTGGCATTACCTCAAGATGACCAACTCCTTTCAAAACTGATCGCCTCTTTATTCTGTTTGCAGGACCCTGCAAGAGACTCGCATCTAAGGCGACCATCCATGCTGGATTAAGCTCATGATCGAGGCAGCTTATATTCTGCGTAACAAGCCCGTGCCCATTGGATTTGAGGCTCACCACGTGAGCTCAGATAATGTCTTGGTCAGGGCAGTCGCATGTTGATCCCCTCGACATCTGTCGAGTTGCTACCTGGTCTTCCTTGTCTACCTTCGCGCGGCATTACTGCCTTGAACTCCAAGTGAGAGATGCAACGGCTTTTGGAGCCTGGGTAGTGGCGGTAGTTGTTTCTTCTTGCCCTGGAGTAGGTAGCTCTGGTACATCCCACTTGTCTGGACAGGTCTAGCAGGATGATTTGGAAGGAAAACATAAGAACATAAGATACACCATACTGGGTCAGACCAAGGTCCATCAAGCCCAGTATCCTGTTTCAAACAGTGGCCAATCTAGGTCATAAGTACCTAGCAGATTCCCCAAAAGACACTTGCCATTAATTTCCTTTCCTGGAATCCTGCTAGACTAGTCCAGGGCCCACCATCTCTGCGTTCTCTTCAACAGCTGTTTCCAGGAGCCTCAGATATGTTCGGCTGGTCTACTGTTTTCTTAAGAGTTTTTGTATATAGTTGCACTGGGCATCATTCTGCTTTTCCAGGGGTATACCGAAGGCAACACCTAAGGGAATCACTATATATGCCAGGACTTGATCACTGAACCTTCTGGCACTTTGTCTCCAACATCTGCTGGCAGGAGACCCAACCCACTTGTCTGGACTGGTCTAGCACGATTCCAGGAAAGGAAATTGAATGGTAAGTGAAATTTCTTCTTTGTCCTTACAGAAGGAAGAAGGCATGATTCAAGGGGAACTGAATAGTTCTGACTCTTCCCAGTACATCCGAGAGCTGAAGGATCAGATTGAAGAGCTGAAGGCAGAGGTGAGTGCACAAAGATGAGGAGCGAATGTGTATCTCCCTCTGGCCTTTAATCTCCCCTCTCCCTTCATACTTTTCTTGCCTCTTCTCCTTACCTACTAGCAGGGGACTGTCCTCATGGGGTAGCTCAGCAGAGAATATCCTATAGGTGTGTCTTTGTCCCTTGTGAAGCTTTCTGTCCTGCAATCCTTGAATTCCAGGGTTTGATCCCCTGTTGCCCTTGCAACCTTGTATCTCAAACAGACGTTGGCGGCATGGGTTCCTCTGCCTGCTTGAGACTGCCATGTCTAGAGAGTGAGGGAATGAACAAAGGGAAATGGTGGCTCCTTTCTGTAATTTACATTTTCAATTATGATGGCTTAGCAGAAGCTCTAAGCAATCCATAAGTTAAAAAGACTGTTTGATTACTGTTGAGATTGAATAAAGTATAATAGAAATACATTATCATATAAACTGAATAAAAGAAAAAAACGCTCAAAAATAGACAATGATGCACCTGCTAATGTCCCTCAGACAGCTCTATACTGGATCATTTGCAAAGAACTGTCTAGCCTTGTTCCCTCTCATGTAAGACGTGTGACGTGACCTCCTTGTTACTCTTCCATTTTCTAGGAGTCACCATTTAGGGACACACTGTTAAATAGTCTTTCCGAATCATCCTGCTAGACCAGTCCAGACAAGTGGGTTAAGTCCCTCTGCCAGCAAATGTCGGAGGCAGAGAAAGATACCAGAAGCTTGATTGGCTCAGCCCTGGTAGATATAGTGCTGTACTCCTAGGGGTCGCCTTCAGTATTTCTATCGCCTTCAGTATTTCTCTGTCTTCAGCAGATGCTGATGGTGTTTTTTTCCTAGCTTCTCCTAACAGTTTGGGAATTTTCTTTGGCTGGACGTCTTCAGGGTGCACAGGAGGTGCCACTCTGGAGTTTCCCAGCACCTGAGTAAGGAGGTTGAACTCCTGGTCAGGAGGGCCAGTGGAGTTTCCCTCAGGGGGAGGACCGGCTCCTGGGAAGGATGACCATTGTAGCCCATCTGCAGGGAGAACCTTCAGTTGCTCTAGCGTAGCCGTTTTTTATTTAAAGTAAAAAAAAAGCCTCTACCTAAAGGAAGCATGCCGGCAGAGAATACTTGTCTGGTCTGTAGCCTTGGCTCTCCTGCTGCTGCTGGCTATTGTAGTGCACACTGAGTTTTCCTTCTCCCCCCCTTCCCCTGGCAACAAAGTCGCGGCCCACTGCCTCCTGATTCTAGCCTCGGCCCAGCTCTGCTAACAGCCGTGTGACGTGATTCTGCCCCAGTGGCTGTTTCCTGTTTGGCGGGAATACCATTGCGGCGGCCATTGTAGACACATCACACTCCTCTTCTCTTGGCAGGACTGTTTTCCGGGCTCGGCAGCACTTGGGGAATCCTTGCTAGCGATGCCCTCCTCCCTACAGAGGTGCAATGTCTGAGTTACAGGATCGGGTCTACTCAGTTGCTTTGCACACTCGGGGATATCCTCTGGCACGACACAATCCCTTCCCTAGGTGCATCAGGTGTCTTTGGCAGGTCCATCCTCTCCTCTCTCAGCCCCGGGGGACCTCGGTGCCATTCCTCGAGCAGATGACCCTCCTTCCCCACCAATGTTCCCTCTAATTTTCTGTAGGCTGTGTGCGCATAAAATATCAGCTGTACAGCTTTTGAAGGAAGGTTAAATTTTTGTGTGCCACATAACGACACTTGGAGTTATATACTTTAAAATTTGACTACACGTCAGAATACAGTATGTATGCCACATTGATTTTAATCAAATTAAATGAAAAAAGATAATTTCTAAATGAAGCTGAAAATTTCTAGTAATTAGTCGCAACTTTTACATTTTAAGATGTCTGTGTTGTTTTCTATCAGAATCAGAACCGTAATTTTTGTGCGCTTTGTTGTAAAATATGTGCGCTCGCTCAGCGATGTGTGTGCGCACGCACACGCGCACAGCTTAGAGGGAACAGTGTTCCCCACCTCTTCTCCTACCTCAGTCTGCAGGGCCTTCAGACCAGGATGAACATTTCCTGCTGTTCAAGCAAACTTGCACCCTCTGGCTGGTCTAGCAGGGTTCCAGGAAAGGAAATTAACGGTAAGTGAAATGTCTCCATATTTGGTCCAGTTTTCATAAACTTAACTAATCCCTTTTTTTTTAAGAAAAACATTGATTGGAAGCTGTGACCTTTGATCCCATTAACTCTGGTGTGCAAAGTAGACATCATGAGTTGCCAACACACTTCTCCCCTTCACACTCGCACACTCTTCACCCCCTGCTCCCTCTCCCCTCCCCCACCCCCATTTTTTGCCTGCATTGGCAGCGATGCTGCAAGACACCTTGCAGTCACCCTATTTCTACTCCTGTTTTGTTACTGAAAGGGACTGAGGTCAAGGCAGTAAGCATACTCTGCGGATCAGTTTGAGAGTGGGATAGAGGAGTAGACATAGAAGAGAGGCTGGGGGGGGGGTATGGATGCTAAAGGTCTCAACTATGGGCTTAATGATTTCCTGTAATGAGAAGATAAGAGCGAAAGATTCTTCAAAGGATGGAAGAGGTAAAGAGACAGAGGAAAAGGATGAATCTCAGAGACAGTGAAATCAGCCAGTCATACTGAGACTGCCTCTGTGCATAGACAGCCCCACATTCTCATTTTGACTGGCGAGATTGACGGGAAAGATTTTTTGGGGGAGGGACCCTGGGGGCAGCCTGCAACCACTGTAGAAAAGAACATTATTTTATTTTTCAATAATTAGATGAATGTTCACGGAGCTCAGGCAAAAGGGGCATCAAATCTCTTCTTCTTTAGCATGCCAGTGTGGTTTCTCAGCCCTTTTTGCCAGAAATCTGCTCTTCACACCGCTTTCAAATATAGTTTCAGTGGTGGGGCATGCATGCAAGTCTGACGAAGGTGCGCTTAATGAGAAGGTTACCTTCAGCTAGCATCAAAGCCTATGGATTTTCTAAATATGCTTGACAGATTCCCCCCCCCCCCCCAGATTTTGGTAGTGGTGATAAATTAGCCATGATGGAATCTAAATCCACCATGCTAGAATCACAACGTGTTCACTGTAGCTAAAATAGAACTAGGACCTCTAACTATTATACTCTAAGTCGAGCTCAGTGGAGCCAGACTACCTTAACAATTCATTTTAATCCCAGCTATGATAGGGCTAGAACCAGAACCAGAACCAAAACCCTAACCTGCATATGGACAGGTTTAAACTTGATAAGAGCAGAATCCGCAAATACAACATGACCCTGTTCTCTTTCTCTGTGTTTGGGCGTTGTCAGCTTGTGTTGGCATGTGAAGGTTGTAAGGCTCATTTAGTATCTGGCCATGCGGCCCATCCACAGCAAATGCTCAGCTCCCCTCAGAGATCCTCTGTGCTTGTCCCTTGCTTTCTTGAATTCAGAAGCTGTCTTTGTCTCCACCATCTCCTCTGGAAGGCTGCTCCACACTTCCACCATAAAGAAATGGTTCCTTAGCATCTGTCCCTCTTTCAACCTCGTCCTATGAGTTGCTCTCTGGCTTTCCCTCACTGCTTCAGAACCAATGATCCTCTCTGCTTGTCCCAAGCTTTCTTCAATTCTATTAATGTTTTTCCCTTTCCTCCCCACTAATCCTCCTCTGCCCTTTCCAGGAAGAAATATTTCCTCATGTGACTCCTTTTTAGTTTACCTCCACGTCCTGGAATGTGCTTTGATTGTTACTCTGCTGGCAAAAACCTCTTTTGAGTCATTCAAGTCCTGTGAACTCAAAAAATGACCTGTTCTTAAGGCCATGTTTTCAGTGGTGATCACTCCAGTCTGCAAAGCCACGAGTCTCCAAGCTATAATGACCAACACTCTAGCAAAATTGGCTCCAAAGGTTGTTCTGATCCCAAGTGTCACATCACTGTTATCCTGTGACAGGCTGTGAAGCCTTTTCAGTTATTCTTGTGATACACACAATTTACACATGGTATAAGATGAGTGACCTGGATTGATTCATAGTTTCATATTAACTCATTTGGCTCTGTCTTCTTCCTCAGATCAGGCTTCTGAAAGGACAGAATCCCTACGAAGGCCCCAGGGCGTTTGAAAGCATTCGCATTGTGAACCACATGACTGGGGAGGAGGATGAAGACTCCTTGCACTCTTCAGATGATGAGCTGCTCGCCTGCCCCATGGTAGTAGGGACCTTGCAGGATGTGCTATACCCACTATCTCCCTGCAACACCAGCTTCCTCCGCTCCGTGGAGCGCCCAGCTAAGGACAGCGAGGGCAGTGAGAGCGATGAGCCAGAAGATTCTCTCCCCATCGCAGAGCCTGGATGTGCCGAGAGTGTGAGCAACTAATCACGCACAAAATCCCATGCCGCCTTCCTCCTCTGATCAATGCAAATGATGGGAGGTTTCAGAGCGCCAAGAAACATTCTTCTATGTGAGATAAGTGCTCTCTTCCCACCATGTGGTGATTCTTTCAATGAGGGGGCACTTAGTGCTTTTCTGTTGACTAGAAATCTCCATCCTAATGAAGCGACCTTGAGACTTTGACCTATCTGAGGTTTTTTTCTAAAGGATAGCAGCCTGCATCTCACAGGACCTTCTGACTTTATAGGGGAAAGGCTTTGTTTTTCTTCTGTTTTATAATTTTTTGCACTGCTGATTTTTTTTTTGTTGTTTTTTTGTTTAACCTTTCAAACCACTTTATCTCCAGTATTAAAACATAGAGGTTGCGGAGGGGTGCTCTTTAGGATTTTTGAAGGTTTTGCACTCAAAGCTTTGAGACGCACAGGATCATAAGGCAGTCTCTCTGCCAAACTGCCTACACTTCTGCCCTGTCCTTCCAGTCACACGGTTCACTTCCACTGGGACTAACATGAGACTGCCCAGGATAACAAGGACATGGCTGAGCCTTGTCAGTTTGTACGTTAACCAAGGTCACACATACTCAGTCTGTCAAAGTTACTTGATCTTCTGCCACACTGCCCTCAGCACTCCAGGCCCTCTTCCCACATGACATGGGCAGTCCAGACTGAAACTGACTCTGCAATTCTTTTTCTTTTTTTTACATTGTTTTATTTATCACCACTTTGAGATTTTCATACTCTATTCCTCTTGTAATAATATTAAATAAGTTTGGCATAGACCCAGTAATTAGGAGACTAAAGAGCTGAATGCAGAATGAGCTGAGAGAAAGCCAATGCTCCTGTGTTTTCCCAGCCAGCACCTTGTTTCTCTCATTTGCAGTAACACAAACCCACTCCATCAGGTCTGAGTGGTCCCCAACCCATCTCCAGCAACATGCCACTGGAAAAGCAAGCTCTTTTCCTCAACCCCATCCCTTCATCGTAAACATCAGTTCTCTGTCTTTATGTACAACTTTGCACAGGTCATGTTTTCAGATATTACAGTGCCAAGCTAGCTAAGGAAACCTGAGTTGTGTTCTCTTTCATTTGCAAAGTGGATTCCTCTCTGCAGTAAGGGGTGTTCAGAGATCTGCAGGCTGAAAGTCGATGTTGATGTAGTGTGCTCAGGAAGTATGGCATGGAAGACTGACTGGAATGGGATGCTTTCTGAAGATCAGCGGGGCAGAGTAACACCCCAAAACTGCTGTAATATCATCTCAGTGAATTCAGCATAGAAACACAATTATTGCAACAGGAGTTGTCTTGATGACCTTTTAAAGATGTCCAGGTGAAATCTGCTAAGGTTTGCTAACTACCTTCAGTGGATACAACTTTAGGAACGCCAGCTGTGTTCCTTCTGAAACTTTAATTTTGAATTATATTTTTTTATTTAATTTTTTGAAACTTATCTGGTTCCCTTTTTATAGATTCATTCCTTTATTTTGTCAGATCTTGACAAATTGCACTCCAGCAGCATATTTCACCTATTAAAGGTGTTTAAAATGAAGATTTTCCCAAATGCATCATTTTTACACAATAACTTATTAACAGGATATAGACTTTGTATAGAGCTTCTGGCATCAGCGGTGCTTTTAACTTTGGTATTAACATCCTTCCTAGAACTCCTTTTCCCTCGTAAGTGCCAACGACCTACAAAAGGGGAAAATAATTATTTTAGAAGACCCTATCTTTTGACCAAAGACTAGGCAATACCTTCCCCTCAACCTGCAATCTCTAATCATATGACATTTTTTTTTATTAAACACATTTCTTGCCAAATTTTGTGTGCATCAAAGTGACAAGAGGTGCTATTGATTTGCAGTGCTTGGTACCAGAGCGGGAGCTTTGGAACTGCAGAGCCTCAATCCTACTGGCAGGAGCTGAAGACTTCAGGAGGCAAAGGGGTCCAGAGTTCCCCTCTCATGTCGAGACTAGTAGAGAGGGTAGGGCCTACATTGCACCTTCCAGAAAGTTTGCTCACTGCTTTAAAAAAAAAAAAATGATGAAATTGGAGTGAAGCTTGTGAACCTGGTTGCTGGAGGTAATCCGTCTCCCTCCCCAAGGGGAGCAGTAATATGCTGTGATAGTGACCAGCTCTGCTACTCTACATCTAAACATATCATGGGGTGATTCCTTAATGTACATGAAAGTCTTTGCAAGGCCCCCCCCCCTCCAACTGTTTGCTCCTAGAATCGTTTGCTGTAAAGACTTCTCCAGGGCTTTCACCATAAGTATTGTGGTCACCAACTTTATCTGATAGACAGTGGGCATCGGTTTCTGTTTACTAATGCAAGCCTTATGGCCCATCCTTGAAATTACCTTTGTACTTGAAGATATGCATGGGTGAAAACCCTTAGAATAACCTGTTACAGAGCAGAATGAAGATCAGGGACTTGGCAATGGTATGACTGCTCCGAGCTGTTGCAGACGATTATCAGAAGATGAAGCATTTCAGTGATAACATCCAAGCAACTGGTGATTAGAGACTCGTGAGGCAGATCATCCATTTAGAGGAGTGCAATATACAGCAGAGAGCAAAGGCCAACAGCAGCAGTCAGTTGCTGATGAGTGTTCACAATACTATCGCTGAATCACTGCTGGAAGTTTATGTAGCATTGCACTGGCTGCTTTGGTATCCATGGTGACATTAGCCAGCTTCTCAGAACCTTAGTGGATCTGTTTCTCCCCCTCCCCTCAGCAAACGTTGACCCACTATTGGACTTAGAACCGAGGCACTTTGTATATATTTTTTTATTTCTTTTTCTCAGATGGATGAAATGTCATAGTGGTCGTGGAACTAGTTCTCATACTCATGGTGGTAATGCACTGAAGCCTTCAGAAGTGATCAGTGTAGAGCTGAAAGGGGGATGTGGAGATAGGGAGTAGCTGGAAGAAGTGCAATCATATGGCACCCTGAATCTGCACAGGATTGTATCTCAGTGCAGGCTTAAACAAAGGATTGTGCGTGCGCGAGAGAGCCCATTCACACATCCCTACTATGACAGAATAGCCGCCTGACAGGAATGTCCATGCCTTAAACAAAGGATTGTGCGTGTGCGAGAGAGCCCATTCACACATCCCTACTATGACAGAATAGCCGCCTGACAGGAATGTCCATGCCTTGCTCCCTTCAGAGCTGTGTTTCTTTTAATTGCTCTTTGGACATGTCCCTCAAATGTGGCTGTCCCACCTTCTGCACCGAAGAAGATAAATCCTTGATGTTATCTAGTCACAGCTTCCTTTTATAAACATTTCAAGGCAAAAAAGTATAATGACAGTTTAGTGATGGCTTAAGCAGTGGTTTCAAGATGGGATCACTAATCACTGTATCCTGAAATCATTGTAATCTCCAGGAACAAGCAGGAATGTAGTCTTCACATATGGGTATTGTCGGTACTGATGGAGCCTGCGCGGGAATGCTCCCCAGTGTCCAATAGGAACACTTGGGAGCATCCCTCAGCACATGCGTGCTGCCTTTCCAACTGTCCCTCTTCAGTTCTTCGTTTTCCGCGGAGCCGACAGAACACACACCCTGTCATCACAGAAAATTTTTTCTTTAAACTTGTTTTCTTGTGGTTGCGCCTGCACGACACCTACCAGTACCGCCAGTTCTTTATTTCTTCTTTTCTAAAAAAAAAAAAAATATATATATATATTTTTTTTTTAACTGTTTCTCTTCAGAAACATTTTCTTTTGGTGCTAGACGCCATTTTGGGCATTAGGCCCCATTTTTCCCAAAGGATGGAAAAACCAGCTAGTGGTTTAAAAAAAAAAAAAAAAAGTACTAAATGTGGCTGTACCATCTCCGTCACTGACACCCATGACTGGTGTCTAAAATTTTTATGCCTTGACCATTCTCCATCTGCGTGTTCCTCCTGTATGGGGATGACTAAAAGAGGAAGACATTTGCAGCTCGGTACCCTCTTTTCTTCAGATACCAGGTCCATTGCATCAATGTCTTCAAGAGCCTCATCTTCCTCCCAAGGATCTCAGGTATTTAAACATAAGAGCTAGTCCTCCAAGTGTAGCTCTCCTTCAAAGCATCGAGAGGCCATTGGCATTGCCCTTGAGGAAACTACACCGGCAAAACAGCCCCGGCGGGAGGCTTCGGCCTCCAAAGCATCAACGGGGTTCCAGGATGTTCTCGAGGCTTTGACTTAGGCAGAACTGCTGGTGCCATGCTCAGGGGTTCCAGCCGCTTTTACCGGTACCAGTACCCAGGTATTGGCAGCATCGATAGACCAGAGATTCCTCGCTATCGAATGCAGTCTTGCAGCTCTCCTTACAGCTGCAGTACCGTTGACACCAGTGGTTCAACAGGCACCGGTACCAGCACCGACGGTACCGACCCCGGTGGAAATCCTTTCCATGCCGACTTTTTCTGGCATCGACAGATCGGTACCGGACCAATTCGGTACTGACTTTGATCGATACCGAGACCGTGCTTTGCATGAACATCGGGATTAGAGATACTTCGAATCCTCCGATTCCGATGACTCTGATACTTCTGCCGGTACCAGAGTGTTTCTCCCGGAAGACTCCTCTTCTCCCCAACACAGAATGTCTCCTCCGGAAGACATGTATTTTCAGGATTTTATTTGTAATCTGGCCCAAGGCCTTTCAATCACGATAGCTCCTGAAAAAGAACCTAGAGCAAAGGAATTGGAAATTCTCCAATACCCTAAGGCTCCCAAGGAGGCAGCCACTCTGCCCATTCATGAAATTCTTCATGATTTGATGCTCAGAATGTGGGAGACACCTTTGACCACATCTCCTCATTCTAGGAGACTCGATACCATGTATCGAGTTCCACCATGTCCTGGTTCTCAAAAGACTCCACTGCCATACCATTCAATGGTAGTGGAGTCAGCCATGCGTAGGATAAAAAGTGCAAAGAGACATGCATCCAATCCTCCAGGTCATGAATGCAGGACTCGATGCTTTTGGGCTTTTCAGGCTTCCATGCTTTCAGCTAGGATCAGCTCATATATTTTATATATGGGAATGTTCCTCAAAGAGGTCACAGGAGATTTGGAGCTTATGAGCCCCCTTCTCCCTGAAGACAAACGGCAAGCTCAAGATGTCTCCAAGTTTGTCCAAGATGTCTCCAAGTTTGTCCAAGATGTCTCCAAGTTTGTAAACCGTACAGCCTTTGACTGCTTTGAATGCATCAGCAGAACCTCTGCTATTTCCATTGGTGCACGTCGGATTGCCTGGCTTCAGGCATCAGACTTGGAGATTTGGGTACAGGATAAATTGGGAAACATCTCTTGCACAGGAGAAAACCTCTTTGGCAAGAATTGGCAGGAGAAGGCTAATGAGATTGATGCTGACAATATCACTTTAGATAGATTGTCAAAATCTACAGCCACTCCAGCCAAAAAAACCCCTATAAAAAAACCCTTTTCAGCAAAAAGAGGAAGTTTTATCCGTCCTATACCCAGCAAGGGCAAGCTCAGGGTCAAGTTGCCCAGAAGGGTCAACAACAATAATCCAGACAAAAGAAGCCAAAAGGCCTTAGAGCTCAACCAGCTCTATAGGCCCAGCCCCCTCAAGGGCTTTGACTCCTTCACAGAGAACTTAGCCTTCCTGCCTCTGAAAGGTCCAGAACACCTAAACATTCCAGGCAGGTTGTGTCATTTTGCCAACAGATGGCACCAAATAACATCAGAAAACTGGACTCTGTCCATTGTGGGAGAGAGGTACAAGCTTCATTTTCATAGTATGCCCCCTCCAACAATCGTAAGACAGTTCAATTCCCAAAGCTCTACAGGCAATCTACTGGATCAAGAGGTCTCAACACTCCTTGCTCAAGGAGCAATAGAGGAGGTGCCCATTCTTCAACAGGGTGCAGGGTTCTACTCCCCCTATTTTCTTATTCCAAAGAAAACAGGAGGACACATACCCATTCTAGACCTCAGAGAATTGAACAAATATCTGTTCCGAGAAAAGTTCAAAATGATTTCTCTGGGAGCTCTTCTGCCATACCTTCAAAGTCAGGATTGGCTTTGTTCTCTAGATCTAAAGGATGCATATACTTACATTCTGATCCATCCAGATCACAGGAAATTCTTACGATTCCTTTTCAAGGGAAAACATTTCCAATACAGGGTCTTCCCTTTGGTCTGGCTTCGTCACCAAGAGTGTTCACGAAATGCATGGCAGTAGTAGCTGCATTTCTGCGAACCCTGGGAATATTCGTCTTCCCTTACTTGGACGATTGGCTCATTTGAGCCCCCACGGTTCCAGAAGCCAGCTCTGCACTGTCTCGCACAATGTGAATCCTTCAATATTTGGGATTGGTCATAAACCTCCCAAAATCCCAACTTGCTCTGTCTCAGTCCCTAGAGTTCATAGGAGCTTGTCTAGATACCAGACAGTCAAGGGCTTTTCTCCCACAACCCTGCTGTCTTCGTATATGCAACTAGCTTCTCAAGCAGCGGTGACGTCCTACCTAACTGCTCGAGAACTATTGGGGCATATGGCATCCACGGTTCATGTGGTTCCCTACGCTCGCCTTCATATGCGAGCAGCACAGTAGACCCTATCCACACAGTGGACACAGGCCACAGGACGTCTGTCGGACAAGATATCAAACTCACAACGACTGATCTTGTCCCTACAATGGTGGCAATCACTGGAAAATCTTCTAGTGGGGTCTCCTTTCCAGCAACCCCTATTCCAGGCTACCCTAACAACAGATGCATCACAGGAGGGATGGGAGCACACCTGCATCATCTCTCTACCCAAGGTACCTGGACTCCACAGTAGGCTTGTCTTCACATAAACCTCCTGGAACTCAGAGCAATCTATCTAGCTCTTCAAGTATTCCATGCCCAGCTCATCTACAAGACAGTCCTAGTCCAAACGGACAATCAAGTAGCTATGTTCTACGTGAACAAGCAGGGGGGAACAGGCTCTCTGTCCTTATGCAACAAAGCTTTACGACTATGGGCTCTCGCCAGAGAGCATCAAATTCACCTTCTCGTGGTATATCTTCCAGGCATTCAAAACCTTTGGGCAGACAAACTCAGCCGAGTACTGCTGCCTCACGAATGGTCTCTCCATCTAGACCAGGTGGCCAAGATATTTCAGATCTGGGGAACCCCAGACATAGACCTATTTGCAGGTCCACTGAATGCCAAACCTCCCTGGTTCTGTTCCAGGATTCCGGCTCAAAATTGCCAGGCAAGGGACGCCTTCCTTCTTCACTGAGGTCACAACTTCCTCTATGCCTTCCCACCCGTTCCCTTCATCCCCAAAACACTCTTCAAGCTTCAGAGAGACAGAGGTCGTATGATCCTCATAGCGCCACGGTGGCCACGCCAAACGTGGTATCCCCTGCTTCTGCATCTCTCTCAAGATGCACCTCTGGAGTTAGGTTATGCTCCAGATCTCCTCTCCCAAGAGAACGGGATGCTGTAGCACCCGAATCCCCAGTCCCTGCATTTCAGGGCCTGGTTGCTGAAAGCTTAGACCTTCAGGACCTCAACCTTTCACCTTCAGGACCTCAACCTTTCCTAACAGGTAAAGGATATCCTTCAAGCTTCTAGAAAACCTTCCACAAGACGCTCTTATGCCTTCAAGTGGAAACGTTTTACTATATGGTGTTCACAGAAGGGGTTAAACCCACATATGATACCTTTGGAATCAAAACTAGAGTATCTACTTCATTTATCAAATTCTGGTCTAAAGACCAATTCAGTAAGAGTCTATCTTAGTGCAATTGCAGCTTCCTATAAGCCTCTAAATGGGCAACCAATTTCCTCTCATCCACTCATATCAAGATTTATGAGAGGTCTTCTATTAACAAAGCCTCCCATCAGGCCACCACCGGTGGCATGGGATCTAAACCTAGTTCTCGGGCAGGTCATGAAACCGCCTTTTGAACCTTTAGCCACTACAACCCTAAAGCTTTTGTCCTGGAAGGTCATCTTCCTAATTGCAATCACCTCTGCACGTCGCATTAGTGAATTGCAAGCTTTAGTGGCTGATCCTCCTTATACTAGGTTTCACCAAGATAAGGTTGTTCTCAGAACTCATCCACACTTTATGCCAAAGGTGGTTTCGCCTTTTCATTTAAATCAATCGATTTATCTTCCTGTATTCTTTCCGAGGCCTCATGCCTCTAATGCAGAAAGGAACCTTCATACTTTGGATTGTAAAAGAGCCTTAGCTTTTTACCTACAAAGAACACAACAACATAGAAAGTCTTCTCAACTTTTTATTGCTTTTGATTCTAGTCATTTGGGACTTCCAGTCTCCAAGAGAACTCTATCCAAATGGATTGCATAATGCATATCCTTTGCTTATGAGAGTAAGAGTCTTCCTCGTCAAGGCCATGTCACAGCTCACAATGTGAGAGCCATGGCAGCCTCTATGGCTAACCTTCACTCTCTGTCTATTGATGACATTTGTTGAGAAGCCACCTGGGCTTTGGTACACACCTTTAAAGCCCACTACTACCTAGATAAAGCCTTCCGTCGGGATGCCTTCTTTGGTCAAGCTATTCTTCAAAATCTCTTTCAGACCTAATTCAACTCCTACCCACCAACCCTGGTGGGATGCCAGAGATCCATGGGAGGAAACATGTCCCACCTTACTATTGGTGGCAGCTTCCTGGGGCTATCTCCCTGGCATCTTCAGCTAGGGAGTCCCCATATGTGAAGACTACATTCCTGCTTGTTCCTGGAGATAGCATAGTTACTCACCCGTAACAGGTGATCTCTGGGAACAGCAGGAATTTAGTCATTACAACCCACCCACCTCCCCTAGGAGTTGTCTCTCTATATCTCTGTCTCTTTCCTCTCTCCCTCTATCCTTTCACTCAGTTATAAACAACTGAAGCGGGACAGTTGGAAAGGCGGGAAGGCAGTGCGCATGTGCTGAGGGATGCTCCCAAAAGCATTCCTATTGGACGTTGGGGAGCATTCCCGCACAGTCTCCGTTGGTACCGATGATACACATATGTGAAGACTAAATTCCTGCTGTTCCCGGAGATCACCTGTTACAGGTGAGTAACTACGCTTTCTCTGGCAGGGTCTAGAAAGGTGATCGAGATGGCTCCAGGTGCAGATATGTTTCTATCTCTTGACTTTAGGGGTAGTGAGGGACAGTTCAGCTTTCCAGAATAAACCTTTACACATTTCTGCTGTGGAAGTAGTTGTCCAGTGCAGCAAGGTGTGGGGAAATCAAACACCACATTGTGAAATTACAAGCCTGAATAAGTTCCAGTGAAAGATTTGATGGAAAGAAAGTCCCTTCTGTGTTGGAGTAGGGTCTGCTTATGTGGCAGATACCTGACTCACTGCACCCTTGGTCACGTAGGTCTTAAGGCTAGGAATGTTGTAAAGGCGGCATTCATAGTCCCTGGGGGTTGGACGAAATCGATATAAAGGCATCACATGGTATATGGTTCCCGGTCTCGGGACCATTACTACAGTGACCAGAAAATAGGGGGGTAGTCCCCAGGTGGTTGCAAAAAGAATGACATAGTACCAGGATCCCAGCACAGGAAGAAAGGAGGAACTGCAGAGTAGAAAAGAGGCATGTCCTGAAAAATCGATTTGCTGTGCTTTTAGTTTTTAATCCAGGGATAAGGCCTCTTCTAAGTGAAAAAAAGTCAATGAAATAGCAACAACTTTCCATGAAATAGTGCTCAAGGTGGATGCAGCACACTAGAAACATTGCAAAGATGATGTCCAAGTCATCCCAGTAGTTTCTTTTAATAGAGCTGCCCCCAAATCAAATGAAACATAAAAATCTATATTTGTTTTGTCGTACTTCGTGATACCGTACACAGTCAACTAACATGAAGGAAGCCATTTTGTTTGCTATTGATGCCAGTGGTGCATGTGTTGTATAGAAGCATAGAAAAGGGCAGATCAGGACCCTAGAGCTCACTTAGTCTTGCTGGTTTCATTCCTGGTGCATAGTGATCCTTTGTATCAGTGTTGTTCAAATAAGATGTTTTTAAATCTTGCTCTCATTATCCACAATGTACTGACATGTGATACACTGTGTAGCATTCATGACATCACCGCTAAGCAAAATGGCTGATGGCTGTTTTGTGCTATTTATGAAAGTATTACAGAAGACTGTGAAGACAGGAAATATTTTTAAATTGATGATATAGATATGTTGCTAGTACCTTCTAGAACATGTGAATTATAATCTGACCCCAGGCCCCTTTAAAACCCTTTGAAGGCCTACTTTAAATTTTTAATCCACATTCTGCAGCCGGGTTAATTTTTGCATATTTCAGGAAAATTGTACCCGTCTTATTCAATATGTTCTAATAGTGATTTTCCTTCTGCTATGGTCATGTATTATATACCATTTGATAGGAATATTTAGTCAGAATTTTGGATCCTGAGAGTTTTGGGCTCGGCCTGGAAAGGCTTAAACCTTCCATTGTTAAGTTTTTGTCATGGTGTATAGCCCAGGTTGGCAGTCCAGAGCCTACTTCCCTCATGAAAAAAGGGAGTTGAGCATGGATGCCATTCCTCAGCCAATGATTCTCAACTCGGTCTTACAATCCACCCCCCATCCTCACCTCGTCAATCAGCCAGTTGGGTTTCCATAATGGATATGCACAAGATAGGTTTGCATGCTTTGAGTGAAGCTGATATTATAAAAATACTTTGTCTAGCTTGACCTGTTTTAGGGGTCTAGATGGACTAAGTTGAGGAACACGGTCCTAAGTGCTACAGAAAAATCGGTGGTCATATTGTAGGTTATTCTTCCTTGATATCACACACAAAAAAGTGGAAATTATCCAGCAAGCTTAGGGGTTATCAACAGTCCAACCACCAGCTGAATGAAGTTAGAAACCCCCCAGGTTTCCACTGGCATGCACTTCCATCAGGGACTTGCTGCTGACACTGGCAACTCTGGCCTTCTAGCTGCTCAAGTACTGGTGATTGACTTATGGGAGGAGCTATTCTCCTGATCATTTGCATGCCACTAAACTCTCTTCATCTCAGCTCTCCTGCGTTGTAGATGTGCTGAAATAATAAGCCTGGGGAGGCAACTGAAGACCATGTGTGGGGCAAACAGTCTCTTCCATTATTGAGCACTTGAATATGTATGTGTGGTTTTTTTTTTCCTTCTGAATCTGGCAGCACTTCAAAAGGAACACTGAACACTGTGTGCGTTTGTATTTCCCCTCATCCCTGTTAGGGAGAGGTGACCACACAAAACGGCAGCTCCATTTAGGATAGTCTCAACCAGCACTAATATTCAGGGCACTCCACCTCTGACCCATCTCATTGCCCCTGGTAAGAACACTAATTTGCTCCATTTTCTTTGACCTGAAATGTTACGGTAAACCTATATAAATATGCCTAAGGGAGGTCTGTTGGGTATTTATAACTGTATATTTTAATATATAAAATTATATACTGTATATATATATATGTATGTATGTATGCTGCATTTGTGTTGCCAAACTCTTCAGTACGCTCTTATGGAGACCCAGATGCAACAAGCAAACTACAGTTTCTAATAAAATCGTACGCGTGAGCGGATTATGGAGGTTAACCTAGGGTTGCACTATACAGAAGGAGGTGAAATGTATTTTTTAAAGAGCGGTACAGATATTGAGCTTATTCCTGCTTATTGCTCTATCCTTGTGGCGGGGAGGGGGGGATATAGAGTCTTCCTACCAAGACAACCAGGATGGGGAAAACATTGTAGATCTGGATAGCAAACTTAACCCCAAGAGCATAAAGACATGGGCAGAAAGAGGCCCACTTAACCTTAGGCGCCCATGTGAGTCTGCCACTGTGGTCCTCTGCCTGTCCCATGCATGCTTGCATTGTGTCCTATAACATTTCCTGGTTCCCAGGTATCCACCATCCTCGGTGAAAGTGTTTTCTTGTGTTCCTTTTGAGTTCCCCACCTCTCAGCATCAAAGGGGGTGATGCTTTGTTGTCATGTGAAGATGCAGAGAGGGAAGATCAGCAGATCCCATGCAGCAATCCCAAATTCCAGTGCTACTCTCGCAGCTCCAGTCCATTTGTCAGTCTGGTCTGAGATTTTTGTTCCCAAGTTCTCTGGTAATTTGTTTGCTAGGGGTTTTTTTTCCCTTTTTTTGTGTCACTCTTGTTTCATAAATAAGGTCTGCTTGTGCAGAATGAATATGTGGTACACCTTGAATTTTTCTCATTGAGATGTGAAGCTTTCAGAGAACACATTTTTTTTTCTGTCCGTTTTCATGTAAGCTTTTCACCTGCTACCCTCCAGGTAAGATGTCCCTCGTGAATTTCATCCAACAGAGGTTTGCAAATGATTGTGGCTGACCATGCACTCTGGCAGGGATACAGCAGTAGGTTATCAGGCTGAATGTTAAGTTTCTGAAGTGTAACTTGTAAGACCAATGCACTTGGAATAGCCTCATTGCTGTGGTAGCTGGGTCTGTCTCTTACCGTTTTCTGGTTGGCATCCTGGTTACAGGATTTGAAAGTTGGCATTGGGCCTGTGTAATCGTGCTGCTATTGTGGAGCTTTGGCTCATCATATCACAGTAGGAAATTTTTGAGTTGGGATGATGATTTGTGTAGCTCTGTTTTAACATGTAAACGTGGCATTTATCTCAGATCAGGGGTGGGATGGTTCTTGGTTTACAGATCCGAGGTAAAGATGGTCTTAAAATGTCTCAGCCATATATAGAGAAGGAGGAGACCTAGACACACATAGTAAATGCTGAAGGGAAAGAGGGCAGGCAGGGATAAGTGACGGTAGTGGAAAGCAGAGTCTACAAGAAAGCCAGCTTGAGAAAGGGAGAACTCTTCTGTTGCAGTACTCCATCACTTAGCAGTCAGAAAAGGCCTCACCATTGAACCTTCTTTCACAGATGCCCATGGGACTTCCTCCTCCTTTTTTTATGCCCCTTCCCTTGCTGCCAAACAATTATATTGCCTGCCCGTCTTCTGCCAGGGTCGCAGAATATGTCTTTCTCTGGAATTCAGGACATGTACCACCCAATGCTGGTCATCATTGTTCACTTTCCTCCAGGAGGCCGCAAGTGATGCATCTATGATCATAGATTTCCCCATATGGGAAGATGAAGTTGGGATTGAAAAGAGGAATGTGTCAGACAGAACTATACCAAATAAAAGAGATGTGCTCCTGAAGTCTCAAGAGGTTGAAAAGGCTGGTGAAAGTCATTTTTTGGAACTGAGGAAGAGGACTGTTAGATGGCGAAGGATTGTCAACCACAATATGATAGAATTGTTGCATATGGTGTTTTAGGAAATGTGAGGTGCTGGCAGTCTCTAAATATCAGCAAGAGAGAGGAATGAAAGACAGATATAAGTAATGTTTTATATAGGCAGCACTAGGAGTGATAAACATCTCTCCCAAAGCAAAGGTCATTTGGCTCAGATATATGGCATTGGGGTTTCCGATGGTGGAGGAAGAGGCATTATCATGGGTAAGGGACTGCTGTTTGAGGTCTTGATTCAGAAGTAGTCTATTTTGAAATAGGGTTTGAAAGCAGAGGGAATTGGGGAAGAGTGCAGTAAGCTCCAAAGGTGCTAGGCTGTGGAAGCAGCCCATGGCATGAAGTATGGGTTCTTGGCTTCATTGGTAGCTTTTAGTACGCTAACTGTGACTCTACCCAACCTTCACTAGTGGACTTGTACCATAAAATGTTTCCTGGGGAGGGGGGGTTCTATTGAGAGATATATAAAGTTTTATTTTCTAATTAGTACCATTACGTTGGACCAAAAGTGTGCCAAAATGTACCCTGTTCTGTATAGTACATTCTAGCCCTCCTTGCCCATCTATTAAGGCAGTACCCAGAGAGAGACTCCAGGGTTTGGTCAAGTTGTTGGGTACCTTCTCCCCAGCCTTGGCTGTGTTTTTGGAACACATCTCAGTATAGCCCATGAGCCGTCTCTGCAGTGCCCTTGATAAGCTTTCATGAACATCCAGGGTTACTGAATGACTGTCCTGCATACAGAGACACACAGGCCTGGTTTCCCTAAGACACTACAAATCCTTATAGCCAACGATGCAAAACCAGGACTGGCACAGCATGGCATCTTCTAACCCTGTGCTTCTGTATTCCTGTACAGTTGCCACTTTGTATGTAGGATCTGTAGATTAGGTATGTATTTCTGTGATTCCTATTTAAATAATTGTACTGTCTGAAAAACAGTCATTTACTGCTTGGTGAAAATGGACAGTGAATTTCAATCCTGTTTTTTTTTCTCCCCTCATGAAATTACTAAGCAGTACTCTGCAGGAAGAACCATTATGGAACTGTCCCACGCCACTTTCCAAGCATTTAATTTAGAAATAACTATTAAAAGCTGTATTTTAGCCTGTAGGCTAGTGAAATATGACTTGTGAATCACAGAGCAACCTTGTTTGTGGGTCTCATTTCTCCAAAATGGCTTTCATTTGGTTGGTAGAGAATGCAGGTTGCTCAAGTTTTCTCTTGGGTACTGCCTTTCATAGAAAGCTCAACGCAGCCCACCAGAAATGTCTTTTGCACTGCTTGTTCTTCTGGCCATGGATCACAGTGCCACACTACAAATGAAAGCCACTGTACTGTCACTAGACGTCAGCCTGCCCTTTCTGTGTCTCTGGTGTACCCATGTAATGGTGAATTCCGCCTTTCTTCAATGTCCCTTCGTGGGAGTCGGCATCTATTATAAAATGCATTGTACAAAAAAACCATCTGTACTTCAAAGACTGAATCAATAAAACATTCACACTGTCTTACTAACCATGTGTTTCATGTTCTACAAATTATCTAAGAAGATGGATATGTTGCATAGACAGTAACTCCACTGGGTATGCATTGAAAAACCTGGCTTGTGTAGATGTCTTACCATCAAAATACACTGGACAACAAATTTGTTCAAATGTTTTGCTTCCTAAAAACGTTTTGGTGATTATGGTAGACAGCTTCAAGCTGAACACAAATATAATTTCAGATTGATAGTATCATGTAGGAATTTGAAGAAACATGAAATTAAATTTTGACTGAATTTAGCACATTTAATTGCACAATGATGCTGACATATTGCACTAGTTCACCTGAGCTAAAAATGTTTTGCTCCTGATTTTCATTTTGTACTCGGCATCTGATGCTTCTCATCTTGTGTCCAGCAATAGCGACCAGCATTGATGGATTCCAGTTGCCCTGATACTGCTTTTTCATAGTCTCAATGTCCTGGTGAAATCTTCACTATGTCCATTGCTGTCTGCACCAAAATTAGCAGCGAAGAAGTCCAAGAGTGAATGCAGAAAATGAATCTTCAGCAACATGTTGCGCTTCACGGTTTTGTATGCTTGAAACATGTTGTCGACCAGCTGGTCGTAATTTGGTGCCCTGTAATTGCCAAGAAAATGTTCAACAACATCCCTGAATTACCTTCCATGTGATTTTTCTCAAGTCCCACTATCAGACCTTCGAACTGCTTGTCATTGATGTGTCTGACTTGTGGACCCACAAAAATGCCTTCCTTAATCTTGGCATCAGTTATTCTTGGAAACATCTGTTTCAGTTATCAAAATCCTTCACCTTCCTTGTTCATCGCATTTACGTTTTTCATCAGTCCGAGTTTTATATGAAGAGGAGGCAAAAATATCTTGTCAACAAGTGGTTCATGTGCCACATTTTCCTGTCCTTGAACCAAACACTTAAGGAGCGGCCAGTTCTTTTCAATGTAATGAGATTCTCTAGCACAGAAGTCCCATTCACAAATGAAACAGCAGTGCTTGGTATACTCAAGCTGTATTCCTAATAGCAGTGCCACTACTTTTAGATCACCACAGATGTTCCAGTTATAGTTGTTTGTACTGTATGTTTCAACGGTTCCATGTTTTCATAAGTTTCATGTGTGCTGCATAGGCAATAGATATTGAAGAGTGGACATTGCCATTGTGTAACAAGACAGCTTTTGGGCTTAACAGTGATGAATCAATAAAAAAGTTCCATTGTTGTGGGGCATGCTCACAACCCAAAGCCATGAACAACCCATAAATTTCAGTGCAGAAACAGAGGTAGTCAACCTACACAAAGAAATTTTTTGTATCTTCTTTGTGGGTCCGAAAGACAGAAATTTATGTACTTGGCACCAGCGAACCCCATCCTTGCAATCTTGAACCAAGTAGTTCAGCTTTTGTTTTTGGCAAACTTAACATAAGAACATAAGATATGCCATACTGGGTCAGACCAAGGTCCATCAAGCCCAGCATTCTGTTTCCAACAGTGGCCAATCTAGGTCATACGTACCTAGCAGTTTCCCCAAGGGACACAGGTTCCACAATGCTTGTACTGGTTCAAGCATTGATATCCTGGGTCCCTTCTTAATAATGGTTTATGGACCTTTCCTCCAGGAACTTGTCCAAACCTTTTTTAAACCCAGCTACACTAACAGCCTTTACTACATCCTCCGGTAACAAATTCCAGAGTTTGATTACACGTTGAGTGAAAAAATATTTTCTTTTATTAGTCTTAAATAGTTTACCCTGTAGCTTCATTGCATGTCCCCTAGTCTTTCCATATTCTGATAAGGTAAACAATCGATCTACGTTTACCCGTTCCACTCCGTTCATTAATTTATAGACTTCTATCATATCTCCCCTCAGCCGTCTCTTCTCCAGGCTAAAGAGCCCCCAGTCTCTCATCAGGTCATTCAATTCTGAATGTGTTATCAGATGAGGCACACTGGATATAAACGGTTCAAAATCTGGATCCATGTTATTTTCCACGTCTGGCCCATGCATTGTGGCATCTTCCTCTGCCTCATGTAGGCCCCATGTCTCCGGTTGCTTTGTTTCTGTCATCATGCGGCACTTGTCTCATGGTAAAGGCAGACTGGGGTATTAAATAAATTGCTTATTTTTAGAATAGAAGCCAGATACATTGGTCAGACAGAAGTAACAGTCCATTATGTGATCTTTCTGTTCTCACCATATCATTGAACTGCAAACGGCATTGACTTCAGAGTATCTCTGAGCCAAGCTTCGAGATGGACAGTACATGTTGCACAGCAAATGTGAGGAGCCTAGGATTTGTCTTGATGGCCAACTTTACAACTGAAGTAGAGCTCATATGCTTTCTTAATAAGTGCAGTCATGCTGTGTCTTTGAGACTTAAGTGTATATTCGCCACAAATGTAACAAGGTATCGTGATTGTTGTGTCATTTACTAGACATTTCTGCTGTAACAAATCATCGTCTAGACAAGAAGCTTACACGTAAATGCTGTTTAGTATACAAACTGATACCAATATCGTGCATAGCATCTGTGTATGAAAGCTGTTTTATAGCCTGTACTGCCAGCATCTATCCTGACTAAGCATGCCCATGCATTCCTGAGCAGTAGCATTTCCATTGCAGATCATGAGCCTGCACAGAGTGCATGCCTGGACTAAACAAAACAGCTTACTTTCTAGGCAGCATATGCGTAGACTTAAAATATGCAAGGAAATCACAAAAATGGGCTATTGCAAAACAAAATGGTGCGTGATAGGGAAATTTCAAGGTGATTTTCATGATCAGCAATCCAAAATCCATAAGATACACTCAAAAGTGTTCAGGAAGCAAAATCTTCGTTGTCCAGTGTTATCTGGAGGAAAAGACTGTGATTCCAGAACCAGGCTAATCTTTCCAGATGTTTTTTTCTTCAGGTCTAGTGTAGTCTTTGATATAAAACTGATAGAGGCTGCTATAGACCAACTTTGAAAAAGAAAAGAAAAAAATGCAACACTTCTGTTGATTTGAAACATAATGCCATGTTTGCTGTTTTTCTTCATGGGGAAAGCTTAGGCTATGTTGGGGTGAGCTACATCTTCCATACTGCAGTGATAATTTCCATCTCGCACTGTATCTACCTCAAGATATCAAGGATTAGAGGAAAGGGCTTGTGTGATCCTCTAGCATATCTTGCATGAAAATAGCAAGGGGCCTGCTTGGAAAGTTGAAAGGTTTCCTTTAAAACATCACTGTTTTAACATTTAAGCTTGCCTGATGACGAGTACTGCCCAACCATTCATTTTCTAGGTGACAAATGTCCATTTTAGTTTAAAATCTGATGCTGGTTTGCAAAAAATGCTAACAAAGTCCTAATCGGCATCCAAGCAAGAAGCTACTTGGTTTTAGAAGCAGTGTCTGCTGGCGTGATTACTAGAGTTAGGTTTTCACACGGCCCTCACCCCCCATCTGTATAGAGGGTGTGAAAATCATGATTCGGAAGTGTGAAGAGGTTCACATGCCTCATGTTGCTAACAAAGCGTTTATCAGAGCAGCAAGTTCATACCACGATGAAAGTTATCACAAGTTGTGAAAGAGCTCTTGATGAGGTGGATGACCATTGTGCATAAGAGCTTGTCTTTTCAGTCTGGACACATAGTTGTGTGAGGTGATCCACCATTAAAAGGTTCTGCAGAAGGGCTATCTAATGGAAGTGTAGCCTTATAGCAAGAGCAACAGGCTAAAAGGAAGCGGGGGTTGAAATCTTGCCTCTCCCACTAATGCTCCTTGTTAGAGCAAGTCATTTAACCCACCATTGCATCAGGCATAAAAGGCTTCAGAGCCTTGCACTGTTCAGGCATTCCTAACAGTGGCTATACATTTCAAGCAAAGGTAAGAGTTTGTGGCTTTTTGAATTACTAGCTCTCTGCCTGGGAGGTCTTAAAAGGGGTTTGGTACATTTTTAAAACAAAGTTACATTCTTTTTAGTGCTTTAATTTAAAAAGGGAAATATTTTCTTTAGTGGGGTACATTTTAAAACTCTGCTTTAGTATCTTTCTCAGCCCTTTGAAGCTACTGACACCATCAGGAGTTGGTTGCCTCCCTAAACCACCCCCCCCCCCCAACTCTCACCCACCCCTAGGAAGCCGTCTTGATTTATAGGGCATCTCCCCAATTAACTACACACAGGGACTTGGAACAGCACATCTTGAACATACTTAAAAGAGATTTAACTGCTGCTTCTCTGAAAGGGCAGCTGGGAAACCAGCTGGTACTTTGGTAGGTCTCTCTCTTTTGCTTCAACAGATACCTAAGCGCTATCAACTGAAAAATGGCTGGGAAAAATTGTATCACCAAAGCTGTTGCCCCCGTTACAGCTTCTGTCTCTGTCCAGACAGAGGTCCAATGCCAGTAGAAGTTCCATGTACAGGATGCCTGCATGTTGAAGCTCTTGGGAAACAAGTGGAGGAACTCAGAGAGGAGGTGGCGAGGCTGAGGAGCATTCAAGACAGTGAGAAGTTCATTGATGAAATGCTTCTTGCAACATCCAGACTCTCCAGCAGAGGAGAAGATGGGAGCCTACAGAATGACGAAGGTTGGACACAAGTCACCAGGGCCTGCAGAATCACCAATCCATTGTCTCCAGCCCTTAAATTGAAGAACCATTATGCAGCCCTGGAAGTGGAGGAGGTGAAAGCATCCCTGGAAAGGGAAGAACCAGAGCTCGAGCACCCCAAAGTTGCAGAATCAGTGACCACAAAGAAGCGAAGGGTAGTGGTGGTTGGTGACTCTCTTCTGGGGTACTGAGGCATCCATCTGCCGACCAGACTTGATTTCCAGAGAGGTATGCTGTCTGCCAGGTGCCAAAATCCAAGATGTTATGGAGAGTTTGCCGAGACTCATCAAGCCCACTATTACCTAATGTTGCTAATCCATGTTGGCACAAATGATACTGCCAGGTATCCCTCCGAGCATATCAAAGTGACTCCATGGCTCTGGGACAGAGGGTGAAGCAGATAGGGGCGCAGGTGGTGTTCTCTTCAAACCTCCCTGTTGAGGGTAAAGTCCAAGGCAGAGAAGCTCACATCCTGGAGATGAAAGCATGGATGGTGTCATTGAGAGCATTTTGGTTTCCTGGACCATGGGATGCTGTCCCAAGAGTTGCAGAGCAGAGATGGTGTCCATCTGTCCAAGAAAGGTCGTTGTGTCTTCAGTAGCAGACTGGCTAATCTACTGAAGAAGGCTTTAAACTAGATTTGTTGGGGATGGGTGAAGAAAGCCCCCAGGTAAGTGAAACATTAAATACCTTTATGGAAATGGGTAAAAGGGGCAGCATATGGAAAGTGGTGTGTATAAATGCCCGTAACATGGGAAATAAGATCCCTGATGTTGAAGCTTTAATGGGAGAGGATGTCTTGGATTTAGTGGCAGTTACAGAAACATGGTTCACAGAAAACCATGACTGGGAAGTAACTATACCAGGCTATACTTTATTCAGAAAGGACAGGATAGGAAGAAGGGGAGGAGGAGTGGCACTATATGTAAAAAATAATATTAAAGCTTTGGAACTACAGAGCTTAAAAGGGAGAGAGGAGGCACTGGGGGTTAAACTAGAAAGAGGGGAAGAGAAATCTATTTGCATTGGCGTGATATACAGACCTCCCTCACAGGAGGAGGACGTGGATGGAGAGTTAATTGAAGACGTACCCAGCATTGCCAGGAAAGGGGAAGTGCTACTGATAGGGGATTTCAATATGCCAGATGTTGATTGGCGCATCCCTGCTGCAGTATCATCTAGAAGTAAGGAGATCCTGGATTCTCTACAGGGAGAACTATTCAGGCAACTGGTAACAGAACCCACACATGAAGGGGCCATGGTGGGCTTGGTGCTTACCAATGGTGAAAGTGTTTCTGATGTTAAAGTGGGAGATTATTTTGCATCTAGTGATCACCATATAGTGTGGTTCAGTATTAGGACTAGGGCTGTTAAAATCCATTCAAAAGCGAGGGTCTTAGACTTTAAGAAAACTACCTTTGCCAAGATGGGCCAATACCTCAGGGAGTCATTAGCGGGATGGGAACAGCTAGGGGATGTAGAAAAACAGTGGGCAAAACTGAAAGGGTATATTTTAAGGGCACCCAACCTTTTTTGTTAAAATGGTAAATAAAGGTAAAAGGAAAAGGAGATTGCTATGGTTTTCGAAAGAAGTAGCTGAAAAGGTGAAGAAAAAGTGGGAGGCCTTCATGAAATACAAGAGATCACAGAGAGAGAAAGACTCTATATTTGGAAAAACTTAGAGAAGCTAGCAAAGTAGTCAGGAAATCAAAGATTCAAAAAGAGGAAATAGCCAATGCAATAAAATGGGGGGATAAGACATTTTTCAGATATGGTAGTGAGAAGAGGAAGGGCAAAAGTGGTATTGTCAGGCTCAAGTGTGAAGGGAAGGAATATGTAGAAGCTGATGAGGATAAAGCAGAATTGCTTAATTCATATTTCTGTTCTGTGTTCACAGATGAAGAACCAGGAGCAGGACCTCAGAAACAACCCACAAATAGGAACAGAAGCGAGGGGCATCTTGAACAATTTTCTGAAGACTGTGCTTGTGAGAAAACTAGCCAAACTTAAAGTAGACAAAGTGATGGGGCTGGATGGATACACCCTAGAATATTGAGGGAACCTGGGGATGTTTTAGCAGGTCCACTGACAGACCTTTTGATTGCCTCATTGGAGTCGGGAGTGGTGCCAAAGGACTGGAGAGAGGCACACCTTTCACAAAAGTGGAAGTAAGGATGTGGTTGAAAACTACAGGCTAGTTAGTTTAACTTTGGTGGTGAGTAAATTATTGGAAGCGCTGCTGAAAGAGAAAATAGTGAGGTTTCTGGAGTCCAGCGGATTACAGGATCCGAGGCAGCATGGATTCACCAGAGGCAGGTCTTGTCAGACATCTGATTGATTGGTTGACCAGTAAGTTGGACCAAGGGAGAGCCCTAGATGTGGTGTATTTAGATTTCAATAAAGCCTTTGACACCATTCCTCACAGGTGACTTATAAAACCTAGGGATGAACACTAAAGTTACTGCTTGGGTTAGAAATTGGTTGAGTGGGAAGCGACAAAAGAGTACAGGTAAATGGAGCTTACTCTGAGGAGAAGGTTAGCAGTGGTATGCCGCAGATATCTGTCCTTGGTATGATTCTTTTTTAACATCTTTGTTAATGATATAGCGGAAGGGCTGTCTGGTAAGGTTTGCCTCTTTGCGGATGATACCAAAATCTGCAATAAAGTAAACACCCAGGAAGGTATAGATAACATGAGGAGGGATCTAGCTAAGCTTGAAGAATGGTCTAGAATTTGGCAGCTGAGATTTAATCTTAAAAAATACAAGGTCATGCATTTGGGCTGCAGCAATCCAAGGGAATGATATAGTATAGGGGGTGAAGTACTTTTGTCCACTAAAGAGCGGGACCTAGGCGTGATTGTGCCTGATGACCTTAAAGGAGCTAAACAGGTAGAAAAGGTGACAGCAAAAGCTAGAAGGATGCTTGGGTGCATAGGGAGAGGAATGGCCAGCAGAAGAAAGGAGGTGATAGTGCCTCTGTATAAGTCTTTGGTGCGACCTCATTTGGAGTATTGAGTGCAATTCTGGAGAGTGCACCTTCAAAAGGATATAAACAGGTTGGAGCCAATACAGAGGGTGGCTACTAAAATGGTAGTGGTCTCCATTATAAGACATATGAGGACAGACTTTAGGATCTTAATATGTACAACTTAGAGGAAAGGCAAGATAGAGGTGATATGATTGAGATGTTTAAATACCTCCATGGCATAAATGTACAGGAGGAGAGCCTCTTTCGATTGAAAGCAAGCTCTGCTACAAGGAGACATGGGATGAGGGTGAAAGGGGATACATTCAGGAGTGACATGTAGAAATATATCTCCAGGAACAAGCAGGAATGTAGTCATCACATAATCGTATCGTCTGTACCGACGGAGCCTGCACGGGAACGCTCCCCAGCGTCCAATCAGAAAGCTTTTGGGAGCATCCCACAGCGCCTGCGTGCTGCCTTCCCGCCTTTCCCAACTGCCTCTCTCCAGTTCTTCTTTTTCCGCGGAGCCAGCAGGTTGTGTTCCTGTCACCGCAGAAGAATTTCTTTGTTTCTTTATTTCTTTTTGTGGTCGCGTCTGCCTTCCCCGACGCTCTACCGGTACCGCCGGTTTTTCTTTTCTACTTAAAAAAAAAAAAAAAATAAAAATATATATATATATATGTTTTTTTCCTTTTCTTCAGGTGCACCTGCCTTTTTGGGCCTTGGGCCCAAAAACTTTCCTTAACATGGAAAAACCTGCCTCAGGTTTTAAAAAGTGCACAAAATGTGGCGGTACCATTCCGTCACCGACACCCATGAATGGTGTTTAAAATGTTTAGGTCCTGACCACTCCATCACAGATTGTGTGTCCTGTGCTATGATGTCTAAAAAAGGTTGACAGAACCGAGCTGCTAAGCTCAGTACCCTGTTTCCCTCTGATACGGCTTCGGTGGCATCGACGTCTTCCAGGGCTGCTGCTTCTTCCCGTGGATCTCAGGTAACTAAACATAAATCCAGCCGGTCCTCGAAGGGTAGATCTCCTTCTAAGCATCGAGATGCCTCTGGCGTTGCCCTTGAGGATTCTGCACCGGCAAAATTACCCCGGCGGGAGGCTTCGGCTTCCAAAGCATCATCGGGGTTCCAGGATGTTCTCGATGGCTCGGCCTCGACAGATCTCCTGGTGCCATGCTCTGGGGTACCGGCAGTTTCCACCGGTACCGACTTCCAGGCATTGGCAGCGTCTATGGACCAGAGAATTCTGTCCATAGAACACAGTCTAGCGGTTTTCCGTCTGGCATCGACGCCCTTGGTACCGCGACAGACAACTCCACCGGTACCGGCTCTGGCATCGGTATTGGTACCGGTACCGATAGCATCGGCATCGGTGTCTGCTATGCCAGTACCCTGTCCTCCGATGCCCCCCGGTACCGGTTATTCCCGATACCGATTTTGCTCGGTACGCGTATCGGGCTCTGCAGGAGCATCCGGACAGACGATACTTCGATTCCTCTGAAGATTCTGTGGACTCTGAAAGTTCTGTTGATGCAGCGATGCTTCTTCCACAGGAGTCCTCCTCCCCTAAACGCAGGATGTCTCCTCCAGAGGACATGTCTTTCCAAGACTTCATCAGAGAGGTGGCTCGGGGCCTCTCCATCACTGTGGTCCCTGAGACAGAGCCAAGGGCCAAGGAGTTGGATATTTTACAATATCCCAAAACTCCTAAGGAGGCAGCTACCCTACCCATTCATGAGATTCTATATGATTTCATGTTGAGGATGTGGGAAACACCTCTTACCACCTCTCCTCATTCTCGTAGGTTAGATACTATGTATCGTGTTCCGCCTTGTCCTGGTTTCCATAAAACCCAGCTTCCTCACCACTCTATTGTGGTGGAATCTGCTATGTGAAGGATTAGAAGTGCAAAAAGACATGCCTCTAATCCTCCAGGACGTAAATGCAGAACTCTGGATGCTTTTGGACGTAGAGTCTTTCAAGCTTCCATGCTTGCTGCAAGAATCAGTTCCTATAGTCTCTACATGTATATAACTTGTAAATAGTTTGAAAAGCTCTGTTATAGTTAATGTTCAAAATATGTTCAAAATTTGTTCAAAATATGTTCCCTGTAAGTACACCTGTACATAGTTAAAGCATAATGTTCCCTGTAAATGTATACAGAAGTATACAATTGTTCTGTTTAATGTTCAATGTAAACCGCCCCTGATCTCTGGAAGGGGCGGTATAGAAAAGACTGTTAAATAAATAAATAAATAAATACATGGGAATGTTCCTAAAGGAGGTTACTGATCATCTACAGACTTTAACTCCTTTCATCTCTGAGGATAAAAGGCAGGAGTTTCTCACTTGGCTCAAACATGTCTAAGATGCTCTAAATTCTCCAACCGTGCAGCCTTCGACTGCTTTGAATGTATAAGCAGAACCTCGGCTATTGCCATAGGTGCACGTAGAATTGCTTGGCTCCAAGCATCTGATTTAGAGCTCTGGGTACAAGATAAATTGGGAAATATCCCTTGTACTGGTGAGAACCTGTTTGGTAAAGATTGGCAAGAAAAAGCCAATGAAATGGATGCTGAAATTTCCACTTTGGATAGACTATCAAAGTCTACTGCTGATCCTGTTAGGAAAAAGTTGTTCAAGAAAACACCTTTTTCTAAAAAGAAAGGATTTTATCCTGCTTATGGTCAGCAGGCATCTTCTACAGGTCAGTTTTCAACCAAACGTCAGCAACCACCCAAACAGAAGAAAGCAAAGGCTGCTAGGCCTCAACCGGCCCAGCAGCCTCAGCCTCCTCAGGGCCTTTGACTTTCAGCTAGAGAACTTAGCCTTTCTGGCTCTGGAAGGACCAGAACCATCCACCATTCCAGGAAGGTTATGTCATTTTGCTCCCAGATGGGGGCAAATAACAGCAGAGCATTGGACACTCTCCATCATAAAAGAGGGGTACAAACTTCATTTTTCAAGCATGCCCCCTCCCAAGATAGTGAAGCAGTTCAATTCTCCGACCTTTCTCATCGACCTGTTAGGTCAGGAGGTTACCATCCTTCTTGCCCAAGGGACAATAGAAGAAGTGCCTCCTCATCAACAGGGCACAGGGTTCTATCCCCCTTATTTTCTTATTCCAAAGAAAACGGGGGGATATAGACCTATCCTAGATCTCAGAGAATTGAACAAATTCCTTGTCAAAGAGAAGTTCAAAATGATTTCTCTCGGAGCTCTGCTTCCATACCTTCAGAGTCAGGATTGGCTTTGTTCTCTAGATCTCAAGGATGCGTACACCCATGTTCTCATCCATCCAACCCACAGAAGGTTCCTTCGGTTCCTGTTTCAAGGAAAGCACTACCAATACAGGGTGCTTCCTTTTGGTCTGGCCTCTGCACCAAGGGTGTTCACGAAATGCATGGCTGTGGTAGCAGCATTTCTACGCACTCTGGGAATATTCGTCTTCCCTTGGACGACTGGCTCATTCGAGCTCTAACACAGTCAGAGGCCAAGACTTCTCTCTATTTTGCACAATGCGTATCCTTCAGTATTTAGGGCTGGTAATAAACATCCCAAAATCCAGTCTAACTCCTACTCAGTCTCTAGAGTTCATAGGAGCCTTGCTGGATACCACAAAGGCAAGGGCCTATCTTCCCCAGGCCCGTTGCCTTCGCTTGGTGCAATTAGCTTCTCAAGCAGTGCTAAAACCCTTTCTAACTGCTCGAGAAATGTTCCAGTTACTAGGCCACATGGCATCCACCATGCATGTGGTATCATATGCTCGCCTTCACATGAGGGCAGCTCAGTGGACTTTATCCACCCAATGGACCCAGGCATCAGGTTGCCTGTCAGACAAAATAGCAAACACAAGTCGCCTCATTTTGTCTCTCCAGTGGTGGAAGTCCACTCAAAACCTGTTGCTGGGGTCCCCCTTTCAGCAACCCCTGCCCCAAGCAACTCTTACAACAGATGCTTCTCCAATGGGTTGGGGAGCTCATCTGCAAGACCTCTCCACCCAAGGCACCTGGACTCTACAAGAGAGTTGTCTACATATCAGTCTCTTGGAGCTCAGAGCAATCTTCCTTGCTCTGCGAGTGTTCCACACCCTGCTCAGCCACAAGACAGTCCTTATTCATACGGACAATCAAGTAGCCATGTTCTACGTTAACAAGCAGGGGGGAACAGGCTCTCTGTTACTTTGCAACAAAGCTTTGCGACTGTGGGCCCTCGCCAGAGAGCATCAGATTCATCTTCTGGCAGTATATCTGCCAGGCATTCAAAACTCTTGGGCAGACAGACTCAGTCGAGTTCTCCTTCCACACGAGTGGTCTCTGCAGGCAGACCAGGTGGCCAGGATTTTTCAACTTTGGGGAACTCCGGACATAGACCTCTTTGCAAGTCCGTGGAATGCCAAACTTCCCCAGTTCTGTTCCAGAACTCTGGCTCAGGGAGCTCAGGCAAAGGATGCTTTCCTCCTTCACTGGGGTCAAGACTTCCTGTATGCCTTTCCACCCATTCCCCTAATTCCCAAAACCCTTTTCAAGCTTCAGAGAGACAGAGGCCACATGATTCTCATAGCACCACATTGGCCACGGCAAGTGTGGTACCCTCTGCTTCTACATCTCTCTCAAGCGCTCTCCCTGGAGTTAGGATCTGCTCCAGATCTCCTATCTCAGGAGAACAGAATGTTATGGCATCCCAGTCCCCAGTCTCTGCATCTCAGGGCTTGGTTGCTGAAGGCCTAGATCTCCAAGATTTTCATCTTTCTCAACAAGTGAAAGATGTTCTTTATGCTTCCAGAAAACCTTCCACTAGACGTTCTTATGCTTTCAAGTGGAAGAGGTTTACTGTTTGGTGTTCTGAAAAGGGTCTTAACCCCCTTGCCATACCTCTGGAATCTTTGCTGGAGTATCTCCTCCATTTGTCTAATGCAGGCCTTAAAACAAATTCAGTAAGAGTCCATTTGAGTGCTATTGCAGCTTCCCTTAAGCCTCTAAATGTACAACCTATTTCCTCTCATCCTCTTATAGCAAGATTTATGAGAGGTCTCCTTCTAACTAAGCCTCCCATTAAACCGCCTCCAGTTGCATGGGACTTGAACCTGGTTCTTGGTCAGCTCATGAAGCCACCCTTTGAACCTCTGGCTACCACCTCCTTGAAATTTCTTTCTTGGAAGGTTATCTTTCTCATTGCAATCACATCAGCACGCAGCATTAGTGAATTGCAAGCACTAGTAGCTAATCCACCTTATACAAGGTTCCATCATGACAAGGTAGTCCTTAGGACTCATCCACACTTTATGCCTAAAGTGGTTTCGCCTTTTCACCTCAACCAAGAGGTCTACCTACCTGTCTTTTTTCCAGGACCTCATGCAGCAAATGCAGAGAGGAATCTTCATACCTTGGATTGTAAAAGAGCTCTAGCTTTTTACTTGCAAAGAACACAGCAACATAGAAAGTCCTCTCAACTCTTTGTTGCTTTTGATCCTTCTCATTTGGGACTTCCAGTCTCCAAGAGAACACTATCTAACTGGATTGCTCAGGGTATTTCTTTCGCCTATCAGAGTAAGAACCTTTCTCTGAAGGGCCATGTCACAGCTCACAATGTGAGAGCCATGGCAGCCTCAATGGCTCATCTAAACTCTGTGTCTATTGACGACATCTGTCGAGCAGCCACTTGGGCCTCGGTTCATACCTTCACAGCGCATTACTGCTTGGACAAGGACTCCCGCCGGGATGCCTTGTTTGGTCAGGCTGTTCTCAAACACCTGTTCCATACCTAATCCACTCCTACCTACCATCCCTGGTAGGATGCCAGAGATCCATAGGAGGAAGTGGAGCCCTTTTCAGGGACACACAACTTCTGGGGTCTCTCCCTGGCACCTAAAGCTAGGGAGTCCCCATATGTGATGACTACATTCCTGCTTGTTCTTGGAGATAGCATAGTTACTCACCTGTAACAGGTGATCTCTGGGAACAGCAGGAATTTAGTCCTCACAACCCACCCACCTCCCCTAGGAGTTGTATCTCTCTATCTATCTCTTTCCTTTCCCTCTCTCTCTTTGTCTCAGCTTTAAAACTCAACTGGAGAGAGGCAGTTGGGAAAGGCGGGAAGGCAGCACGCAGGCGCTGTGGGATGCTCCCAAAAGCTTTCTGATTGGACGCTAGGGAGCATTCCCGCGCAGGCTCCGTCGGTACCGACGATACCCATATGTGAGGACTAAATTCCTGCTGTTCCCAGAAATCACCTGTTACAGGTGAGTAACTATGTTTTCTTTATGGAAAGAGTGGTGGGTCCGTGGAATAGTCTCCCACTGGAGGTGGTAGAGATGAGGACAATATCTGAATTCAAAGAAGCATGGGACAAACACAGAGGATCTCTAAAGGAAAAAAGGGACAGTTGTAGTGGTTGATATGGAAGGGCAGCCGAGATGGGCCATGTGGTCTTTTTCTGTCATGTTTCTTAGATTCTAAGCTCTCCATGATATAAATGATACCTAGGCAAGAGTCCAGAGAAGACACCCATGCTCGGCCCAACAAGCTGTTTTGGGGTCTTCTGCCCTGTCTCTAGACCCACTCCCTGTCTTGTTCTTCAGTTTTCTCACTGTTAACTTGTAAGCCACCTGCAGTGACTATTTGCACAGCTGTGTCTAACTCTGCCAACAGTCAGATGTTCAATTGCTAGCTAGAATGGACTTGCTGTGCTCCACTGGAAATCGCATGGAGCTTAACAGCAAAATATGTTACAAAACTATACAATGAACTAGAACCTGTCCAAAATAAAGGTTACATACACCAATTGCCAGGAGTCAGCATTGACTCATTGCATTTTTACACCTATTGCATTTCTATTACTAACAGTCACTAGGCTATAATACCAGAAATGATAATGCTGTAGTCATATTGGCTATCAGGCATCATCTAACATGGTAGATGTTGGCAGATAAGGACCAATAGAGCCCTCTAGTCAAACAGATTGTCCCTGTCTACACAGGGCTGAGTTGCCAGGAGTTCACATTGACTCTATGATACACTTACCCTTATGTACATCAGTGTCTAAAGTCAATCTCCCAGATTTAATCCTTGTAACTTTGATTGTAAATGCTTGTCTAGTTCTGGTCAGACCTCTTTTGACCTAACTGCCTCCTGCTCTGTTAAGAATATCTCCCAGCAGTCAGTTGTACAAGTATAATCACCTGTGGGATATCATTCCTTATCCAAATGAGTTCTCTTAGATCCTCTTCTGCGGATGAATATATAAAATTCATCCACATCCCTCCTATCCAATCCAGACAAGCGGGTTGTGCCTGCCCACCAGCAGCTGGAGATTAAATATGCACATTTTTCAGTGATGTCACCCTATAATCCCAGAGGACCTTTCCTCTTATCACCAGTAACTTCAGCCTCCAGCAGCTGGTAGGTAGACTGCTCTGAAGGGGTCAGTCTGTTGTCTTTGGTCACCCAGATTTTAGTTGTAGGAAGGAGACCAGCAGGACTGTGTAATATTTGTACGGAGGTCAACTGCACATAAAGCGGCAGAGAAAGAAAAAAAAAAGAGGCAAGTTCTCTTTCACAGAGCTATGGTGCTTTGGGACATCAGAGACTCTGTATAGCACTCCAGTGCCCTTTGGTGGATGGGAGAACATCTCTGTGGAGCCCCTGTGAGTCACTGAGTTGACATCAGCATCTCCCGGCAGCAGAGTAAAACTTGAGGGGGGGGGGCGTGCCTCGCCATCCCAGACTCTTGCACTGTTAGTTCTGGCCTGGGGGATCGTTTCCCGCTCAGAGGGGATGCTAGGTTTGAAGCTGGTATATGCAGCATGTGGGGCACGCCACAGAACACTCTCCTCAGCAGGGTGCTGTCAGGCATACGAGGAGAGCCGCGAACTTGAAAATAGCAGACACGACATGATTTCAGTTCTGGGGGGATTGCGGTGGTCCGTGGGCATGCCAGAGTAAGATGGTGAGTCAGCTGCCGCCTCCTCCTTCAGCAAGCGGGAAGATTCCTGTGCTGATTTGGCAGTGGCCATTTTGTCCATATGATCCAGCCCCACTGCAGCTGCTCCTAGTCCTACACTGTCACACATACAATTGCAGGGAGAGATGTAGAGTCCATCAGAGCCTGCGGGGGCAGGACTGGAGGGGGAGGGCTCCTTGTTTTCTCCAGAATTTATTTTATTATTGCATAGGACTTGTGCAATGGAGAAGACCAAGTGGAGTGGGATTTCCTTCCATTGGGAAAGGCTTCAGGCGCTAAACACACTCTTCCTGTGCAGGGGGAACATCCTGCAGGAAAGCATTTGTGCATAATGCAGGAGGCGACTGGGAGGATGAAGATGTCCCAGGAGATATAAAGGACCCAAGGGAGGGCCCCTCTGTCTCAAAGGAAGACCTGCCCCTGGTGAGGATCCTACTATTGTGAGAGTTTTTCAGAAAGAGGAGCTGCTACCTCTGATCTCCCAGTCATTGGTGGTGCCAATCCGTGCTATGCAGCAGGAAGCCCTTCTGGAGGATCCTCTGTTGCAAGGGGTGGGCATTCCGCAGCTCTCCTTTACGGACCATAGGCCCATCATGCAGATGATAAAGGCGGAATGGGGATTTCTGAATTTGGAACTAAGAGGAGAATGGGCAATGGCCAGTCCTCTCTCCATTGCCCCTGGTGGAGAAGGAGTTGTTCTGTACACCTAAGATGGATGCCTTGGTCACTGCAGTGACCAAGAAGACCACGATTCTGATGGAGGATGGTACAACCCTTAAGGATCCCAAGGACCGGATGCTTGAGGTGCTCTTGCGAAAGGGCGTTCGAGGAAAATACCTTGTTCCTGCAGGTTTTTATCTGTGGAACCTATGTGGCTCGAACATGCATGAGATGGGTTCAGGCCCTGCTGGCGCTACTCCAAGATTTGAGTGCAGAGCCAGAGGAGATTCCCAAGTTGGAATTGGCCACTGCATACTTATCGGATTTTTGTTATGACTTGGTCCTTTCCTCCTCTGAGTATGGCATTGGTCATTGCAGAATTGGTCGGCAGATGTTTTCTCCAAGATCTGGTTGAGTAAATTGCCCTTTAGGGCAAGTTGCTGTTTGGTGAGTCACTGAAGGAGTTGGTTAAGGATCTAGGAGATTCTAAGGGAGGTCTGTTGCTGGAGGATAGGCCTCGAGGTGGGCAGGGGCAGCCAGGCCCATCTTGGGGAGGAGCACGGGATTTCCACTGCTTTCACACAGCACGTTATCCTCCCACTCAGAGAGGTCTGTTCCCTTTCAGGTGGCAGTCCTTTCACGGCAGAGGGCTCACCTGCCTTGATGATATGAAAGGCAGTATATAAGAAATATTAAATAAATAAATAAATTATGCTGGAGCTTCCAGAGCCTCTAAAAAGCCACAGTGAAATGCGGGGGGCCCAGGAGTTGGGGGAGTGCATTGGCAGTTGTCTTCAGCGCTTCTACCATTCTTGGGTCCAAATAATATCTCAGTGGGAAATTATTTGTGAGGACTATGCTCTCGAGTTCCACCATTGGCTGAAGGATGGCTTTTCTCCTTGCTTGACACCAGCCAAAATTAAAGTAGTCCATGCAACGCTGCAGCGGTTGCTCGCAATCGAGGCCATGGTGCCTGTGCCCCCAGAGCATTAAGGGTTAGGTCGAAACTTAATCTACTTCATGGTGCCCAAAAAGGAAGGGTCGTTGTGTCCTATCCTCGACCTCAGGCATGTAAATGCAGCCTTATGGGTTCCAATGTTTCATATGGAAATGCTATGATCAGTGATGCTGATGGTGCAAAAGGGAGAGTTCCTTATGGTTCTAGACCTCACTAAGGCGTACTTGCATATCCCCATTCATCCAAACCATCAGTGCTTCCTCAGGTTTGCAACCTGGATGGGGCATTTTCAGTTTCAGGTGCTGCCTTTCGGTCTTGCGATGGCACCCAGAACATTCATCAAAGTCATGGTGGTGGCAGTGGCTACCCTAAGAAAGCAAGGGGTGTTAGTTCACGTGTATCTGGATGACTGGCTCATCATGCCGAGTCACGAGACAAAAGTCAGTCGGCCACCTGAAAGGTCATCGTATTTCTACAGAGTTTGGGTTGGGTGCTCAACTCAGCCAAGAGCAAATTGATTCCATACCAGCAGTTGCTTTACCTATTGGCTCGATTTGCTACAACAGTCAACCTCATTTCTTGATAAACGAACACGTTGTAAAGATCCAGAGTTTGTTGCACCACTTCCTGTGGATGTCGCAGCCTTCGGCTTAGCATTACCTGCAGCTCCTGGGGCTGATGGCATCATCGCTGGACCTTGTTCCCTGGGCCAGATTTCATATGCGACAACTACAACAGTCATTGCTGTTCAGATGGTCACCTCACTATCACCCTCTGTCTCGCAAGCTTCAATGCTGAAGGGAAACTGAAGTAGCTCTGCAGTGGTGGTTGCTGGCCAGCAACTTAAAGAGGGGAGTAGCGTTGGAGCAACCAGATTGGGTAATGGTGACCATGGATGCCAGTCTGAGAGACTGGGGGGGGGGGCACATTGCCTAGGTCAGGTGGTGCAGGGGACATGGTCAGTGGAAGAGCACTCTTGGTCCATCAATCGCCTGGCGATCAGGGTGGTTTGGATAGTGATTCAACAGTTTGCTGCACTACTGGAAGTGTGTGCGGTGAGTGTTCTTGGACAATGCCTCATGGTGGCACAGGCAATTCTCTACTAAATGAAGGAGCGGTTTGTCAAGAAACTCAATAAACATAAACAGCAGAAGTGGCAGCGCTCATTCTCTGGGTGGAGCTCCATCTCTGCACCTTGTCAGTGGCGCACGTGGCAGGCAAGGACAACATGCAGGCAGATTACCTTAGCAGGCATTGAATAGATGTGGCAGATTGGAGTCTGGCGGACTCTGTGTTTGCAGCGATCGTTTAGCGCAGGGGGACACCGGTCATGGATCTGATGGCAACCGCGGACAAAACCAAGGTCTGTCGCTTCATCATCTGCAATGAGAGTGGATGTCAGAGGGTCTGGATGCTCTGGCACAGCCCTGGCCACAGGAGAGCCTCCTGTATGTCTTCCCTCCTTGGGCCTTGATTGGGTGGCTGCACCGTATTGCTCGGCAAAGCAGGCATGTGATGTTGGTAATTCCCGATTGGCGCGTTTGACGAAGCGAGGGTACACACCCAGACTGATTGCCACATTGCTGAAAGCACCGAAGAAATCTACTTCATTGTCTTACATCAGAGTATGATGCATGTTTGAGAGTTGATGCGACCAACATGGTCTATGGCTGCTTGGTGCCTCCATTATCAATATTTTGGCATTTCTGCAGGATGGTTTGGATAAAGGACTTGCTTTGGATTACCTTAAAGTGCAGGTGGCAGGGAAAGATTCAAGGTTCCTGGTTGGCATCTCATCTGGATGTGTCTCAGTTTCTGCGGGCTGTCAAGCAGGTCAGGCCACCGCTAAGGGCAGTTGTACCAGCATGGGACTTGAATCTAGTCTTGTCTGGGTTGGTGGCTTCGCCCTTTGAGCCCTTGAAGCTTACTTCATTGAAGGACTTCACCTTGAAGGTGGTCATCTGCTTGGCCCAGCACATTTATTTATTTTATTTTATTTATTTATTTAGCTACATTTATATCCCGCTTTTCACCGGGTCAAAGCACATCTCGGAGTTGCAAGCCTTGTCTTGTGTAAGGAGAGAGTGGTGCTCCTGACTGTGCCGTCCTTCCTCCCTAAGGTGATTTCCCCATTTCATGTCAATCAATCAGTGACTCTTCTGGTGTTTTCTGAGTCCAGAAAGGAGAGCGATGACGTTTGTCTTCACCTGTTGGATGTTTGGGGGGCATTGTGTGCTTACTTGAAGTGTACACGATCCTTCTGAAAGTCGGATCATCTGTTTGTCGGTGGCGGGAGGCCGCCTCTAAAGCATCCATCTCCCGCTGGATTAAGGAGGCTATTACCTCTGTTTATCTGCTTAAACGTAGAGTGGTCCCAGTGGGATTGCGAGTGCATTTCACAAGATCTCAGGTCGCCTTGTTGGGGGGGGGGGCATTTGAATTCTCCGGGGGACATCTGTTAGGCTGTGACATGGTCCTCATTGCATACATTTGTGAAACCATTATTGTCTGGATGTGCAAGTGAGTCAGGAGGCACATTTTGGTACTCAGGTGTTAAGGGTGGGGCTCGTGGGTCCTTCCCATGGTTAGGTACTGCTGTGGTACATCCTACTTGTCTGGACTGGATTGGAGGGACGTGGATGAAGGGAAAATATGAGCTTACCTGCTAATTTACTTAATTTACTTCCATGGAGTCCCTCCAGTCCAGTCCAGAACCCCTGCCCAGGGAGATTGTCTGTTCAGAGCCTCGAGCCGCCTGGAATATGTCTGTTATGGAGCTATGCCCTGTGGCGGGAGGTAGGTGTTCCATCCTACTGGGGGTCTCGGAGGTTCAAAAAAAATAAAAGAAAATAGTACATAGATAATTAAATAATGATTACCAATTTGCATATTCAGTCTCTAGCTGTTGGTGGGCAGACACAACCCGTTTGTCTGGACTGGAATGGAGGGACACCATGAAAGTAAATTAGCAGGTAAGCTCTAATTTTTCCCTTCTATCCCTAAACCCACATATTGGCATCCCAGTCCTTTTACCCTCTCTCCACTCATCACTGTCCTCTTTATCTGTTCAAAAGATACTTCAATTCTATAACAGTTTTGGTTTCCTCCATCTCTTCTGGGTGGTTCTCTGGGCATCCACTAGGAATGTACTAGCTTTTAAAATAAAAGGGAAACATTTATTTCCTTCAGCCTTTTCTCAGCAGAAACGACACACAAAAAATGTAGTTTTAAAGTCATTTTGGTATCTGCTAAAATGGCTGACAAATATTAATTAAAATCAATATTGACATACCAAACACAGTTTAGGACAGCCATCCAGAGGGTCTCTACTGACTCAGTGGCACTTAACAACAACATTGACATAAACAAAAACAAAACTTTATTCTATGCACATCTGCAGCATCCATTGCCTCAGTAATGAAATATTTCATTTTTCATTTCCAAAGATTTCCTCACTTCAGTCTCATATCATGACCCCTCATCCTTTATTAATCACCTTGATGCCTCAAGGGAAATGTATTCTACAATGAACATTTGTACAGCACAATAAGACGTATGCAGCACTGCACAGACACATGGTAAAAGACTGTCCCTGTTCATCAGAGCTTACAAGCTAGTCAAGACAGACGAGACAGTAGCTGTAGACATGGGATACAGCTAGGGCAGGGGTGGGCAATTCCGGTCCTGGAGGGCCGCAGACCAGTCAGGTTTTCATGATGTCCCTAATGAATATTCATAAGATCTATTTACATCCACTGCCTTCCATTGTATGGAAATAGGTCCATGAATATTCATTAGGGACATCATGAAAACCTGACTGGTCTGCGGCCCTCCAGGACCGGAATTGCCCACCCCTGAGCTAGGGGAATGGTAAGGAAACACACAGGATATCAGGTGAGTCAATATCCGAAAGCAGCAGCAAAGAGGTGAGTTTTTAGCCTGGATTTGAAAAGGGTCACAGAAGGCGCCTTACGTTCAGACTCAGGTAGTTCATTCCAGGCATAAGGAGCAGCAAGGTGAAAGGAGCGAAGTCTGGAGTTAGCAATGGAAGAGAAGGGCACAGATAGAAGCAATTTGCCAGAAGAGCAGCATTCCCAAGAAGGGGTGTAGGGAGAGATAAGAGAAGAAAGGTAGTGAGGAGCTGCAGAGTGAATGCACTTACAGATCAGCAGGAGAAGTTTTAACTAGATGCGGAAACAGATAGGGAGCCAATGAAGTGACTTGAGAAGAGGGGTAATATGAGCATGATGAGGCTGGCAGAAGATTAGCTATGCAGCAGTGTTGAACAGATTGAAGGGGCAAGAGATGATTCAGAGGAAGACCAGCAAGGAATAGGTTACGGTAGTCTAGATGGGAGGGGACTATGGAGTGGGTAAGTGTCTTAGTAGTGTGTTCAGAAAGGAATGGGCAAATTTTGTTGATGTTGTAGAGAAAGAAACGGCAGGTTTTAGCTATCAGTTTGATGTGTGTAGAAAAGGAGAGAGAAGAGACAAAGACGACCCTGAGGTTGTGAGCTGAGAAGACAGGAAGGAGTAGAGAGTTATCCTCAGAGACTGAGAAAGGAGGAAGGGGCAAGGAGGGTTTAGGGGGAAAAATAAGGAGCACAGTTTTGGCCATGTTCAACTTCAAGTGGCAGTGAGACATCCAAGCAGCAATGTCAGAAAGGCAGATAGCGGTCTTTGCCTGGATTGCTGGAGAGATTTCATGTGTAGAGAGGTAGATATGGGAGTCATTGGCGTAAAGATGGTACTGAAAGTCATGGGAATAGATGAGTGCACCAAGGGACTGGGTATAGAGAGAGAAAAGGAGTTGGACCCAAGACAGATCCTTGGGGTATACCAACTGAGAGCGAGATAGCAGTAGAGGGGGATCCACCAGAACAAACACTGAAAGAGCGATGGGAGAGATAAGGGTTCTGTGCTATTCTGATTCTCTTCTTAAAACCAAGCGAGGACAAGGTATCATGGAGAAGGTTGTGATCAACAGTGTCAAAAGCAGCAGAAAGGTCAAGAAGGATGAAGATTAAGTAAAGGCCCTTGGACTTTGCCAGGAACAGGTCGCTGGAGACTTTGGCAAGAGCTGTTTCTGTAGAATGTAAAGTACACAAGCTAGATTGTAGAGGATCCAGAAGGGCTTGAGAAGAGAGAAAGTTGAGACGATGGTGGTGAACCGCACATTCAAGTAGTTTAGAAATGAAGGGGAGGAGGGAGATGGGTCGATAGTGAGGACAGATAGGGTCTAGTGAGGATTTCTTGAGAGGAGTCACCATAGCATGCTTGAAGGCTGCAGGGAATGTTGCAGTGGAGAGCGATAGGTTGAGAACATCAGAGATGGACGGGACTACAATGGAGGAGATGGAGCTAAGGTGACAGGGGAATAGGATCAGAGGAGCAGGTAGTGAGTTTGGATGAGGAAAGAAGGTGAGTGGTTTCCTCCTCAGAGATCATAGAAAGGGTAGCAGAAGTAGGCAGGGGTGGGGGGGGGGGGAGTTGGGAGTGAGGAGGGAGAGTAGCTGACCTCGTGGGGAATTGTGAAGTGTGATCTTGTGGATTTTGTCATGCAAGTAATCATCCAGGGTTTGTGCAGAAAAGGAGGAAGGGGTTAGAGGCAGAGGCACCTTGAGAAGAGAGTTGAGAATTGTAAAGAGATGGCGAGGGTCAGTGGCAAGAGAGTTAGATGGACATAATAGTCTTGTTTGGCGAATGCTATGGCTGACTGGAAAGAGACAAGCATGAATTTGAAGTCTAGAAAGTCCGCAAGGGTGCGTGATTTGAGCCAAGCATGCTCAGCTGATTGAGCGCAGGAATGTAGATAGCAGGTAGTGGAAGACAGGGTTGAGGTGCAGTACGCCTCACTGGATATGGCATGGGCGGAGCAAGAGCATCTAGAGCAGAGGTGAGTGCAGTGTTATAGGAAGTTACTGCCTCATCAACAGATGAGACAGTGGCGGAGAGAGCCAATGAGTCAATAGCATGAAGATTTCTAAAGAGGTTGGAGGAGACAGGACGAGGTTGAGGCAGTGAGTGATGAAAAGTGAATCTTAGCAGGTGATGGTCCAATAAAGGGAAGAAGTGAGATACAGAAGTTCGATGGTAAGCAATTAGAGAAGAATACAAGATCGAGGCAGTGGCCTTGGTGGTGAGTAGAGGCAGTAGAGCAAAGCTGGAGGTTGAATGATGAGGTTAGGGATAGAAGCTTTAAAGCTTAAGGGTCAGAGGGGTTGTTAACATGAATGTTAAAATCCCCAAGAATAAAGGAGGGTTAAGATGAATCCAGAAAAAAGGAAATCCATGAGTCAGTCGGAGAGAAAGGTAGAGGTGGAGTAGTCAGGGGGTTAATAAATAACAGCTAATTGGAAAGATAATGGAGTAAAAGATGGATGGAATGGACTTCAAAGAAGGGAAAGGAGTGAGAAGGAGGGGTTGAAATTAACAGGAAGGAGAGAGCAGAAGTCCAACACCTCCACCGCAGCCAATGGAACGAGGTGTGTGGGAGAATTGATAGCTGCCATGACAGAGAGCAGCGACTGAAGTGGAGTCCTCAGGAAGGAGCCAGGTCTCAGAGCAAGGAGATGGAAAGCATAGAGATAAAGAGATCATGAGTAAAGGCAAGTTTATTTGAGATGGAGTGTGCGTTCCACAAAGCACATGAGAAAGGAGGAGAGGAGAGGGATATGAACAAGATTTGAGTTGCTGCATGAGGATCTGTTCTGGGAGTGTGACAAAAGTCTAGGGGGGCCTGGGCCTGGGTTGGGGTTGATATCTCCAGAAGAGAGAAGGAGTGGAAGTGTGGGGCAGAGAGGAGGCAGCACAGCGGTAGAGAAGGTGAGGTAGTTTCAGAGAGAGAGAGGAGATGGCTGAATGAGAGGGAGAAAGTGGTGAAGCTTATGATAGGGTAGAACACAAGATGGTGGGGGAACTGTGGGAAGGGAGGATGTAAAGGAGAGATAAGGGGAGGGGCTTGAAGGTGTTGGTAGAAGGATAGATAATTAGGGAGTATGAGCAGTAGGAAGAGAGAGAGATTGGGAGGAGCACAGAGGTCAGAAGCAGTAAAAGGATAGGTGGTAGAGATTTCAAGGGATAAGGTGCACCTGTGAATTATTGTGGTAATGAGCACAGGGCAGCTATAAGAACCTATAAGCAAGGGGGCGGGTGGGATAATAAAGAAGAGAGAGAGAGCTGAAAATAGAGAGGCAGAGCTGAACAAGAGAGGGGGGGGGGGGCAAGTGCTGGATGCAAGCAACTGAAAGCAGGCAGAGTCCACAGGAAGTGCCCTAGGAAATCTCGGGCAAGGTAAAAAAAACCAGACTTTAAATACCTACAAGAGAGTCCTTGTAGAGGAATAGGGAGAAGGAGAAGAGAAAAGCACACCTAAATGTGCAAGTCAGTACTAGTCAGAGAACAGAGGCAATAAAGTGTTGAGAAGGAAGACACAACACTGCAGGGGATAGGAGCTGGGTAAAGGGCCAGACAGAGGATAGGGGACACACTGACAAAATAGAAATACAAAACAATAAATAAATAAACAAGCAGCTATCGAGTTTGTAATCTAAATTAAACAACATAAAGTTGAACCTTCGGGTATTGTACTGAAACCTAAATATTAGAATGTTTATCCCATATTCACACTTTCTTTTCTTTAACCAAATATGTCTGCCATTTTTAGCAGCCCCTCCTCTTAATCGCATCCATCCTCTTGAAGGTGCAACCTCTTGACTTGAACACAATACCAAGGTAAGAACAAAATAACTAACTTAAATGTCATACTGGGACAGACCAAGCTCCATCAAGCCCAGTATCCTGTTTCCAACAGTGGCCAATCCAGGTCACAAATACCTGTCTGGTTTTCAAAAAGGTGCACAGATTCCATGTTGCTTATCCCATGGTAAACAGTGCATTTCCCTGGTCCTCTTTAATAATGGTTTATGGACTTTTCCTTCAGGAACTTGTCCAAACCTTTTTTTTATCCAGTTACATGAACAGCTTTTACTACATTTTGACACACATGACTTCAGATCTGTTCTACATGCTTTAATCATGCCCCACTTTGACTTTTGCAACTGCCTCCTACCATGGTATCCCTAAAAAAACCACCTACATCGCTTACAAATAGGACAAAATGTAACAGCAAGAATAATCTACAAAACCCACCTTACAGATCACATAACGCCACTGCTATACGACTTATCTTGGCTACCTATTATGAGTAGAGTAAAATATAAAATGATCAGGACCATCTTCAAACTCACAAATAACCTGGCTCCATCTTTCCTCTCAACACTGATCACCTATGCCCCAAGCGCAAGAATAAGAAGACAAGAATCCCAAAATACACTCATGATTCCCCACACATTCAGAAAGGCTAAACAAGTCATTGACGGCACCTCTACTATGGAATGCCCTCCCAGCCACCCTCCACTACATCAAAGACTTAAACACATTTAGGAAAGAACTTTAAACCTTCCTCTTTATCCAGCATTATGGGGAGAACAACAGTAACAACCCCCCATCCTCTGAACAATCCCAAACCCATCCCTCCTCATAGCTGCCACCCACTGTATCACATATTTGATACATCTTTCCACTGTATCTAACCCAAGCTACAGCTGTATGTACATAGTTAACTTACTTTGTTACCTCCTTGTAATCACCAACTGTTAAACTGTGTTCAGTGTAATAATGTTTAAAATGTAAACCGCCTCTGATTTCAGAAAGGGGTGGTATATAAGAGATGACAAATAAATAAATAAAATAAATCTTCTGGTAATGAATTCCAGAGTTTGATTACTCGTTGAGTGAAAAATTATTTTCCCTTGTAGTTTCATTGAGTGTCTCCTAGCCTTTCTACTTTTTGAAGGAGTAAACAAAAGATCTGTGTTTACCCGTTCCACTCCATTCATTAATTAATAGAACTTTATTATATCTCCCTTCAGCCGTCTGTTTTCCAAGTTGAAGAGCCCTAATCTTTTAAGCCTCTCCTCTATCTTTCCATACCCTTTACCATTTTGGTGGCTTTTCTCTGTACCTTTTCTAATTCAGCTATATTCTTTTTAACATATGGAGACCAGAATTGCATACAATATTCAAGGTTCAGTCGCACCATGGAATGATAAAGAGGCATTATAATATCCTTGGTTTTATTCTCCATTCCTTTCCTTATGATTCCTAGCATTCTATTTGCTTTCTTGGCCACCACTGCATACTGGGCAGAGGGCTTCAGCGTATTATCCATGATGATGCCTAAATCCTTTTCCTGGGTGGTGTTTCCTAATCTGGAATCTTGCATTGTGTAACCATAGTTTTGGTTGTTCTTCCCTAGGTGCATAACTTTGCACTTGTCCACATTAAATTTCATCTACCATTTGGTCATCCAGTCTTTCAATTCATCAAGGTCCTCTTGCAATTTTTCACAATTCTCTTGTGTTTTAACAACTTTGAATAATTTTGTGTCATCATCCAATCCGTGTGATTTGCTACTCATCAGTATATCAGATAGTTGTAATACATCTTTCCATTTTATCGATATTTCTTTTAATTCTGATAAATCACTTTTAAATACCATTTCAGACATGGGTAACTTCCCTACGTCATCTTCAGTAAAGACCAAAGGCCTCTTTGGCCTTAACCTTCCTTTAGTTTTCCCTTTACCCCTCTATTTTCTAATGATCCAACAGATTCTCTCACAGCTTGTTTGCTATGAATGTACTTGAAAAAGGTTTTATTATGCATTTTTGCTTCCATGGCAAGCTTTTTTTCAAATTCTCTCTCTGCCTGCCTCATCTAACTTACCAGTGCTTATGTTGTTTCCTATTTTCATCATTTGGCTCCTTTTTCCATTTCCTGAAAGATGCTTTTTTGGCTATAACAGCCCTCTGACCTCACCTTTAAACCATGCTGGCAGTTTTTTTATTTTTCTTCCACTTTAAAGCGTGGAATGCATCTGTTCTGGGCTGCCAAGATAGTATTTTTAAACAACACCCATACTTGATGTAACTCTTTAACTTTTGCAGCTGCTCCTTTTAGATTTTCCTTAACTATTTTCCTCATTTTATCATAGTCTCCCTTTTGAAAGTTAAAAGGTAGTACTGTGGATTTTCTTGCTGTCCTCCCTCCATTTATTAAATCAAATGTGATCATTCTATGATCACTATTGCCAAATGGTCCCCACACCCTTATCACTTGCACTAGACCCTGTGTGCCACTAAGAACTAGGTCCAAAATAGCTTCCCCTCTTGTTGATTCTTGAGCCAGCTGTTCCAAGAAGTAGTCATTTATTTCATCTAGAAACTTTATCTCCCTAGCATGTCCTGGTGTGACATTGACTCAGTCGATACTGGAGTAATTGAAATTACCCATTATTACTATGTTATAACTTTTGTTAGCTTCCCTGATTTCTTTCAGCATTTCATCATTCATCTGTACATTCTGGCCAGGCGGTCAATAGTACACCTCCACTTCCATTGCCTTCCCTTTTTTACATGGGATTTCTATCCACAGAGTTTCTACTTTGTATTTATTTTCCTACAAAACTTCAATCCTGTGTGACTCAATGCCCTCTCTAACATAGAGCACTGCCCCTCCACCAATTTGATCTGCCCTATCATTGTAATATAATTTATACCCAGGTATCAGTGCCCCATCGGTTGTCCTCCTTCCAGCAGGTCTCTGAGATGCTAGTGTTATATATTCTAACTCTTTCATCTTATTTTTTAGACTTCTAGCATTTGCATACAGACTTTTAGAGGTTGTATTTTATTCATATTTTGGTTATCAGTTGGTAGGAATAATTTGGAATCTTTCAGTTGTCTGCTGTTTACTTAAGGGCATCTGGGTTACTTTAATCTTTATTGGAACCTCTCTGTTGGGAAGAACAACCCAAACTATGGTTACAAGATGCAAGGTTCCACATTAGGAACCACCACCCAGGAAAAAGATTTAGGTGCCATTGTGGATAACATATTAAAACCCTCTGCCCAGTGTGCAGTGGCGGCCAAGAGAGCAAATAGAATGCTTGGTATCATAAGGAAAGGAATGGAAAATTAAAACAAAGGATATTATAATGCCTCTATACCATTCCATGGTGAGACCGCACCTTGAATATTGTGTGCAATTCTGGTCGCTGTATCTTAAAAAGGATATAGTGTTATTAGAAAAGGTTCAGAGAAGAGCCACCAAAATGGTAAATGGGATGGAAGGATACCCCTATGAAGAAAGGCTAAAAAGGTTAGGGCTCTTTAACCTGGAAAAGAGACGGCTGAGGGGAGATATGATAGAGGTCTATAAGTTAGTGAATGGAGTGTAACAAGTAAACATAGATTGATTGTTTATGTTATCAGAATATAGAAAGACTAGGGGACATGCAATGAAGCTACAGGGTAAACTATTTAAGACAAATAAGAGAAAATATTTTTTCACTCAATGTGTAATCAAACTCTGGAATTTGTTACCAGAGGATGTAGTAAAGGTTGTTAGCGTAGCTGGGTTTAAAAAAGGTTTGGACAAGTTCCTGGAGGAAAGGTCCATAAACCATTATTAAGAAGGGACCCAGGATATCAATGCTTGAACCAATACAAGCATTGTGGAACCTGTGTCTTTTGGGGAAACTGCTAGGTACGTATGACCTAGATTGGCCACTGTTGGAAACAGAATACTGGGCTTGATGGACCTTGGTCAGACCCAGTATGGTATATCTTATGTTCTTATGTTATGTTCTTATGCTCTAACTTGCCTCTTTTGCTAGTATCCTTCAAGGATATGAGCTCTTAATTGACTGTTGGCTTTCCCAATTATTTTGTTTAAAAGCTGCTTTAACGTCTTTTTAAAAGTACTCGCTACGCACCACTGATCTGCGCTGAGGCAATTTTACCTCCTGTAATAATACTTCTACGTATGTCCCCGAGCGCACTGTGAACTTTTCCTGCTCTTTTATCACACAGATTCTGAGAGATTCAATCACATTTTGAAGAGAATTTCCCTGATAGAACCCCTATTTCGGTGAAACCCTGGCCAGAATTGGAGTGTGTTTTGTTCTCAAAGCACTACCAAGACTTTACTGGACAACCTGTGAGCAGTGGTTATTGTGAATGGACTAAAGTGATACAGCACCTCTATATATCTAAGATAAATATCTGGTTATTTGTCAGTGTTTTTTGGGAGCTGATGATAGAAGTATCGCGTGGAAACATTTTTGCTCGCATTTTGAGATGTGGATTGGGTTGGAGAAATGATGATAAAGAATTGACCATTGTTTTGATTATTGGTCAGGTTATGAATTCCTTCCCTTCTTATAAATGTGTGGGGGTTTTTTTTGGTTTTTTTTAGGAAAATTGTCATTGTATCAGCCTTGTGGGAGTACCATAGTATTGGGATCGCATTGTTTGTGTAAACTTTGAAGATTATTAAAAAGGCTTGTTTTTGGAAGTTTTATAGAATAATGATTTTATGAATAAGTTTTGGAAGTAATATAATTTAAAATAAGAACAGCAGCACTTTTTGATCGACTTTCTTTATTACACAGACCAGCTCCCTCCAGGTCACCTGAGATCATTACTCCTACATCTCCTTCCTGGTTGCTAGTTGCCAGTTCTTGTCACCCTGATAAATCCCTAACAACTTTTCATGCCCCAGATGCAGTATTTTGCACCTTGGGGAACTTGTATGTTTGCTTTATCTTGATCGTTTACTGTCTTAGAAAGGAAGAAAACTCCTATGAGCTATTTGTTACCCTTCTAGGGCTGCAAATAAAGACTCCTTCAGTTGTCGGATCTAGAGGAGATCAAACCTAAGCTTTCTCTAGGAGCTCAGATGACAAGACTTTGACTTTCATACTATGGACACATGTGAAGAGAGAGACATCACGCTTGGCATAGTCCTTTCATATCGAGTCCTGGGAGATGTATCAATACCATAAGGTTAGACATTATTTTAGAACCAGGGTAGCGGGGGCTCTGGATGAGGACATTAAACTGGTGGAAGAGCTTTTCAGTTCCACGAGGATTCAGGGTTGTATCTCTAAGCTTTTTATAAGTTACTTGACCAAGTTAAAGGGAAGGAGTGGGTGGGTGGGGGGGGGGGGGAAGCATGGGGAGGAAAATGATTGGGCACCTAACATAGAAAATGTATATAAAGGAATTATTACAAGCAACTTAAGAACATAAGAGATGCCATACTAGATCAGACCAAGGTTCATCGAGCCCGGTATCCAAGGCCGGCACAAGGGTTCTGATGCCCCCACACCCCAGTGCACTAAGTCACACTGCCCTCCCCCTCCATGCTGAGCCACGCCGTCACCCCCTGCTGATTCTGGTGGCAGGGTTGGTGGGGCAGCTCGGTGGCAGGAGCAGGCTATGGGGCCTGGTTCAGATATCACACGGAAGCCACTACCACTGTTTAGTAAACATACCCCCGAGTCTTTGCTCCAGGGATGGATGATGTAAAGTGAGTTTAATGTTGTAGCTGGAGCTGCCTAGCCAGTTTATCACTCTCTTCATGGAATGAAATGCACCTAATATGAGGTAACAATAGGAAATGGGAGGGATTAAACATCAAACGTTGCTCTACCAAAGATTATCTTCATGGATAGTAATGGTAAAATGAAGATGGAGTTGTTTTGGGTCTGTGAATGTTATGTGCTGACTAAACACAATCAACTTTAAATGGAGAAAAAAAAGTAATGGAGACCAAGCTTTCCATCCTAATATAAAAGCATCCTCAGTAGTGAAACTTGAGCTAGAAATGTTTTTTGCTGCAGAATTTTTACAATGCCCCATCTTCAGGTGCTTCTATGAAGGGGTGTCCTGCTGTCCCATATGCTTTCCTGCTGCCCTTAACGGGTCACCTGGTCCTTGCATCACTGGACTTGGTTTTGTGTCCCTGTGTGCCCCAAATCTGCATCGCACAAGAGGCAGCAAGCAAAAACAAAAGGCATATCTAAAGTACTTCAGAGCAGATAATTCTGTCCATTTATAAAGCAATACCCTTTTAAGGAGGGGGCAGCGGTTCTTGGACACTGGATGACCAGGGCATTGAGGTTTCAGCATGCCAAATGACTTTCTAATGCAGCGCCCCTGCCCACTACCTAGCACTCTTTAGAAAGTTTGACAAATTTGTTCTTTCCATAGCGTCCCTACAGTCCAATCCAGACTCATGAGTTGTGTCCCTCTTCCAGTAGATAGAGACTGAGCATGCTAGGTTTTGGTGATGTCACTGCATAAGGAGCCAGCACTCCTCTCACTAAGCCAGTATACTCAGTCTCCAGCAGATGGCACAGATCCCTGGTAGCCTGGGCTGACTGGGGGGTTCTTTCACATTAAAAGGAAAAAAAAGTAGTTTTCCTGTGTCAAATTTGGAGGTAGGTAGTTGGGATAGCAGCGCTGGGGCGACAGTGTCTGCCCCAGGGACTGAGGCTGTTTGGTCGGCAGTAGGACTCTGGGAGGAGTGGGGGAATGCTTTCCTGCTGTTCTCTGCTATGGTTCAGAACACTTTCCAAAGCCAACATGTCCTTCAGTGGGCTGGATGGCTTCGGGCTTGCTACTGTGCTGGCTATGGTGTGAGTACCTTAAAACCTCCCTGTTCTCCTTTCCTCCCCTTTTCCTGGCCTTCTGTTAGGATCACAGAGGAAAGGCCATTGTTCAGGAGCATTAACAGGTGTATAGTTGTTGGTTGTGCTCTCATCTACTTCTTCCAGTCTCCGCTTCACGATGCTGTCGGGTAGGCTTGTTTGGGGGGGGGGGGGAGGGAAGCAGGTGGTGGGAACCAGAGGTTGCACTTGACGAACATCGGTCTCTGTAGGGCCTGTGAGTCTGAAGATTGCCAGGCAGACACCTCCCTCGGCAAAGCACTGTCACTGGAATCAGTTCCTTCCTCTGTTGTGGTTTCAGGGGGATTGGGGGGGGGGGAATCAAGAGCAGTAGCGGCTTTGGCTGCAGCTCCTGCCATTTTGGCAGGAACCGCACTCATCTTGTTGAATCCAGCAGTGGACATTTCCTCCCCATCCACGGCATCTGCAATGCAGCGGCAGGTGGATCAGGGATGCCGCATTTCTTCACAGGGTCTCTTTATTGAGCAGGGGACAGCTGCAACAGTGCCATTTTTGCTGGATTTTTTCTTGTTGCATCAGGCTTACTGCATTCAATGGGGCCTGGTGCAGCAGCAGGATTCCGGCAGCAAGCAGTTAAATTAACATAGCCACAAGTTGGGAATCCTCGACCCTGCTATTGATCAGGGTGGTCTCTCATTCACACAGGAGGATCAAGATCAGGAATCTACACATTCCTTGGGGTCGAAGGACCCTCTGGAGGGTCCCTCAGGGGCTGGCCTGGAGGCAGATCCCCTGGAGCCCTGTGGGGAGTCGATGCATGCTGGGGAAGACCCTAATATTGTAAGGGTCTTCCACTGGGAGGAGGAGTTAGCCTTAATTACTGTCTTCCTAGCAGCTCTGAACCTGTCGGTGGAGGCACCGGTAGGAGATATGCTGTTGGAGGATCCTTTACTCCGGGGGGGGGGGGGGGGGATTCGCAAGTCCGAGACAGCCTTTCCTGGTGCACAGGGAGTTGAAACAGATGATTGAGCTTGAGTGGGATTCCCCCGAGGCCAGCTTCAGGGGGTGCAAGAGCCATGGAGCAGCTCTACCCTATTCCCACTAGCAAAAGAGAGCATTTCCTGCTCCCAAAGATGGATTTCCTGGTGTCAGCAGTTACCAAGAGATCCACCATCCTATTGGGCAGTGTTGAAAGATCCCCAGGATAAGAAGTTGGAGATGCTGCTGAAGCAGGCTTTTGAGGTCAATCCCTGGCATTGCAGGCTATGTGGCAAGGGCCTGCATGCGCTGGATTCAGAGCCTATAAACAGTAGATTCAGGGCTGGTGGCGGCTCTCCTGGAGGCAACCCCTATTGACTCCTGGGGTAACATACACAACAGACGCCTTTTTTGATTTTCTCAGAGCATCAGCCAAGAGTATGGTGGCGGATGTGGCCGCTCGGCACCTACTCTGGCTGAGGGCTTGGTTGGCAGATGTCTCCTCCAAGCAAGACCTTTGTAGGCTGCCATTCAAGGGCAAACTTCTGTTCGGAGAAGCCCTTGAAGTTGGTGAAGGACTTGGGGGGAGTCCAAGCTGGCTCACCTACCAGAGGATAAGCCCAAGGCTAAAAAGCAGCCAATGCCTTTGGGGAGAGGGCTGCGTGCAAGGGATTTCCAGAGGTTTCGGGTGACCAGGTTTGCACCCTACCAGAAGCCCACTTTCTCAAACAGGGGAACTCTTTTCAAGGAGGGAGAGGTTACGGTAAGGGCTTCTTCACCGCTTCTGGTGCGGGCCCCAAAAAATCACAATGAGATGAAGGGGGCCCAGGCAGGGCTCATGCCAATCAGCGGGTACCTTCAGCCCTTTTACCCAGCTTGGGTTCAGCTGACCTCCGACCAGTGGGTGCTGGAGGTCATCCGCCAGGGTTATGCTTTGGAGTTTGTAGCTCCACTGCGGGACGCCTTCCTCATCTTGCCTTGCAGCACTCCGATAAAAGCAAAGGCAGTTTCCGAAATGCTACAACGGTTGATTCTTCTGTGCGCAGTAAAGGAAGTGCTGTTCGACCAGCGTGGTCAGGGTTCTCCGTCTACTTTATGGTTTCCAAGAAGGAGGGGTCCTTTCATCCCATTCTCGACTTCAAGCATGTCAGTCGGCCATTGGGCGTACCTCACTTTCGGATGGAAACTTTGCATTCAGTTATAGTGGCTGTGCGGCAGCGGGAGTTTCTCACGGAGGCCTACTTGCATGTTCTTATTCGGGCGGAACATCAGCAGTATCTGTGGTTTGCAGTTCCCATGAGTCCTTTTCAGTTTCAGGCACTTCCATTTGGGTAGCTACGGCTCTGTGAACCTTTACCAAGATTGTGGTAGTGGCGCATCTCCGCAGGCAGGGCATCCTAGTGCACCCAAACCTGAACGACTGGTTAATTCAGACAAAGTCGTTCCCGGAGAGTGCTGAGGCTACTCGACGAGTCCTTCAGCTCCTCAAACATCTGGGTTGGGTGGTAAATACAGCAAAGAGCCATCTATCTCCCTCGCAAACTCTCCTCTATCTTGGGGCACATTTCGACACCCAGTGGGGGATGATTTTCTTGCTTGGGGAGTGGAGCAGGAAGCTGCAAAATCAAGTTTGGCAGTTCTTGGCTCGGAGATCACAGTCAGCGTGGTCTTACCTACAAGTTCTGGGGTCCATGGCTTCGATGCTGAACTTGGTGCCCTGGGTGCGGACTCACATGCGTCTGCTGCAGAGGGCTCTGTTCTCTCATTGGTCTCCTCAGTGGTGTGCATTATTGCGTCAGCTCTTTTGCCCTTTGGAGGTGCGAAGCAGCCTCGCGTGGTGGTTGAATAAGTCCAACCTAGTGAAAAGAGTTCCTCTGGAGCAACCAGAGTGGATGATTCTTACGACAGATTCCAGTCTCTCTGGTTGGGGGGGGGGGCGCATTGTATAAGAATCACGCAGGGCACCTGGTCGCTAGACCAGGCGCAGTGGTCTATCAATAGACTGGGGATGAGGGCGATATGTCTGGCCCTCCTCAAGTTTCAATCCCTGTTACAACATTGGGTGGTCAGAGTTGTTGTCAGACAAATGCAACCACAGTCACCTACATCAACTGGCAAGGGGGAACAGGTAGCTCAGCACTAGTGAAGGTGGCCCCGCTTCTTCAGTGGACAGAGGCCAATCTTGCCCAGCTGTCGGCAGCACTTGGTCAGAAAGGAGAATATGCAGGCCAACTTTCTGAGCAGACATCAGTTGGACCTGGGGGAGTGGGCCTCTAGCGAGCGAGCTCACTCTTCCAGCAGCTGACTCTGCGCTGGGGAACTCCAGTGTTGGATCTCATGGCAACAATGGAAAATGCCAAGGTTGAGTGCTTCTACAGCAAGCGCAGAGAGCACATGTCTGAAGACTCAATGCATTGACCTGGCCCACAGAGGGCCTATTGTATGCCTTCCCTCCATGGCCTCTCATAGGTCACCGTCTTCAACAGATAGAGGAGCATGCGGAACTAGTGATCCTGGTGGCTCCAGATTGGCCGTGGCGTCCATGGTTTGCGGACCTGATGAGGCTACTGGTGGATGAGCCATGGCGGCTTCCACTGTGGCTGGACCTTCTAACACAAATTCCAGTGCGGATGCCTCAGGTAATCGAGTCTTGCTTATGATGGCTCTTGAGAGGGCATCATTGAGACGGAAAGGATATAAGCCATCGGTAATTGCAACCTTGCTAAAGCCAAGGTGGCGGTCCACCTCCTTAGCCTATGTGGGAGTCTGGAGAATTTTTGAGGCATGGTGTGATGAGCGGCAATGATGGCCTTTACAGGCGTTTATTCCAGATGTATTAGCCTTCCTTCAGGAGGGTTTTGACAAGGGACTGGCATTGAATTCCCTGAAGGTGCAGATTGCCGCCTTAGCATGTTATTGGGGGCACATGCAAGGTGTCTCTCTAGACGTTCACCCAGATATAGGCCACTTTCTTAGGGTGATTAAACTCCTACGACCGCCTTAGAGATCCTGTGCTGGGATCTCAACCTGGTGCTGGGAGTCCTCTTGGGGGTGCCCCTTGAGCTCTTAGCGAAAGCATCCCTCAAGGATCTTACCTTGAAAGTGGTTTTCCTGGTGGCCATTTGTTCAGCTCGGTGGATTTCGGCACTTCAGGCGCTCTCATGTAGGAAACGTTTTCTGCTGATAGCAAAGGAGAGAGTCGTCTTGAGCATGGTGCTATCCTTTCTGCCCAAGGTGGTCTCACCTTTTCATCTCAACCAGGTGGTGGTGCTTCCAGTCTTCCCAAAAGATGAGAGTACACAACTCTGCTCCTTGGATGCAGGGAGAGTGCTGAGGCACTACTTGAAGGCAATCGGAGTCTTTTTAGAGATCGGATCACTTGTTTGTCCTTTTAGGTGGGCCTCGCAAAGGAAAGGCGGCTTCTAAGGCCTCCATTGCCAGGTGGTTAAAGGAAGCAATCGCGTTGGCCTACCTCTTGAAGGGCAGGCAGGTGTCAGAGGGCTTACAAGCCCACTCCATGAGAGCGCAGGCAGTTTCCTGGCAGAGTGTGCATTGATACCGCCAGTGGATATTTGCAGGGCCACTACTTGGTCCTTGCATAGTTTCGTACATCACTATAAACTGGATTTGCAGGTTCATTCGGAGGCCAGCTTTGGATTGCAGGTATTGGAGGCCGGCTTTCTGATCCCACCCGAGTTTGAGTGCTACTCTGGTACATCCCATGAGTCTGAATTGAACTGTAGGAGTGCTATGGAAGGTGTAATTAGACTTACCTGCTAATTTTCTTTCCATTAGGAGCTACAGTCCAATCCAGAACCCACCCATTTCAGGTAACAGCAAGCCTGGGGTGGATGGTAGCATGTTAAGGGTATTCAGCTAGGCTTCATCTTGTTCAGAGTGGTCCAGCCCAAGCCAAAGGATTTGGTTCTGGGTGCTTGAGGTTCTGACTGTAGCCTTGGTCTGCTCGGGCTGCGCTACGTCACCACAAAGGAATCAATGTACATAGTTAGTTCTGCCTTAGCAGTTTTTGGTTCTTAGGTTCTGCTTTGACATAGGAATACTGACTTGGTGGGAGGAGCGCTGGCTCATTATGTAGTGACATCAGCAAAAGCTGGTATGCTCAGTCTCCATCTGCTGGAAGAGGGACACAACCCATGAGTCTGGATTGGACTGTAGGTCCTAATGGAAAGAAAATTAGCAGGCAAGTCTAATTTCACCTTTACTTTCATTGCTTTAACATATGATATATGGTGGGCTCCTGGTGTTTACTCCCAAATTCCCCATTACAGTAGTTCAAAGGCTTTGCAGAGCATCCTTGGTGTACACTGACATTGGTTGTACTTTGTCACAGGGTAAGGTGCACTTATCCCAAATAACTTCCACTCCATCCTTCAGGAAAGTCAAGTGAGTCCATCCAAGGCAACACAGTGAGTAGCAGAGACAGGGTCTCCAGCTTCAGAAGCCATGCATGGTCACTAAGCACAACATGGCCAATGCCTGGCTACCTCTTGGGAGCCTCCAGGAGAAACCAATTTAAATAATCTCCTTCCACCCCTAAAGAAGTTAGAATAATTGCATCAACTTTATCCTCGCTCCCCTCTTCCTGTCACTAGCCTCCCCTCCACTCCCACCACCCTAGGGAGTGGCTTTCTGTTGTCAGTGCAGCTGGGAGTTTGCCATGTGCACAGAGAGGAAACATCTTGTGGTTTTTAACAGGAATTGGTAAGTGTTAAAACTGATCTTCCTCAGTCTTGTAGGAGACCAAAGCTTGCACGCACTGCTCTGGCAAACACCCAGAAAGGCTTTAATCAGCGAAATTACTGACTGCCTTCAACAGACTTCATATTTGACACCAATGGTGAGTGCTGGGCTTCGCTTGCTGGTCATGATTCGATTTGCAAATAATTTGCTTAGGAGATTGTGTGTGTGTGTGTTGTGACTTGTTCTCTTGCTGCCCTTGCTGTGCCAGAGCAGTCTATGCGTGGGCAGCTGTACCTGTCATGTGGTGTGGCAGTGTGTGTGTGTTGGGAATTCACTAATCGTGAGAGAGCTTTTCCCAAATAATCAGGCCTGATTGGAATGTCTGAAAATAAGTTTATTGCCCAAATTCCCATAGCAGACTCGCAACATGTCTGAGGCTTCCCTGGCTTTGGGTGAGAGTACCTAACACTTTTCACTGCTGCAAGGGGATAAACGTAGGAGGAACAGTAGGAAAGAATCCTTTTCAGAAAGGGTGGAGGAAGCAAAAATGGTGATAGAATTCAAAAAAGGAGTGGCACATACACAGGGGATGGAAACCAAACATACGACGATTCTGCTCAAAACAGTAATGAAATGATTTTTTTGGCACACTAAGAAGACATGGGGCAAGAGTAAGAAACTGAGCAAATGCAACCCTAAAGGAAGGCATAGAGGGGGCAATTACAATCCTAATCACCTTACTGGGCAGATGAGATTGGACACTTTGAGGGCGATTTCATAAACTCCCGTGGAGTTTATGTGCATTGCCATGCACCTACTTGGGACCTATTTTATAAACAGAAGTCCGTTTACTAGGGATGTAAGTGGTGTGGCGACGCATGTCAGACTAGTTGCAGCGTTATGCCTGATCTATGCTTGGTGCAAATGCCCACACCTAGCGTTTTCAGGAACGTGCATAAGTTATGCTGTTTTATAGCTTACATGTGTAGATTTGCGCTGTGCTTACGCTCCACCCCTGTGCGGGTCTGCCCTGAAAGTACGCACGATAGGATTTACGGGCGTGCTTAGAGAATAGTAACTGCTGAAAGTGCATGTGTAAGTCCTTAGTGACTTGCGCATGTAAATGGTGCGCATCTATACGCGGCTCCCTTATAGAATGCGCTCTTTGCTAGGGTCATTTTACAAGGGGGCACCTAGTGAAAGCACCTTTTACGGTGTCTGTGTTAAGCCTAGTTTATAAAACCAAGTAGGTGGTTACTTGTCTTTTTAAAATACTAGCTGAAGTGTCAGAGATCGTGCCTCAAGATGCCAACATTTACACCAACCCTAGAGCGGCTGGCAGTGCCCACACCTGTCCATTTCAAGAAGACATGGAAATTAGAGTATTCTTTGATGTGTGTGCCTCCTCCATGCACGCACATCAAAGAATACATACGGTCATGTAAGGTGCATTCTTTTACATTGCTCAGTATTTTATTAGAGGTCATTCACACTAACATAACCCCAAAATAAGCACCTAGGTTACGCCTCCCTCCTCCCTTATCAAATGACTGCCTTTGTTATTTATCTGCTGTGTTAACTAAATTACCAGATTTGCCTCTCTGAGACTCCTCTGTCTGACTGACTATAAGCTGGTTGGAAAGATGCATTATTGAAGGGGGCAGGGGTCTGGTTGGGTTAGGGGAAGAAAACTGCACACCTACACTCAGTTTTCAAAGATAGTCATGCTACTTTACCTGTGTTTGTCTGGCTGTTCCAATAGAATGCACAAATTGCACGACATCTTTGCCCACATGTGCTTTCTACTAGCAAATTTTCAAATGGAAAATTCCAAGATGGTTTCTCTTTGAAAGTTAATTGATAAGCGTATGTGTAGTTTGCATCTGCACGCCAGTTACTGGAAATGACCCTCTAAATTCTTGCTGTGAATGAGTTTGCTGCCCTACTGTCGGTCTGGGTATAAAAATCTGATCCCTTAGCATGAGCGTCATCGAAATCACAGTAAGAGGATGCACAGTCTATTTTAAAAAATGTTTTTTATGCGTATAGAGAATTTCACATTCCTTGATTTCTCTCATTTTGGGAAGTAGGAGGGCAAGGGAGTTAAAGTGAGTTGGCTTGGCTTGGCTTCTTCTGGAGTCAAGATTTAGACATTTTTTTCTGCTTGCTTGTGTAGAAAATGAGCTAGAGCTTGCGCCCATGCATAGAGAGTCACGTCTAGCCACTGGACGTGCTTATGAAGGTTACGGCCTGCAGAACTGAGCACAGCACTCCAGGTGAGATCTCTCCAATGATCTGTACATTACCTCCTTTTTAGGGCCACCTTCTGTCCTTCCGATTTTCCATCTGGCTGCTTCTTAACTTTCCTGGCAATGTAAAGTTCTGCTCCATTGGGCGCTTCTCTAAAGAAGACCTTTGGAAATTTTGTTTTCTCTGTAAATTGCTCCTTTCCAATCCCTTTCCTGCTGGTGATACTCTACTAACACAGCTCAGCCTAGCGTTGCGTTCCCTGGCTGCCTCTTGTGTGGCCCGCGCTATGTCTTCCCACATTTGTACATTTGATTGAATGATTTTCTGTTTTCTGAATTATCCTAGAGTTTGCAACAAGCATCTGATTTCACTGGTAACTGAGAATCACCTCTGCAAAGCCACATTAGAGGTCACAAACCTCTGTGGGGAACATCCTTAATTTCACTCTTCATTTAACTGCTCTAAGGTAAACAAGGGGAAGGATGGGGTGGGGGAGGAATAAATCTCTGAAACGATAGAGAGGCAAAAATCAAAGTGAATCTAGAAAAGGGTGACGTGTAAAAATATTAAAGGGAGACGATACCCATAGAACCGCCAAATCCTGTTTAAGGAGAGAGATTTTAGAACATTTCTGGATGTCTATCATACATTGTTTTTTTATTGTATTTTATCATGAGTATTGTGCATTTATGTAGCTTCAACCACCAAAAGGCAAGAAAAATTAATCAATCCTGAACTTAAATTTTACATACAAGGATTCTAGCTGAAGTTCAGTAGGCAGAAATTTCCACAAGTGAGATGTTTGGGCCATAAAAGCAATTGATCTGAGCATGGCTAGGCAAAGTGTTTTTATTTTAGGGGTAACTAGAAGGTTCTCAGTTGAGAAGCAAAGGGTGAGCAAGGGAGAATAAGGGGGCAAGGTGTGAAAGGAGGTAGGCGAGGAGGCTTGAGTAGCATACACGATGCGTTAGCAAGAGGATCTTAAACTGAATGTGGAAGGAGACTGGAAGCCAGTTTCATTCCTGTAGCTAAAGCATTGCATGATCGATTATGAATGAGTTTGACAGCTGTGTTTTGGATAGTTTGCAGTCACCTAAGCTGAATTTGGAAGACATCGGAGAGCAGGAAATTACAATAATATAATTTATTTATTACAATGGAGTGAATAAGAATTTTGAGAGCCTGGTTGGTGAGATATAATTTTACTGATCATATTCTCCTTAGGGAGAAGAAACAACTTTTGACAATGTTCTAGACATGGGGGACAAAGATGAGTCTGTCATCAAAAATTACTTTGAAGGAGCGGATAGAGTCTCCTGAAAGAGATCAGGGATCCAGCTAGGTTGGGGCGATGGCTTTTGGGTGACTTATTAGGGTTAAGAATCATTTTGTACAGTGTTTAGCCAGGATGCTATCAATTGAAGTTTGGTGTCTTGTTTGACGAAAGCATGGGTTCTAGGCTTCATGGGGAGGGGGTGGAGAGGGGAGGGGAGGGGGAAGGACGACTAGCTGAATGTTGTCAGCATTAAGGAAGGTGCTAATGTTTAAGTTTTGAATATGGAGGGCTAAAGGGGAAATAAAGAGGTTGAATAGGCTGGGGGCAAGGACGGACATCTCTGGAACCCCAAAAGATTGGGGAATGGAAACTGAGGTGTTGTCATCATGCTCAATCAGTGATTTAAGATATTCCAGTACTGGATTTGTGGCAGTCCCATCCTGATGCATTATGGGACCTGCTTTACTGATTCATTAGGTAGAGTTAGGTACTGTCAATGGCAGAAATCCAAATTGAGGGCCCCCAGAGCAGGGGTGAATCCACCTCAGGTGATACAGTAGTGGCTATAAGTGGGTCCTCTCTTCTGTGAGCCCCCCTGCTGGCACTGGGCGAGGAGAGGGAGGTGGGGGTGCCGCTTGCACTGGGCGAGGTGAGGGAGATGGGGGTGCAGTTGGCACTAATGATGGGTGTGTTTTTTGCACCTACAATGCCTCTATATTTATGCCACTTGTTGCTGTAATTGCCACACTGTTTGGGATGTAAGCTGAAAGTCAGGACTGGGTAACTTGGCAGCTGTCCCCCTGCACACATGCACCCTCCCCGGGCTGCGGAATTCATTTAAAGCAAATAGCTTATTCAGAAGAGGATGTGTCTCCAGCTTATCCACACATCTCAGCTGCTGAGTATTGTAAGCTCTGATAAACAGGGACTGTCTCTTACATCTTTTATGTGCAGCACTGCATATGCCTTGTAGCACTATACAAATAATTATTAGTAGTAGGTTCTCTTGACACAGAACCCCCCCCCCCCTTTTGAGGGATCAAATCTCTTATGAATCAGGGCTCCTTTGCTTAAATTAGAACTTGCTTTATTTTCTATCTTGCTTTATTCAGTGCGTGGGAGTTTAGATGCTTTTCTTGGTTCTATGTTTCCCTTGAATGTTACTTTTCATGTTGTTGCATGCATTTTTATGGCTGGCACTAGAATGTTGAGTCATCGTTTGCTATTCGTCTGATTTAGCTTGGCTGAGGAGAGGGGGGCACAGGGGCTGCAGCTGGCAGTGGCTGAGGAGAGAGTGTTGGGGGTGCAGCTAGCACTAAGTGCGGAGAGAGGGAGGTAGGGGTGCCACTGGCAGGGATGAGAAGAGGGAGGTGTGGGGGTGCAACTGACAATAATGATGGGTGTTTCTTCTGCAGTCATAAATGCCTCGATCTTTTCTCGTCAGAAGTAAGAGAACATTAGGCTATGAGGGCCATAGATATGAGGAGAAAATAGAAGTGGCTGTACCCCATAGAGGTAAGATGTGCATCTTGTATAAGAGACGTCCTTCCTAGCCCCCTATTAAATCTTTGTATATATTTTAAGAGACACTGATGGTCCTGTGAGAGGTAGGGTGGGAAGCAGCTGTATAGTTGTCGTACATCAAGTCATTATGTACAGCATGGGTTCTCAACCCAGTCCTCGAGATACACCAAGCCAGTCAGGTTTTCAGGATAACCACAGTGAATAGGCATGACAGAGATTTAAATATGATGGAAGCAGTGCACACAAATCTCTCTCGTGCATATTTACTGTGGTTATCCTGAAAACCTGACTGGCTAGGGTTGTCCTGAGGACTGGGTTGAGAACGGCTGATGTAGAGTGAACCATAACAACCCGAAAAAATGAAATCCCAGTGCTTCACATCTAGCCAGTGGGGTTTTCAGGATATCCACAATGAATATGCGTGAGATAAATGTGTACATATTGTATGTATATATTTATTTCACGCATATTAAAAAGTGGTAATCCTGAAAACCCAACTGGGCTAGGTGTGCCTTCATCTGCAGGAGACGGTTGAGAAACAGTGCTCTAGTCCAGCTGTTCTCAACCTTTCCTTGGGGACTTGTGGAATATTCTTTGTGGCTGAAATCTAGCTGGCTGGAGTTCCACCAGGACAAGTTTGAGACCCATTGCAGTTTGAAGGGTAGGAGTCGAGGGCTGGTGACAGTGAGGAGGTGTGTCTCTTTCTGCTCACCCTAGAGCAGTGACTGGAGGAGAAGAATAAATGAGCGTTGCCGTAGGCCATTTCTAGCGCTTGGGGATGGAGGCTTTAGAGATTGGAGGGTCGTTTGGCCATCAGCATGTCTTGAAAGCTGTTATGGAATTTGGGGCTCTGATACCCAGAAGCATGTTGGGCTATGTCTAGATCTTCCTTTACAGGGGCAAATTTGGAGGCAGCGATGCTGACTACTAGTCCCGCCACTCAGCCAGAGGTCAAAGCTGGGATGCAGCTGCCCAAGCCTTCTGAATGCAGACGCCTCTATTGTAATTCAGAAGAGGAGAACTGGAACCCACCAGAATCACTGGGTAAGTGAAAAGGCTGCCCCCCCCCCCGCCCCTCAGGTCCTCTCTGCCTTGGGGAGGGTGGCAAGCACTGCATTTGCACCAGGGAAAGAGGGTTGCCTTTGAATCGGGGACAAAGGAGTGGGGGGAGGAATAAGAGGAAGGTTCCTGGAGAAGTAGGTTCTTCCCTATCTCCCACAGCAGGTTGATCTGGCAAATCTTTCCTTCAAAAGCCTCCTTTACTTTTGAAATGAGGGAATGTGAGGATAATGTATGTATAGGTGGGTGTTTGTCACTGGATGCAAACTCAAGTCAGTTAGGACTTCCAAAGTCCCTTGCCTGATGCACTTTAGTGTTATCCACAGAGCACTAGCCATGCAAATTTCAAAACCCCAGGGCTGGTTCAGAAGTCTCCCCGCTAGAAGTAAGAGTCCATCTTGCCAGCATGCTCCCCCAGATTGATGGGTGCTGAGATGGAAGCTTGTCAGAAATGAGGCATGCCAGCTGTGCCTGGGGGTGGGTTGACTGTGCTGTGGGGGATTACTGGGGATGGGTTGACTGCAGAAAAGCTCTACAGGAGTATTTAATCCTCTCCTTTCTCCCACACCTAGTCATGGCCAACTCCCTGGGGCTTTACAATCCATACCCTTGGGGAACATGCCCCAACTCGTCACTGAAGCAACTCATATGCAAACTCCTGCCGGACTCGGACCCCAGTCTTCAGTGCCTTGAGGTGAGCTGGGCTGAGGGGCTGGGAGGGAACAAGGAATGGGGGGTCTCATGTACACTTCTTGAAGCCCTCCTATATATGTATTTGGTGTAGGACCTCCCACTCATCAGAAAAAGTGTGTGAGGTTCATTAATCTTGTTCCTAGTGCCTTTTGAAAAAAATGGAGAGCACTTTCTTAACACAAGACATGCAGATGTAATATGCCCCCTTTTCGTAAATATTGCATTTGCATTCCTGTATCCAGAAACTTAATAATTAGCAGTTGCACCACTTCTATTCCGCCTGGGCCTGTCTAACCTCAGACAAGTGGGGGCTGGAGATAATCCATGAAGGCTATGCCTTGGAATTTGTGTATCCCCTCAGAGAGGTCTTCCTTGTCTCTCCCCCTGTGGGGCTCTGATGAAGCGAGCAGCGGTTGAACACATGTAACAGAAACCTGGCTAACAGATACCGACACTGTGATAATGAACCAGCTAACCCCAATAGGATACAATCTCCATCACTGCTCCCGGGCACACACCAGAGGTGGAGGTGTAGCCATCATAGCAAAAGCCGACCTCCATTTTAGGATCCATTCTTCTGAAACTACCAATGAAGCAGATCTCCTCACCCTCACCAATAAACACCTCTCAATATGCCTAATCTACCGGGCACCTACCACAAACACTGACCTACCAAGGATACTACAATTCATATCTGAGAGCACCAGCTCGGCAAAATTGCAAATCATCCTAAGAGACTTTAACCTCCCATCACTTCAAGAGGAACAAGCAGAAACCTTCACCACCACCATGACAGCAATGAACCTGATGCAGATCATACAAGAACCCACACACGACAAAGGAAACACACTGGACCTCATATTCCTAAACTCCCTAACTGCCTCCTCATCCAAGAACCTGCAGATCTCGCCTGTACCTTGGTCAGACCACTACCTCATTGCCATATCCCACACCTACCAACACATGACCAACATGGACGACGGACACCACACTAGAAGATTCAAAACGTTTAACAAAGAGGACTTCTTAGCGCAAACCCTACCAAAACTACAAACAAACTCCAGTAACATCGATGACCTAATCCACAACTGGAATACCACGATCTCCACTGCGTCCAAAGCGCCGACAAACAATGCCACCACCAAACCTACATCCACAAAGGCCAGATGGTTCACTCCCAATCTCCGAAAGCTAAAAACAAAACTCGGAAGAACAGAAAGAAAATGGAGAAAAAACAAAAATGACAGTGACAAAACAAAATACCTATATGAACTCAACGCATACCACTATGAGACCGACAAAGCAAAAAAACCTACCACATGAAAATCATAAACACATCCATAAATAAACCTTGTGAACTCTTTCAGATTGTCAAAAAATTGACAAAAGCACCCAATAACTTTGACCAGCTACCGAAGATTCCACCAGAGTCACTGGCCCGACAATACAAACAGCTCCAACAACCACAAAACCCACATTTGAACCCCGAGGCAACTACAACAAACCACCACCCTAACTTGCACAGTGACTGGACCACCTTTAAAGAAACCACCACAGAAGAAATATCATCCACCATCTCCCGCCTAAACACCACCACCTCTCCGCTGGACCCCTGCCCCACAGACCGGATAAAGAAATCCAAAGAAGACCTGAGCACACCACTGACCCATATTGTCAACGAATCCTTCTCCAAGGTCGCATGCCAGACATCCTCAAAACTACAATCATCCGACCATCCCTAAAAAAAACAAAACCTGGATCCCCTAGACCCTGCATCCTACAGACCGATAGCAAGCCTACCATTCACCGCCAAGATAATCGAGAAGATAGTCCAGCAGCAGCTCCAAGAACACCTGGACAACAACAATATACTGGACCCACAACAACATGGCTTCCGCCCACTGCACGGAGTCGAGATCCTCATGACCACACTGATGAACACCCTCATCATAGGAACCCAAGAAAAACACTCTGGATATGCCATGATCTTCCTTGATATATCAGCAGCCTTTGACACCATCTCCCACAACATCCTCATACGCAGATTGCAGTCAATTGGGATCAAAGACACCGTACTTCAATGGTTTCAATCCTACCTAACTAATAGACAACAACTAATCCGTACCAGCACCTCGACCTTGCCCCCATTCCAACAACACCAAGGAGTACCTCAAGGATCCACGCTGTCCACCATGCTCTTCAACATCTACCTACAACCGCTCTGCTCAGTCATACGTACCCACAACATCAACTTTCATATATATGCTGATGATATCATGCTCTACGCCCCAATTACAACCACAAATCCAACAAATATACATCTATCAGCATGTTTCACCGAAGTATCCGACTGGCTACAAGAAAATAACCTATCCATAAACATAAAGAAAACTGAAGCCCTCATAGTGACAAAAGACCCAGACTTCACACCGCCCACACACCTTAACTTAGGAACCACACGCATTCAAATACAGCCACAAATAAGATATCTAGGCATCAACATTGACCAAGCCCTAACCCTCAAGCAACAAATTACTAAAACCACCGGAATTATATTCCACAAAGCAAAAACAGTGCAACGTCTCAGACCCCTTCTCGAACCTCAAGACTTCAGGATGGTAATGCAAGCTATGACACTCCCACATCTGGACTACTACAACATAATCTACCAAGGACTACCAGCCACACAGACCAACCCCCTCCGAACCGCATTGAACACCACAGCGAGAATCATTCAGAGAGCAAGGAAAAGCGACCACATCACCCCAATTCTAAGAGACCTGCACATACTTCCCTTCGAAGCATGAACTAAATACAAATCCATCCTACTCACCCACAAAGCCATCCACCAAACACAGAACACCCAGCTCCGCACCCTGCTGTCTCGTCCAGCCCATGGCAAAACCACCAGACAGGCCTCCAGCAACTCCCTCACCGTCCCTCACAAAAGAACCAAATGCTCTCAACGGACATGCAATCAAGCCTTCGAACTTTATGCTCCATCCCTATGGAATTCTCTACCGAGCCACCTTAGAAACAATAACGATCTAATGTCATTCAGAAAGCAGCTAAAAACCATCCTATTCCAAGAATGCTTCAAAGCAACTCCCACCAGAAAGTGCACCAACCCCTGATCGCACCCACTATGGACCTCTGATCGAAAACTGAACTATACTGTCCATGTCTAAAGTCTGTCCTATGTCGAAATCATCAATGTTGCCTACCTGGTGATGGCCCCACCCTAATACCTAATTATCCCCACCCTTGAGTGTAGCGCCGCTTTGACCCGGTGAAAAGCGGGATATAAATACAGTTAAATAAATAAAATAAATAAATAAATGGTGCCTTCTCGAGCTGCAGGTGACCAGTTAGGGTGCAGTCGATACTCCATCTATTTCATGGGCCTAAAAAGGATGGCACTTTTTGCCCTATTCTAGATCTCAAGCAGGTCAACTGGGCACTGGGAGTCTTGCGTTTTTGCATGGAGACCCTGTGTTCCGTTATCGCAGCAGTCCATAGGGGTGAGTTTCTAATGGTGCTAGATCTTACAGAGGCGTACCTACACATTCCCATTTGGCCGTAACATTGGGCTACCTGCAATTCGCGGTGCCCATGGAGCACTTTCAGTTCCAGGCCTTGGTCTTCAAGCTGGCAACGGCACCACACACGTTCATCAAGATTATAGTTGTAGTGGCCGCAGCACTATGGCAGGTCTTGATGCACCCCTACCTGGATGATTGGCTCATTCGGGCCAAGTCACTGCAGGAAACCAGAAGGACCACCAGTCGCGTCCTCGAGTTACTGCAGGAACTTGGTTGGATAGTCAACAGGGCGAAGTGTTAGCTTGATCCTGTCCAGCAGATCATCTACTTTGGGGCCCGCTTCGACACGCAGGCGGGCATGGTGTTTCTGCTGGATGATCACATCTGCAAGTTGCAGGATATGATAACCCACTTCCTGCGGTACAGGGCTCCATCAGCGTGGTCTTACCTCCAGGTCCTGGGGACCATGGCAGCGACCCTTGATGTACTACTATATGGACCATACTGGTCTTTATCTGCCGTCATTTACTATGTTACTATGGTGCTGTGGGCATTGGTGCATATGTGGCAGCTTCAAAGAGTGCTGTTGTCAAGATAATCACTGCAGTGGCATTCTCTCTTTTGCAGGTTGGTCTGTGTCCGGAAGTACGGAGCAGTTTACGGTGGTGGCTCCAGGACAAGACCCTCTGAGCAGGGATGCCTCTGGAGAGACTCCAGTCTGGACACTCCTCACAACTGATGCCAGCCTCTTGGGCTGGGAAGCACATTGGCGGGGCAGTTTGCTCAAGGGACATGGTTGACAGAAGAACAGATCTGGTCCATCAACCGTCTGGAGATGAGGACGGTCTTCTTGGGGCTGCAGGCAAGGCAGTTTGGATCCTTTCAGACAATGCGACAACCGTGGCATTCTTAAATTGCCAGGGTGGCACTGAGAGCCCAGCCCTGGCAGATGAGATTGCCCCATTTCTTCAGTGGGTGGAGAGGCATCTCTTGGCCATCTCAGTGGTGCACGTGGCTGGAGAGCAGAACATGGAAGCAGGCTTCCTCACCGGCACAGGATCGATCCAGGAGAGTGGGTTCTGGAGGGCTGTTTTTTGGGGTCTCATGCAGTGCTGGGCTCAGCCAGTAATTGACCTCATGGCAATCTGTTGCAATGCAAGGCACCGCAATTCTTCAGTCGCTGAAGGGAGCCCATGTCAGAGGGCCTCAAAACCCTCATGCAGCCATGGCCAATGGCAGGACTTCTATATGCTTTTCCTCCATGGCCACTGATTGGCTGCTTGGTGTGGCGATTGGAGTCCCACAAGGAGTTCATGGTGCTGGTGGCCCCGGAATGACCATGGACACCATGGTATGCGGATCTCTTTCGGTTCTTAGTGGACATGTCATAGAGCATAGGTGTCAAACCTGTCCTGGAGGGCCACAATCCTGCCAGGTTTTGGGATAGCCCTAATGAATATGCATGGGATATATATGCATTAGAGAGAGCCTGCCAACCTGACTGGTTTGTGGCCCTCCAGGACTGGATTTGGAGACCCCTGCTTTACACCTCTGTCATTTAAGATTGTGAGTGGGCAAGGTGCAGATGTCCAAGACATCAAAAAGGTTAGATAGAATTTGTCACATTCCTCCTCACTTCTCACCACCACCAAAATATTGTCCATTAGACATCTTTTTAGTGGTGGTGAGAATCGAGGATGAATGTGACACATTCTAGCTACCCTTTTGATGTCTAGGACATCTGTACCTTGCCCACTCACCATCTTAAATGACAGAGGTGTAAAACAGTGGTCTCCAAATCCAGTCCTGGAGGGCCAGAAACCAGTCAGGTTGGCAGGCTATCTCTAATGCATATATATCCCATGCATATTCATTAGGGCTATCCCAAAACCTGGCAGAATTGTGGCCCTCCAGGACAGGTTTGACACCTATGCTAGAGGCTCCTAGCCAGGGAGGACCTGCTTTCACAGGGGCCTCTCCATATGCCTCAGGTCAATTGATTCTCACTTATGGCTTAGCTCTTGAAAGGGCTTGGCTGAGGGTGCAAAGTTACGCACCACCTGTGATTGCTACCCTTTTGAAAGCTCGCAAGCGCACCACATCCTTGGCTTACATTTGAGACTGGTGCCTCTTCAAACACTGGTTTGAAGAGCAAGGGCACTCAGGCCTTATGGGCATCAGTGCCAGAGATATTGTCATTCTTATAGGCCACAGTGGATAAGGTCTTGCCTTGAATTCCCTTAAGGTGCAGGTAGCAACCTTGGTGTGCTACAGGGGTCAGATCTGTGGTCTTTTCCTGGGGGCCCTGCCAGACATCAGTCGCTTCCTTAAAAAGGTTTGTCACATCCGTCCCCTGCTCCGTTCTTCTGTGCCTACCTGGGATCTTAACCTGTCAGCCCTAGAGGCGCAGCAGTTTGAGTCCCTGGCAGGGGCCACGTTGAAGGACCTCACCCTAAAGGTGGTCTTTTTGGTGGCTATCTGCTCTGCTTGGCACGTCTCAGAGCTGTAGGCTCTGTCATGTAGGAAGTCCTTTCTTGTTTCTGTCAAAGGATAGGGTGGTGCTGAGACCGGTCCCTTCCTTCCTGCCCAAGGTCGTATCTCCTTTTCATCTGAATCAGTCTGTAGTCCTGCCGGGGTTTCCAGATCCTCAGCTCCACAATCTAGATATGAGCTGCATGCTCAAATGTTACCTGAAGCGCTTTCAGGATTTTCACAGGTCCAAATGGCTGTTCATGCTTTACAGTGGTAGCCGTAAAAGAGAAGCGGCTTCAAAGGGTCAATTGCTCAGTGGCTTAAGGAAGCCATTGCCTCTGCGTATCTCTTGAAAGGTAAACCCTTGCCATTGGGCCTTCAGGCGCACTCGACTTGGGAGCAGGCAGCATCCTGGACAGAGTCCTCTCTGGTCTCCCCAGTAGAGATTTATTGGGCAGCAACTTGGATGTCGCTGCATTCTTTTGTGAAGCATTACCGTTTGGATCTCCAAGCGAGGTCAGGCACTCGGTTCAGAGCATGGGTGCTGCAGGCCGGGCTTGGGGTTTCCTCCCTTCGGTGTGTACTGCTCTGGTACATCCCAGTAGTCTGGACCAGACTGGAGGGACGCTATGGAAAGGGAAATTAGATCTTACTTACTAATTTGCTTATTTGCTTTCCTTTAGTCCCTCCAGTTTGGTCCAGCGCCCTTGTTTTGTTGAGGATAATTCTGGTTGTTGTTGAGGAGCAAGCCTGGATGAGAAGGTCATCTTGTCGACGTTGGTGCATCGGTTTTCGAGGGCCACTGCTCCTGCCGGGGCGGTTAGGTGCTCTTTCAGGGGGGCCACATGCCAGAGGTCTCCTTGAAATCTGGTGTCTTGGGGTTGTTGTATATAGATGGTTCCGTTTTTTCTGCTCTATGGATCTGCTTTGTCATTTGCATACTTGGTGGGAGGAGTTCCTCTCCTATATAAGATGGCATCACCAAAAGCCTGGAATTCTCGATCTCCATCTGCTGGAATGGGGTGAAGACCCGGTAGTCTGGACGAAACTGGAAGGACTAAAGGAAAGCAAATAAGCAGGTAAGATATAATTTCTTCTTGAGTGGAATAAACTTCACACTCCAAAAGCATATGCAGATGCAAGGCTCCAAACGGAATTTTCAAACTCCTGTAACAGCCTTGCACCTGCATCTTGCATAGGCTTTTGGAGTGTGAAGTTTATTCCATTAAAGTGGAACAGAGTTGGTGGAAGTTAAAACATCATATATATGTATAGTAGTGTTGAAGCGGTTCAGACACTACTGAATCATAAAGTAGACACTTTTTCTTTTATAGCGAATGTGTTATAGTGTTTTTATGTGGTTTATGTGTGGCATGAATCTCAAAAAGTACTTTTTTGGATTGGGATAGTGGTGGTTAATTGAACATTGAATATTCAATATAATATAAAGGGAAATAAAAAGCCACAGGACCCATGATGCGAGTGTCTGCCATTTCCCTATGGTGATGAAATTCGCCAAATGTAGGGGTGAGCAAAACCTGAGGTCCTTTGGAGCTATATTGAGTGACTGTGAGTAGGTTGTATATTATTATTGATAATTATAAGTTATTGTTATATGGGTGATTACTAAGGGGTTTTGATAGGCTGTGTTAGTCCCCTTAGGCGGTTATTAGCTTTTATGCGCAAAACTAACCCATTTGGAGAAACTGTCCTCCGTGTCAAATCTTTAACACGCTTCAACTCTCCATTACACATGGCTATGCTGTGAGGAGCACTCCCTGATGCAGAAAGCCAATTTGCTGGTCTTCCAAAACGGATTCATGTTGGGATAAGGCTTCAATAAATAAGTGATTAATTTATATACTGTTGGTCAAGATCCGACTCTCTGAATTGTAGACACTGCGTCTAAAATACATATGTACAACAGGACAAATTAGGAAGTGTGGCGCCTATTTAAAATTGCTCCAAGATGCCCCCATTTTTTCTTATGATGGTTTAGATGTAGTTGTCCTTGCACGCTTGGCACATGGATTCCTCCTTTTTTTGGTGCGGTTGGAAGTGGTGATAGCAGCAAAGATGTTTCAAGAAAAATCAGTAAGTAAATCAACCCTTGGGTGAAAATTGTAAAATATTTATCCAGCTGCAGACATCTTCCCTGAGTTTCCCTGCTGCGCCGCTATCCTCTTCTGGACTTACAAATAAAACTTCTCTGGGAACAAGCAGGACGTCAGCCCTCACATATGGGTGACATCGGCACTGATGGAGCCCTCATGGAAGCATCACCCCAGCTTTCAAAGAAAGCCTTTGGGAGATGCTACCACGCATGCATGGTCCTCTTCCCGCCCAAGGGTGCCATCTTGCTCAGTCTCATTCTTTCCATGGAGCCCTTCAGACATTCGTCTGGCTTGTCCCCCCAAAAAATTGATTTTTCTTCTCTGAGTTTCATACTCGCCTCCGGTATCACACTGGTACTCTTCCCGCCACCCGACTTCACTGCCTCGGTGTCGAGTTCTATCTTTTTTGAAGTTTTCTTTGTCTTTAATTTTCTGGCATCTTTGTGCCTTTTTTCCCCCAACTGGCAAACCAGAGAGTCTTAGACCTTGCAGGGGTATGTTTTTCCCCCATGGCTACCAGTGGATTTAAGAAATGTGATTGGTGCTCGAAAATCATGTCTTTAACCGACACACACGACTGCTGTCTCCGCTGCCTTGGGGCCAGACCATGACCCGGCAGCATGCGGTTTGTGCAAAAGAATGTCCAGCAAAGCCCTCAAGAGCTGCCAGCAGCAGCACGATAAGTTTTTCCCTGAGTCCCTGGTGCCTCCGAGGGTCAGGGCCTCGTCTGAAACCTCGATACCTCGGGCGGACCCCTCCAAACTCAAGCCCTACTGTGGGCCTTCAGAAAGGGCGTCTCCATCGAGGGAATCCAGAAAGAAGTAGAAAGCCTCAAAGGCAGCATCCTTGGATAGATCTGACCGGCTGGTAGCTCCCTAGCCAGTCCTGCAGTCCGAGACGCTCGTCCGGGGGATCGGAGAAGGAGCGGCCTGCAAACGTCCACCGGAAGGACTCAACCTTGGACTAGCCTTGGTCCCCAGACACCATCCTTGTCGAGGATTCACCTTTGGGGGAGCTGGCATCGGTCCCGAGTCCCTCGGTGCCCATGCTGAAAGCTGCGGAACCTTCTGGCCTGGATTCCAGAATGGCGGCCCTGAAGTGCAGTTTGTCTGCATTCATGAACCAGCAGGGGGCGCTGTTGTCTGCTACGACTGTTTCATCCATCCCGACCACTGGGCCCTCAACATTGAAGATGTCCTCGGATTCCGAGCCAACTTCGGCCTCGAGTCTATCCTCGGCCGAGGTCTCAATCCGATTCCCGCTCGACGGGACCGCGGTCATCCCTTGTAAGTGTGTTCGGCACCGGCCACAGAGCATTGGGAGGCCATGGGCAGGGGTCAGCCCCAAGGCCTGCGGACCATGCCTCTTACGAGTTCTTACAGACTACTCTGAGTGGAAAACGGAGGATGAGGAATCCCCCGATACCCGTCCCCACCACAACGTCCACTCAGACTCTCCCATCTCAGAGCTTTGGTGGCAGTTCCTGCTGGAGGATATGGGCTTCATTGATTTCGTCAAAGATATGTCTAAGGCCCTGGCGTTCCCTATGGAGTCAGAGGTGGACCCTCTGGCGGATGAGTTGGAAATCCTCTAGTATGAGGCTCCTCCGAGGGAATTGCTTATAGTGCCCATCTCTCCCATCCTGGAATGGCTGATGCTCCATATGTGGGGGAGGCAGCGGCATCTGTGCTGGAGGTGAGAAAGTGGCTCGACTCGATGTATTGAGTCCGCCGGAGCCCACGCTTCCAGAAATCACAGCTGCCCCATAACTCCATGATGGTGGAATTGGCCATGCATCAGCTGAAAAGTCAGACAATGCACTCCTCGGTGCCCCCCAGCAGGGAGGGCCGCACCTTGGATGCCCTCGGCAGAAAGTGTTACCAGGGCTTGATGCTAACCAATCGCATCCAAGATGCATGTACCTGAGAGACTTGGTGAAGGAATTCACTGGGTTCTCAGCTGATCTCTCCAAGAAATCCCTGCAGTGGTTGAAGAACCTGGCCAAGGCTGTCCATGAGTGCTCCAAGTTTGTTTTGGGCAGCCTATGACTGGTTCAAGTCAGTGGCTCGAGTAGCGGCAGAGGGCATCTGTGCACGATGCCAAGCTTGACTACAGTCGTCCGACCTCGAGCAGTGGGTTCAGAACAAATTGGTCGATGTCTCATGCCAAGGAGAGAACCTCTTTGGCAAACCCATGACCGACATGGCTGCCGAGCTGGAGACAGAGTTCATGATGAAGACCAGGCTCTCTAAAAAGACCGCTGCCCCTCCCTGATGGAAGGACTCGAGTAAAAAGTCCTTCTACCCAAGAAAAGGGGCTGCTTACAGAAACTACCCACCTTTTCAGGCCTCCCTGGCTCCCCAACAAGGACAGCAGGCCAAGGGACATGGGCATGGCCCTTTGTAAGCAGAAGGCTCCAAACCTGAGGCACCAGCACCGGGCCCGGCCCAGCCAGGGGGGAGTTTTTGACTCCTTGGGGATAGCTTCTCTACCCCAAGGAGGTCAGCAGTCCACAGGGGGCCATCTGATCCACTATGCCCACTCCTGGCAACTTTGGGTGGTCAGGGAGGATTACCTCCTCCACCTGACTCAGATACCTCCCCCTTATTTTCCGGGAGAGTCCTCAGGTCTTCCCTCCACCGGGACCTTCTACTGAAGGAGTTGGCAGGTTTTCTCGAGGATAAAGCAATGGAACCAGTGCCATCTCAAGGGCAAGGGGTTCTACTCCAGGTACTTCCTCGTGCCAAAAAGGATGGGGGGCCTAAAGCACATCCTTGACCTGCGCAACTTCAACAAGTTCCTGGTGAGGGAGAAGTTCAAGATGCTCTCCCTTGGACCATTGCTGCCCTACCTCCAGCAGGGAGATTGGCTATGCTCCTTAGACCTGAAGGATGCCTATACCCACATCCTCATGCACCCCAACCACAGCCAATACCTGCGGTTCATAATGGGAGGTGGGTACTATCAGTACTGGGTGGTGCCTTTTGGCTTGGTCTCTGCCCCAAGAGTCTTCACAAAATGCCTGGCCCCCTTCCTCAACCTCCAGGGGGTCTTTGTTTTCCCCTACCTGGACGACAGGCTCATAAAGGGAGGCTTGGCCTCAGAGCTCCAGCAGGCCACCGCACGCACCATCCAGGTCCTGCAGCACTTGGACTTTGTCATAAACTACCCCAAGTCTCATCTCCTTCCAACACAATGTCTGGAGTTCATCGGGGCACAACTGGACACTCTCCAGTCAAAGGCCTTCCTGCCCAGGGATTGAGCAGACCACCTCAGGACTCTGGCACGGGATATATAGCACCATCCCTCCATGCCGTGTTCCTTCTGCGCCTTCTTGGACCCATGGCCTCCATGGTCCACGTCACCCCAGACGCTCGTCTCCACATGAGAGCTGTGCAGTGGTGTTTGTGAGACCAGTGGACTGAGGCCATGGGGCGCCTCCGAGACAGAATCTCCGTAACCCATCAACTGGTGGCAGACTCCCCAATATCTCAACCTGGGGAGACTGCCCAATATCTCGAGACGAGCATGCCCTTTCAGACCCCGAGGTCCTTAAAGGTCTTTACCATGGACGTCTCCCTGCTTGGCTAGGGAGCCCACTGCGAGGAACTCCGCACCCAGGGCAGCTGGTCTCCAGATGAGTGCACCCAGCAGATCAACCTCCTGGAACTACGGGTGATATACTTAGCCCTTCGAGCCTTTTGCCACCACCTGCGTCACCAGCTGGTGCTGGTCCAGATGGACAAGCAGGTGGCGATGTTCTATGTAAACAAACAGAGGGGCATGGGGTCTCGTGCCCTCTGCCAGGAGGCAATGCTCCTCTGCTCGTATGCAATCCAAAAGGTATTCTCCTACGGGCAGTATACCAACAAGGCCAGAACAACCTGCTGGCCGACAGGTTGAGCAGAGTCCTCCAGCTGTACGAGTGGTAGCTGGACCCCAGTGTGGCCAACTGACTCTTCTGGATCTGGGGGAAATCCGTAATGGACCTGTTTGCCAGTCCAGACAACTTCCAGTTGCTCCACTTCTGTTCTCGGCAGGCCCACCTCTCCAGGGTGGCAGCGGACACGTTCCTCGTCTTGTGGTGGGAGGGCTTGCCTTCACTCTCACGCCGCTGATTGCCAAAACCTTGTTCAGGACCCTCTGCGATAATGCCGCACTCATCCAAAAAATCCAAGTTATCCATGTCCCTGTTTAATGTATATTATCAAGTTTAAGTTTCAATGTAAACTGCTTTGATTGAAATAAAGTGGTATATAAAACCTGTTAAATAAATAAAAATAAATAAATCCTGTTAGCCCCTTGGTGGCCCAGGCAACCGTGGTTCCTGCTGCTCCTCCAACTAATGGTGGAGACCCCCATCCCATTGCGGACTGCTCTGGGACTCCTATCTCAGGAAGGGGGCTCTCTTCTACACCCCAACCTGGGGTCCCTGTCTCTGAAAGTGTGGCTACTGAAAGGGTGACCTTATCCCCTTTCAACATCTCCAGTGAGGTAGAGGAGATCCTGCTGGCCTTTCACAAGGCCTCTACTAGGAAAGCTTATGCTCACAAATGGTGCATGTTTGCAGCCTGGTGTTCCCAGCATGGGACTGACCCATTCTCCTGCCAGGTGGGACTGGTGTTACAGTATCTTCTCCACCTCTCGCAATCCAGGCTTAAATCTAACTCTGTCCGGGTGCATCTCAGTGCTCTGGTGGTGTACCACCACCCGGTAGATGGCAAGTCCCTTTTGGTGCAGCCGCTGGTGACTTGCTTTCTTAGGGGTCTGCTCTTATAAAAGCCACCAGTTTGCCGTCTGGGAACTGAATAGGACCTCAATGTGGTATTGGGGCAGCTCACTCGCCTGCCCTTGAGCATCTGGCCACTTGCCACCTATGATACCTCTCATGGAAGATGGCATTCCTGGTTGCACTCACCTCCGCTCGCAGAGTTAGCGAGCTGCAGGCCTTAGTGGCCCTCACCTAAGAACAGGTGGGGTCCTACTGGAGGACCGTGTCATGGCACACCGTGTCAGGGCCATGACGGCCTTGGTAACAAACTTGCACTCTGTCCCGATGGTGGACATTTGCTGGACTGCCACCTGGTCTTCAGTCCATACCTTCACAGCTCATTACTGCCTAGAAAGGGAGTCTCGGTGGGACAGTGCCTTCGGCCAGGCTGTGCTCCGTAATCTGTTCGGGATTTAGGCAACTCCTACCCTCTGACTCTTCTGTATTCAGGCTACTGGAGTGCTGGTTTTCATCGGACATGGGTTCTACTGTAGTCTGTGGACACTGACTTAATTGCTGCTGCTCGAGGCTCCCCGTGAGGGAGTCCGTGTTTTTTGCTATGGGCTTTTGGTAGCCTGTGGCTGGGGAGTCCCATATGTGAGGACTGACTTCCTGCTTATTCCCGGAGAAAGCATAGTTACTCACCTGTAACAGGTGTTCTCCAGGGACAGCAGGAATCAGTCCTCACAACCCTTCCTTCTCCCTTTGGAGTTGCTCCTTTACCATCTTTTATTTTACCATCTTTTAGCTATGTCATCTGACTGAGCAAGATGCCCCCTCACTGAGCAAGATGCGTGGTAGCATCTCCCAAAGGCTTTCTTTGAAAGCTGGGGGAATGCTTCCGTGAGGGCTCTGTCGGTGCCAATGTCACCCATATGCGAGGACTGATTCCAGCTGTCCAGGGAAAACTCCTGTTGCAGGTGAGTAACTATGCTTTCTGGCATTTCCTGCCTCCACCATCCCTGTTTTTCTCCCTTCCATCGTTCACACCACTTGGCCATCTTTCTCTCTGGCTCTGGCATGACTGAAGACTATGAACGCAAGAGGCCACAGAACCAAGACAAGGACAGTTGATATTGTGAGCGATCTAAGGGGGGCAAGCTCTTGCCTTTTACTGTTATTAACATATTCTCCTCCATCTCCCCCACAGACCATGCCTTCTCCCCAAGAAAAGGATAGGCACACAAGAAGGATACCCAGCAGCTGCCATATGTTCCCCTGCGAACGCTGCAGGAAAGGTTTCAGCCTTCAGACAAGCTTGCCACATCGGGAGAGTCCAAGCCAGGGCAAAGTGAGTGACCTAGTGCTATTGTACACTTTTTCTAGCAGCGCCTGGGTCTGGTGGACATGCATTAAATACTGGTATAGCTTCATGGGAGGAATGCCATCCTGACACTCTAGTACACCTCAGGAGCAAGGGACAGAACTCAAACCATTTTCACTTTGAAAGGGAAGGAGAGCCACCTCTGGATAGAGGCAGTGGGCATCCTCTATTCCATGATCTTTGTAGGTTTCCAAGTCATGCTGTTTCTTGGTAAGTGGCGACGACATTTCGGCAATCATTCTGTAGCTTTCTTCAGGGTGAAGAAAGTCCTGCAAAACAAAACTGTGGCATGATCCAGAAAACTACTAAGCTGCCATAGAACACAAACAACCCACTGTACGACAAAACACTTCCTCTCTCTGTTATCCAGGCCATGATGTACATAGTTCTATTTAAATGTTCCTTGTGCATAACTAATGTATCATGTATATAGTCCAATCTATACTGTTAATCGTACTTGTAACCATTCTCTGTAAACTGCCTTGAGCAGAACATAAGATATGCCATACTGGGTCAGACCAAGGTCCATCAAGCACAGTATCCTGTTTCCAACAGTGGCCAATCTAGTTCATATGTACCAAACAGTTTCCCCAAAAGACACAGGTTCCACAATGCTTGTATTGGGTCAAGCATTGATATCCTGGGTCCCTTCTTAATAATGGTTTATGGACCTTTCCTCCGGGAACTTGTCCAAACCTTTTTTAAAACCAGCTACATTAGCAGCCTATTTACTACATCCTCCGGTAACAAATTCCAGAGTTTGATTACACGTTGAGTGAAAAAATATTTTCGCTTATTAGTCTTAAATAGTTTACCCTATACCTTCATTGCATGTCCCCTAGTCTTTCTATATTCTGATAACGTAAACAATCGATCTACATTTACCTGTTCCACTCCGTTCATTAATTTATAGACCTCTATCATATCTCCCCTCAGCCGTCTCTTTTCCAGGTTAAAGAGCCCTAACCTTTTTAGCCTTTCTTCATAGGGGTATCCTTCCATCCCCTTTACCATTTTGGTGGCTCTTCTCTGAACCTTTTCTAATAACGCTATATCCTTTTTAAGATACAGCGACCAGAATTGCACACAATATTCAAGGTGCGGTCTCACCATGGAGCAATATAGAGGCATTAAAATATCCTTTGTCTTATTTTCCATTCCTTTCCTTATGATACCTAGCATTCTATTTGCTTTCTTGGCCGCCGCTGCACACTGGGTGGAGGGTTTTAACATGTTATCCACGATGACGCCTAAATCTTTTTCCTGGGTGGTGGTTCCCAATGTGGAACCTTGCATCGTGTAACCATAGTTTGGGTTGTTCTTTCCTTGGTGCATAACTTTGCACTTGTCCACATTAAATGTCATCTGCCATTTTGATGCCCAGTCTTCCAATTTATCAAGATCCTCTTGCAATTTTCTACAGTTCTCTTGAGTTTTAACAACTTTAAATAGTTTTGTGTCATCTGCAAATTTTATAACCTCACTCGTTATTCCCTTTTCCAGGTCATTTATGAGTATGTCAAAAAGCAGCGGACCCAGCACAGATCCCTGGGGTACACCACTATTCACCTTTCTCCATTGGGAAAATTGGCCATTTAGCCCAATCCTCTGCTTTCTATCTTTTAACCAGTTCCCGATTCACAATAATACACTGCCTCCTATCCCATGACTCTTTAGTTTTGCCAAAAGTCTCTGATGAGGGACCTTGTCAAAGGCTTTCTGAAAGTCCAAATACACTATATCAACCGACTCACCTTTGTCTACCTGTTTATTCACACCTTCAAAAAAACATAACAGATTACTAAGACAAGATCTTCCTTGTCTAAAGCCATGTTCAGCAATTTTGTTCTTTATGATGGTTTCTACATTTTTCCCGGTACTGACGTCAGGCTCACCGGTCTGTAGTTTCCCGGATCACCCCTGGAACCCTTTTCAAAAATTGGTATTACATTCGCCATCCTCCAATCTTCAGGTATTACAGATGATTTTAATGATAGTTCACAGATTACTAATAGCAGGTCTGCAATCTCATATTTCAGTTCTTTCAACACCCTTGGATGTATATCATCCGGCTCAAGTGATTTGCTACTCTTCAGTTTATCTAATAGTTGTAATACATCTTCCCGATGTATCGATATTTCCTTCAATTCTTCCGCACCTTTAAATATCACTTCAGTCATGGGTAACATCCCTACATCTTCCTCAGTAAAGACCGAAGCAAAGAATTCATTCAGTCTCTCTGCTATCGCCTTGTCGCCTCTTAGTGCCCCCTTTAGTTGAAAATGTTCCATGTAAACCGTCTTGATTACCCAGATAAAGTGGTATATAAAACAAAAACCAAGAAAGAAATAAAGAGAGTTCATAATACTAGCTGCAGAAGCCTAAGAATACATTCCCTAGTCCAGATGAGGATGTGGACGCTTTCTGGGTCCACCTGCCCATAGTCACACTTTGTCAAAGCTTTGACACTGCTAATACCACTAGAGGCTACATCAGGTGGAACTAATAGATCCCAGACTTACACAGAATGTTGGAAGATAATTGGGATTTGGTGGGGATAGGGGGAACAGGAACATAAGTTATGCCCACTGGGTCAGACAAGGGTCCATCAAAGCCCAGTATTTCCAATAGTGGCCTTTCGAGGTCGCAACTACCTGCTGGGTTCCCAAAGGTATACAGATTCCATGCTGCTCATCCAGGGGTAAGCAGTGGATTTCCCCAGTCCTCTTTAATAATGGTTTTATGGACTTTTCCTCCAGGAACTCGTCCAAACCTGTTTTGGACCTAGCTCCACTGACAGCTTTCACTACATCAGCCAGTAATGAATTCCAGAGTTTATGTGCTGAGTGAAAAAATATTTTCTCCCATTATTCTTTAAATGCTTCATATTGTAGCTTCATTGCATGTCCTCTAATCTTTCTACTTTTTGAAGGCGTAAACAACAAATCTACCTTTACCCGTTCTACTCCATTCATTATTTCATAGTCTTCTATTACATCTCCCCTCAGTTGTCTCTTTTCCAAGTTGAAGAGACATAACTAGCCGCCGAGCATACTCATACTCTGCCCCGACCCTATGGAACCAACTACCGCCTGAGCTACGAGCGATCAAAGACCTTATGGTTTTCAGAAAAGAACTCAAGACACATCTATTCCAGTGTCAATACAATTTGATGTCTGCAAGATGTCACACAATGAAACATGGATACTGTTATGTAAAAATGTAGAAATGTACATATGTAAATTATGTCTCCTCTCCTTAAGACCTATTTACTGTGTGCTGTGCTTTCCCTTCAAATCAATGTGTTTATACCCCACAATTCTGTCATGATTTGACTAATCCCAATCTGTAATCAAACCGCTACTGATCGCTGGAAGTAGCGGTATACAAATGTATACTAAATAAAATAAATAATAAATAAATAACCTTTTAAGCCTTTCCTCATAAGGATATCCTTCCATCCCCTTTACCATTTTATTTACTCTTCTCTGTACCTTTTCCAACTTTGCTATATCCTTTTTAAGATATGGTGACCAGAATTGCACACAATATTCAAGGTGGGGTCACACCATGAATCAGTACAGAGGCATTATGATGTCATCCTTTGTTTTATTTTCTAATCCTTTCCTTATGATTGCTAGCGTTATATTTGCTTTCCTGGCCACTGCCACCGCACACTAGGCAAAGGATTTCAATGTATTATCCACGATGATGCCCCGATCCTTCTCCTGCTTGGTAAAAACTAAGATGGAACCTTGCATTGTGTAACTGTAGTTTGGGTTGTTCTTACCTAAGTGCATAACTTTGCAGATATACACATTCAATTTCATCTACCATTTGGACGACTAATCTCCCAGTTTTTCAAGGTCCTCTTGCAATTTCTCTCAATTCACTTGCATTTTAACAACTTTGAATAGTTTTGTTGTCATCTGTAGTGTAGCAGCAAAGCGCAGACAAACCAATGATACCAGGAGTCTGTTCAGAAGGTCCAAATCATTTATTTGTGCACAAGTCTCAAGCAAGTCAAATTCAAAATGGCTGAGCAAAGTTTTCAAGCATTACAACAACTTTTATAGACTTTTGTTCCATTCTAGGTATAGAAAAACATTTCATTGGTCCCGGTAACCTCCCGTACCTCCCGTACCTCTTCTATTGGTCCCGGTACTGATAAGTTTATCCAATTACAGTATGTCCCTTCTGTGGGCATGACACCTGCCTGCCCCCCTTCTAGTCACAATTACAATGGTCAGTTCATCAACTTGTTACTTTCACACTCTCAAGGTTATAGGACCAATTTGTGCATACAGAAGAGCAAGGTTCTGTAACTCATCTGTCAGCACTCCTCATTATTTCTCTGCAAATGTACTTTTTCTTATCAGTAACTTTCAAACATGTCTTTTCTGTATTTTTCCATTTCTTAGTTCTGCAGTTCTGCTTACCTAAGCAAATTCAATACTTCTACTGAGTTCTATCTTACAATAGCAGCATATTGGGGGATGTGCAATCCTATATGCCTCTCCACAGGCCTCATTTACAGGTCAAGCTAGCCATGCTGGCCTGCCTATGTCAGACACCGTGGGTCACAGGCCTGCACCTGCCACATTCCCCCCTTTGATTAATCTCACCCTATTACTTAATAAGGTGTGAGAATTAAATCACTTTTAGAAGAATCACATCATGATTGAAGGATTTCTACCAGGACTAGCTTTGTATAAAGCCATTATTTTAGTTGCGGTCTTCTGCTCTACTGTGGTATCAATAGCACTATGAATGGAACGCATACAACATGGGATTAAACATGGTAATAAAAGATAACAGCAACAAGGATTAGTACTAAGACAATGAAAGTCTTAAATCCTCCCAGCCAAGAGAAAAGGTTAGCAAACCAGTTAGGAAATTTCAATGCGTGCCAAGTCTGTACTGGCACATAAGCATGTCTTTGCATATCTTTAGCAATTTCTTCAACTACTTGACCTTTATCATCTATTTTCAAACAGCAATTAGTTAAATTCAGTTTACCACATACCCCTCCTTCAGCTGCTAGCAAATAATCAAGTGCTAAGCGATTCTGGTATATGGCAGTGCGCATCTGAGTACTTTGTCTAGCTAAGAGCGTGAGAGCATGACTAGTTTCATTAGTTATTATTTCAACTACTGCTTGTAAGCGAATAATACGATTAATCATATAAATTGGGGTACGATAACCATACATACCATCATCATTCCAAGTGGCAGGTCCATAATACTCAATAATTCTTTCTGGTGGCCAATCATCACCTTGCCACTTCTCCCACTTGCCTATCTGTAAGGCTCTCTTTTCTGTCTTGATGCTCCTTTGTGTCTGTGGGTAGTGTATACAGGGTATCCTAATTGTTCTCCATGTTCAGTGTTTAACAGGAAGAAAGAAGGTCTGATGGTTCCTAAGACACATGCTCCTCCCCATTGTGGCGGGAGTTGCGCATATGCTCGGTTTCCACAGATCCAATATAGGCCAGGTGGGGCTTGCCAGGCTTGGACTTTGGCAAGGTTAGTCCATAGACCTGCAAGTTCAGGAAATCTAGCTAATGGGTTAGGAGGTTCAGGATGTCTGATTCCTGACCACCATGCTGTCTTTTTTAGTCGTGGCATTATAGTATTTCTGGCTAAGACAGACCAGCTGTCCTACCTTTTGGGTGAACTGGGGTCCAGTTCTGGCAAAGCAAAGACGTCCAACGATTGAGTGCGCTAACACCCATTCACTGGTAGTCTTGTGTAATTCAGTCTGGTTGTAAATCATGGAATAATTCAATTCTTGGGCTTCCCAGGGCCATTGATCTCCCATTTGGGTTCCGCCACAGAAATAACAATCTGTGATCTTAAGACTAGATACTACTGCTCCGGCTAATTCTAGAAACAAATTCTGTGAAGGGTGAGGGATCTCAAACTTATTTACATGCATAGCTTCATAAAAGGTATTATGAATATGATACTTAGATGACTTGTGGGCTTGGGTATTCAATCTGATATACACAATGGTCCCTGGATCTATTGCTCCTCCAGCAATACGTAAACCAAACTTATATCCTTGTTTCCATGCATGGGGATTATGTACACGCAAGTGTAAGGGGTTGCAAGCATCTTTCTGACATTTATCATTTGTGGTTGGCTTGGTTAGAGTAGCCATCCGCTTATCTATTTTCTCATCAGCTATACCAGTGTTCCAGGTAGCATAAAAAACACATCCCCAATACGGGCAATAGCTGTAGCAGTACTATAGCCTGATCCCGTTTTACCTGTACACTTCCACCAATTTGTGGCACCTTCTGGACACATATACTTATGGTCATTTCGATACGCTTTCTCCCATGTACCACAGGTGGACTGACTATCTCTATTAATGGCATTACATGCATCAAAATTCAAAACAGCAGGTTTAGTAATGTCCTTAAGTGGTGGTGTAGCAGCTAATATAGGTCCATCTGCATCCTTCCATCTTATTTCCAACGTGTAATAGGATGGATTCTGATGCGGATTATAGCATGCTTTGATTTGCCATGAGTGCAAACGTTTAGTTCAGTGGTGTTATAAATACACCGAGTTATTGTTCCCTTGCAGGTATAGTAAGAATGGTAAAGCAAAGTCTGAGTTACTTTCAGTCCAGTTCTAGTAGAAGTAATGCAAGCAGTGCATGGAGGTAGAGCATAAGTCTGTTCAAAACCTCCGAAGAAGGCAACCAAGGTAAAGCAAAAACAGAGATACATGTTGATGTTGATTGGAGTTCTTCTGAATCCTCAGCTTGCTGATCTTGATCACGACGGTCTATTATTCTTCGTCCCGTTTGCTAATGAAGCAATTTAACGGGTGCTGAGTGTTGATTGAAGATCCTCAAGATGTCCAGTACACATTAACCAACTTAGCAATTCAGTTGGCTTGTGAAGTCTGGCTTAGTCAATGTAGTCTCAAAGTAGTGTGTCAAATCACACACAAATTGGGTTCGTTGAAACAAAACTGTTGCTGCATGGAAAACAGCAATCCTCTTCGAAAGACTTGGCTACTGCAAAGCACTTGTGATGAAGTGTCTATGCTGCTGGTTGCCGTCTCAAAGTAACTCGCAAGGGTACATCAGGGTGCTGCTCTGCTGTCCACCGCTCTGGTTCAGGATCGGCGGCGGGCTTGACTCTGCTGTGGTGGATCCAGGCGTCGATCTCGGCTACCTTTACTGCAGTTGGGGTAGACAGGATGACGGTGTACGGTCCCTTCCAATGGGGTTCCAACGGTATCTTCTTCCAATCTTTGATCCACACCGAAGTTCCAGGCTGGTAGGGATGCAAGGGTTCCGTCAGGTTGATAGGCAACTGGTCTTGGATCCACGTATGGAGAGTCTGCAGAACAAAACTAAGAGCTAGGAGTTCTTGTCTGGTTACTTCTGAACCAATCTGGGCTAAACTTCCTTTGACTCCCTGCAATATTGGTGGGGGTTTACCATACAAAACCTCAAAAGGGGAAAATCCTGTTGACTTTACAGGGGCTGAGCGTATTCTGAGTAAAGCTATGGGGAGCACTTGAGGCCATTTCAAGTGTGTCTCCTGACAAAGCTTGGACATTTGGACTTTCAACGTACGATTCATTCGCTCAACTTTCCCTGAACTCTGGGGTCTGTATGCAGTGTGGAGTTTCCACTGTATCTGCAAAGCTTTTGCTAACTGCTGAGTAACTTGGGAGACAAATGAGGGTCCATTGTCTGACCCTATTACTGCTGGGATTCCAAATCTGGGGACAATCTCTCTCATTAAGACTTTGGTAACTTCTCGGGCTTTCTCAGTTCTGGTTGGGAATGCTTCTACCCACCCAGAGAAAGTACAAACTAATACTAGTAGATAATGGTATCCATTGGCTTTTGGCATTTCGGTTAAAATCAACTTGGAGGTTGTGCATGGGGGTGACACCTCCTGACTGAACTCGGGGTGCCGTTATAAGGCCTTGCTTGGCATTATTTTTGGCACAGGTTAGACATTGACGTGCTACTGAAGCTGATATGGTTGTCATCAGCGGGATGTAGAAATGTGGTCTGAGTGCTTTTTCCATAGCACTTTTTCCATAGTGGGTGGCTTCGTGGAAAGCTTTGACAAAGGATGGTTCTAACAGTTCAGGAATTACTATTCGTCCTGGAGGTTGACTGCCCTCTTCTGGTGGCAGCTCAATCCATCCGTCTTTCAATACTCCATTTTCTTTGTCACAATAGTAATCCAATTCTTTGGTGGTATATCGTGGGGTCCATAGATTCAAGGGTACTGGAAACAATGCTGCTTGCATTGGCATGGCTTGTGGGGCAATTTGTCCTGTCATAGCTGCTTGTCGTGCTGAGGCATCTGCAAATCTATTTCCTCGGGCAACTTCTCCTTTTCCTGCTTGATGTCCTCTGCAATGCATGACAGCTACACGTGTTGGGGCCCAAACGGCATCAAGTAACATCAATATCTCGGGACCATATTTGACTGATTTTCCTCCGGATGTGATGAGTCCTCTTTCTTTATAGAGAGCTCCATGGGCATGCAAGGTAGTGAAGGCATATTTGGAATCTGTATATACATTTAGCACAAGTTTTTCTCCTAACAACAATGCTCTGGTAAGTGCTATCAATTCGGCTTTCTGGGCTGATGTGCCTGAGGCTAGAGCTGATGATTCAACTACTTCGTGTTGAGTGACGACTGCATATCCGGCACAGCGTCGTCCATCAAGGATGAGACTGCTCCCATCAACATAATAGATCTGGTCGGGATTGTCTATGGGCACATCTGTTAAGTCAGGTCGACTAGAGAACACAGTTTCCATGACTTCGATACAGTCATGTTCTGGGAGTTCTTCACTGATGGGTATCAAGGTAGCTGGATTCAAGGCATGGCTCACTTCAAGTTGTATTTGTGGGTTTTCACATAACATGCTCTGGTACTTCAACATTCGGGAATTGGTGAGCCAATAATTTGCTTTTTGTTCCATAAGGGCAAGGACTGCATGTGGCACAGTGACTCGTATGTTCTGTCCTAGTGTGAGTTTGTCTGCTTCACTCACTAGTAGCGCTGTAGCTGCAACTGCTCTCAAGCAAGGTGGCCATCCTTTGGCCACAGGGTCCAATTGTTTCGATAGGTAGGCTACAGGTCGCTCCCAATTTCCTAATTTCTGAGTCAACATGCCTAAGGCATTTCCCTGTGCTTCATGTACAAACAAGTGGAAAGGTTTGTGGACATCTGGTAGTCCAAGTGCTGGTGATGACATCAATTCTTCTTTTAACTTCTGGAAGGCTGTATCCTGCTCAAGTCCCCACTCCAGTGGTGACTTCTCTTCTCCTTTTGTGGCTTCATACAGTGGTTTGGCAATTTGGGCAAAGTTGGGTATCCAGATTCGGCAATATCCTGCCGCTCCCAGAAAGGCTCTGACCTGCTTTCTGGTTGTTGGAGTTGGAATTCTGCATACTGCTTCTTTTCTTTCTCTGCCTAATCTTCTGCTTCCTTGGGTAATACGAAAGCCCAAGTATTTCACTTCTTTTTGACATAGCTGTGCTTTGGCTCTGGAAACCTTGTATCCAGCTTCATCTAGTAACTGCAAGAGATCTTTGGTGGCTAATATACATTCTCTTTCTGATACGGCAGCTATCAACAGATCATCCACGTACTGGAGAAGCACTCTCTTCCCCGGGGCTACTGGATAGCTTGAAAGGTCTTGATTTAGTGCAGCACTAAAGATGGTAGGTGAATTCTTGAATCCTTGGGGTAATCTTGTCCAGGTGAGTTGGCCCCCTCTTCCAGAGATGGGGTCCTGCCATTCAAATGCAAACAATATTTGGCTTACAGGGGCTAATCTTATGCAAAAGAATGCATCTTTCAAATCCAGTACAGTGAAATGGGTAGCTTCAGCAGGTATCAGTCCTAGAAGAGTGTAAGGATTGGGCACAACTGGGTGTATGGTTTCAGCTGCATCATTCACTCTTCTCAAATCTTGCACTGGGCGATAATCATCTGTCCCAGGTTTCTTTACTGGCAAAAGTGGAGTGTTCCATGGGGATTGACATACTTTTAGTAGGCCATATTCGAGCAATCTCTGTAGGTGGCGATGGATGCCTTCAATTGCGGCTCTTGGGAGAGGGTACTGTTTGACGTGCACTGGTGTAGCACTAGGCTTGAGGGTTACAATCACTGGAGCTATATGCTTGGCTAGGCCTGGGGGACTGCCTTCTGCCCATACTCCAGGTGGTGCATGAATGTTCTTTAAAGTTTGTTCAAAATAGGTATCTTGGACAGAATCATCAATGTAATATCTCCATTCTTCTTCTCGGGGAACTGTCAGCAGCATTACTCCTGCTGGTTTGGCTTGGGAATTTACGGTCATTTGCATTTCTCCTTGCTCAGAGAAAGATATTTGTGCCTGAAGCTTGGCTAGCATATCTCGTCCCAGTAGTGGTACTGGACATTCGGGCATGTAAAGGAATTGATGAGTTACTTGCTGCCCTCCTAGACTGCATATTCGGTTTTGAAGAAAAGACTTTGTGGCTTTGGCACCAGTTGCTCCTATAATGGTGACTGCTTTTGTAGTGAATGGGGCTATCTTTTTATCTATTACTGAATGCTCTGCTCCAGTATCAACCATAAAGTTCATAATTTGGTCTCCTATTTGTATTCCGACCATAGGCTCCTGGAGACCTAAAGCAAACTTGGAGCCCGGTCTGTCCTAATCCACGTCATCCTCATCATGGGCTTGTGTGGCCAATGCTTGAATGGCTCCTCCTCCTCTCTCTCGCTGGAATTGTTCTCGATTGGCTCCTCCTCGGCCTCGGGGACGGCCTCGTCTTTCTTCTCGCCACTGATGATCGTTGTCGTCATCTTGCTGGGCGTCTTCGAGTTGCGGGCACGTATCTCTCCAATGTCCTTCCTCTCTGCAATAGGCGCATTGATTCACGCCTAGTCTCTGGGTCCGGCCTCCGCCTTGCCCCGCCCTCTTCCTCTGCTCCTTCGACTAGGGACACCTCCCCTTTTCTTTTCAACTATGGCCGCAGCCAAAAAATCAGCTTTCTTCTTCATCTTTCTATCACATTCTCTCTGTCTTTCAGTATCACGATTCACATACACTTTATGAGCGACTTCCAGTAACTGTGTTGCATTCATGCCCGCAAACCCTTCTAATTTCTGTAATTTTCGTCTAATGTCTGGTTGAGACTGGTTTACAAAAGCAGAATTCACCATGCATAAACTTCCTGGTGCCTCGGGATCATAGGGAGTATACATTCTGTAGGCTTCAGTTAATCTTTCATAAAAATCTGCTGGGCTCTCATCTATCCCTTGGATAACTCCCGTAACTTTGGAAAGGTTCATAGCTTTTTGGCCCCCCCTTCTCAGGCCTTGTAAAAAGCCTTGGCGAAAACGGGCTAGGGCTGTGGATCCTTCATCTGTATTTGGATCCCATTGGGGGTCTTCATTCGGGAATTCTCTCTGAGCTGCTTCCCTACGGTCTATTATATTCTGCCCTGCGCCGGAGCTGCAGGGTTTTCTGCCATCCATTCAATAGCTGCTTTTCTAATTCTCGCTCGTTCTTCTGTAGTGAATAGGGTGGTCAGGAGCTGACGGCAATCTGGCCAAGTGGGTTGGTGAGTTTCCATAATACTAGTTACTAATTCTGTCAGCTCCTGGGGCTTACTAGTATAGGAGGCATAATGCGACCTCCAATTTAATAAATCAGTTGTAGAGAAAGGGATATACACATAAGTTAAGGGTCCCGCTACCACTTCATCATTATCATTCTTTACGGGCACTCCCTGGACTTGCCGTAAGGGAAACAGTTTGGCTGTCACAGGCGTCTTTTGGGATCTAAGGGTTATTGTCGTTGCCTTTGCAGGAGTCACTTTCTTTTTCTCAACAGGTTTTGCTTTGGGTTTTTCTTTCACTGGCGTGCTAGTGCTAGCGCTGGCTTTCTCGATTATTTGTACACTGTCCTCCTCCTCTTCTGGGGAATTCTCTCTTTCTCCTTCTTCTATCTCTGCTTCTGACTCACTTTTTATCTCCTCCTCTTCTTTTTCCACTAATTCTTCCTCTTTCTCTCCTCCAGGAGGGGGATCAGGGGTTGGGTCCCGCCTCGGCTCTGGCCGTCTCTGGGGTTCTGGGGCAGGACGCCGGGCTACTCTTACTGGACCTGGGGTTCGGGGCTGCCTGAGGACTATTTCTGGGGAATCAGGATCTGCCAGGATGGGTTTCTTCTTGGCTTTCTTATCCTGCTCTTTCATTCTAGGCTGTTCCGTTTTCTGTCTAGAATCTGTTTTAGCTAACATTATTCTGCACTGTTCCTCATAACAGCGCTGCGCCCAGGAGGGCGGATCTTCACAAATACTTAAACCAGGAATCTATATAGGTGTACTGATCATTGTGCGCTACCCGCACTCTACGGTGTATTTACTGAATAATCTCTACAGTGAAAGTTCCCTCTCGGGGCCAGATGGGGTCTAGATCGGGCCACTCCCTAGTACACAAAATCTGCAAACGGGCTGCTGTCATTTTAATACCATAATCTCCTGAATATCCCTCTTTAAAATGTGCGATCATACATTCTAATGGAGTGTTTCTAGTAGACCCCGCCCCTCCCATTTCGATGTGTGCGCGCAACAACAGACAGAAGGGAAAAGGAGGGCGGACCGTGGGTAAGGGGTCCTCACGGCCCTGGAAACGTATAGGGAATACAAATAACAAGACAAGACGACAATCGCTTCCCCCTTTTCGCGACCTGAACGCGGTCGCCCGGTCAGGAAATGCGCTAATCAGGGGTCCGCCTTCACTTGGTCCGTGCTGCCAGACCTCTCATTCACACTTCGTTCACACAATCATGCTAGCAACGTATCCCAGAATGCATTCGTTTCTATCTGTTCTGACTAGTCTTTTCCCAATTACAAAAAGGATGAGGGTTTCACCCAGCGAATTCCCATGCCAGGCTACTCGGCTCTTCCTTGAGAGTTGATCATGCTCTCTTACCAATTCCCAATATCTCGAGATTACAAATTCCAAATTCCAATGGCAGTACTGCACTTTCTATTTCTGTCTAGACCCAAAATCAAAACTATACTCACCGGATCCGGTCCTCAAACTTCCCAAGCAGGCGCATGAGTTGGACCTCGGACTCCCCTCACTCGGGTTCGAGGCGTTGGCTCCAACCGGGCCCGGCACCCGCCGAGGTCCGACCAGCTCCCTCCGATACAAGGGACCGGTGGCGCCAGGGAGCGGCCCTCGTCGGAAGGGCGCGATCCCGGCAGGACCAAGCCTATAGAGGCGGAAAGTCGTGGTATATTGCCCTATATACACTTTGATTCCACAACTTCCCGGCCAACGCACCAAGGAATATGTAGCAGCAAAGCGCAGACAAACCAATGATACCAGGAGTCTGTTCAGAAGGTCCAAATCATTTATTTGTGCACAAGTCTCAAGCAAGTCAAATTCAAAATGGCTGAGCAAAGTTTTCAAGCATTACAACAACTTTTATAGACTTTTGTTCCATTCTAGGTATAGAAAAACATTTCATTGGTCCCGGTAACTCCGTACCTCCCGTACCTCTTCTATTGGTCCCGGTACTGATAAGTTTATCCAATTATGTCCCTTCTGTGGGCATGACACCTGCCTGCCCCCCTTCTAGTCCCAATTACAATGGTCAGTTCATCAACTTGTTACTTTCACACTCTCAAGGTTATAGGACCAATTTGTGCATACAGAAGAGCAAGGTTCTGTAACTCATCTGTCAGCACTCCTCATTATTTCTCTGCAGATGTACTTTTTCTTATCAGTAACTTTCAAACATGTCTTTTCTGTATTTTTCCATTTCTTAGTTCTGCAGTTCTGCTTACCTAAGCAAATTCAATACTTCTACTGAGTTCTATCTTACAATAGCAGCATATTGGGGGATGTGCAATCCTATATGCCTCTTCACAGGCCTCATTTACAGGTCAAGCTAGCCATGCTGGCCTGCCTATGTCAGACACCGTGGGTCACAGGCCTGCACCTGCCACAGTAGTTCTCTGGGAACAAGCAGGAAGTCAGTCCTCACATATGGAGCCCATGCAGTAGCTTCTCCCCAGCTTTCAAGAAAGCCTTTGGGAGATACACCATGCATACGTGGCCCCCTTCCATCCAAGGGTGCCATCTTGCTTCAGTTCCTTTTTTCCGTGGAGCCCACTGGACTTGTCTGTTTTCCCCAGAAAAAGTGTTAGTTTTTCTCTGGAATTTTTCTTTTCTCCAGTTGCTACCGGTTCCCTTTTCTGCCCTGAAACTCGCTTGCCTCGGCATTGCGTCTTGAGTCCATTTTTCATTCTTTTTTTCTCAAGAGCTTCTCTTCCAGCTTTGCACGCTTTTTCCCTGGCTGGGCCTGAGGCTTTTGACCTCGCTGGGGCCCATCTTCCCCCACCATGGCCTCTGCCAATGGTTTTAAGTGCTGTGACCGATGCTCCCCCACACACAGATGCTGGGTCTCAGTAGAGGGGGGGGGGGGGGGGGGAGACACGCACAGATCCACACAACTGCTGTCTCGGGCCAGACCATGACCCCTTGGACTGTGATCTCTGCAATAAGATGACCTCCAAGGCCATCAAGAGCCGTCAGCAGCAGTGGGAGTCCTTCTTTCACAAGATGGACTTTGCACTGGCGTTTCTGGTGACACCACACTCCAGGGCTCCCCTGGAATCCTGGGGAGACTGTGCTGCCTCAGAGCCCTGTGGCCGTAAATCCTCTAGCTGGAGCACCCTGGAGGAAGAGCCCAAGAAGAGCCAGAAACCCTCAAAGACCGCATCGGCTGATGAGTCTGGGAAAGTGGGCAAGTCCCATGGGTCCCGGACATGCAGCCCCTGTAGTGAGTCCGAGACGAAGGAGCAGGAACGGCCGACCAAAATACCACGACAGGAATTTTTGGCATCTGGTGACCTGCTTGGGATTCCCAAGTCGGCATCAGGCCACAGTCTCTCAGTGCCCACGCCAAAGGCTGCAGAGCCTTCTGGCCTCGACCAGGATGGCAGTTTTGGAGCACAGTTTTTCTGCCTTCATGGCCCAGCAGCGGGCTCTGTTGGGTTATCACTCCCAACTACCGGGCCCTCAACCTTGAGGAATTCCTCAGACATTGAGACTATCCTTGAATGCCACCAGCCTCGAGAGGTTCCTTGACACAGAGGTCATCCCTGATGAGTGCCCACGACTCTGACCGCAGGGCCACTGGGGGGGGGCAGGGGCCATTGGGCTCAAGGCCTGACTCTGGAGCCTGGACTGCCCTCGACACTTCCACAGACTATGAGTCGGATTGGGAGACCAAGGATGATGAATTCCCAGATACCCATCATCACTGGGATGTGCCTTCCCACCTGTCTCCTCTCCCCCTCCTCTACTGAGACCCGGCATCAGACCCCGCCTGAGGATACAGTCTTCCTTGACTTTGTGCAGGACATGGCCAAGGCACTAGCCTTTGACACAGAGTCTGAGGAGAACCCTCGGACCAAGGATCTTGAGATCCTCCAGTATGAGGCCCCTCTGAAGGAGACACTCACAGTGCCCACTCTTCTGTATGTGGGAGACCCCTGCATCAGTGCCCATAGTGAGCAGACAGCTGAATTCTATGTACCAGGTCCGCCAGAGCCCTGGCTTCCAAAAAGCACAACTGCCACACAACTCTATGGTGGTGGAGTCGGCCATACATTGCCTCAAGAGTCAGAAGACTCACTCCTCAGTGCTCCCACGCCTTGGATGCCCTGGGCAAGAAGTGTTTCCAGGGCTCGATACTCATTGGCTGGATCCAGGCATACCAGCTGTAAATGGGTATATACTTGAGGGATCTGGCGAACAAACTTGTTGGGTTCTCGGCTGGTCTCTTAGAGGAACCCACCCAGCAGTTCGAGACCCTGGTCTCGGGTGTCAGTGTGCTCTAAGTTTGACTTGGGCAGCCTATGACGGCTTGGAGTCGGCAGCTAGAGTAGCTGTGGTGGGCATTGGTGCCCAATGCCAGGCTTGGCTACAGTCCTCCGACCTGGAGCAGTAAGTTCAGGACAAGCTGGTTGATGTCCCTTGCTGGGGAGAAAATCTCTTTGGCAAACCCATGATTGATAAGGCTGCAGTATTGGAGTCCGAGTTCCTGATGAGGACCAGGCTCTCCAAGAAGACCGCTGACCTTTCCCGACAGAATCCTTTGGGTAAAAAGTCCTTCTACCCAAAGAAAGCTTATGGAAACTACCCTCAGTACCAGGCCTTCCCAGCTCCCCAACAGGGGCAGCAGGCCAAGAGACAATGGCAGGACCCTCGTAAGTCTAAGGCTCCCAAACCCCAGGCACCAGCTCCGGAACAGCCTGGTGGGGGCTTTTGACTCCTTGGGTATGGCCTCTCTTCCCCCAGGAGGCCCAGCTCAGCAACCTACAGGGGGCGCCTGGTGTTCTCTATACCCGCTGGTGGCCATCCATCACCACCAACTCCTGGGCACTGCAGCTGGTGAGGGAGGGTTACCTCCTCCACCTGGCACAGCTGATCCCTGCATTCTTTCTGGGAGAGTTCCCCAGGCCTCACCTCCCCCAGACCTTTCTACTGCAGGAGCTCACAGGCCTTCTCGAGGACAGGGCAGTGGAACCAGTGCCCGCATACTTCAGGGGAAAAGGGTTCTACTCATGGTACTTCCTCATATCCATTAGGCCTGAAGGCTTCTGGACCTGCGGGATCTAAACAAGTTCCTGGTGAAGGAGAAGTTCAAAATGCTCTCCCTTGGAACACTGCTGCCATACCTCCAGCCGGGAGACTGGCTATGCTTTTTGGACCTAAAGGATGCATACACACATCCTTATCCATCCCAACCACAGGAAATACCTTGGGTTCATGGTGGGAGGCGGCTACTACCAGTACAGAGTGCTACCTTTCGGACAGACCTCCACACAGAGGGTATTAACCAAGTGCCTGAAGATAGTCACAGCCTACCTTCATCTCCAGGGGGCCTTTGTTTTCCCCTACCTGGACGACAGGCTCATAAAAGTCCACATAGCTGCATAGATGCAACATGCAACAGTGCGCACCATCCTCATTCTGCAGCACTTGGTGTTAGTGATAAACCATCCAAAGTCCCTTCTCCTCCCAGCACAGTGTCTGGAGTTTATAGGGGCAAGGCTGGACATGGTTCAAGCCAAAGTCTTTCTCACTGTGGGCATGGTCAATTGCCTCAGGGTGCTGGCTGATGCTGCTGCTGCTGCTGTGCAGCTCCAACACTCCGTGTCCACCCGCCTCCTGCTCCGCCTGTAGGGTTAGATGGCATCTACAGTTCATGTCACCCCAGATGCCTGCCTTTACATGAGGGTGGCTCATTTGGGTTTCCGCTCCCAGTGGACCTAGGGCATAGGCCATCTGTGGGTGGGGATGACCCGCCAACTGGCCGATTCCCTCATCTGGTGGCAAGCCCCTCAGCACCTTCTGGACGGGATGCCCTTCCAGGCCCCTGCCCCCCAGAGGTTCTTAACCATGGATGCCTCCCTCTTAGGCTGGGGGGTCCATTGTGACAGACAGTCTGCAGCAGGTCAACCTCTTGGCACTTTGGGCCATATCCTAGACCCTCCAAGCCTTCCATCACCCCCTGCAAGACCATTCAGTGCTGGTTCAGATGGGCAATCTGGTGGCTATTTTCTAAGTCTAAAGCAGGAGGCCATGGAGTCATACACTCGCTGCCAAGAGGCAGTAGCTCTCTGCTCATATGTGAACCGCCACGGAATGCTCCTGTGGGTGGTGTATCTGCCAGGCCAGGACAAAACCCTGGTGGACAGGCTAAGCAGGGTGCTCCAGCTGCATGAGTGGTGGCTAGACCCCAGAGTAGCCTATTGGCTTTTCCAGTTCTGAGGAACTCCACAGATGAACGTTTGTGCCAGCCCAGCCAACACCCAGCTGCCCAGCTTCTGCTCCAGGCAGCCACACCCATCCTGGGTAGCAGTGGATGCATTCTTCATCCCTTGGATGGAGGTCCTTCTCTACGCCTTCCTGCCCATGCCACTCATTGCCAAGACCTTGTTCAAGGTTCAGTATGTCAGGGCTTCCCTGATACTAGTAGCTCCTTAGTGGCCCAGGCAACCGTGGTTCCCACTGCTCCTTTGATTATCCACAGTGCTCCCGGTCTCCCTGTCACAGGAGCGGGGCTCCCTCCTACACCCCAACTTGGGGTCCCTGATGCTAATGACCTGACTGCTGAAAGGGTAACCTTGGCCCAGTAGGACTTTCACAAGACAGGCTTATGCCTTCAAATGGCACAGATTCTCAGTATGGTACACAGAGCGATGGGTCAAGCCGTTCTTATTCTCTATGCAGCTTATCCTGCAATATTTGCTTCCTCTGTCTCAGGCAGGACTGAAGTCCAACTCTGTCAAGATCCATCTGAGTGCCCTTGCAGCGCACCACCACTTTATTGAGGGCACGTCCCTCTCCATCCAACCTCTTGTGAACTGCTTCCTGCAGGGTCTCTTGTCCAAGCCTCCTGTGCGGTGGAGTGGGACCTCAACATGGTGCTCTCACAACTCACTGGCCCACCATTTGAGCCCCTGGCTGCCTGCCACCTATGGTACCTTTCCTGTTCTTGTTGGCACTTACGTCGACTCGTAGGGTCAGCGAGCTCCAAGCATTGCTGGTGGATCCACCCTACATTCCTTTGTATATAGTTCACTATTTGTTCCTTTGTACATAGTTCACTATTTGTTAATTGTTAAATGCAAGTTCCAATTTGTTATATGTAAAAACAGCTCTCCCTGTTTACTGTTGTTCCATGTAAACTGCATCTGATCAATGGAAGGAGCGGTATATAAAAATCTGTTAATTAAATTAAATTAAATTAAATTTAAATTACATGAGTTTCTATAAGAACAGGGTCGTGCTCCGCACGCACCCCAAGTTTCTTCCCAAGGTAGTGTCCCCTTTCCACCTCAATCAGGGGGTGGTGCTTCCCATCTTCTTTCTGCGGCCTCATGCCATCAGGGCAGAGACCGTCCTTCATACTCTGGACTGTAAGAGGGCCTATCCTACCTCCAATGTACCCAGGGCCATCGCAAAGCCTCACAGCTTTTCATCTCCTATGACCCCAGTCGGCTGGGGGCAGCAGTGACCAAATGTACTCTGTCCACATGGGTGGTGGATTGCATTGCCCTTGCCTATGAGCAAGCCGGGCTCTCACTTGAGTGCTGGGTCACGGCGCACAGCATCAGGGCCATGGTGGCTTCTGTGGCAAACCTGCATTCCATTCCTCTGTCAGAAATCTGCCATGCCGCCACCTGGTCCTCAATCTATTCCTTCGCAGCTCATTACTGCCTAGAGAGGGAGTCCAGTAGGACCAGTGCCTTTGGCCAGGCAGATTACTAATAGTAGGTCTGCAATTTCGTAGTTCAGTTCTTTTATATGCCATCCTGTCCAGGTGATTTGCCTCTTGTTATTTTATCAAATAGCTGCAATACATCTTCCCAATTTTATCAAGATTTGTTTCAATTCTTCTGATACATCACCTTTGAATATCATTTCTGGCATGGGTAAATTCCCTACATCATCTTCAGTAAAGAAGCATTCCTTTCATTTTCTTCAGACAACCAACTTTGTTTGTAAACTGCTCTAATGCCTGTTAGCCTGGGTGGTATATTAAGAATGCTAATAAAGATAAAGACTGAAGCAAAGAATTCATTCACTCTCTCCGCTATGGTCTTGTCATCTCTTAGTGCCCCTTTTACCACTCTATCACTGAACGGTCCAATTCGCTCTCTCACAGGTGTTTTGCTATGAATGTACTTGAAAACGTTTTTATTATGTGTTTTTCTTTCATGGCAAGCTTCTTTTCAAATTCTCTCTTTGACTGCCTTATGAATGCCTTACATTTCATTTGCCAGTATTTGTTTCCTGTTTTCATCATTTGGCTCTTTTTTTCTCCATTTTTGGAAGATTCACTCTTAGCTATAATAGCCTTGTTAACCTCACCTTTAAGCCATGCTGGCTATCATTTGGCCTTCCTTAAAGCATGGAATACATCTAGCCTGGGCTTTCAAGACAATATATGTAAATAATACCAGACCTGAAGTAAATTCTTAACCTTTGCAGTTGCTCTTTTTAGTTTTTTCTTGACCATTTTCCTAATTTTATCATTGTCTCCTTTTTAAAAGCTAAATGCTAGTGCAGCGGATTTCCTTGTTATCCTCCTGCCATTTATTAAATCAAATGTGATCATGTTATGCCAAGCAGCCCCAAAACCATTACCTCTTGCACTAGATCCTGCGTTCCACTAAGAACTAGATCTAAAATAGCTTTCCCTTGTGTCGGTTCCTGAACCAGCTGCTCCATGAAGCAGTTATTTATTTCATCCAGAAACTTTATCTCCCTCGCATGGCCTGATATAACATTGACCCATTCAAATACTGGATTAATTGAAATGTCTCATTATTACTGTGTTGTAAACTTTGCAAGCTTCCCTAATTTTTTTCAGCATTTCTTCATCTTTCTGTTCATTGTGGCCAAGCGGGCAATAGTACACACCCGCTGCCATTCTCGCCCCCCTTTTACATGGAATTCCTATCCATAATAATTCTACAGTGTATTTTTTTTTCTTCTAAAGCTTTATTCAGTGCCCTCTTTAACATAGGGTAGATCCTAAAGATGGAGTATATGCAATATAATTTGTATTACCCCATTGGTTATCCTCCTTCCACCAGGTTTCTGAGATGCCAACTATATCTAACCTTTCATTCATTGTGTTATATTCTAACTATCCCATCTTATTTTTTTAGACTTCTAAAATTTGCATATGGGCATTTCAAAGTTTGTTTTTTGTTCATATTAACAGTCTGGCTATCGGATGCCAGGGATAATTTGGAATCTTTCAGCTCAGTCTGGTTTTCACAAAAACCTGGGTTACTTTTAACTTTATTGGAACCTCTCTGTTGGGATTACCTAACTTCTCTGTTTGGCTAGTATCCTTCAAAGATACATCATTCCGAATCATGCACTCTGGTTCGACTGTCTGCTTTCCCCCATTTTCTAGTTATAAAGGAGATAGAACTACTTTTAAAGGTTAATGCCAGCAGCTTGGTTCTACCCTGGTTAAGGTGGCGCCTGTCCTGGAAAAGCCCCACCCATTTTGGTCATAGTCTGGATTCAAGAGTTCAGGTATGAGGCCTTTACTGGAATCTAGTCCCCCCAAAGTGGCCATCATTCTGGGTTTTCTTGCTGCCAGTGTTCAGGGTGGGTCTTAACTTAGCCTCTTTTACTGTACATGAAGGGTCCGAGACTGCTTGTCCATGGGCGCTACAGAACATGTGTTTCATTGATTGGTGTATCACAGTTCAGTCCTGAATCCCCTTTTTATCAATGTGTCTTTGGCAGCAGGTCAGAAGCTTCCTGTGTGGAATATGTGGGAAGAGTTTCAAACGTTCGTCCACTTTGTCCACACACCACCTGATCCACTCGGACACGCGGCCGTACCCATGTGATTACTGTGGCAAGCGTTTTCACCAGAAATCGGACATGAAGAAACATACTTTTATCCACACAGGTGAGCTGCTGCCCCACCCCCAAAAAGGCCAAGCAGAAAGGAATCTATGCTATGCATTTTCCCCAGTGCAGCTCATTAAAGCCCCCTCAACCCCATCTATTCCAGTACTGGGACCCTCACTCCTGCCCTGCTGTTCCTGTCCTTGTTGGTCTGTGATTCATTCCGGTTTTCAGTAACACCTTAATCTCTATGGTTCTGGTTCCTGTTCCATGCTTGCAGCTGTTTTTCAGTTCCTGCTGCAACTGACTTGGAAAGGCACAGTATTTAATAAGAGAGCAATAGTTGTATTTTCTTTAGTACAACACCTTCATCTCGTGATGAACATGGGGAAATGTATTTTGTCATTTAAGGTCTAGTTCCCACCTTTTACCACTACTTGTGTCCAGGCAGCCTGGAAGTGAGCAGAGCTGTCTAGAGCCCCAGGCCCTGGATTTAGGGGACACTAGTCCTCCCACTGATGGGGGCCGTTTGGAAAGAGGCCTAGACTGCACACACCACCTGCAGATTGAAACATTAGAAATGGCTACTATTGTCCTTTAGAGGAATTGGTCCAGTGTTGCCCTAGGAAAGTCTCTTGGACTGTACCACTTATAATTGGCTTTTGATTCTTAAACTACAGTGTAAGGTTCAGCAGAGCCCATGAAAAGCAAAGGGGAGGGGGGAGATACTGAGCAGCGGCTATCGCTTCTACAGCATATAACCTTCACCGCTGAAGCTTAATCCTGGATATTCAAGACCGGGACCATACCAGTCACAGGCATCGAATATTCGGGATAAGGTTCAGTGGCACACAGTGTGGAAGCTAACCAGATAGCAGTGATATTGAGCCACTGCTCGGTTAGCGCCCATGGCTAAAGATCGGCCTGCTAACTGGGCAGCAACTCAATATCGCTGCTTCTCTGTTAGTGACACGTTCCATCTATGCTCCACAGAGCAGGTAGCAGCATTACTTGGGAATATTCAGTGGCACTAACTGTATTACTTCTGCTGAATATCCATTTCCAAATCATCTTGCTCATCCAGTCCAGACAAGTGGGTTAAGTCCCTCTGCCGTCACCTGTGGGAGACAGAAAAAGATACCAGAAGCTTGATTGGCTCAGCCCTGGTAGATATATAACTGTACCCCTAGGAGTTGCTTCCAGTATGTCTCTGTCTCCAGCGGATGACGGTTGTTTTCCTGTGCTCCTCATAACCGTTTCTGGTATTGCTGTTTGGGAACATTCTTTTGGCTGGATGTCTAAAGGGAGCACAAGAGGTGCCCTCTGGAGTTTCACAACACCGGAGCAGTAAGGTGGAGCTCCTGGTCAGAAGGACCAGTGGAGTTTCCCTCAGGAGGGAGACTGGCTCTTGGTCAGGAGGTACATATCCTCAAAGAAAATACAATTAATAAAAAACATTATATAAAAACACAATAAGGGGAACATTGCATAATACATAGATAATAAATAATAAAATCAATCTCCCATAAGAGGAGAATAAAAAAAATATTAAAAAGCAGCAACAACGTAAGGCAAATTAAAAACACGACTATAAGTTATGTCACCATACATGCAACACATGAATGGAAAGCAAAAGCAAGGAGAGATGAGGAGGAACTAAAATGTGTGCCTATAATAAAGAACGATGCAGCAATACAATGGCACAGTGTGTAGATTTGATTGAAAAGACAACTAGTACATAAAGTCAGGTCTGTACAAGATAAACAATATCAAAACCCATGAAAGCAATAACAGTGTACACCTAGCAGGAAGCCCCATGCTAAACTCAAACCAGACCTCAGACTGTCTGTGCTATATTGCTAGTCTATGTTAAGAAAGAGAAATAGGGAATGAGAGCAAACAGACATTTAAACCGGAGGCATGCCGACGGAAGGGATATAGCGGCTGTCTAATATAATATAAAGGATTAAAAACAGTGGATGAATGCTAAATTAGCAGGATAAGGAGACACACTGAAAAAAAGGTAGAAAGAAGGGGATCAGATACATGTGCTGACAGCAATCTTCTATGTGTATATACTTTTTAAATTGCTGCTAAAACTCATCACGAGGCAGTATTAAATACCTTGCTACAAAAATCAAGAAAGGCTGATGCAAAACCTCAAAAAAAATGTGCCTTACCAGCCAAAATCTGAGACCTACTCTTCACGAAAGGTCAATAGCAAGATAGTACATCAAGCCGGCAGGGGGACAAAAGGCCTTTTTTAAATGCCTCTGTTTTTGTACTACTCAGGGGTCAAAGGCATGTACTGCTGCTTATGTATTAGGTACCATGAATGCTAAAAACATTAAGTCCGAAATAAAAAACATGTCAGACAAAAGTATGAGCAGTCAAATATGAAAGTTAATCGCGATTGCAGAGACGCTTCCTAAAGCAGGCAGAGCTCCAAAAACAAGGAGCATGCTGAAAGCTAGTCAGCATGTACCTCGAACTGTGTTGAAATAAACCCCTTAGAGTGCTGAAAAGTGGAGTCCTTTTTGTGAATAAATGAGGGGACAAACTGCAGCTGTACAAGTGTACAGATGATGGAGGGGGGGAAGGGAGGGGAAAAGGGAATGAAAGGAGATGAGACCAATTAAATAAACAAAAGCACAATATACATTAGAAACTCAGACCATAAAACCAAATATAAAACTAAATTTAAAAACGCATAAAAAGTGAAGATCAATAAATCTAAAAATGCATGAACATAAAACCAAAAGGAGTAAAAGTGATGAACAGACATGTAATAAAAAGAACCAAAAGGCAAAAGATAAAACTGGACTAAAAGCCGCTGTGAATCAAAACCATGTATTTAAAAAGTTAAAACCAAAACAAACATCAAATTAAAAGGTCAATAAAACCCAAATAGATAATTAAAAAAGCAAATGCATAATAAAAAATGAATAATAAATAAAAAGATAGATACCAATACAACCATAAATGAGGGAAGGGGAAGGGGGGAAGAAAAGGGGGGGGGGGGAAGGGGAGAGGGGAAGAGAGAGAGAGAAAGGAAGAGAGCCTTTTTAAGAAATCTATACTGAAGTCAACTCTTGCATGCTGAAAGATCTACCTGTTACACGTACACATGTTCATCCTTGTAAATTAGTTATATTGTTACATTGCACAATTTAGTAGGAAACCTTCTAATGGACCCTCTTCCTTCTATGCTGTAACCTGTTTGACACTTGTTAAAATGTGATGGTTTTTTACTGGTTATTTGTAAACCACTTTGATTTTACTGAAAGGCGGTATATAAAACCCTTAAATAAAAAATAAAGTAATTTTGATTTTTTTCTTGTTGATCTTTTCTCTAACCCTACAAAGGAAGGAGAAAGATCTCCATATAATAATGAGCATTATAATGCCGGCTTTTCCGTGTGCATGCTCATTTGTCCTCTTTAGGAGGTTTTTTATGACCCTTAATGTTGTAAACTATGAGGATGAATGAGCGAGGACACGGAAGAGCCGCATTATAAAGCTCATTATTATACCAAGGTCTTTCTCCTCCCTTTGTAAGGTTATAGAAAAGATTAACAAAAAAAGAGTCTACATTTTAAAGAAAAATGTAATAATTCTAACAGGCAGACCTGTGTAATACACAAGTTTAAATGGAGGCTGCCATTCATTCATTTGCCTAAGACTGAGGAACCTAGTGCAGAAAATCGGTGCTGAGCTCCTAACCTTTTTCCTTACTCTAATTCCGCCCATGTTTTATGCTTCTAAATTTAGTGAAAGTTTTGGGCTGGTATTCAAAACCTTTATTCAAATAGTCCACCGGTGGTTATCCTTTGAAGGGTGCTCAGTGAGATGGTCACTGCTAACCTAGTAGTGTCACTGAATGTCACTCAACACTCATCTGGATAATTTAGGCCTAAGTTGTTGTCTAGCTAAGGCTAGGCACAGCCCCATCACACTGCTGCAGTTACCATGTGTATCCTGCCACAGCTGCCTGTCAGGGTGTTTGAAAATTGGCCCCTTGAATATAAATTTAGGTACTCAGTCCTAATAAATGTTCAAAGATGCCAGTGAAGGGTAAGAAACTGGACCCCATCCTACTAGCCTCTCCAGGTTTTCAGAGCTGGACTAGAAAAACCTAACCCAAGCTTGTGAGCGGATAGGAAAAAAGTCAGCTGCTGCCAGGTGTGGGGGAAGGGGAGAGGGTTCTCATCCCAGTCCCCAGGTAGCCCCGAGGCCAGTCGCGTTTTGAGGATATGTACAAGAGAGATCTGCAAACAATAGAGGCAGTGCATGCAGATCTCCCTCTTGCATAGTCAGTGTGGAAATCCTGAAAACCTGACTGGCCTAGCGGCTATCAGGGGACTGGGTAGAGAACCACGTCTCACTGTCCAGGGTCATCAGGATCAAAAGGGGGGGATCCATGTTTCTCACTTGCTGCTCTTCTTGAGTTCACTTTTTACGTAAGACTTATTTACCTCTTGCCCCAGGGAGCCTTCGTTTGAAAGCTGGAGATGGGGAATGAGAAGATCAGAAGGTGTAGGAGAACAAGAGGGTTAGAAACCTTTGGGATAGATGCGTGTTAATCCTCCATGCTGCCCCCTCTCTTTCTCTGACAGGTGAGAAGCCTCATAAATGTCAGATATGTGGAAAGGCCTTCAGCCAGAGCTCCAACCTCATCACCCACAGCCGCAAGCATACAGGCCTTAAACCCTTTGGCTGTGGAGCCTGTGGCAAGAGCTTTCAACGCAGAGTCGACTTACGGCGCCACCAGGAGACACACAGCACCTTCAAGAGGGCTCCCCCCAAAGCAAGTCCAGAGGGCATCTGCAGAGTCGTCCCATAGTGTTGTCAAAAAGGACAATTCAAAGTAATTCCATAGTCTGTTTGATTACTGTGATCCTAAGTAATCCTATAGTGCGATGAAGATTATTGCTCAGCAGGAACTCTTCTGCATCTTCAAGGTAGCACTACAGCAATCAGGAATAGTACAGCCACTGCACTGCTGTGACCACCTCTGCTCCCTGGAGCTTATGCTCTAGTCACAACATAGATAATATGCTTCAGGAAATATATTTCTTGGCATAGGTAGACAAGATTTAAACAAAACTGCAAAAAGGCATGTTGCATAACGCCACATTGCCTTAAAAATTTTCCAAGAGAGGATAACTCAGCAAGCACAATGTTTAGGATAGCTTCTGCCAACAAACCATAATGTATCAGCTAGAGTGACAACGAAGGGGGACACTGGGCATCCTTTAAAGCACCACACTTTAGAGGATGTCAGCATCGCTTGCAACAGACTCTCTTTTACACACACACACACACACACACTGAGCCACATAGCCAGACCCCTCATTGTGCAAAGAGGCGTGCTCCTTCCCTTCTCTGACAGCTCAGCGGCAGACAAAGGGCCTCAGGGAACAGTGCAGTGTGGAGGTAAGCCCTTCCTTGCTTCATACATCATTGGCCTGAGCCCCCCCAATTGCTCAAAGCATTGGACAGCTAAGGCAGGCCTGCGCCAAAGGTCTCTTTGGCTGGGTCTTTAGGCAAAGACAGTGGCGACCTCAACAAAGTACCTGCCCATCCCTCACCTTAATGCTGGCAACACAGAATCCGGACCTTCTAGGCAGTCACCTACACTTCCACCAAACCGGATGCCAAAGAACTGATACCAGTAAAACTGGAGCTCTGAAACCACATTAGATCACATCGCCTTCAACAGGTGTTGTGATCGGAGCAGTACACAACTGCTCCTGTGTCTGCTGAGATGGAGCCCCCTTCTCTGTGGTCCCTTCATCTGCATTGCCACCGACTGCAGCTGAAACAAATTGTCTGATAAGAGGCATCAGACAACAGATTCAGGAGAGAACCACACTCTTGTCATTCATAAAGGTTGAGAGCTCTGTGGAATTTTCCCCACTGCAACAAGATAGATTTATTTATTAATTTGCTTTTATAAAAAGCAAATCAGCGTGGTTTACATAGAAACTCTGGGTCATCTGAGCCAGTCTTGGTTTTAACCTCACTGTGTCTAGAGCAGTGGTTCTCAACCCAGTCCTCTGGGACCACCAGGCCAGTCAGGTTTTCAGGATATCTACAATGAATAGGCATGAGAGATATGCATGTACTGCTTCCACTGTATGCAGATCTATCTCATGCGTATTCATTGTGGATATCATGAAAATCTGACTGGCCTAGGAGTCCCAGAGGACTGGGTTGAGAACCACTGGTTTAGAGTATAGCTTTTGTGTCCCCTAGAGCAGCAGTACATGCTGGTCTAGAGAAGCAAATGGGGTAAAACCAGGACTGGCTCAGCCTGGTTCTAGTAACCACCTTTTACCCCCTTCCTCCCTTAAATTACAAAAAAAGAAAAGAGAGACCAACTAAGGGGATTTGGAGAGACAGACTGCCAAAGCCAGGGGTTAAGCAGGACTTCTTTCCCATTGCACTGCAGATGACAGAGAGGGGTTGGATATGCCCCAACAACAGCTGCAAAAGAGATAGACATTGATGAGTTCTATGAACAAGTACAAGCTGAAATTGACAGAATATGCAAACAGGATATCCTGATAGTAATGGGTGACTGGAATACAAAAATTGGCAACAAAGAAGAAGGCAAAGTGGTTGGAAAATATGAACTTGGCAACAGAAATGAAGCTGGAGAAAGACTGATAGAATTCTGCAAGACCAACGATCTATTCATCTCAAACACCTTCTTCCAGCAACACAAGCGGTGACTGTACAGGTAGACGTCACCTAATGGATTGTACAGAAATCAAATGTCTATCTCTTTTGCAGCTGTTGTTGGGGCATATACCTAAATTAAAGTTGTGTTGATGGGCTTTCCTCGTAGGTGAACAGAAATGCATTCACTGACTGCATTGTATTTCATTACAGTTCTTGCAAGTTTCTTCTTAATTATAAATGCAACACCATTTCTTCTTTGTCTTTCATTTCCAGCATAGTAGACCATGTGATCATCTGATGCAAAGTACCCAAAGCCAGTCCATTTAAGTTCAGTGCCACCCAACAGATCAAGTTGTACACATTCCATTTCATTCTTGACCACCTCCAACTTCCCTTGGTTCATGCTTCGTACGTTCCATGTCCCAATATGTAAGACATCTTTACAGCTTCTGACTCTCATTTCATGTGCAGCTCCATCAGCAGATCAAACGACATCATAAAAGCTGCCTTTATTCTGAGAAATTCTGAGCTCATCCCCAATAGCCATTTGAGTGCCTTTCAACCTGGGGGGGTGTCTCATCTTCCAGCACTATAGTGAGGTTTGTTTTGTGACTATCCATTGGGTTTATGTGGTAAGATAGAGAAGTAGATTTGCTAGGCTTTTCTTCCGTGCAGTTGTTGCATTTGACACAGAAATGTGATGCTCCACTTACAACACTGTCCCATTCTGCTGCTGCCCGGATGGGTGGTTTGTCTTAGTCTGGCACCTCAGCTGAGACCTGTCTATCTTGGGAGACCCTGCCAGTAACTAAGCTACTCGTAGTTTAGCTCTCAGCATCACTGTTGCTCACAAGCCCTCACAGCATGACAACCTGCAAACCAAGTGAGGAGCAGCTCTTGTATTCTGAGAAATTTCCACCAGGCGGCAGTGTCACACCGTTTGCCTTCAGTCTGCTGCTGCTGACTGCTGCCCTCCAGTGGCCACCTGCAGGCACAACGCTTCCCGCTGAGGCTTTGGAAATAAGGTGGGAGGGGGCATGGGGGAAAGGGCAGCAGCCCAGCGCTGGAAATGGTTTGCAAGAACTCTTTGATAGGTTGAGGAGGAGAGAGTGGGGGGCTGCTGAGACCTGGTTTAATTTCTGCAAAAACTGCATCTCGTGCTGGTCTCCCTCCTAACACCACTGAGAGCATTTTGGACAGTGACTATCTCTTAATAACTTCACAGCAGGAACTGATAAGTCTGTTGCTTCTCTTTAATATCTTGAGAGGCCCAGGGGGTTGAGTTTATAATTAGGGCTTCTGATTTTAGCTTTTAATGGATAGAAACACCCAGATACAACTTCCACCAGGCTGGCCCTTAATAGAGTTGCCAACTGGCTCCAGATGCACCCGACAGGCTTGATCCAGTCCTGGGTTTACACCCTATTGCAGGCAGGGACATGTAGCCTTGCTTTTCTTATGGAGTGCTATAGAGAGATCAGAACTACAAGTCCCTGCATGCAATGGAGTAAACCCAGGACTGGATCAAGCCTGTCGGGCGCATCTGGAGCCAGTTGGCAACCCTAGTCCTAAAGATGGTTCAAGGTGTTGGCATCTTAGGAAAACCTTAAGCCTTATGCCCAGCTGGCTGTCAGAATCTATTGTTTAGCTTTGAATGCCCTGCTCTTTGCTGCCTCTCAGAAATTGGTGCCCTAGGTGAATGCCTAGTTTGCCTAGTGGTTGGGCCTCCCGACTTCTGCTAGTTCTCTCTCACCCTTCCCCTAGCTTATCTTGTATCCTCCACTCAGGAAGTAAATGATGGGTAGAAAATGCCTCTGGGCACACATGCACTGAAAGCACTGAAACTGACTAAAGACAAGCAAATTGCAGTGGCATGAAAAAGTGTGTGCTGTTGGAAAATAGAAGCCAGGCTCACAGCCAGGGTAATATGCAGGTCATTCACTGCATTGTGAGTAATTATCTCTCTTCCTGTTAGAGCAGGAGCGGGGCATCGAGTCAAGTACTAGGAGAAAGGGAGGCATTTCAAAAAAGAGGCCCAGCTGGACGCCCAACCTTTGTGGACACTCCTGACACCTTTCTGGATATTCCCAACTCCCCTTGCTCATGGGGATATCTGGTTCAGTGTATCCCTGACTCAGGCTCCTAGCACAGGAGCGCCTTCAACCACAGTTAAACTTTCCAGGTGTGGGGAGCTGTCCAAAGGCAGCCCTGTCACCACTGGTGCTACTAGTAAGGCCCAAGCCAAATCTCTACCCATCTGTGCAGGGTTTGGGACTCCCTCAGCGGGGGACCCGTCTCCAGTACAGCTCTGAAACCCCACAGCAGAGATGTTTCAAGAAGTCTTTCCAGCAAAGCCCCCTCTGCCCAGATCATTGCTACACTATTGGGGTGTGGGAGAGGAATATGTCAGTCTCTTTCACATCTTAAGGCTGCTTTCCTCATGTTCTCTAAAACAAGGAGGGGTGTAGGACTATTTTCTTTTACTAAGATGGGGGGAGTCTTTGTTGTACCTTCTCTGATCTGTCCTGAAGGATTTCTTCCCTCTCGGTCTCTGAAGCTGCAGTAGGACACGAGACGTCATTTCCTCAGCATCCAGTCTGTTTCTTCACCTGCCCACAGACAGGATTTGGGCAAGAAACATCCTGGTTTGAGACCTGAAGCTGAACTGTTTCAAAGGAAGCCATTACTTCCTTTCTGGAGAAAGGATAAAATGAAGTTACTTACCTGTAATGGAGGTTCTCCATGGACAGCAGAATAAGTGGCTGCCTCATCCTGCTTCACAGTGGGGGAATCCCTGCTCCCTGGGTACAGACTAAAAGATTTTGTTCCTTGTGGCTCAGCGGGCTGAGACTCTGCCTTTTCTTTGCAGGGTGGGGGATGTTCATTGGTACATCGTGTTGCTATATTTCTGAGGAGAATAAATCTACAAGGGCAAGCTGGGTGTTAGGGCTTACTGATGATCCAGTGGAAAGAGTTTCTCTAACTACATTTAGCACTTTGGGTTCAAATCCTTTGGTTGAAGGGCTGCTTGTTAGCAGCCTTAAAGATATAAGCACAAGGAAAAAGATAGGCTGACCCAATGCTAGTGGGAGGCTGGTGGCCCAGTGAGAGAGAATCTTGCCTGGTCCTAGCAGGCTCTGGGCTTAAATGTTTAGTGTAAAAGCAATAATGAAGAAAGGCATAACAGGGAGACAAGGCAGCCAGTAGCTCAAAAGTGACTTCTGACCCAGCTGCCGTGAGCACTTTTCCTGTATTGAAGAGCAGTAGGTTTTTTATACCGCTTTATAATTTCAGTCAAAGCTGTCCACATTGTAACTTAAATCTGGTAATGTACATTAAAGAGGGACATTGGATTTTTTCTGAGGCAATGGAGGGTTAAGTTTATTTATTTAACAGGATTTGTATCCCTCCTTATCCTAAAATCTAGGTGGCTTTCACATCAAATGATTTGTGATAGGAAAGTTGTGTTTGAGAGGGGGTGGTACCTGTGTCGATTAATTAATAGGTGCAATATATACAGCATGTGCTATATCCAGTCGGGGGGGGGGGGTTCTTTGAGGGCAAGGAAAGGTGGTAGAGAGTTGCTTGGGCCTTTGGACAGATTATGTGATGTCTCCATAATGCTCTATGTGAAGTGTGGTTGTGAGTACCTTTCTGAAGTCCTTCATGTTGACAGCTGATTGTAATCTGGCTGGCAGGGTTTCCATATGGCTGGTGCTGTGAAGGATGTTGCTCTTCTTGATGTGGTTTGCTTTGTTTTTGTGAAGTCCTTGGGGGTATGATGGAATCAGAGGTGCCTTTCCTCCTTGGCCAGTTGTTTGTGTTGAAACTGATGATGGATAGTAGACTGTTTGCTAAGAGACCCTGTTTGATTTTGTAGATATTCAGTGTGGTTTTATATTGGATGTGAGAGTCAATTGGAAGCCAGTGCAGGTGATTCATGATGGGGGTGATGTGATCATGCTTTGAGGAACCTGTTATGCCACAATGACTGCAAGGGTCTTGAGTCCCAAGCCAGTGCTCTAACCATTAGGCTACTGCAGGTTTGAGTTTCCTGCTGGCAAGGAGATTAGTGTTTCTTCTAAAACCAAATCAGGGCATGAGAGGTATAAATAGGAAAGCAAATAGCTTGTTTCTGAAAGGTGGTCGGGTGGTAAGTGCTGCCGTCCTCAAGGGATGGGCTGTGGGTTCCAGTCCCCTACTTTAAAGAAGATGTGTGCTTGTTTTAAAGCTCAGGGAATAAGCTATATAAAGGAGAGAAAAACACATAACTGTTAGTGGCTGACTGATAGCTCACTATGTTGGGCTTTGCCATTGAACTGAAAATCCATGGGTTCAAACCTCTCTAGAGGAAAAAGAACTTCTTGTTTTCAAGCCAAATCAAGGAATGAGAGGATAAGGGAACGGAAAAGTTTAAGGCTAGAGACTGGCTGACTGGTGGCTCAGCAGCTAAAGGGCCTTTACTCCAATATAGGAGGTTGTGGGTTCGAGTCTAGCTTAGCCAGAAGCTAGGTGGGGCCAGCGCAGGTAAGTGGTGTGGGTGGATGGGGAGGAGGGGGTCAGATAGACCTGCATATCAAGTATATTGGGGGAAAACCTGATAACTGACGGGAGCCACCAGCAGCCAGGGTTATGCTGATTTTTCCTATGAAAAATGGCTAAATATTTCCTAAAACTACCCTCCTCATGTCACTGTGAGCACTAATACCAGCTCTCCTTTGGTGGGAGTTGAACCCACAGCCTTGGAGATATTAGCCACACTCCCAACCACTGGGCCACCAAGGCTTTTCACATCTAAACCTCTTCGGAACTTCTATTTCTCCATCCTGCCTCCAGGGTCCTCCAGGCATGATAAGAGTCCCTGAACAGAGTCCACTACCCACAAGCTACCTGTGGCTTAAAGGCAATTCAGTCTGTCCTACGCAGATACAGTGTTGGGGGTTATGGGTTCAAGACTCAGCTGAAAACATTGACTCATTCATCTCAGTAATTTTGAGAAATTATAAGTTTGTTTTAAAGTGACAATTCCCAACAATTACAAAAAAGTTTAATGGAATCAGAGTTTCAGTGTAATTTCTCTCTGCTCTAATGACCTTTAGTGGATGGGTGAAAAGGGCTGAGGAGTGAAGTCCCTCCTCTCCGCTGCAGAGCAAGTGCCTAAGGCCTGATTTCAGTGCACTGGGTCCCGCAGAGGAATTACAGGTTAGGGACCTTTCTGGTTTCTCCAGCTATGACCAGACTTGACTCTGCTGGAGATTTAGATACCTAAGACGGGAGATTGCAGCGGCAGGTGGGTGATGTGAATGCTGGAGGAGATGAATGATAATATCACTTCACAGTTATCACACGTGCATCTCGCTTTATTAGTCAGTCCAATGCTCAGAAAATACAAAAGGACAAAATACATCCAACAGAGAAACCGGCAGCTTTGTGTCTCCATTCACCTTCCAAAAATCATCAGTCCTCAAACGGAGGTGATACCGGCAAGAGGAGCGGGCAGGGTGCGAGAGATAAGGGAAGGGGAAAGACAGTGGGACAAACTGAAGGAACCGGGAAAAGAGCAACAGATCTCTATGTTAAGAAGGTAAATAAAAGGAAAAGGAAACCATTTTGGTTCCACAAGGAGGTGGCTGACAACAGTACGAAGCATCACAAAAGAACTGCAGCAAAGTGGACATCCCTGAGAGAGCAGGCAAAAGGAGAAGCGATCTACAAAAACTAGAAGACTGGCCGCAGACCTGGCAGCTGATCTGCAAGAGGAAGAGGTGCAGAGTGAGGCACTTGGGGTGCACAAACCCTGGGCAAAATCAAAGGCAGGTCCTTCCCTAGCAACCCTACTGGGCAGTGTGGATGGACCTTATCAGTCTCTTTCCTGCCCTTCTCCCCCCATGTGCCCAACATATCTCCTTCCCCTTGCCAGGCCTGCTCCCTCCCCTTATCTGCTGCGGGCGCCTCCACTCTCTCTCTCTCTCTACGTGGCCACCCTCCAGTCCTAAAAGTCAGTGCCCGGGGCATGGGGCCTTTGTCCTGCACACTCAAGGCCTTCTACGTCACAGCCCCTCTGATGCAGATTTCCTGGTGAATGGGTTGGGACATGCAGCTGCAGACCCTGCAAAGCCCCAAGCCGCCCCCCCCCCCACCACACTGGGGGCTTTTAAGTGCCCTTTTCTGCCACTGCAGCACTGCACCACCCACATCACCACCACCCCCATTGCTAGGGACATGGGTCACAAATTGGGGAAAATCTAAAAAAAATTTAAAATATCTGAGAACCTTACTAAAAGGAGTGGGAAAACCACACAGGATCCATGCTAATGACTAACAGTGGCAGGAATTAAGCACATCGAGGGTAACCTGTATAGACTGACAGCCAGTTACATCTCTAAACAGCAGACACCTGATCAGGGCCGGCCCAAGCATCAGTCAAACTAAGAAGTTGCCTAGGGCGGCAATTTCAGGAGGGAAGGGGTGGCGAAGGGCAAGGCATTCAAAGCTAAACAACAGATTTTAAAAGCCAGGAGGAGCATAAAACTTAAGGAAGGGGTCTCCAGCTCTGGTCCTAGAGGGCACCAAACCAGTCAAGTTTTCAGGATGTCCCTAATGAATAGGCATGAATATATTTGCATGCATTGCTCCCATTGAATTCAAATTTATCTCATGCATATTCATTAGGGATATCCTGAAAACCTGACTGGTTTGGTGCCCTCCAGGACTGGAGTTGGAGACCCCTGGCTTAAAGTTTACCTAGGGTGTCAGCACCTTGAACTGACTCTGAGGCTGGCCCTGCATACAATAGCATCAGGGCTCCAAAAAGCATTGGAGAGGTCAACCTTGTAAAGAACTGTGGTCCTGCTTCAGAAAGAAGGGAGGGGTGGAAGACATAGGCAAGAGGGGGCTTGGTGCTGGGTTGCATCTGACCATGCTTGAGTTATCTATTCCAAAGTGATGGGTCTGAGCTGGGCTGACTGGACAGGGAACTTTTGTCTTGATCTGCCTCATTCACTATGTTACTAAGTGCAAGAACCCAACGATGTATTTCTCCATCTTTGGAAATTACAGCAGCTTTACAGAAAATGAAGATCAGAAATAAAATCCCCGGGGAAAGAAATGAGAGTATGGGGGGGAGGGCGGAGGGACAGAGCAGATGTAGGCAGGTGGAATGTGTGCTAACTCAGTACAGTGGAATAATCTGTATGATGAAGAATGACCACAAGAGGGCAGCAGTGAGCAGGTTGTATGTTAAGCTATGCAGCTCCTAATACAATGGTGCCCTCTTGTGGTGAATTATAAGACTAGCATGATGGAAAATGAACAGATACCGAGAGGAAATCTTAGAGAGGGAGAAAGGATTTGAACCCATAATTTTGGTCTTATTTAATCCATCACCCAACACCTGGACAACTGAGGATGTTTTTCAAACATCTGGATAGATGTACCATTGAGTCTAATATACTATCAGCCCTCATGCTATTGCTATGATATTTTTCTTTGTTTAAATTTTCTAGAGGGGAATGGTTCTTTCAATTCATTAGATTTAGCTCAAACCTTTGCAGTTTATTCAAGATGAGTTACATTTGGGAACAGGCAGCATTTCCCTGTCCCAGAGGGTGTACAATCTAAGTTTATATTTAATAAGCAGACGTGGAAAGAAACTGTCTTCCAAAAATGTAATTGTAGCAAAATCAGGAAAAGCATGTAGAATTCTGTTCAATGTAACTGAAAGTGTCTGTTTATATGTGGCACTGGAAGCACACAGCCTTATATAGTTCCAAGACTCCCATTTTAATTCAACTTTTAGAGCCAAGCCAGAGATCAGTAGGATTTATTATAAGACAGCAATTTTTGCATTGAACTCTGATGCAATATGTCCCCTCCCTCCCGTCCATGCCTCTGAGGAGCATCAGTGAAGTCCCTTGGTGTAAGGCAATTTTCCGCTTTATAGGTTTTCTACAAGAGCAGGACCCTCACTTGTAGTTAGGAGGGGCAGAATTGAAATGTGCTGGATAAAGTAGGTCCATTTGTATTCACTATCTGCAAATTTATTCTATAGTAAAATTTTGCAAAGTCCAAAACCCCATGGCTTCACTAGGACAGGTTTAAGTAGCCTTAAAGCAAAAAAAAAAAAGTCAAAGTTCCCAATTTGTAAACCAAGAAGTTCCTGGAATAGTGTCGGTGGTCACTGGAAGGCAGAAGGTGCACTCAATGCTGCCCTTCCATGGCCGTTTAAGAGTACACATCGCAATCATCAGATAGATCAGTACGAGTCAAAGAAAAATAACCCTAGGACACCTCCTCAGCCCTTAGTGCTAGTGACTAAACAAGCAACTGCAAAATCCCACAAATCAAGATTATATGGTTAAGAATTAGAAGAAAACCCTTGATTTCTATAGTTTCCCTAGTTGTAGTGCCCCTAAAGGCCACCAGATGGCAGCGCTGCTCATGGATGACAGATATTACTCGGTGCTGCCGCCCTGTGGTGGTTTGTAAGATAGCAAATCACATTTATCTTCAAATCCACATAGGCAGTAATCACTAGGACCTCCAGCAGCAAGGATGCCTGTGTCTCCCACAGCTCTCTCTGCTTGTAGGAATGCCAGAGGGTGCGCCTGTGTGTCCCGTAGTTCCCCTTTCCATGAGCATCCCAGGTACAGAGACTACCTCCCTGTCCTGTCACCAGATGGGAAAGTCTCTACGTGATGGCAGCAGGTGCAGGAATTTCTCATTTAATTATACAGCCTGTGAAATCATAGCAGCGTTTTAAGCATGTGACAGGGCCACTGCTCCATCTGTGCCACCTTGTTAAAGGGCCTGTACTGAGAATAAAGAGAAATCCTTCTGAGCAGCACAAGCCAGGGCTTAGCACTCGAGGGCACAGGAAGGTTTTATAACTGGTCAATACTCTATAACTGCTCCATAAATGCCACCTCTGTCCAACTATGCTCACTGCCCTGTGGTTGGGTGACAAAAGCTGTGTCACATGTATATGTCCCCTCTGCTTATATTACCTTGCTTTTGTTTACTGCCTTGGTTGGTTACTGTTGTACTGTGTCTCCCTTCCAGGTCAGTCTACAGCTTGCAGTCCTTTGCTCCACCCAGAAGTGACACAGCCGCAAACCCCCAGGTAACCAGCTGGATCTTTGCCCCTATATAAAGATGTCTCCTGCAGCACTTGTCGCCACAGTGGCGCACAACTTGGGCACGCACCTCAGGAGCATGATGTGCTCCTTAGGTGCACTCCTTGGGGTCGCTCTGAATTTCCTTCATTTGTGGTGCAGTGCTTTCTGATCCTGTCCTGTGCCGCCGCCTCCTCATTTGTCACCGACTCTCAGCTCCAGGTAGGTTTGCACACTTGCATGCCTGTACTCTTAATCCCTTATCAGACCTGTCCACCCCAATCTTGCACTATATGTCTGCTATCCCTGTTTTGTAGGGGAACCAGCCCTCACTCTCTCATCAGCGCTCCATGACTAACAGCACTTTGCCACACAAATTTCCTCTGCCCCCCCTCTCCCACCACCACTTCTCTTCTCACTCAAACTTGGTGTCATGAATTGCAGTTGACTACAAACCAAATCACTATTAGTTCAAGATCTCATCCTTCAGGAATCACTGGATCTACTCTGTTTAACTGAAACCTGGATCAAAGATGGTGAACATCACCAGATGCCTTTCCCCTGGTTTCTCTTCCTTCTCTGTTCCCCATGTTGGCCGAAACGGAAGCGGTGTTGCCCAACTGTATCGCTCTTCTCTCCTTGTGTCTCAGGTTTCCTTTTCTCTTCTACATTACCCCAAATCCCTTCTCCTCTGCCTCCAGTCCTCTCCCCCTACCCATGTTCTTGTTCTTTACTCCCCCCTCCCTTCAGACCCATCTCTGGGATGCTCTTATTATTATTATTGCTGCTGATATTTCCCTGCAGATCCCCCATATGGTCATTGTAGGTGACCTAAATATCCATTTTGATTCTCCAACCTCTGCCAAGGATCGCTCATTTGTTACTCTCCTCCAGGATCTCTCGCCCACAGCTTGTACTTTCTCCGACTCACACTGCTGGCCATATTCTTGATCCAGTGATTATTCCATTGCCCCTCCTTTCTGAATCTCTGTCTCTTTGGTGAAGCTCTGCCCCTGGACTGATCACTTTTGTTTGACATTCCTATTGGAGCTTCCTACCTCCCACCCTCTCAATTCCTCCATCTGCCACTCTCTCCTCCACTCCCTTGCACTGTTGCATCACTCCCCTTACTCTCAAGCTTTTTCCTCATGCACACCAGCTCTTTCCTGAGAATTTCCCTGCTCTCTCCCCCAAATACTCACTCAGGTCTCAACCCTGACGTCTGCCCTTTCCTCCACTCTTGACCATCTTGCCCCTCTTCAGCCAACTCAGTGCAGGTGCCCATCCACTCACCAGCCATGGTTCCATGCTGGCCTTCACCAATCAGAACACATTTAGCGTAAGCACCGCACTTCACCAGCACTGGCTCAATTCCACAAACACCACCGCCACTATCATTCTTCTCTGATCGCATCACCACTGCCCCCAATCCCTCCAGACAGCTTTTTTTTGTGTTTAGATCCCTCACCTCACTTCACTCTGGCCCCTCCCCTGTGCCTCCTCACCCCACACCCACCCCTACTCAGCTGGCCTCACTTTTCACAACCACGATTCAGAATCTGCACGCTATTTTTCCCTCCTGCCCCCTCCCATTCTTGGTCCACCTTCCATCCAATTACCACCTCAGAGCTTATAACCTCTATCTCGTCAGCATGCAAGCTACATAGATCCCATTCCTACGGGCTTCTTGAACCCTCTCTTGCTCTAGTGCCCTACATCCTCACCATAGTCAACTCCTGTCTCTCTACTGGTATTTTCCCTTCCTCAAGAAAGCCTCCCTCACTCACTCCTCTAGTCTCAGCTTACTATCACCCAGTCTCTAACCTTCCCTTTCTTGCAAAAACAGTAGAAAAAACCGTCTTTTCCCAGCTTTCACAACACCTCCACTCAAACTTTCTCCACCCATGTCAATCGGGTTTTCGTCAGGGTTATAGTGTTGAGACAATCTTGACAGCATTCTTCAACAAACTTCATTCTTCACACGATAAGGGTGACATCGCAGTGGTTGTTTCTCTAGATCTTTCTGCAACTTTCGATCTTGTGGATCACTCACTCCTCTCACGCTTATGGGACACAGGCCTTCGAGGTACTGTCTATTGCTGGTTTCACTCTTTTCTTTCCTTCTGTTCCTTTGCGGTGGCTTCATCCACTGGATCACAATCTCTCTCTCACACTATCCCCCTCCCCTGTTGTGTCCCTCAAGGTTCAGTCTTGTCCCCTCTCTTATTTAATCTTTTTCTTGCACCACTTGCTTTTTCTATCCAACAGTCCGGTTTGTCAGGTTTCTACTACACAGACGACATCATTATCCTTCACCACACTAATCCCCTGCATTCTGATCTCACTTCTTTGAATTCCTGTTTCACGCTTGTAGCTGATTGGTTATCTTCAAACTGTCTTCATCTTAATCTGTCTAAAACATCCTCCACATGGTTTACCTTTGGGAGCCCCTGTCCTTCCCTTGCTCCCGCTCTTGGAAGTTCTACAATCCCTATGGCCTCCTCCTTCCAATACCTGGGGGTCCTTCTTGACTCTAATTTCACCCTCAGGGTTCATGTTTCCCAGCTTGCCAAGACATCCTATTTCTTTCTCTGACAAATTCAATCTATCGGCCCTTTTCTCTCTCCTTCTGCCTGGACTACCCTCACTTTATCCACAGTCAAAGCCCAGCTTGATTTTTGTAACTCTTTCCTTGCAGGTGTCACACACGTCCAGTTACATCGTCTACAACTTATACAGAATACTGCAGTCAAATCATCGCTCACTCCTCACGTAGAGATCACATTCCCCCCTTACTACTCCATTTACACTGGCTTCCTCTAGAATATCGTATTTACTTCAAGATACTAACTTTGGTACATGAAGTCATTCATACCCACACACAATACCCACACACAACAATACCTTGCTGACCTTCTCCACTTTCATATCCCTACATGCACCCTCCGTTCCCTTCCCATAAATAGTCTCCACCTTCCTCCCCCCATCACACGCACATCTACAATCCACTTGTCACACTGCCTTTTTCTTCTACAGTCCCGCTCTTTGGAACTCCCTACCCACATCACTCCGCTTGGAACAAAACTATTCCACATTCAAATCCCTACTGAAAACTCTGCATCCAACCTCTCGGACACACATAGCTGACCTGCTTTATTCGTGTTCTGTTGATCTCTCCTCTATGTCCTCTGCACCCTTTCTGGTTGTTTCTTCTTTCCTGATCCATTTATAGCAACAGAATAAAATCAAAATAAACAGAACCATCTAACTTCTCAACAAATAGGGGCGTCCTGCATGGAGCAGTGGGTTCACCCCTACACAAAGACATGGGGAGGGGGGGCCTGCACAGAGCGGTGGGTTCACCCCTACACAAAGACATGGGGAGGGGGGGCCTGCACAGAGCGGCACCTACTCCTGCCATCTTACTGGGCAGACTAGATGGACCATACTGGTCTTTATCTGCCGTCGTTTACTATGTTACTATGATTGTAGTTCTTTTCCCCTTATCTGGCCTTGAGCCAAACTCCGCTTGTTATATGATTGTGAACCACCCTGATGTTATAAAGGGCAGTATATCAAAAAATTAACAAACAAACATATGTGCATGCGTGCGCATTGTGTATGTACTCACACTCACTTAAGCATGAGTTTTGTGTGCATTACAACCCTCCTCAGGAACTCCGCTCTTCTAGCAAACTGCTTCTATCGGTGCCCTTCTCTTCTACTGCTAACTCCAGACTTTGCTCCTTTCACCTGGAACAAACTATCTATCTGTGTCTGTACGCCAGGCACCTTCTCTGACCCTCTTCAAATCCAGGCTGAAAACTCACCTCTTCGCTGCTGCATTTGGATCTTGACTCACCTGATCTCCTTTTTCCTTTCCTTGCTTTATCCCTGCCACACCTTCAGTGTTTGTCTTGACTAGATTGTAAGCTCTGATGAGCAGGGACTGTCTCTTACCTGTCTGTGCAGCGCTGCGTACGACTTGTAGCACTATATAAATGCTCAGTAGTAGTAATACAGTGAGACTGGATTTTTAAGCTCAAACTACATTCTCATGCTAATGTCATTTCTCCAGAAATAGAGGATACAGAGTGAGGTCCTCACTGCGTTAGATGGGACTGGAGTTGCAGTTGTCCCACAGACACCAGCTCTCTTTTTCCTTTGACTTTGCTCCCAAATCCTAGGCACAATGTGTCTGTATCATCCAGGATGCAAGGTCCCATGCCCACTGGACAATCTATTCTTAGCCTCTTCTCAGTGCTGGCAGGACTAGAACAGGAACTGGAGATCACAGACCAGCACCATCCCTAATGTCACACCCTTACCAGAGTTCTCTAAAAGTCACATATTCCCAGTCACCAAAATCTCTCAGCATTACTGCTTTCCTGTCAGTGATTTCTACCCCGCCTATGCTAGCCCCAGCCTCCAGGACTGGGCTCAGCCAGTCATATCAAGGGTGAGACCATGTGGAGGTTCCATTCATCCACACTCTTCCTCCCACAACAGGACATGAAAATATAAGATGAGCCCAGGATCCTGCTCCGAATGGCCAGCCCAGACCACAAGTACCCAGCCAATCCCAAAATGAAGATCTAGTTCTCATTGTTCATTGTTCATTTCCAGAGATAAACAGTGTTCCTGCATCTACCTGCTAATAATTTTTGTGGTCTTTTCCTCCAGGAACCTGTCCAAACCTCTTTCAAATACCTCATTTCACATCAACAGAGTCCACAGCTTAATTATGCATAGCATGAAAAATAATTTCTACACTCTGTTTTCAATGTGCAGGTCCTTCGTTTCATAGTGTGCCCTCTTCATTTAGTGTTGTTTGAAAGGTTAAAGAACCATTTCCTATTTAACATTTCCACCCCACTCATGGTTTTATAAATTTCTATCATATCCCCCCTCCCTTGTATTTTCTCCAAGCTGAAGAGCCTTAGTGCTGGGAGATGGGCCGATATTTGTTTCTTGCTCCACTGGACATGGATAAGAGCAGCCCCAGAAAAGAGGTAGGATCCACTCTCCCCCACCAACCCTCCTACCCCAGCTGCAGAGTTTCTTTCGTTCTGGCCAAATCTGCTTTAAAATGTCTGATTTTCTCACTTTTCATGGTCTGAACCTTTGCTTTCTGACCAAGACCTGGTTCAGAGATGGAGACTCTGTTTACATTTACCACCGTTTGCCACCTAGTTTTCTTCACCTCTTGTAGTTCGGGGGCTGGGATCACTGTCTTTAAGGATGTCCTCAATGCAACTAAACTCTCCTCTTTCCCTTTACACTATTTGGAATCACTCCTCCTATCCCTTTTCCACACCCCACTTGTTTCATGCTTTTCATCTCTATGCCCCCCCCCCCCCCGAGATTCGACGACTCACTCTACCTGGGGCAACAAGTGCCTTCCCTAATCTCCTTAGTCTCACAGACTTCAATATTCACAAGGATCAACCTCACAGAGGCAGGGATAAGACATTTCTCTCACATATTGCTGATTACTCTCTAGTCCAACACGTTCACACGCCTACACATGCAGTTGGCTACACCCCTTCTCCCACTTTCTTCTGCCCATCTCTTTGCCCACACACTGCCTCTCCCCTGGACACATCATCTAGATGTTCATTTTAATTTAAGTGTGTATCACTTCCAGTCTCTGCCACCAGCCGCAGCCCCCATCCACTGCAACATTGCATCACTACCAACACTCTTCATTCCTTTCCCCCCTCTGACGCGCTTTCCTACTACCTTTGCATCCCACTCTATGGACCCCCAAATTGATACCTGGAACTCTGCCCTCCACTCTACTTTGGATTGCTTGGTCCCTCTAGTTCACAAACCAATATCGCTCCTGCCACGCCTCCCACTCATTCAAAGGTAGCTTTGCAAAGCTAAGCACATATGGCAATAAAGGCCATTCCCTTACCTCTCTCACCACCTTTCACACTCTCCATACTTTCTATAGAAATTCCATTACATCAGCAAGAAAGGGCGATTATAGCAGTCATTTTATATGCTAATAATAGAGCCCAGAAATTCTACACTATGATTTGTTTATTTGCTTTTATGTATCACTCTTTAAGATCAGCACAGCTTACCTGAAACATTAAACAATTTACATAGAACAGGAAGTTATACAGAACTGATGTCACATCTTCTTCACCGCCCCCCCCCCCCATCACCTCTACCAAACATCTGGCTGGATTTTTTTCAAGATAAGGTTGTCCCTTCAATGCAACTTTTACAGTATCTCTCCTTTCTCAGCCTCCTTTAATGAGTTGTTCTTCCTCTCCCCCCCTTCGGCACTTGGCCTCTTTCAATCCCATTCCTTTCCTGCCTCTTGCAAAAAAAACCCCATCTCTTCCTCCCCTAAGAGCAGCTGTCCTTCTGACCCCATCCCTTTCTCTTGGATCTCATTCCCCTGTTTAGCCCTTCTTCCAAATCTCCTATCTCTCTTTAATAACAGTCTGTCCTCAGGTATCTTCTCCCCTTCTTGGAAGTCTGGTCTAGTCCGACCCCTGCTAAAGAAGCCCTCCCTTGACTCCTCCATCCCTCACACTACTGGCCTGTCTCCCATCTCCCCTCTCTCTCTCTAAAATCCTGAAAAAACTGGTTTTCACACAACTTGTGGATTATTTAGAGCACACCAATTTCTTTCGTCCTGGACAGTCCGGTTTCCGTGCAGGTCATAGCACAGAAAGCACAGTTACTTACCTGTAACAGGTGATCTCCGGAACAGCAGGAATTAGTCTTGACACGTGGGAGACGTCTCCGACGGAGCCCGCATGGGAATGCTCCCCAGCATCCAATCAGAAAGCCTTTGGGAGCATACCCCACGCCTGCGCGGTGGGTTCCCGCCTTTCCTACTGCCTCTCCCCAGTTGAGTTTCATAGCTGAGCCAGAAGGAGAGGAGAGGAGAGGAGAGGAAGGAATAGAGAAAAAGAGAGAAACAACTCCTAGGGGAGGTGGGCGGGTTGTGAAGACTAATTCCTGCTGTTCCGGAGATCACCTGTTACAGGTAAGTAACTGTGCTATCTCCAGGAACAAGCAGGAATGAGTCTTCACACGTGGGGACTCCCTAGCTTAGGATGCCTGGGGAGATCCCATAAGCACAGCCCGGGACGGGATGGCATTTGCCCAGCCTGAATCTCCGGCATCCCCTGAGGGATGGAGGGCAGGAGTTGAATAGAGGAAGTGAATCCAAAGACTACAGAGGCAAGTCTTTAGAGTGCAGAACAGGTACCATTAGGATACAGCAAAAAAAACCCAGGCTACAGGAGTAGTCAGAGGGATGCATGAAGAGAATCATTAAGCATGTAATGAGTAAATGACCTAGTACCATACAGAGCTTACTGGCCATTAAGTTTTAATGAATTAATGGTTTATAACCCTGTTCTGCTTACCCACCGGGTTGTTGGAAGTAGTCCTGTGATGAAGGCACTGTAGACGCAGTAGCGAGGTCATCAAGGAAACTTCACCGCAGCGAGGAGGAAGTTCCAAATCCAGAAGGCCATGGGATCCAGGTGTCAGCTGGGTCAGGAGAAGGACGGCAGGTCTTCCAGGGGGCTCACGGCAAGCTGAGCACTCCCTTGGGAGTAGAGTCCATAACTCAAAGGACCAACAGTGGAAGACAGGCTGAACTAGAGAGCCTATCCTGGAGAAGAGTAGAGGTGTACCCTGGAGCAGAAGGGGTACACAGTCTGCCCTAGCGAGAGATAGGGAGACAAGGGTCCGGACCTCCGGGAGGAGGACCGAACTGAAAAAGGGAGCTGTTGACTTTACAGCAGTAGGGTACCACCAGTCCGCGGGCCGATCGGGGAATAGGCAGGCGGACTGGCCGGACCCCTGGGGGGGGGGGGGGGGTGAGTACCGGCCATAGGGGGAAAAAGGCGGTAAACACAGGTACTGTGGGGATCCCCCAAAGGCCCCTGCCAAGCAGGTGATATCTAGTATATCTAAGCCGGTGGACATGGGGATGCCTCCTCCGGTACTAGCGCAGGCACACCGGGGGGGCCTGCCTCCATGAGCAGCACTCAGGTAAGGCGGATCTGCCATCGATCCCCAGAACGTCCACCTGTGGAGGTGGCCGCAAGATCCGTCAGGGAAGGGATCTTTCCCGGAGGGCAAGGGCAGATCGGCGAGCTAAGAGCGCGGTAGCGTGGGGGATGGAGGATAACATCAGTCCGGTAGAACGCCCCAGGAGTTGGAGGCTCTAATGTGTCCCCAGGACCTGCACGTAGAACTTGTCCCCCGCACAATCGGGGGACATGAGGGTATAGTCCCTGGAGGGGAATTCCGGTACGGAAGCAATCAGCAAGAGGATACTGGCTGAGAGGGGTTCGGGGACGTACTGAAGAGTAAGTAGGGTGACCGTGGGCCATAGCTATCACAGCGTAAGGTGGTCTCCCTTTCCCACGGAGGAGAAGACCTGAACCCCTAGATAAGTCCCCGAACCATTTTCCAACTGGACGAGCCCCAGAGTAGAAACTTCTGGTAAGGAGGGTAAGTGCAGGCAGCCGCCCACCTGAGCCTAAAAATGCTTAGTATGAGAGTCCTGACGCGGGCCCGGGGACATCAACCCGGGGTGAGAGGTCCCTTGCTTGGGCGCGCCTGGAGGGTGGGCGGAGGGCTGACATTTCCTCTTCCTAGGGAAGGGGGGTCTGGAGGGCCGTTTACCACCGCCGGGGGGAAGCCGGGCCCTAGGCTGGCTGCTAACTCTGGGAAGGTTAGCGAAGCACTGTGCGACCTGACGTAAAGCTTCGCTATTGAAGAGGTGATCTCCGTCGCAGGGAGAATTACCCAGGATGTGCTGTGCCCGTCTACACAACTCGGACGCCTGCAACCATGCCGTACGGCGTGCTCTAATGGCAACAGCAGAGGCTCTGCTGACCGACCGGAAGGAGTCCAGCGAAGCACGAGAAAGGAACCCAGAGATATTCCTGCAGTGATAAAGAAGCAGGGAATATTCAAAGGCCTTGGTTGCAGATACGAAGGTGGATAACCGAGATAACCTCTCGGTGACCTCCCGAAGCGACAGACTCATATAAAATATATATGAAATAATTCTGGCCGCCAGCATAGACGTTTGGAAGGCTTGACGTCCTAGAGTATCTAGCGTCTTCGAGGCACGGCCTGGAGGGTGAGAAGCATGCTTCTCCTTGCTTCCGGCCTTCCTCAGCGCCGATTCCACCACAATGGACCGATGTGGAAGCTGGTGCTGCCGAAACCCCGGGGAAGGAGGCACCCGGTACAGAGCCTGCATCGCAGTCGGCGGCGCCGGAACCCTCAAAGGCGACCGCCAAGCCCTCAGCAGGAGATCCTGCAGGGCAGGATGCAGAGGAAGCAGCGCGGCTGCCTGTTCCACAGGGCCTGGGCTCGGGTCCGGGATAGGGATGGCCAGCAAGTCCGCCATGTCAAGGAGGAAATCCTGAAAAGGCGGCTCTGCCAGAGCAGTTATGGCGGGAGAGGCCGCCAGGGCACTAAGAGGCCCGCTGGGCAGAGGCGGGGACCAACCGACCCAGATCGGGGTAGTCAACATGGCATCGTCGGCTCCTGGAATGGATTCCAAGCTAGGCATCGAAAAGGTCGATGGCACCGACGGCGCCGCAGGAACCGGCCTCGGACCCGAACCCGGGGTCGGCGCTTCCCCCCGTGACTGGAGCGAATCCGCGGCCGCTGGAGGGCAGGGGTCAGCGGTCTCTGCTCTGCGCTGCGGGAGAGGACAGGGGCCGATCCCGAGACGTGCCATGGCCAGACTTTCAAGGCTGGACAACGACTCCAGGCTGGGCATCGAACCGAGCGAGGAGATAGACTCCTTCCTCGAGGCCCCCGGCGGAAGTGAACACGCCGGTGGTGGAGATCCCGGAGCGCGGATCGGAACTGCGCCGACCGGTGCCGCGAGCATCAAGGGCCCCCGAGGACAGTGCTCGGAGAGGGGGTCAACGGACGCCGGCGCCGATGTCGATCGGCGGGCGCTGCCCGATGCTGGGCCACCTCTCGAACCCTTCCTACCCGGAGGGAAAAACTGCCGGGGCATATGGCCCATCCCCGAGGGGAGCCAGGTCACTCGACGAGTCTCCGCGGGGGGGAAGCCTGCGGTGGGATCGAGGCGATCGAAGACCCCGAGGCCCCTTTTCTAGGAAAGGGCGGGGCCCTCGACGGCCGCGTCGACGCCGGGGGGGGTCGCCCGTGTGCTGGTCGACACACCCCGAGGTCCCCAGGGAAGGTTGATGGTGGTTCCTTGAGCTCGACGTCGCCAGCGGAGTGGTGCCGCTCAAAACCGGTACCACCCTTGCGCAGGGCTGGGGTACCGGGGACCCAGCTCGGGTCGAAACGAGCGGCTCCGAGGGGAGCGAGGCCAGGAGATCATCCCCGGCGAGGGGTGGAACCATAGACACTGGTGCGCTCGAAGCGGGTATCGCCTCCGCGCATGGCTGGAACGCAGGGCCAGGCTGTGTCGAGCCGATCGGCCCCAGAGGTGCCGAGGGCAGTGGCTGGCGATCCCTGGTGGGGGGCGGGCCACTCGACACCCACGGGACGGCACCGCCCGAAGCGGGTACTACCCCCGTAGGGACACCACACCGGCGCGAGTCGGTCGGCCTCGGAGTCGCCGAGGACCGCAGCCGCCAATCCCCGGTGAGAAGCAGGACGCTCGACACCGGCGCCGATGTCGAGGGGTCGGTACCGCTCGTAGCGGGTACCACCCCCGCGCATGGCAGTGATGGAGGAACGCCCGGCTGGACCAAGTCGATCAGCCCCGGAGGCGCCGAGGACAGCAGCCGACGATCCTCGGTGAGGAGCGGAACGCTCGACACTGACGCCGATGCTGGGGTCTCAGTACCACCTGGAGCGGGTACCACACCCGAGCATGGCTGGGATGTAGGGAGGTCAGACCCGGTAGAGTCGATCGGGCCCGGAGGCGCCGATGACACCAGCTGACGATCCCTGGCGAAGAGTGGAACACTCGACGCCGACGCCGGGGAATCGGCACCGCTCGAAGCGGGTACCTCCCTCGGGCATGGCTCGGGAATGTTCTGTGAGGAGCGAACCTCAGGAACATCCCGAAACCCCGTAAATGCTTTGGAGCCCGAGGACTCCCGCCGGGGTATAATAGCCAAGGGGGACTTGAGGGGTCGGCTGGAGCTGTCGCCATGCCGCGCATGAGACTCGCCCCTCTAGACTCGGCTAGACTTAACAGACTGTTGTGTGGATACCTGATCCTGGAGAGAAGCACAACCCGACGTCGTCGAGGGATATCCGAAAAAGGGAGGGTCTTCTCCCGACACTGTAGCCCGGGGGATCCGGGAAAGAAGGGTCGGGCCCAAAACAGGAGAGGCACCAGGCATTGGAGTCCAATTGGAAACTTAGGCCCCCGCAGTGAGGGCACTGCTGGGGAGAAGAAGGCTCCATGCTGTAAGCCCGGTAGGCCTCGGCGCCCGGAGGGGAGGGTCCCTCCGGGCGACCAAAAATAAATGAAATTTACATGAAAATTAATTGAAAAGAAAGAAAGAAAGGGGCACGGAGGTGCCACCGTCGGCGGGAAAAAGCTGCGACTACAGAAACAAGAACAAAGGAAAAAAATTTCTGCGGTGGCAGGAGGGACGTCCTGCCTGCTCCGCGGAAAACGAAAAACTGGGGAGAGGCAGTAGGAAGGGCGGGAACCCACCACGCAGGCGCGGGGGATGCTCCCAAAGGCTTTCTGATTGGATGCTGGGGAGCATTCCCGTGCGGGCTCCGTCGGAGACGTCTCCCACGTGTGAAGACTCATTCCTGCTTGTTCCTGGAGATACAATCCTTCTTTCAGTTCTTAATGAGACACAGGAGTCCCTGGATAAGAGCAATGTTTCCTTAGCTATCTCACGTGATCTCTCCTCAGCATTCATCAGTCATCCTCTTCTTCTAGCTCATCTACAATCTGCTGACATTCACGGATCTGTCCTCCAGTGGTTCCATTCTTTTCTGTCTGATCGCTCTTACTCTGTCGTTTCATTCTTCTACCTATTCCACGTTTCCACCGACATTGGGTTTCCCTCAGGGTTCAGTCCTTTCCCCCTCTTGCTAATCGTATCCAATACCAGAAGGTTTCCACCTACCTTGAGAGAGATGGCATCCTACTTCTCTTGTATGCTCACCCTTCATCTCCTGCCTTTTCAATGTGGCCCACTGGCTACACCCTAATCACCTTAAATTGAATCCTTCTAAGATCTTTGTAATTTGGCGCTCTGGCTCTTCTTCTGTTCCCGCTGTGGTCCCCCTCACTGAATAGTTCCACACGCACCCTGTTCTCTTATCTCGGTGTTATTCTGGATAGTGATCTTACCTTTCACGATCAGATTAGCGTGGCAGTTAGACACTCTTTCCATACTCTGTGTCAGATCCATTCACTACGCCCTTTTCTTACTGACTCTGCCATCATTACTTTCCTTCTCACTCTCGCCATCTCACGCCTTGACTATTGTAATATTATCTACTCCAATCTACTCCTTTATCAGATCAAACGCTTACAAAGCTGTCCAAATTACTGTTTGCATTCTCCATCACACAAACAAATATGACATTACACCCCCGTTTCTCAAATCTCACTGGTTGCCCATTTCCTTCTGCATTGTTTAAACTTCTCTCCTGATTCACAAAACATTACACTCTGGCACCCCCACTTCTCTCTCCTTGCTCATTATCCTACACCCTCCCCCATCTACTTCACTTTATTCACATGAGCTGACTTTCCCTACCTCCACCCTCTTATGCTCAATATGAATCCACGAGGCACTCATCCTAATTGCTTGTGGAACTCCCTGCCCCCGGATATCCGTCATGAGCTCTCCTTCCAAGTTCAAGACACTTCTGAAGACTTCTCTCTTTCAGGCTTTTGACTCTTCCTCCTAGGTATAGCATTCTGCGCAACCTCCCCCCACACACACTTTCTTCTCTGCTTCCCCTCCACCATAGTTAGGTCTGTTTCACTCCTCTATTCTTACCTGTTATTTTAATGGTGTTCCTTTTCCTATATGATTTTATTGCTATTGTACACCGCTTTGTGTGGGGTTATTTTTTTTGGAAGGGCAGTATAAAAAGTTTTTAATAAACCATACAGAGAAACATAAAATGCACAACATTAAAGAGTGACAGTCATGTTGGGAATGGGGGAGGGTGTAGCCTGGCAAGTCCAGGGAAGTGTCACTGACACATAAGGGGGGGGGGGGGGGTTGGGGTTGGGCAGTGCTGAGGCTGATTTCTTTACTTCTCAAGACTCTGTTCTCAGTGTCCATGTTGACTAGATTGTAAGCTCCAGCAAGCAAGAACTGCACAGCCCCATACTTCCATCTAAATGTTTAATAGTAGTAGACACTTCATTGGTCCCCTTCTCTGTGTGCCTACATAGGTTTTTAAAGAGTCCTGGGCATGCCTAAAGAAAGCATAGTTACACACCTGTAACAGGTGCTCTCTGGTGACAACAGGAATCAATCCTCACATATGCATATCATCAATACCAACAGAACCCACATGGAAGCAATCACCCCAGTTTTCAAAAGGAAGCCTTTGGGATATGCACCATACATGTGTGGTCCCCTTCCTGCCCAAGGGTGTTATTCTAAATGACATAGCAAAGATGACAAAAATTAAAATATGGTAAAGAAGCAACTCCAAGGGGAGGAAGGAGGGTTATGAAGACAGATTCTTGCTGTCTCTGGAGAACAACCATTACCAGTGAGAAACAATACTTTCTCCAGGAACAAGCAGAAGTTAATCCTCAAATGTAGGACTCCCCAGCTCCAGGCTCCAGCAAACCTGAAAAAACACCACAGCAATCTGGCAGGGAGAGCCGTGAGCAGCTCTCACAAGACCCAAGCATCCGAAGGAACCAGCACTCAAGTAGCCTGAACACAAAAGTGTCAGAGTTGCCTACACCCCAAAGAGATTACAGAGTACAGCCTGGCCGAAGGCACTGTGCCTCTCCAGGTCATAATGAGCTGCAAAGGTATGGACTGAAGACCAGGTGGCAGCCTGACAGATTTCCATAACTGGGATTGAATGCAGATTTGCCACAGACGTAGCCATGGCCCTGAAGCAGTAAGTGAGACACCCACCACCTGCTCCTGGGCGATGGGGGGGATGCAGTCCACCACCCAAGTAGACAAAGTTTGCTTAGTTATTGGAAGCCCCAGATGACTAGGGTCATAAGAAGCAAAAAGCTGAGGCACTTTGCAGTGGCCCTGGCTCCATTGTAGATTGGAATGTAAAAGGGCCCTGTCCTAAGTATGGAGAATGGTTGCTGCTGTGCCAGCATGAGGCCTGAGAAAGAAGGTGAGAAGCACCACCTCTTGATTGAGGTGGAATGGGGCCACAACCGTCAGCAGAAATGTAAGGTGTGTGTGAAGCCCCACTCTGATCATGTAGAACCTCATGTAGGGAGGCTCTGCCATCAGAGGCTAGAGTTCACCGACCCTGCGAGCTGACGTGAATGCCATGAGGAAAGCGACTTTTCAGGAAAGGTATTTAAGGTGGCAGGCAGCCAAGGGCTTGAAGGGCAGCTTAGTAAGATGTGAGAGCACGCTTTTGAGATCCCACTCCACCACTGGTGGAAGGACAAGGGGTTTAGCTATCCTGGTTCCTCCAGGGCCTCATGCTATGAGGGGCTGAAGCAAGAAGGGTTTTCCTTCGACAGAATGGTGGTGCACTGCAGTAGCACTCATATGCACTCTTACAGAGTTGGACTTCTGGAGTACCACCTGAACCAAGCAGAACGGGTTTGTCCATCTTTTGGCACACCACACAGAGAACCAATGCCACTTTAAGGTGTAAACTCTCCTCATGGAGGCCTTGCAAAAGACTAGGAGAACATCTTCCACATCCTGTGGGTGGTTGAAGGGAGCTAGAGCTACCCTTTCAATCAGCAAAGCAGTGAACGACAGGGAACCCAAGTTGTGGTACAGGTGAGAGCAGTCCTGGGGACTTGGCCCAGAGGGATCAGCAATGCCACGGATAGGGAGAGGAGTAGTGGGAACCAGGGTTGCCTGGGCCACTGGGGAACTATCAGTATTAGTGATGCCCTGTCACACTGGACCTTGAAGAGGGTCTTGGCAACCAGTGGTATCAGTGGGAAGGCATAATGGAGGCCTTCCATCCATGGAATGAGGAACACATCCGTTGTCACCCAGGACAGATGCAGCTAGTGGGAGCAGAAGCAGGGAAACTGAGTTGTGCAAGATGGGAAACAGGTTCATTAGAGGGACAGCCCAAAGTTGAAATAGCTGAGAGGCCACTCGGGGGTCCAGTTGGCACTCATGCAGCTGTAGAACACTGCTCAGTTTGTCTGCCAGGATGTTGTCTTGGCCCAGCAGGTAGACTGCACTTAGGAGCATCCTGCTGCGAGTCATATAGGAGCAGAGGGCTACCACCTCCTGGCAGAGGGAGAATGACCCCATACCCCCTTGCTTGTTCATATAGATCACTGCAACTTGGTTGTCTGGTGCTGTAGCTGATGGCAAAAGGCTCAGAGGGCCAGAAGATTGATTTGTATCTGGGATTCCAAATGGGACCAGCTGCCTTGTGTCTGAAGGTCCCTGCAATGTGCTCCCTAGCCCAGGAAGGAAGCATTCATGGTAAGGACCCTCTGGATGGTGGGTGCCTGGAAGGGCATCCTGGCCTGAAGGTGGCAGGGAATCTTCTACCAACCCAAGGAGTCCACCACCAGCTGGCAGGTTGCTCTCACCTTGGTCCCGTGGCCTGTGTTCATGGGGAGCAGAGGCACCACTGAGTTGCTCATGTGCAGTTGGGCATATGGGGGTCACATGACCCAGCAGGTCAAGGAGAAGCCGGGTGGGTAGCAACTGGCAGCACTGTAGCTCTGCGGCCAGCCTCTTAAGGCGTTCTGATCTCTCCTGAGGAAGGAAGGCCTTGGCCTAGAGGGTGTTCAACTGAGCCCCTATAAACTCCAGGCACAGAACTGGAGAGAGATGAGACTTGGAATAGTTGATGATGAGAACCCCAGATGTTGCAGGGCGTTGATGGTGCACCCTGGGGCGCATTGCACCTCTGGAGCTATGCCTCACTTATGAGCCAGTTGTCCAGGTAGGGGAAGACAAAGACTCCTTGGAAACTGAGGTGAGCAGCTATCACTGCAAGGCACTTGGTGAAGCCCCCTGTATTGGTAGTATTCTCCTCCCACCATAAACCGAAGGTATTTTTTTGTGGGTGGGATGAATCAGGATGTGAGTGTGTAGGCATCCTTTAGGTCTAAGGAGCATAGCCCGTCTCCCTGCTCGAGGAATGGCAGTAGTGTTCCAATGAAGAGCATTCTGAACTTCTCCATTACCAGAAATCTGTTCAGCTCCCGGAAATCCAGGATGGGCCTGAGGCCCCCTGTCCTCTTGGGGGATGAGGAAATACCTGGAGTAGAAACCAATGCCCCAGAGATGTTTTGGCATTGGCTCCACAGCCTTGTCCTCGAGGAGACCTGCAAGCTTGATGAGGAGCAGGGTCTGGTGAAGAAGAGGTCTTACAGGCTTTCCCAAGCAGTACGAGGCTGGCGCCCACTATAGGTGGAGGAGGTAGCCCTCCTTGACCACTTGTAGCAACCAGGCATCGGTGGTGATGGCAGAGCACCTGTGGGCAAAGGGGGCCATGGGCTGTAGGGGACCTCTTAGGGGAGAGAAGGTCATGCCCATGGAGTCAAAAGCTCCCGCTAGGCTGGGCCAGAGCTGGCACCTGGGCCTTAGGGGCCTTTTGCTTATAGAGGCCATGCCCCTGTCGTTTGTGCTGGTGACCTTGCTATGTGGCCGAGAAGGCTTGGAATTGGGAGTATTACTACCCCCCCCCCTTCTTCCCCAGAGCCTTCTTACGGGGCTGCACTGAGGTCTCCTTTGAGAGCCTGGTTCTTGTTAGGAGCTCGGTCTCTATCTCTGTAGCTTTGTCTGCCATGGGTTTCCTGAAGAGGTTCTCTCTGATGCAAGGACATCAATAAGTTTGACCTAAAACAATGGGTTCACGACAAACAACTGCAGCTATGCTTGGCTTTGGGTTCTGATGCCTCAGCAGCTACCCTGGCTGAAGACTCGAAGCAGTCATAGGCTGCTTGAGACAAGAACTTTGATCACTCCTTGACTGCTGAGGCCAGAGACCAGAGACCTAAATCTCTGAAGGGACTCCCTGTTGAGGCCTGTTAGAATCCATAGAGCTCCCTCGACAGCTCCTTAAAGGTACATGCAGATACAGAGCTGGTAGGACTGTATCCAGCACGTCAGCATCGAGCCTTGAAAAGGCTTTTCAGCCGAGGGCATTGAAGGTCCAGGCCCTCCCTGCTGTGTGGCACCAAAGAATGAATCTTTTGGCTCTTGAACCTGCACATGGCTGACTCAACGACCATTGAGTTGTGGGGGGAATTGGGTCTTCTGGAACCCATGGCTCTGATGGACTCAGTACATAGAGTCAAGTTGCCAGCTGACAATGGGCACCGACGCTGGTGGTGTTTCCCACATCCGGAGCAGGAGGCGCTTGAGGATCAGAGGCACTGGTACCCTAAGGGTTTCCTTTGGGGGGGGGCCCCCTTGAACTGGAGTATCTCCAGTTCCTCCATGTGCAGGTTTTCCTCAGCCCTGGTCTCTATGGTGAGGCCTTAGCCATGTCCCACACAAAGTTAAGGAAGGCATAATCCTTGGGCGGGGCCCGGCACCAGGACACAAGGAGAGATGGGTCCGAAGGCATGCCCCAGTATTGCCAAGTGTCTGGGGACTCCTCATCCTCTGTCTACCATTCAGACCTGAAGTCAGAGTATGAGTCCAAGGCTCCATGATCAAGGTCTGGGCCAGACAGTCCATGACCTCTGGAAGATCTGCATTCCAAGCCATGGGTGGTCACAAGAGAGGACCAGTGTCCTGAGGAATGGGACCGGGACCTCATCCAAAGCCGTTGAGTCTCTCAAGATGGGTGGTGCTTGAGGACTAGCTCTATATACGGGGTAGCCCTCAATGTCAAGGATCCCGTTGTCTGGGCAGATGAACCAGACATAAATGCCAGACAAACTTCTGCTGATATCTGAATAGCCACGAGGGCAGATATAATGCTCTCTAAAGCCATCATTCTAGTCTCCATGCGAGTTGTCTCCACAGCCTTCGATGTGGGCACTAAGTGTTTCGGGCCAGATGTCAGTACTGTCGAGGGGGAGTCCTCCATGAGGATAGCCTGGGGTGTCCGAGGCTGGTCGGCAGGTGCCAACTCCTTGCATGGCAGCTTGTGAGACTGCTCCGACTCAGATCCCTCTGACTCACGCCAGGGTCTGTAGGGCCTGAAGTGGGATTTCCCCTTCTTCCCAGACCCATCCTCAGACGTGGTTTGAGGGTTTCAACTTCTTGCATTCCACCTCCGGGGATTTCCTCTCGGAGGAACCGTGGCCACAGGATTCTGAGGAGGCCTGGGCTTCCTAGGGCACCAAGGTACCAGAGGGGGCCCTGGAGTGTGGTGTCAGAGACTCCGCTACAGACTTGATCTTTAGGAAGAATGTTTCCTGCTGCTGGTGATGGCTCTTCAGGGCCTTTGAGGTCATGGTTCTGCAAAGTTCATAGTCTGAGTCATTTTCCAGGTCAAGGCACCAGAGGCAACAGTCATGCAGATCAGAGAGGGATATCATTTTGTTACATCGATTGCACATCTTGAAGGCCCTGGAGGCCATAGGAGGAAAAGGAGGCCCTCCTGTCCAGCAGGGATCCAAGGACTTCGGCTGAAAAAAGGCACAAAGCTGGATGAGGAACACCTTGGGCAAAAAAACAAAAAACCCCCAGAGATGAACCAGAGGCAAGCTGGCTCGGGAGGAAACAGGTATGCAAACTGGACCGAAATGTAACAAAAAAAAAAAACACCCCACACACTTTTTCCCAGGAAAACAGAGTATTCCGCGGAAAAACAGGAGACTGATGCAAGATAGCACCCTTGGGTAGGAAGTCGATCATGCATGCGTGGTGCATCTCCCAAAGGCTTTCTTTGAAAACTGGGGAGATGCTTCCGCAGGGGCTCCGTCGATGCCGACATCACCTATATGTGAGGACTAACTTCCTGCTTGTTCCCAGAGAAACACTGGGTTAGAACCCTGCAGTAATCTAGTAATCTTCAGCAGTCAGCATTTCAAATACATGTGCTAAAAAAATGTTTCTACTTCCAATGCAGTAAATTAATAGCATGCAAATTACCAATGCAGGAAAATCACACCATCAGAAGAAACAGCACACCACACCACACTGCAGTAAGATGCAGCAGGTTGCTATATTGCAAGCAAAATGCCTCACTTGGGGGAACATCGAGTGGCTCACATAGAGGAAGGAGAAATTAGAGAGACTTGTTGAACTCAACTCCTGCCACATTCCCCAACTCCCACCCTGAAAATTGGGCCTCATGCCCCTGACCTACTCTGCAAAATTACCCAGATAACCCAATGGCTCAGCCCCTCCCTCCCCCAGGGCACCCAGTTCAGGGAGGTCCTTGAGAAAAGAGCCTCCCCTGTAGTGGACTGGGACCCAACACCCCTTCCCCTTTTTCTAAAGTTGAAGGTGGAAGTAATGGCCATTTTGGAAAGGATAGCAATCAGGCAACATTGCTGGCTCTCAACATTTAGAGGCGGCAGTGGTGGTCCAAGGGCTCTTTTGGGCCACCAGGGTCTTACACCAACATTGCATCTTTATTCCAGTCCTGAGCAGGCATAAAGATCGGCACTAAAGGAGTAAGAAGCCAATGCTAGACTTTAGTGTGTATGTGTGGGGGGGGGGGGGGGAGGGGGGGTTCCCCCACAAGGATTTTTTTTTTTTTTTTTTTTGCAGTATTGTGCATGATTTTTTTCCATGCTAAATTTTACTGCCTCAGACATAAGATTACTATAGCTACTTATTTCTATAGAGGCACTAGTCGTACACAGAGCTCTACACACGCTAGACAGTCTTTGCTCCACAGAGCTTACACTCTATTCAAGACACACACACAGACCAAAATAAGAGAACAGGGAGTATGATTTATTATTGGAAAGGATTAAAAACAGCCTGAGTATTTAAGAGAATAAAGAGTTTGTATGGAAAAATCTAGAGTAAGCCACCGTACTGAAGGATAATGCAGTTTACTGCACTGGGGAGAAATTGATCTGTGCTAGGCCACTCCTACGCGCTATGCTATGAAAAGGCCAGATAAATTAAAAGGGCTTTCCCCATTTTGCATTGAAGAACATAAGATATGACATACTGGGTCAGACCAAGACTCCATCAAGCCCAGTATCCTGTTTCTAACAAACAGTGGCCAAACCAGTACCAAGTACCTGTCAGGTTACCATGCTGCTCATCTCAGGGGGTAAGCAGTGGATTCCCCTGCTCCTCTTTAATACTAGTTTATGGACTTTTTCTCCAGGAACTTGTCCAAAACTCTTTTAAACCCAGCTACACCAACAGCTTTTACTACATCCTCTTAACAAATTCCGGAAAATTTGATTATATGCATAGTTAGTCCAACGTGTTCCAGTACAATGGACTCTTCATCTGGGAAGCTTATCCACGTGCTAGTGATAGCCAGTCTGAGGCCTCTCTCACACCATCCAAATTACATTCACATCTCCGCTAAGGATGGCCTATTGCTTAGAGTAGTGGGCTGCCATCAGGAACACCACTACTGCTCCTTGTGCACCTGGATGTAACTCCCCTTAAGAGTTATTACTGGAAAGGCCTGACCTAACTATATCTACATCAAATAAAAATCATAAATACCAGATCACCAACAACAAGGTGCTGGACAGGGCCTAAAGCCCCCAGTATAAAAATCCCAGGCAATAGTCACACCATGGTGTTACACTTACCTTATTTTATACACCAGAAATCCTTAAAATTACTCCTGAAGAGGAGGGCAGAATTTAAGAGAAAGTGAAATTAGACCTTATCTCCTCTTTCCTGGAACCTCCAGTCCACACATATGGGTAATGCCCACAAATCAGTAGATAGAGACTGAGAAAAAACTGAGTTAAAACATCCCACAGAGTCTGTACACACCAACACAGCTAGCATGACCATAGCAAAGCAGATCAAGGAGACACAACCCCCAATTCTCTGCCAGCCTAACAGAGAAAAAGCAACAATAAAGAACGCTCTCCTGGGTTTTCTCTTTGTTTGAATTTTTTTTTTTTGAGCGCTAGTCTCTTAAAGCTCAAATTCAACAATTAAGAGGCTCACAGCAGTACCATAAGACTGAGCCCCAAGTCAACAGACCAGACAGTAGTGGACAGCCGCTGAATGTGCCAACACCATAGCCCTTCTGATAGACACAGGCCTGCTCCATAACCAAAGAATCCCAGGTGAGTTCTGGACTGGTCTGGAGGAACTCCAGGAAAGAAAATTAGCAGGTAAGGTCTAATTTCACCTTCCAAATCGTCCCTCCAGTCCAGTCCAGATGTACAGGATATACAAGAGCAGTACTAACATTGGGCAGGACCACCAACACCAGCATGCAACACCCAAGCCCCAAAGGTTGCATCCTGTCTAGCCTGCGCATCCAGGAATAAAGAGAGAACCAAGTAGTGGCCCTAGAAATGTTCTGAGGTGGCACGAGACTGAACTCCGCCCAGGAAGAAGCCCCTCATCAAGCAAGCTGAAGCAATAGCCTCCTGGATCCGGCGAGAAATGGAGGCCTTAGACATTGCCTGACCTATCCTCGGCCCGCCAAACATCACAAAGAGACAATCCAACTTTCGGAAGTCCTGTGTAACTCTAGCAATGACAGCGAGCCCTAGGCACATCCAGCAAGTGCAGAATCCACATGTCCATGGAATCCCGGTTACCAGAGAACACTAGTGTCACCACCTAATTAAAGGCCAAATCTACCTCTGGAAGAAAGGAGGGAACCGGCTGCAGTATAAACCTTTTCCTTGGAGAACACCAAATAAGGCTCTCTACAGGACAGAGCCTGCAGTTCCGAAATCCGATGGGCTGAGCAAATTGTAACCAAAAATGCTACTTTCAGCATCAAGTCCTGCAAGGACAATGCAATCAGCATGACCTTGATTTGGACATGTGCGCCTTCTTGGGTCTGGATGACAGTCGAGTCTTCCACTGCAGGCTCTGTCTCTTGCTTTCAGGGTCGTACTGGAAGACCCAAGCCTCGTCTCCTGTGATGACTTGGCCAACAAACTCTGGATCTTCTCCAATTGTCTCTACAAACATTGACCCGGTGCTCCTTCTGGTCATCGGATAAAAGCTTGGGCACCATCTTGGCACACAACTTCCTCATCCCCAGCTCCTGCACCAAGATGGTCCGCACTGACTCCCTGTTCAGGCTGAGCTCCTCAGCTGTCATCTGCACTGTCAGTCTGCGATCACTCCACACCAGCTGGTTCACTCTGTCAGTGTTCTCAGCTGTCTTTGTTGTGGAAGGCTGTCCTGACTTGGGGTCATCCTCCACCTCCTCGCAGCCAGTCTTGAAGCATTTGTGCCACTCGAAGACTCACGGCCTTGACATTGCATCTTCTCCATAAGCCTTTCGGAGAAGTTGGAGACACTCAGTTGGGCTCTTCTCCAACTTAACCAGAAATTTCAAGTTGATTCTTTGCTCCATATTTCTGCCACCTCCAGTTGCGTGACAAAGCGATGGAGCAGTGTGCTACAAAAAACATGAAAAAGAAAAAGAGTGAGAGAGATGAAAAATAGTATAGCAGAATAGTGGCGAGATGTTGCACAACACAGTGACAATAAGCGGTTAATCAAATGGCATGGAGTCATGGGTGTGGCTGCCACAGTCTCATTTCTTTTTGGCACACCTCGTATATTAAATACTAGACCATAGAGAGATAACCGCTGCGGTACACCCTGGTTAAGAGTGAATGGGAGTTGAGGTGTGTGTTTGAATCCTTATCTGCTGTTTGCGGTTTGAGAGATATGAATGGAACCAATTGAAGAGGGTGCCGAGGACTCCAATGTATTAGAATTTGTTAAAGAGAAGCTGATACAGTGTCAAAAGCAGCAGAGATGTCCAGAAAAAGCAGGAGGAAGCCTTGTGCGAGTGCATTGATGCCTGTGACAAGCGAGTTAAAGGAGGTGGCCATAAGAGCTTCCAGGCCATGATTGGGTCTGAATCCATGTTACTGTGTGTTTAATGGTGCACGAAGGTCTATGTGATGTCGGAGTTGTGTTTGTATGGCTTTTTCAATGATTTTGGAGAAGGGGGTATACTGGTTATAGGTCTGTAGGAGGATGGAGAGCATAGATCCAAATTTGGTTTCTTCAGGAGTGGTCTGATTGATGATTGCTTGAGGGAGGAAAGAAACCTTGGGTGAGGGAGGAGTGGACAATGTCGGATATGAATAGCAGGAATTGGTCCTTTGTGACTTTCAGCCAGGAGAATGGACATGGGTCAAGCAAGGAGGTAGTGGTATTGAGTTTGCTGATGATTTTGCTGGGTTTCTCCTGTGAGAGAGTGTTAAAGGAGGTCCAGTGGTGGTCTTGATGAGTTTGTTAGAAGTTGGAATGTGGAGGTTGGTTGATGGTATCTATTTGCTCTTGGCTAGTAGGTGTGAAGCCATGTCTTGAGGATTAAGAGAGTGGTCCCGGTTTGCTTGAGATGGATCTTTGGTTAGCGATTTGACAATTTCAAAGAGTTCTCTAGGTTTGTTGATGGATCGTGTGAGTAGGTTGTTATAGTATTCTTGTTTGGCCTGGAAGGTGGATTCATGGTATAGCTTGAGTTTCTGTAGATATTGAGATTTGAGTTGTGAGTTTTGGGTTTTCTCCATAGACATTCCAAGATGATGCAGGTTGCATTTTTGTGTTTTTAAGGCTGAGGAGTACCAGGAAGTATGTGATTGTTTGCTTCTTGTAGAGACTTTTGGTAGGGCCATAGTAGTGGCTGAGATGCTTGAGTTCCGTTACTTTGGTTTCGAGGTCCTTCTGTGCTGGTAAGGAGATTAAAGCTGGAACAGTGTTTTGGATGAAGGCTTGCTCGTTGAATGAGAGAAATTTATGAGTTGTTGGAGGGAGCTCGGATGTGCTCTTCGTGGGCAGGAGTTGGGTATGATGAAAGAGATTACATTGATCAGATCAAGGGCTGGGGATTATTGATGTTGAGGTATATCTGTGAGAATTTAAGAGTCGTCTTGAGAAGAAAATCATGTTTAGGATGCCACCCTTAGCATGGGTAGAGGTGAATATGATCTGTGTGAATTGTAGATCTGTCATGGCTTCAAGGAAGGCTGATGAGTGGGTGGATGATGTAGATGGTAGGTTCAGATCACAGAGTAGATTGAAGTCTTTGTGCGTGGATGAATGGAAGCAGATTTCCTCCAGTACAATAGCGAACTCTTCAGTTTTGCTGTGAGGTGATCTGTAGAAAAGGCAGATGGAGAAGTGGCAGTTGGAGATCGTGATGATGTCAAGGTTAGGGGTGGAGGGATGGTTTATGGTGTTGAATTCAAAGCTCTTCCTTGTGAATATATATACTTCACCTCCTCTACTGAATGTCCGGGGACAATTATGGATGTTGTGGGTGGTTGTGTTAAGCTGGTTGATTAGGACATTGTCATTCTCAGTGAACCAGGTTTTGGTGATGCATAGGACATCAATCTTGTTGTCCATTATGTAGTCTGCTATGGTTTGCATTTTGTTGCGGGCCCAAGTTTGCATGGCTGTGGTCCCTGCACTGCTGAAGTTCCCGCATTCAAATCCACAGCTGTAGCACTCTCACACAGCCAGCCACAGCACAAGCCCTCCAGCAACAAATGCACCTGCTGGCTGCTGCACATCACACCAGCTGTGAGCATCGCAGTTAGCCATGTGCGACGCAGGCTCGGTGGATGGGCTCACCCACACTTGCCTTGCTCTCCACCTGGCTTTACTGGAGCAGCTGTGAGCACCCCCAGAGCCTCCTGATCATTCTCCAGCTGAAAGAGAAAACCCTGCTCTTTGATTTTTGGGTTTTTTTGCAATCTATAGAATCAGGGCTGCTCAATCTCGGGACCTCTCCCTTGTATTGGGGAGAGGGAATGGGGGAGACTGAAAATGTGGCTGTGGGGGGATAGGGGAAGAGACCCAGACCACTGGGTTCTGCACCTCTTTGGGAACAAGTAAAAAAACAACAAACTTGGGCCCAGCCAACACCAATCATCAGTCCAGAAAACAGTACAGGCTATGTACATTCATCTCTGAGACTGAGAAAATACTGTTTCAGCTCAGTTTTTTCTCAGCCTCCATCTGCTGTTGGGTGGGCATAACCTGCACATCTGGACTGGAGGGACGATTAGGAAAAGATGCGTTCTCTTTATTCATATGCTCTGCTCTTTGGGGAAGGGACATGTCAATATCCTGGCTTTCACTCTGCTGTTTCTGTATGCAAAAGGTGTTGAAAAGCCATGAATATATTGCCCTTTGGTGTAAACATGCTTGGGGGGGGGAGGGGGTCATCTGGTTTTTTTTTTTAATAGCAGAAAGTGATAAAGGTTTCCTTTAATAATTTGCCAGATAGCACACAAAAACCTAAACAGCAACAGATAACCAGCCACCTACTCCTGAAAAATAATTCCTAAGTAGCTGGCAGGGCACAAAGGGACACAGGTCTTGGGGCAATTCCTCCACATCGAAGAGACACAAGGAGAGCACACACGCACACACACAGACCACACTCCCACACCCCCCAAAAGAAACACACAACAAAATACTAAATTGGATGTATTCATAATTCTGTTTTATCAGGGGAAATATGACAGAGGAAAATTTAAGTTATGTCCAAACAATTTATCCAAAATGCATAAATAGATCACTCTGTGTTTTACCCATACAGGCAGAGAGTCAAATCCCATTTGGAATGAAAAGAAAGGGGGATGGGGAACCATAGCATCAGCGGTCAGATTCCTCAATGCACATGGCGCGGTGAACACTCCTTAATACTTCATTAAAGGCGCGATCTGGCCCTGGGGCTGCAGGTGACCTCTCTAAGACGGCCTGCTTATGAAACATGCCACTTCTCACCACAGGGAGAACGTGGCATATGAAACCTGGCATGCAATCTATGGCCCATGTCAGCTACCCTATATTCTGTATTTTAGAGGGACTAAATGCATGCAAACAGCTCTCTTGTTTTCCAGTTATGGCCTTAAATGTGAAGCGTCCAATTAGAAATAGTAAGTCCAGCAGCTCCTTCCAGCTAGTCAGTCACAAATTGGCAACATAGAACCAAAAAGATACATTTTCACCAAGTGAGCTTTCCCGCTGGAAGAACCTAGCCTTGCATACAATCTCTCATCGTTGCCTCCATTGCCAAACGGCAGGTCATTTTACTACCAAATACATGAAACTATCATGACAAATGTTCTTTTTTATGCTGATCAGGGCTCCAAGCTATGAGAAAAGCCACTGCAGGCCTGAGCATGGCCCAGTTACACAAACCAATCAGGCCTGAGTTCATAGGCTGAATCACGGATCCAACTGAAGTCTACAGAGAGGTGAAGGGAAGCGTTTCTCCTTCCACCTCCCAAAACGTCTACATAAAACTACAAAAGCAAAGAGGCGCCAACATGCTCGCAGAGAAAATACAAAATACTGGCATGAGAGATAAAAAGTGTCCCCCTCCCATGTGACCTCAGTACCACAAGAGAGCTTTCCCAGCATACACTGCACCGGAGCCTCATTTGGGTCAGGGTTCATATTAGTAGTGCATCAGAGGGCTTTTATGACAGCACAAGTCTATGAACCAGTCAGATCCCAGTGTAACTGTGGTCCGCTAACGGAAAAACATGGCCTGGTTCCAAGACACTAGGGGATAAACTGTTTAACACCCCTGCAACAACCTGGAGAAAACAAACATTAAATAAAATCTCAACAGGCAGTGTTATACTCAAAGACTCAATTGTCTCATTTTAAGATTTCTGCAGGGCACATAGAAGTTGAGTGGACCTGAGGTCTCGCAGGCACCCTCCCCCCGCCTCCCGACAAAGGAGCCGAGTGTTAAAGGGCACCGAGTTCACACCCCCTTCAATGTCGCCTTCGATTTTATAACATCCATTGGACTACTGTAATGCATAAGGGAGGTGATGGATGCTTTTGTAACCCATGTCCTCCTATGGATGTAAACGTTTTCCCTTTCTAGACTACGCACCAAACTGAACCCCACCTCCCAGGGACAAACGTTTGGAATTTTCAATGCAATGGTATTACCATCCTTTGCTTTAACGAGGGAAGTAGTTCCTCTGTCAGAGAATATAAAATTTAGCCACATATCTTGATTATCCTCAAAAATACATTTTTAAAAAATTTGCCCTGGCGTGTATGAACTGACCCTTAACAAGAGAAAATGTTGCCTGACTTTGCCCCTCCCTGCAAAGGCAGGCAAGATCCCAGGGCTTTCTAAGATGCAGCTGGGTCATGGCCTTCCACAATCTTATAAAAATTTAATTGCATGTGCTCAAAGTGACAACAGTTCACTAACAACTGTGTCCGAGACATGCCGCAGGTGGGAGAGGGAAAGAGAAAGCAGACAGGGAGATATGGTGATTTGCCCTACTAGCAGAACCACCTTCCAGCCACATCTCAAAATGCTGCCAACATTAGGCTGCAAAGCTCCAGCAATTAACCTTCTGAAAAGGGAATACTGTCAACTGTCTGATGAATTTAGTAGTTGGAAAAAAATAAAATCAAAAACCAACCACATGCAAAACCAAAACCCTAGCTTGGTTATCCTTAGTTAGGTTAGCTTTACAGTAGCAGAAACCCCCAATGAAAAACACACCAGGAGAGATCACAGTTCAAACAACAAAGCAGGAAGCAGAAGGTAAGATAACAGTTCAAATTCCGTTTTGTCAATGGCCTTTGCTGGGACCGTGGGCAAGTCATATCTCCCGATGCACTGGGTACCAACTGTTTGAAGTCAGAGCAGAGGAGGGAGAGCGTGCGCAGGCGGAAAGATGGCTCTCCACACTCTTAATCCTGCCCTGAAAAGGTGCCTTGTCAGTGCTGAAAAACCCTCTAGCTACAGCTCTTGGCCCTGCCCAGACACAAAGCAAATACAGAGCTTGAAAGCTTTGTCTGGGTTTGTTTTCTTCTTTTAAAACCACTTCACTAGAGGAATAAACTTTCAGTTAGATACCACTACCCTCCTCCCAACTGCAAAAAAAAAAAAAAGTGGCTAGCAGATGAATTAAGGGTCAAAAGACCACAGCTAGCATGGGCCATCAAAATGTGTCTGGACACTTTAATCAAAGTGACAAGCCCAATCTTTGTTCAGAATAGATAAAAATTACTCCTATTTAACGTACATACACAATTAATAACAATAATATATAATATATATAGAATATGTATAGAATATAGTGAAATGCTACCCCCTCCCCCCAAAACACACACACACTTTAACAAGTTATCAAATCTACTTTTTCCTCACATTTGGCTTTTCTCAAAAAACAAAAATAGAAAAATGCTTTCTAGTTGAACACAAGAATCACCAAAGCCAGCGTAACATTTTAAAACTATGAACAGAGCATAACCGCAGAGATTAAAAAATATTAACAGATTTTGTTCTAAATTAAAACATTTAAGAAATAACTTAAAAAAATGCATTAAACTGCATTTTCTGTCCCCGTCCCCTCCCTATGCGCATCGTAACATTCAAGCAGGCTCAGAGGTGTGAGCATGTGGCAGGATGACTGCACTGTGCAAGGTGCGCTGGGAATCTGAACACGGCAGCGGCAAAGCTTAGTCTGGAAATGTGCTGCTCCGAAGGGTGGCGTCAGCTTCCCAGCTCTGTAGCGGAAGGGACAATCACAATCTGTCTTATGAAATGGTGCTGGGAGACAGAGTAACAGAATGAAAGAGCTCATTCTATTCTGGCCTGGACTGTCCACACAGGACACCACTGATGGGACCAGCCAATCAATCACACTGCTGAAACGGTTGGACATTGCATGCCCTCCTCGCGTGCACGCCAGACGGCAACCATATGAGCACAGTGAGTTTTAATCAAGGATTCTACATGATTTTTAGTGTGTGGATGGAACACTGTTTGCTGTTAACAAGCTCTGAATGGGTTTCTTTTGACAGTGGTCAACCCCATCACTGTTTGCCCAACCCCTGTGTAAGGCCCACAGATCTCTAACAGGTTAGGTCTCTTGGTTTCTGCCTCATTAATAGCATCTCATCTTTGGCTCATGATTATCATGGATTTAACCCCAAATTATCTGGTGGGTTCCAATACCATGTTTTAAATCTAGGCACATTCCACTAAAAATTCACTCTCAAAATGTTTTTTTTTTTTAATTAAAAAGAAAAGAACTCTAAAGTATGAATTCTCAAGCATTGGAGAAACAAAAGGAAACAAGAGAGGGTAGGATCAGTCTTCAGACCCTATACTATGGACCCTGGTTCAAGGTATTCAGACAAGAACTCAACAGCACCCATGGGCTATCTTCAATAAATCCACTTCCCTTCTCTCTCAAGCGCTGTACTGGTAGCCCAGAAGTCCCAGTTAGCAACCACCAACATCATCCATTCTCATCTCCAACCTTCTTACTTTCTCTTACCATCGTCACAATTCTTATCTTCACCCAACGACTCTAAAGGACATTTCGGTCAACAAGGGACCTGAGATATTTGGCCATGGGGCCTCTTGCTTTCCTCAATCTGTTTTGTGTCCTTCAAAATATTCCATCACTTGACCTCCTAAGCTTCCAAGCTCTACATTCCTTCCGCCACTCCTGATAACGCAACAAAAGCTCACAAGATCTGCATCAGTCACGTCTTCTTTTAATAAAAAGGTTTGCTTCTTTCACCAGTTTCAAGAAGAAATCTTAGACGTGCATATTTTCATCAAAACTGATGGGCAATTCTGACACTCCCTCCTTGTATCTTGGTTAAATACTAGCAATTTCAAACAGACACAAATGTATACTGCAAGACCAGCCACCCCAGAGGTGGTTGTACCCATTGCTTATGTTCTGTATCTGCAAAAATGCTTTGGTAATCTAGAGAGTGTTTTGACGACATTGCTTATTGTTTACAGACATGAACCCAGATTAGCACATCTGCCCAACCTACAAAATATTTCATATCTTACTCTCAGAATAACGAGATACATATATTTTAAAAGCTGCAAATACCAAGGTGCAGCTTAGTAAGAAGCACCTTAGATGCCTTCAGATCCACAGCACTTAAACATGTCAGCTCTAGCTCAAGAACGTAAAGGGAAACCTTGGCACAAAGACTAACATGTAGGTAGCTACCAAAAATTTTAATTTGGGCATGTAAGAGCTACAGAGAAGACTAGGTAGCAACTTTAGAAGAAAATAAGTATTCTAGTGTCTAGATCAGGGCCACGTCATTTGCGATGCACTTTAAAATGAAACATAATCTTATGCAAACCTACCTAGGAAATGAATATGGACCAGCAAGCTACTGGTAGCCCAAAAATCTCTGACCTAGTTTCCTTTTTTCAAATGTGACTGGGTAGGGAGTCATTCCAAATTGTGGGTCCTAGTTTTCAGCATTAAGGGTTCTCCAGTAGAGCAACAAAACAGTGATTTTGTTGTGGAGACACCATTCCCTTCCCCTTTCCCGGGGTAGGGTAAAACTCTGGCATGTTTGCATTTGCAAAAATTTGGAGCAAAGAAGAAAGTTCTCTTGTACACCTCTGAAAGCACGTAGGGGAGGTGGCTGCTACTCTATACCTCTGCTCCCTCTGAAAGCATTCACCTTCGTACAAGCCAACATACCATGAACTGCAAACCATGGTATCCAATCATGCAGGAAAGATATCCATTAAATCGCAACCAGGCTCAGTTTTGTCCAAACTCTGGGATCTTCTTATAAAGAGCACCACTCCCAACAGCTGGCAAATTTTAAAATGATAGCTGTCATATCAGCCTGTCTATAGTCTGTGACAGAATTAGGAAAAGAAGGACATGCCTGGTGCTTACTACCATTACCAATGTTTGGCTACCGCTGCCCAACTCCAAAACTTCTGGCTAGTCACATATAGAGAAGCCATATAATGTGTGCTCCAAGCTTCTTTATTATCAGTTGCCTTTATTATGTTTCAGTGGGACACTGTGATACTTGGGTACAAACTATATTGTAATGATAGAGCTGATCAAATTAGTGGAGGGGTTGCGGTCTATATTAGAGAGGGCATTGAGTCACAAGAATTAATGTTTTGCAAGAAACAAAATTCGCTGTAGAATCTCTATGGACTGAAATTCCATGTAAAAAGGGGAAGGCGATGGCAGTGGGGTTGTACTATCGACCGCCTGGCCAGAATGAACAAATGGATGATGAAATGCTCAAAGAAATCAAGGAAGCTAACAAAAGTCACAGCAGAGTAGTAATAATGGGTGATTTCAACTACCCCGGTATTGACTGGTTCAGTATCACGACAGGACATGCTAGGGAGATAAAGTTTCTAGATGAAATAAATGACTGCTTCTTGGAGCAGCTGGTTCATGAACCGACCAGAGGGGAAGCCATTTTGTACCTAGTCCTTCGTGGAACACCAGATCTAGTGCAAGAGATAAGTGTGTTGGGGCCACTTGGGAAAAGTGATCATAGCATGATCGCGTTTGATTTAATTAATGGAGGAGGGATGGTAAGGAAATCCACAGTACTACCTTTTAACTTTTGAAAGGGAGACTATGATAAAATGAGGAAAATAGTTAAGAAAAAAACCCTAAAAGGTGCAGTTGCAAAGGTTAAAGACTTACATCAAGCTTGGGTGTTGTTTAAAAATATCATCTTGGAAGCCCAGACCAGCTGTATTCCACGCTTTAAGAAAAGTGGAAGGAAGTCCAAAAAACTGCCAGCATGATTTAAAGGAGAGGTCAGAGGCTGTTGCCAAAAAAAGCATCTTTCAGGAAAGGGAAAAAAAAAAGAGCCAAATGACGAAAACGGGAAACAGCACAAGCACTGGCAAGTCAAATGCAAGGCATTGATAAGGCAGGCAAAGGGAGAATTTGAGAAGAAGCTTTCTGCGGAAGCAAAAACGCGTAATAAAGACTTTTTCAAGTACATTTGTAGCAAGAAACCCGTGAGAGAGTCAGTTGGACCATTAGATGATAGACGGGTAAAAGGAGCAGTAAGAGGGGATAGCGAAGAGACTGAATGAATTCTCTGCTTCGGGTCTTTACTGAGGAAGATGTAGGGATGTTACCCATGACTGAAGTGGTATTTAAAGGTGATACTACGGAAGAATTGAAAGAAATATCAATACACCGGGAAAATGTATTACAACTATTAGATAAACTGAAGAGTAGCAAATCACCTGGGCTGGATGGTATACATCCAAGGGTGTTGAAAGAACTGAAATATGAGATTGCAGACCCGCTATTAGTAATCTGTGAACTCTCATTAAAATCATCTCTAATACCTGAAGATTGGAGGATCGCCAATGCAACGCCAATTTTTAAAAAGGGTTCCAGGGGTAATCCGGGAAACTACAGACCAGTGAGCTCAACGTCAGTACCAGGAAAAATGGTAGAAACCATCATAAAGAACAAAATTACTCAATATGTAGATAGTCATGGCTTAATGGGAGACAGCCAACATGGCTTTAGACAAGGAAGATCTTGTCTTATTAGTCTGCTGGTTTTTTGAAGGTATGAATAAATAGGTAGACAAAGGTGAGTCGGTTGATATAGTGTATCTGGACTTTCAGAAAGCTTTCGAAAAGGTCCCTCATCAGAGATTTTTTGCAAAACTAAAGAGTCATGGGATAGGAGGCAGTGTACCAGTCAGGAACTGGTTAAAAGATAGAAAACAGGGGGTAGAGCTAAATGGCCAATTTTCCCAGTGGAAAAAGGTGAATAGTGGAGTACCCCAGGGATCTGTGCTGGGTCTGCTGCTTTTTGACATATTCATAAATGACCTGGAAAAGGGAATAATGAGCGAGGTTATCAAATTTGCAGATGACACAAAACTATTTAAAGTTGTTAAAACCCAAGAGGATTAAGTAAAATTGCAAGAGGATCTTGATAAATAGGAAGACTGGGCATCCAAATGGCAAATTAAATTTAATGTAGACAAGTGCAAAGTTATGCACCTACAAAAGAAAAAACACAAACTATGGTTACACGATGCAAGGTTCCACATTAGGAACCACCACCCAAGAAAAGGATTTAGGCATCATCATGGATAGCATGTTAAAACTCTCCGCCCAGTGTGCAGCGGCAGCCAAGAGAGCAAATAGAATGCTAGGTATCATAAGTAAAGGATTGGAAAATAAAACAAAGGATATCATAATGAATCGTTTCATGGTGCGACTGCACCTTGAATATTGTTTGTAATTCTGGTCTCCGTATCTTATAAAGGATATAGCGTTATTAGAAAAGATTCAGAGAAGAGCCACCAAAATGGTAAAGGGGATTGAAGGATACTCTTATGAAGACAAGCTAAAAAGGTTAGGGCTCTTCAACCTGGAAAAGAGATGGCTGAGGGGAGATATGATAGAAGTCTATAAATTAAGGAATGGAATGGAACAGGTAAACGTAGATAGATTGTTTACGTTATCAGAATATAGAAAGACTAGGGAACATGCAATGAAGCTACAGGGTAACCTATTTAAGACTAATAAGAGAAAATATTTTTTCACTCAACGTGTAATCAAATTCTGGAATTTGTTACCGGAGAATGTAGTAAAAGCTGTTAGTGCAACTGGGTTTAAAAAAAGGTTTGGACAAATTCCTGGAGGAAAGATCCATAAACCATTATTAAAAGGGGGACAGGATATCACTGCTTGACCGAATACAAGCATTGAGGAACCTGTGTCTTTTGGGGAGACTGCTAGCTACTTATGACCTAGATTGGCCACTGTTGGAAGCAGGATACTGGGCTTGATGGACCCTGGTCAGACTCAGTATGGCCTTATGTTCTTAGTAAGAAAAAGATGAATACAAAGTTCTACTGCGATTTCAGTATGTATAAAGCCAAATGGGACTTTTGATACAAAAGGCCGCTTTCTAACTGGCCTCAAACTTATCAAAAAGGGAGAGAAAATATGATGTGTACATTCAAACATCTAGGAGGCTTCAATAAAACACCAGAGGGTAGCCTTTTCAGAGTATGGGAAGTTTAAGTATTAGAGGTGGGAAAAAATAGATGTGAGAAGCTACTCATAGGAAGGCACATAGAGACCTTAGTAGCAGAGCTGGGTTGGGGAGGTGGGACTCAACAAAACTAGTAAGACCGGTGACAAAATAGCAGACAGAGCGAGTGAACAGAAGTCCTTTTCTGCCCACATTTTCTATGTGCTCATCACCTGAAGATGACATCAAAAGGGCCCAAGCTGAATCAAAGCCTTGGAGTCGTCTCCACTATTTGCAAGGCAGGTGAAAAAAACCCTTGACTTGAAACATGGATAGAGCCAAGCCTGGATAAAAAAAAAATAGAGTGATCTAAAGATATTCCAGCAAAATGCTTGAAAAGCCAACATGTTCCTGCCACCTCATCTCCGGGTATTAGATAAAGCTGCGTCAATGCTGCCATCTCACCTCCTTCTACAAAGTGCCTGCAAACCTTGGTCCTCTCCCCCAATGCCTTCAGACAGCAAGGAAATGTTCAATTGCATGAGAGTCACTCAAACTGTTGAGTTTTCACTGCTAGGGACGGTCTCATCAGATGCTTGCGCTGAAAGTACACGGGGGAAACGGACCTTACGGATTCAGCTTTTGCAGGGAAGAGAGGAGGAAAGGATTTATTCAGGAAGTTTCATGGCACTTGATTGCCATTCTGAAGGCAGCATGGTGGAGGTCTCTCCTCCCTCACCGGGCAGCTCTCAGCATCCATTTCCTCTACTGAAGGAGGGAAGTACGATACCGCCTCACTGCTCTCTCCTCCCCTCACCGGGCAGCTCTCAGCATCCATTTCCTCTATGGAGGGAGGGAAGTACGATACCGCCTCACTGCTCTCTCCTCCCCTCACCGGGCAGCTCTCAGCATCCATTTCCTCTACTGAAGGAGGGAAGTACGATACCACCTCACTGCTCTCTCCTCCCCTCACCAGACAGCTCTCAACATCCATTTCCTCTATGGAGGGAGGGAAGTACGATACCACCTCACTGCTCTCTCCTCCCCTCACCGGGCAGCTCTCAGCATCCATTTCCTCTATGGAGGGAGGGAAGTACGATACTGCCTCACTGCTCCCTCCTCCCCTCACCAGACAGCTCTCAACATCCATTTCCTCTACTGAGGGAGGGAAGTACGATACTGCCTCACTGCTCTCCCCTCACCAGACAGCTCTCAACATCCATTTCCTCTATGGAGGGAGGGAAGTACGATACCACCTCACTGCTCTCTCCTCCCCTCACCGGGCAGCTCTCAGCATCCATTTCCTCTACTGAGGGAGGGAAGTACGATACTGCCTCACTGCTCTCCCTTCACCAGACAGCTCTCAACATCCATTTCCTCTATGGAGGGAGGGAAGTACGATACCACCTCACTGCTCTCTCCTCCCCTCACCGGGCAGCTCTCAGCATCCATTTCCTCTATGGAGGGAGGGAAGTACGATATTGCCTCATAGCTCTCATCCTCCTTTTGTCTTCATGCACTCTGTGAAATCCTGCTTTTCTTCAATCTGCTCAATATTCAATAAGCCAATCCTTACACTGAGAGGAGGAAGGGGATGGAGAGCTTTATGCCATTGTTTCCAAACAGACCACCTGAGTGGCTTGTGTGCAATAAGAAGCAGGTGCTTCAGGGCTGAAGGAAGCCCTTGCAGCAACTGCTCTAGGACTGAAGGCCTTCAAAGTCCAGCACTATCAATACAGAACCTCTATAAGCACTAGAAATGCAAAAAGCTATTGGCAAGGAGGAACAAGAGACCTTAAACCATGTCAGTCATCTGGTGAGTAAACATCTCAGCGCATTTCTGTTTACTTTAGAGCAAGCCCTATTGATACAGAATTGGGATCTACACAGTTCCAAGTATAGTCCTGCTATTCAGGTCCCCCCCACACCCCCACCAACTCTGCCACTACACTTCACTCCTGCCCCATATCTCCCATTATTCCAGAACCAAGACCTTTGCACACACACAGATGTGCCGATGTACCTTAGTGCCGATCTGCAGTAGTGCTAGCAGGTTTCTCCAATTCTACAGCCTTTGAAGAAACAGTTCCCACCTGCCTTACTTTGTTGCTTCTCATTTACAAATATCCCTTTGCCCGACTTGTTTTGGAGATGAAAACGTGACATCAGGAAGCCTTGGCACATTTCCTGCCAGCGAGGCATCAGAATGAGCCATACTTCCTGTCTCTCCCCTCCCTGTCCCTCAGTTCCATGAAGGAAACAGATCCAAAGCTTGCTGGTAGCACTACATTATAACAGGATATCCAGAGGGAAGGATGATATGGTCCCTCCATTTCAGTGAAAACTCAAAAATCCCACTTTCTAGATTCTTCCCTAATAGCCCCCCCCAAGCATGGTGGAGAAGCAAAACCATGCACAGCAAGCTTCCTCTTATGTGCACACCTGAGGCTTTTATTTTATGCACCATTTGCAAGGACGGTCATGCTAGCACTTAACGCTCGGATCACCTTCCGAACGCAAAGGGAGAAGGTCGCAGCTTGAAACGATATAACTGACGCCCAGTAATTTAGTTAAGGTCAGCGAGTGCCACGGCAGGGGATTAATGCTGAGGCGCAAGGAGAAAGTGATTTGCCTCAAGGTCACACACAGAGTTGGTGAGAGCTTGGAATTTTAAAACGGTTTGCAGAAACGCGAGTTGCCCAGAGTCAATGATCTACAGAGCTGGGGATCAGAACTCGAAGCTCTGTGGTGTCTGTCAGTGCTGGAAGGCAAGTGATTGGTTGAAGAAGGAGAGAAAAAAAAATAGATTTCTTCCCTGCGGCTCCAGGAGTCCTCTCAGAAAACGTTCCCTTCACACAGGGCTTGAAGGGCATTCCATCAGATGCATTAGAAAAAAAGGATTTAAAATGTTAAAACTAAAAATGCAATCCGAAGCATATAGGTATCAAAAGACTATCAGGGACCTGGGTCGGGTCATTCATGCCCGGAACTGACCAATGCTGGGGATGATGTGCTGGTGATGGGGAGGGATCCCAGACATTATGCAACAATGACATCCAGTGGCCACAGGGCTGAAATGATTGGGTCAATATAGTGAGGGAATCACCCCCTAGGCAGTTGAGAAAGCAGGGCTTCATGGAACTGAAAGCCCAAATCAGCAAGAGGAAATTACCTCCCACCCAAACAGCTTAGTCCACCCTTCCCTAAGGCTTCTGATAACCAATCTATTAAAAAGGACCTATGCGCCATCCCCCCTTCCCCCCCCCAATCTGCTACAGGCATGCACAGAAGAGGAATTAAAGCAGTTTCCCTCTTCCCATTAAAACACCACTGAGCACTTCACATCCTCTTTTTCCAACATGTTAGCAGCCCACGTTACTTTGGTAACAAAACAAAAACGTAAAAACAGAACCCATAAATCTGTAGAATGACCAGTTCACCTACAAAGACGATAGAAACCCCTGAGATAATCAAAGCAAGTTGTTGGGTGTTTCTTTTTAGAAGTCGGAGGGATAATGCTCCTTTGATGAGCATCTTCCTGCGGAGAAAACAGTGACATCACATGGTCTTTCTTTCAACAGTTTGCTCAGACTGACTTACAGTATCGATGGATTCTTTTTCTAACGCCAACCTGCTCTAGGATTGGAGGGGGTGCTGGAAATCCATGCTGGCAACACCCCTTGCTGCCTCGAAAGTATAACCTATGGCATATACACGTGAAAAAAATCTCAGGGGGTAAAGACTCCAGCACCCCAATATAGCCCAAGTTTAAACTTTATTTGGGAAGGGGGAGGGCAAAAATTCGACTCCCCAAATGCAGGGAAAGGCAAGAAAGAGGATCATCGATACTGAAGGAATATATGTCACCACTGCTGCTGTAGGGGAAAAACAATGCAACCATCTCCTAGGCTGCAGATGCCCCCTCATACCAGAAAATATGACACCCAACAACACTAAAATCAGCAACTGTGTAATTCAAAGCAGCAAGGAAAAGACCCCCAGAAACTTAATAAATAACAAGAGGGGGGTTCCCCCTTTCCACTTTTCCCGGTGTCTTTGCTCACGGTGCTTGGAGTCTTTGTTACATCAGCCCCCCCCAGCCAGAAAAACAAAACAAAACAAATCTGGGCTTCTGAGCTGAAAAAACATTCACACAGATTTCCTTGCAGACTCCACCTCTTCCTGGCAGGCCCTGTCCCTTCAAGGCTAATGGTGCTCAGTCTGAGATGGGATGGATCCCTCTCACTGCCTCCTTTCCAGTGAGGCTTCTTCCACTCGCCCCATGCACAAAAACAGCAAGACTCCAACATTAACGGAAGAATTAAAAAAAATAAAATTTAAAAAAAAAAGTTAATTTTAAAAGAAAGAAAAAAAAAGAAAACCCCCCACACACTGCACACTCTGGCTGACAGTACAAATTCTGGAAGAGAAACGGATAGATAATACTGGAAGGGAGGGCAGTATGGAGGTGAGACGACTATTGTAGCAGACTCCCCTTGCTCTGGTATGGAGAGAAAAAATGCCGATTCTCCACGTGTGACAGTCAATGGGTTTTCCTGGGCTGATGAGGAAGGACAGGGGAGCGTCTTTCCCGCTGGGCTACCTGGTAAAGAAAGGCAGGTGCTGCTGGCTCAGGATACTGCTTGTCCGTGGCGACTCCGTCTTTGCCATAACGTCCTTGAACCAGGAGGTCACATCGACTTCCAGTGTCTCGTAGCGCCTGATGAAAGTGTGTTCCTGAAGAGGAAGAAACAGGGACAGCACTGGTCACGTAAGGATCCACGGGTGAGCGTGTCCTTAATACAAGGGATACTCCTGGAAACAGGTGCAGTGGTGTAAATTCCACCCAGGCAGCCGCAGGGGAGCCTAGTGACCCATGACCCCCCCTCCCCCCACTGCACAAACCAAGGCAGAGTGCAATGCCACTGTACTTAGCTTTCAAGAGTGTTGTTGTACCACCTCTCAGGGTCTTTCCTGCCTGGCAGTTGGAGAAGGGCTTTGGCACAACATCTACCACTACTGAGTCAAAGTCTCACAGTAAGTCTTAGAAAACCTCGACCCAGGAGCAGAAGATTCTGAACCTAAGTACTTTTTGTGCTGCCGAAAAGGAATATGTAATAAAAAGGGTAGCACAGCAACACTTAAAAACCAAAGTACAGTGTGGCTGCACTATGCCCTCCTATAAATTTAAGGCTTTAGGAAGGAGGAATCTGCCCTCCGACCCCCCTCTTTCCTGCAACGACAGCCATATGTAGGTTCCTCGGTCTCGCCATGCATTATTTAGTGACTCTCCTCTCGGCTGCCTCCAGTTGTTCTCCAGAAGCAGTGCCTCCTACAAATTTCTTTCCTTCTCCCCCCCTCTCAGAAGTGGCTACTGGTGGTCTCGCCTCCGAATTTTAGTTTTCAGTTCTAGGGTTAGATCCCCTAAGGTCTGTGGTTTCTGCCCAGTCATCCTGCAATATTCACAGACTGCGGCCGTACTTGGCAGACTGGCACTGGCCTGCTCTGGACATGGGAGTGCTGGAGGACATGCTCAGAGCCCTGGGGGAGGGGGCCCGAGTCTCGTCACATCACCACACTCTGCAGAGTAGGGGTCTGTGGCCCGAGACAGAGGATCATTACAATGGCTGGGAAGAAATAAGAATAAAAAGTGAGTAGAGTCCCGTATAGTTGGCAACAGGAAAAAACCCTTCATGTCACCATTGTCCAACAAAGACCGAAGTCAAAGGAACGGTAGAAATTTCCCAGATGAAAACCATAAACACACAACTAGAATCTTTAACGTTTTCTTCCTAACTAACTTTTCTACCACTCTCAGGGTTCTCCACTATTTTCCCAAGAGATACAGAACAGCAGTGTCTCGACTATTAGCAAAAGTGACCGGCACATGTCCACAAGGTGCAATCAGCCAGTCAGAGTGTCTGTTCCTAATCCTCAGCATCTCTCTGCAGCCCCCTCCCCGCCCACGCTCCCGAAATCAAATAATTACCCATGCCTCTGGCCTTTTCTGCCCTCCACCCCAGAGCCCTGTGGCCTGCGCCCAGAACATACTTACAAGTAATTTGTTGTACTTTGGTCTCCTCCTGTGATCTTTAGTAAGGCTAAAAATAGAGAGAGATTCTTTAAGTCACTTAATATTTCTCCTAGAAAACACTCAGACCTTGCACCGTCTGCATTTATGCTTTAGGACATACTCAAAGCTGCAATCTCCGCATATCCGATATGAATTCAATCTGCTAGAGGCGATAAGACGTTAATACACCCAGTTTCTGGTTTCTGACAGGCCAGGTGCTTTCACCAGAAATTAATGGCTGGAAGAAGCAGAAACACCCAACCGTTCCCGAACCATAAGGGGAAAAACGACAAGGAGGGGGGGGAGGGACAGGAAAGATTGCTGAAGGATAAGGAAGAATCGACAGAATTTCTGACTTTCGAGTTGTAGCTTTTATATGTTAACATCAAGCTGAAGGTGACATTTTACTTACCACATAATGCCCTTTCCTTGAATCCTGTTAGACCAATCCAGACAAGTGGGTTGTTTTCACCTACCAGCAGATTAGTGGAGACAAAGAACCAATGAAAAAGCCCAGGTTTCAATGACATCACTCCCAAGCCTCTGTCTGTCTCAGGCACAAGAGGTCTCTTCGGTATTCATCTCAAACCATATGGGAAAACATGGCAAGCCTCACACAACCTCAACAAAATAAAGGAGGTGGTCAGAGAGACAAAAGGGATTCATCACTTCCAGATACCGTAATAGAATCTTACGAATATTGACTCTTCGCAAGGATGCATCTGCTCCAGAACACTGCTCTGGAGAAAACGACGGTAATGAATTTTCCTAATTAAGGTGAAATGCCGAGAGTACCTTTTCAAAAAGGCAGGGATTGGCCACAAAGTTACTCCCCCAGGAGAAAAGGAGAGGAATGGATCCCGGCAAGACAACACCTGTAGCTCAGATAACCACCTTGCTGAGATAACGGCTACCAGAAAAACTGCTTTCAAGGTAAGATCTTTAAGAGCCGCTTGGTGCAGTGGCTCAAAGGGCTCCCGCACCAGGGCCCTGAGGACACCAAGAGACACCAAGTGGGCACCACAGCCCACACCGGCAGCTGGAGAGCAGACTCCCTAGTGGAAGCAACTAACATCCCAATGCTTGGCAAGAGAGCATCCCTGACTTGGCCCCCGACAAACCAAAAGGCACTCACAATGAACTGCACGCCAAGCCCTGCTGGAAGCCGCCCTGCAGGAAGTCCAAGATCTGTGGCATGCCGGCCCGCCAGGGCAAAATGGCAAGTTTTGAACACCAGTCCTCAAACTTGCACCAAGCTCGCACATAGGCCAGGGAAGTGGAACGGTGCCTAGCCTGCAACTGTGTGGCAACCACCTCAGTCGAGTAGCTTTTGCACATCAGTTGTCGCCTTTCAATAGCCATGCTGTAAGCGAGCCGGGTCACCTAGACACACAGGTCCCTGTGAACCCCAAAAGGCAAAGGGGGCCGGACCTGCAACTGGACCAGATCCGCATACCACGTTCACTGGGGCCAATCGGGAGCTACCAGGACCACCAGATAAGGGTGGCCCTCTATTTTGCACAGCACCCGGGGAATCATGGGTCATGGCGGGAAGACGTAAAAGAGCGATGCCAGAGGCCACGGATGAACCAAAGTGTCCCGTCCCCTGGAACCTGGGCTCCGCTGATGGGAAAAGAAGGCTGCCACCTTCATCTTGGTCAAGCTCACCATGAGATCCATCTCCTGTCATCCCCACGGGCGATTATGCATTGAAACGCCCAAGGCGCAAATTCCCATTTGCTGGGATCTAGTTGATGTCAGTTGAGGTAACCAATCTCGACATTGTCCTTGCCTGCAATGTGTTGCACCAAGATTACGGGAAACAAGAGGGACATTTCCCTCGCTAAGCTGGAACACTGTTCCCCCCTTGGTGAATGAGATAGGCCACTGCTGTTGCATTTTCAGACAGGACTTGTACTGCCTATCCCTGAAGCAAACTTTTGAAAAAAAAACGTAGAAGCAAATGGCTCAAGCTGCCAGACGATTGATGGGCCACTTCGTCTCCCACGGTGACCACGAGCCTTGAGCCATGTGATGGAGGCAGTGGGCTCCCCACCCTGACAAGCTTGTGTCAGTCGTTACTACCATGCAGGATGGATGGTCCAATGGAACTCCTTTGCAAAGGGTTTTGTGATCTACCCACCACTAAAGACTGGAGCGAACCTCCGTCGACAGTGGAAGTCGGCAGTCGTAGTTCTCAGACATCAGGAACCACAGACTCAATAGCACCTGCGGTTGGCGAGGAACTCAGATCACGGCCTGTAGCATTTCCATGCCAAAGTGTGGGACACGCAAACTCTGATTGACTCCCTGGAGTCAAGGATTGGCCTGAAGGCTCTGTCCTCCTTTGGTACCACAAAGTAAATGGAGTAGCATCCTTGCCCTTGTTCGCAAGCTGGGACAGGAACTAGCGCTCTGAGTTGTTGGAGCCAATGCAATGTGTCTGCTACAGCTATGTGCATGACCCCTCATCTGCAAGGCGATACCAAAAAGGCGTTACGAATCAGTCTGGCAAGGTCAAGGGCATAACTGTGACGAATAATCTCGAGCACCCAGGCTTCTGAGGTGATTTGAGCCCACTCCTAGTAAAACTGGTGAAGCCATCCACTGACCCGTGGTACCGCAGAATGGGCCCTGGGCTTGTCAGCGGGAGGAGTGAGAGGTGGGAGGACCGGATCTCTGAGAGCTGGTTGCTGAGTCTTGTGGAGTCAAGCCCCTCAAAAGGACGCCACCGGTGCACATGCGGCCCATGCAGGCTGCCAACCTTGAAAGTCTGAGAAATCCCCTCCCCCTTTGAATTCTGTGATGTGATGTGATGTCCCAGAAGCCCCCTGAATATAATACCCACAAGTAGGAACACTGGTGTAGGCTACTACTGCATGATGTCCTGACCTCAGGCCTTCGGACACAGCAGTGATGAGCAGCGATCGGAGGAAAAAAATGCCTGAAGGGAAGGAAAACTGTCACGGAGAAGCCCTGCTGTCCTACTCTGCGTTGCTCTGAAGCCCGATGTGTCTTTTTTATTTTTTGGCACAGTCTTCCCACTGATCCGCTGCTGCTTCCCCTCAGGTTCCAGCCCCGTAGAGGGTCAGCCCATGGGTCAGGAGGACCAAACCAATCAGGTCCTTGTGGCCTAGTGCAGTCCACACAAGAACTGAATCAGTCAATCACCATCTGCTGAGACAGAGAAAAAACTGAAGAGTGCTCCCTAGCTGTACCGGGTATAAGTACCGGGGATGATGTCATTGCATTCTTCTGGTCTTTTCTCTGTCTCACATCTGCTGGCTGGGGGAGACAACCCTATGGTCTGGACTAGTCTAGCAGAGGCGTTCTGGAAAAACCCTTATGGCCCATTACTTTGAATCAGTATACTGCTGTTTATCAAGTTTTTAATAAGCTGTAGACATGTGCATAGGGACTCACCAGTCTTTCACGAAGGATTGAAAGTGCATGGAGAACCCCATGTTATTTGGAAGAAGCGGCGGCTCTTCCTGTAGTACCTTGGTGAGCACTTCAAAGTCCGTTTTACAGTTCTTGTATGGAAACTGACCCGTGGCTAGTTCCACCTAGTAGAAGAGGATAAGTTATAGAAGATGCATACACAGTTATAGACCACTTAAAGACAAGAGCCTGCCCTTACCAGGGAGATGCCCAAACTCCACACATCAGCTCGGATATCGTAGTCTGGTTTTGTAGGGTCAGGGGGGTCTATCCTTTCCGGCTAGATAAGAAAAAGAAATAAGAAGTCAACAGGTGGAGTATTTAGAGAAAAGACACCTTGGGGGTCAGTGAAAGAAGAGCACCACAAGCAGATGAGAGGCAACAGGACATGAAATCCACTGTCTGCTCAGAAAGCTGCACAGTGCACAGTGAAAACCAGTCGCTTGCTGTGTTCAGAATACAGTACTGTAAATTGTGGGTGTGCTTGTATAATATCTATTTAATTTCAATATAACGAAATGGAAGGAAAAAAAGCCTGAAACAGCAAAGAAAACTTAGAAACTGCCCCTTCGATCTCCTTGTTGCATATCTTATTTATTTAATAACATTTATAAGCTACTAATCAAATTCTGGAGGCAAATCTGAAGAGAGGAGCCAGTATCTCACCTCAAAACGAACCTACTGCTGGATTCAGTAGACACTCAAGAGACCATGAGACTAATAAGTCAAAGGGGGTGAGGGGGACATAAGGGAAGTGCCATGTTCTGCAATTGCCTGGCTCTCTGTGGTTCATCTCTCTACAGGCTACATGATTCTTTATCACCAGGCCTCATTTCATAAGCTTCACCAACCAGGTCCTCCTGCTGACCTAACCCCCTTGGCTCTTCCTCACCGCCATATATGCTGCACAGCCTGCGCTCCGTGTCTTGGCCTTGGAGTCCACCAGCCTCCCACTGATACCGAAGTCACAGAGTTTGATCTGGCCCCTCTCATCCAGCAGGATGTTGGAAGGCTTCACGTCTCTGTGGATGACGCCATGTTTCTCTTTCAGGTAAAAGAGCGCCTTGACTATCTGAGAAGAAAACAGAAAACCGGCAGAGTATGAAGCGAACATGCCACATTACCCTGGAGATCTACAACACAGGAAAAGTGATCTAGTGGTTAAAGGACTGGGCCAAGAAGCAGAGAAACCAGAGTACGATCCCCACTTCCCCCAGGTTCATCTCTTAGGTCTTTGGTCAAGTCGCTTTATTGCTCATTGCTTCAGGTAAACATTTAGATGTAAGCTCTCTGGGAATGGAACTTACTGAAAAATTTGTGAACTGTATGAAAAATGTAGGAAATCTGTCTTGAAATATGAAGGTGGTGGCCATCTGATTTCTAGATGTGAGGGCATAAGAACGGTCCTTCCAGCTGTGGGGGGTCTCTCTCTCTCTCCATCTCGGTGTGCGATACACAGGAATCTGCATTCATGGTGACTAGATCTATTCCTTTTACTGGAAGGCCATGGTGTACAATTAACTGGGGATGTAACTGTGTACAATTAACTCTGAGCCATACACAACAGCATAAAAATAAATGAAATGAAAAAGAAAAAAAGAGAAATATCAGAGAAATATCCCCTCTGGAACTCTCTTTTAGATACCTTGGATGATTTGGCCCCACTTCGGCCGGTCCCCAATCGGCCCGGACCCCCTCGTTCCCCATGGTACAATCCTGCTCTGCGTCTCCAATGAACCCAGCTCCGGCATTTACAGCGCCGGTGGGCTCGTCACCCCTCCCCTGATCTGCGCCTCCATTTTAAGCAGCTTTTTTCGGAATATCGCCTGGCGATTCAATCTGCCAAGCGTGACTTTCATGCGTCTGAAATCTCTACTGCTGCGAGCTCTTCCAAGCAACTCTTTTCCATCTTGCGTAGACTTTCCTCTGTTGGCCCTGACCAACGTCAATTATCCACGGCCCCTAATCCTCAGTCTCTCGCTACCTTTTTTTCTGAGAAAATCCTCCATCTTCGTACATACTTTTCACATCCCTCCCCTCCACCACCCTTATCCCCACCTTGCTCTGTCCTGCCCCCCTCCCCGCCTAACCTTGCCCTAGCTCATTCTTGGTCTTCTTTCCACTCCGTCACTTCTGCTGAAGTCTTACAGGCATTAGCGAAATCTAACAAGACTACCTGCAAACTGGACCCAATTCCTTCTCATTGGTTGTCCGAACCTTCTTTACAGCTCATACCTATTATCACTACTATCATTAACACTAGCCTTTCTACTGGTCATTTTCCCTCATCCTGGAAATCAGCTATTGTTCGTCCTATCCTCAAACAGCCTTCTCTTGATCCTTCTGTTCTTTCTCACTGGCGCCCTGTTTCGAATCTTCCTTTCCTAGCTAAACTCCTGGAACGTCTTGTCTTTGATCAATTAAATTCTCACACTGAATCCACTAATACTCTTCACCCCCGTCAAGCCGGTTTTCGTCATGGACACAGCACGGAAACGGTTCTTCTTGCACTCCTCAATGACCTCCATGTTGCTCACGATCGTGGTGATGTCTCTCTTTTGGTTTCCCTTGATCTCTCCGCGGGTTTCGATCTAATTGACCACCGTACTTTGCTTTCTCGTTTATCGGATGTGGGTCTGCAAGGCACAGTCTGGCAGTGGTTCTGTTCTTTCCTTATAGCTCGCTCTTTTTCGGTCCATTCTGGTGATCAGTCCTCTGTTTCTTTCCCTCTCACTTGTGGTGTACCACAGGGTTCTGTTCTCTCCCCACTTTTGTTCAATATTTTTCTGGCTCCTTTATCGTTAGTAATTCAACAGTTTCCTGTGTCATTTTACATGTATGCTGACGATATTATTCTACTGTTTCATACCTCTCCCCTGACCTTAGATATTACTCAATTGAATCTTTGTCTCTCTCGGATTTCTTCTTGGCTATCCCACAATTTTCTGCATCTGAATCCGTCAAAGTCCACAGCTATGTGGGTCTCACTAACTGGTTCTTGCCCTTCCCTGGCTCCCTCGATCGATTCTGTTTCTCTCCCTCTTGTGTCATCCTTCCGCTATCTCGGTGTCATTCTCGACTCTACGCTTTCTTTTCATCAGCACCTCACTTCCCTTACACGTCATTCTTTTGCTGCCCTGCGACAGATCAGGGCTGTCCGTTCCCTTCTCCCCTTCTCGTCCCTAGTCACCCTTGTCCTGGCCCTAGTTATAAGTCGCCTGGACTACTGCAACGTTTTTCTTGCAAACCTCCCAAAATATCAACTTCTTCGTCTTCAGCGCATTCAAAATGCTGCTGCCCGCCTCATCACATTTTCACACCGTTCTGACCATATCACACCTATCCTTCTCCGTTTGCACTGGTTACCACTCTGTTTTCGCTTTCATTATAAGTTCCTTATTTTGATTCACCGCGCTCTTCATACCAATACCCCTCTATATCTTGCGGATCGGATCTCGCTTCACACTCCCTACCGTCAGCTTCGCTCTCTCCATGCAAATCGTTTGTCCCTCCCCTCTCCGTCACAGGCACACCTCGAGCAGACCCGTCATGCAGCTTTTTTCTTTTTAGGTCCAGTGTTATGGAATGCGTTACCCCCGTCTCTCCGTCTGGAACCCTCATACCCTCAATTTAAAACACTACTCAAAACCCATCTGTTTCAGCAAGCTTTTCATCTCTCTCCTGATGGTCCTCCCTGATGTTCCTTTAGCTGTTGTGTTTGTTTCTGTTTTGTTCGTATATCTGTCCTGTTGCATATTTTGTCTACCCATTGTCTGTTCGGTCTACCCCTTTATGGGCCTTTTTATCATTGTTTGTATTTTTATTTTAGTTAACTTGTGTTTTAGAATACTGGCCCTTTTATGGGCCTTTTATCATTGTGTGTATTGTTATTCTAGTTAACTTATGTTTTAAAATACTGGCCCTTTGTCTGGTTCTGTTTAATTTTGTCTTCTATTTGTTTGTGCTTTTATACTTTACTTTTCTGTTTCACTTTGGCGTTCCTTTCTTTGTCTTTGCATGGCCAACCTTTTATTGTACACCGCTTTATGTTTCGACAGAAAGCGGTCTATCAAATTTTTAATAAAGATAAAGAGCAATATCTGCTCCCATCAGCTGGGCAGAGAAAAACCAGACTTACGGCTACAGTCATTTTCCCCAGGATCCTCTCCGGAATGGGGCCCTGAATGCGTTTCTTCAGCTTCTCTGCGCACGTGCCCATCAGCTCCATGGCAATGAACACATCCGTCTGTGGAAGATGAGGCCCACTACAGGTTAGGGATTTTTCAACACCTCCTCTCCCCCCCCCCCCCAAAAAAAAAAAAAATCTAGATACAAAAATATGCAAACCTAATCCTCTTAATCATTAAAACAGCAGGCTAGATAAACACCAGCCTGGAAAACTGTCGGCAGGGGCCATGATGATCCAGCTGTGCGTGTCAAGTCAGGCCCTTACTCTGCACTGCTAATTTAAATCAAAACAGACAAGGACATTAGTGAGGCCCCACACAGCCGAGTCTTTGCTGCAGATGAAGAACTGAAACCAAATTCTGCTTTCTACCTACAGCTCTTTTCCTATGCACACACAAGGATCCAGATTCACAGCACTCCTTCAAGAGCAATCTCTGGACCTGTCAAGCCGAGCTTCACTGGAAAATTCTCCACAAACAAACAGGATTTGTAATGGCATTTACTAGGGTGGACTCAATTCCTGACACAGTCCCCCCCTCCCCTACACATATATTTAAATCCAGAACCAACTACCCTAGTAAAGGGCAGATCTGGGCAGGACCAATAACCTCCGATCTAGCACATGCAGTGCTAATTACTGCTGTATGCGAAAGCAGCACGGAAGACCAACTTTATGGGGGTCATAGACAAAAACGGGATTCTTGGTCTTATTAGCACATTAGAACTCTTCAAGGACAGCAGTACGCAAGTTTATGGCATCCCACATGAAAGGGGGACTAATGCATGGGTCCTGGAAGCTCACGTACAAATGGCAACTTTGGAGAACAGCCATGTTGGTCTGATACCTGTTGTCCCAGCCTAAAAGTGAATACTACTCAAACCTCATCAAAAAATCAATTAACAAACTAAGAGGGCTATTCGATATAGCTAACTCCCTCACAAGAACCCCAACACAAAACCTATAGCCCACTTAGCCCACACCTCATGGCACTTCACCTACAAGAAAAGAACAAAAACGCAACAGACCTCCGATAAATAGATACTCAGCATGAAAGCAGCAACTAGTGGACCTCATTCAATCTCATCAGCACCAACCAACTAGTCATCCACTCTGAATGCCCCTCTTGGGTCAAAGAAGCAAGAAACCTCATACCTTTCATACTCACCATGGTCGACTCCCTAAAACATGGAAACCTACCATCTGACCTCAAACAAACCTCCATACAACCCATACTCAAAAACCCTCGACCCAACAAATCCAACATCTTACAGACCCATATCCAGTATTCCTTTCATGGCGAAGATCATCAAAAAGGCAGTTCTATCACAGCTTCAGGAACATCTGGATGAATACACACCACTAGACCTGCAGCAACACGGGTTCAGGCTCATATATGGAAATGACACCCTTTTCATCTGCCTCATCAACTTCTTAAATCATAGGCACAGACGTTATCACAAGGATTCATACTACTATTCATAGATCTCTCTGCAGCGTTTGATTCAGTCTCTCACTAGCTACTCCTAAACAGGCTACAGCAAATCGGAATAGGAGGTACCACCTTAAAATGGTTCCACTCCTACATTTCCAACCACATTCAACGAATAAATATAGGATCTAGAACATCCCTCCCTTTCTCCCTCAGACAACGCTTTCTTCTAGCCTCTTCAACCAATATGTGATGTGATCAAGAGCTTTGCCATATGTTGCCTAATTTATGCAGATGACATCATGCATTTTACTGTATTCATTACGAATGCCTCCAATTGCACAAAACTCAACGACTGCTTTATAGCAATGTCTAAATGGTTCCATGCACACAACCTTAACATAAACCACAACAAAACTGAGCTCCTATACCACCACCAATCAACACTGGACAACATTCAAATCAGTCAAAACAGAGATTAAATACCTCGGTGTAACACTGGACCAACAACTCACTCTTCTTCCACACATAAACCATACAACTGCAATATATTACAAGATTTGAATAATAAAGAACTTACGCCCACTCCTCTCACCAACCGACTTCCAGTCTGTATGTCAAGCCGTAATAACACCACTGCTCGATTACGACAACTGATATCACAGAATTACAAAAAGCACACTATACCCACTGCAGCTAGCACAGAATACCACTGCAAGGATTATCCTCGTCAATCCCACATCACACTTCTCCTCAAGCAACTTCACTGACTGACCAAATCACAAAGAATCAAATATAAGGTCCTTAACACACAAAATCATTCACAACATCTCAGCTCTCAGCCTGCATGCCTTAATCTCAATCCGCAGCTGTGATAGACCCACAAGACAGAGCATGTCCAACACACTAAACATACCAACAGAAAGAACATAATGTAGCCAAAGAACCAATAGCAGGACCTTTTCGCTATATGCCCCGACACTATGGAACTCACTTCCTCCACAAATAAGAGACAGTCAACTAGTGCAAGACTTCAGAAAATGCTTGAAAACCCTCCTATTCACAGAATGCTATGGCCCAGTAACAAGAGACAAATAATCTGCACAGCAACTGCACGCAGATAATGCACACCTTCGGCATTAGGCAGTTTATATCACTCCATCATAATATGTACATAATTCATTAACTTTTATGAGACTTTAATGGTACCTTTGGTTATAATATATTCGATGTAATGTGCACCACTGTTGTGTTTCCTGTTATCACAGAGTTACTTGGAAACCGTCTTGACTTGTAGAAAGACGGTATAAAATACCTGTTAAAGAAAGAAAGACAGAAAGAAACTGGCCGTGTCGGTCCCTGCCGCCAGCGCAATTCCCTTACGTTGGTGATGAAGGTGCCATAACACTGCACAATGTAAGGACAGTCGTGGCTCTTCAGCACCACATCAAGGTCCATCAGGATCCTCTTGTTCTCCTCCTTGTTCCCCGAGCGACGCATTTGCTACAAAAAGCCAAAAAGAACAGCTTAGGCTCTACTCATTGTATCAACACTACAGCACATCTTCACCTCGTCTCATGTTTGACATGTTGTCAGCGAGATACAGCCGAGTGGAGTAGATAGAAGGGTGGGGATGCCACTGTAAGAGTGACATCTGCCATTTGGGAAAGTTGCAAGAGGGAGGTTCAGGCTCAAAAGGAAACTTCTGCACCCTCTCCCTCTCAGACAGGAGGTGCAGGATAACACAGAATAAGCTATGTGTGGGGTGGGGTGGGGCGGAGGAAGAGGGTCCTTCTCCCCTCTAGAAGAAACTTCCTGTACACTTGCCTTCAAGTCCCCTCTCCCAGAGCTGGCTACATCTGTCTCTCTCAATGCAGACTGGGATTCTTTCCAAGTAAAGTGCGCTTGAGATTACAAAAACATTAAGTGACTAACCTGGCAAAATAAATTTGACACCCTCTCCCCCTTTGCCCCCAATGCAAACACAGCAAACCTAATAGGGGAAAGAAAGAAAGAAGTCTTCCAACACTGCTGCAAAACCTGGAGAGTTGTGCTACAGGAACAGGCGATAAGAGTAATGCCCAGTGATCCAACGCTCATCAATCAGAACATGAGAACTGTCAAACTGGGTCAGACCAAGGTCCATCAAGCCCAGTATCCTGTTTCCAGCAGTGGCCAATCCAGGTCACAAGTACCTGGCAGTTTCCTCAAAAGACACAGGTTCCACAATGTTTGTATTGGGTCAAGCAGTGATATCCTGGGTCTCTTTTAATAATGGTTTATTGACCTTTCCTCCAGGAACTTATCCAAACCTTTTTTAAACCCAGCTACACTAAACAGCTTTTACTACATCCTCTGGTAACGAATTCCATTTATTAATTTATAGATCTCTATCATGTGTCCCTCCTCAGCCATCTCTTTTCCAAGCTGAAAAGCCACAACCTTCTATGCCTCTCATCATAGGGGGTATCCCTCCATCCCCTTTACCATTTTTGTCACTCTTCTCTGTACCTTTTCTAATTCTGCTATATCCTTTTTAAGATACGACTACCAGAATTCCACACAATATTCAAGGTGTGGTAGCATAATGGAATGATATAGAGGTATTATAATATCCATGGTTTTATTCTCCATTCCTTTCCTTATGATTCCTAGAATTCTATTTGTTTTCTTGGCCACCGCTGCACACTGGGTGGAGAGTTTCAACCTATTATCCAGGATGATGCTTAAATATTTTTCCTGGGTGGTAGTTTCCTGAGGTGAAACCTTGCAATGTGTAACTGTAGTTTGGGTTGTTCTTTCCTAGGTGCATAACTTTGCACTTGTCCACATAAAATTTCATCTGCCATTTGGATGTCCAGTCTTCAATTTATCAAGGTCCTCTTGTAATTTTTCACAATCCTTTTGGGCTTTAACTACTTTGAATAATTTTGTATCTGCAAATTTGATCACCTCACCCGTTATTCCCATTTCCAGTTCATTTATGAATATGTTAAAAAGCAGCAGGCCCAGCTCAGATCCCTGGAGTACTCCACTATTCACCTTTCTTCATTGAGAAAATCAACCATTTTAGTCCTACTCTCTGCTTTCTTAGTTTTATAACCAGTTCCTGATCCACAATAGTATACTGCCTCCTATCCCATGATTTTTAAAATTTTGCCAAGAATCTCTCATAAGGAACCTTGTCAAAGGGTTTCTGAAAATCCAGACACATTATATAAACTGGTCTCACTTTTGTCTACCTGTTTATTCACACCTTCAAACACACACCACAGATTAGTAAGACAAGACTTTCCTTGGCCAAATCTATGTTGGCTGTCTCCCATTAAATCATGGCTATCTATTTTATTCTTTATAATGTTTTTTACCTTTGTGTCTGGTACGTCAGGCTCACCAGTCTGTAGTTTCCCAGATCACCCCTGGAACCTTTTTAAAAACTGGCATTACATTGGCTATTGGTGATATCTATATCTGCATTAATTAAAAAAAAAGAAAACCACAAATAGGCTCTCCCTGCACAGGCTCTTCTTACCTTCACAGCGATGATGTGGCTGGTTTTCTTGAACCTCATCTTCCAGACCTGCCCACATGTGCCGCTACCAATCTCCCCAAGGTTCTCCAGGTCACTGATCTCTGCTTGGTGCCGCTGAGGAGAAGGGCACACAGGGGGCAGTCAATACACCAATGGCACGGTTAAAAACACACCGAACTCACCCTACCCATAACAGAACACAAACAAACGACAGAACACAGTTAAAATGGCAGACTACAACCTAAAAATATCCACCTTTAAATGTTGGCTTCTTGGCAGATGCCAAGGTTTGTATTAATATCAATCAATACTGCTGAATGCATCACTAACTTATGTCTGAATGCTAATAAATCTCTATGCCATCCCCCATTTTGGCATAAGCCAAAGAGCTCACTTCTTCACGGGCTTCTCGTTGCTGCTGAAATACAGTTGTGGTCAACATTATTGGCATCCTTGCAGTTCAACCCCTTAATCTCCAAGATATCCTTAAAAAAGTGACCAGTGAAATACATTTTTTTTTTTTAGTGCCATCAAGTCAGTGTTGACTCATATTGACCTAGCTGCCTCTGGGCTTTCTTGGCAATGTATCACTGGAAGTAGATTGCCAGCCTTTTCTTCTGAGGCAATGGAGGGTAAAGTGACTTGCCCAAAGTCACAAGGAGTGCCAGTGGGAATCGAACCCTTGATCTTCTGGGTACTAGGCAGTTGCTCTAACCACTAGGCTACTCCTCCATATGCATACATATTTATCACATAAAAGAATCAAATAGAACAAGATCAATTAAAAAAAGCAAATAGTATAAAAACTGGGACATTGCCAGGACATGATTATGGCACCCTTATAAACAATTCAAATCAGTTTGAATAGAAGAACCACATTCCCGCTGCAATAAAATTAGAGACACCTCTGATCAATTGTCAGTACTCACATGACTTGAATCAACCAATGAATGATGGCTCTAATGTTTAAAGTGGCCACATTTACTCCCTGTTCCGTTTTCACAATAGTGAAGACAAGAGCGCTGCCTGAAACGGTCAGAAAAGCCATTAACCACCAAACGTCAAACTTCAAAGGGGTACAAGGCCATCTCCAAAGACCTTAGGAGTCTTGTGTCTACAGTTTGCAAAATTAAGAGGTTTTCTGCTCATGGAACTGTCAAGAATCTCCTAGGATGTTGTGGGAAGAGGAATATTAATCCACAAAGTCTTTGAAGGTTAGTGTGAACTGTTGGAAAAACAGCATTTACAACCATCCAACGAGCTTAAGGCTTACTTGGAGCAATCTGGAGTGGTGGTTTCAACCCGCCCCATATGCCATGCACTAAACAAAGAAGGGACTTCATGGGTCAAGGTCAAGGAGGACTCCACTGCTCATAAAAAGGCACACCTGATCTTTGCCCAAACCCACCTTGAGAAACCACAATCCTTCTAGGAAAATGTTCTGTGGACAAATGAAACCAAACTTGAACTCAATGCAGACCAGCAGGCAAAGAAAGGTGTAATTACGCCTTACCTGCTAAATGCTTTTCCTTGAATCCCTCCAGCCCAGTCCAGACCAGACCAGACCAATAAGTTGTGCCTCCCAACCAGTAGGTGGAGACTGAGCATGACCAATTTTACTGACAGTCTCTATAGGCACTGAACATAGGAAGCCAGGTCAGTAGTGAAATCACAGAGCAGAATTCAAGCCTACCAAAACAAACAGGTCCTATCCAACCCTGAGGAAGGGAACCTATGCCGATGAAGATCCCCCCACCAGGCGGGACTCCACCACACTCTGCTCAAGAGCTTTCCAGGTCTCCCTAAACAGGCAAATCAAGGCTCTACTCACTCATCCTCTTGCCTTTTTTTTTTTGGACGCCAATGTGAATACTTTTCTCTGGCAGACCCGTTTGCCTCTTTACCGCTATCATTGCCATGTCTTTTTTTTTTAAATTTATTTTATATTTATGCATTTTTAAACAAAATATCCAAGAAACAGACTTTTACAGAAAAAGAGCACATAATACTACAAAGGAAATCAAAGAGAAAGGAAAATTAGAAATTACCTGCTAATTTGCTTTCATGGAGTCCCTCCAATCCAGTCCAGACAAGTGGGTTGTGTCCACCCACCAGCAGCAGGAGAAACAAATATGCTAATTTTTTAGCGACATCACCCTATAATCCCAGAGGACCTTTTCTCCTATCTCCAGGATCGCACTGGTAAAGCAGTCTGAAATAACTACAAAAAAAACCTTACACCAATGGAGCTCAGAAGAGCAGTGGAAACCATTTGGCCCCTAATGCCATAAATGTGACTGAACAAAATCAACCATATTGGTACTCGTTATGTAATTATCTATGTAGTTTCTTTTTTGAACCTTCGAGCCCCCCAGTAGGATTGAACACCTACCTCCCAGCTCTATTACCCTGCACCAAGGACCTCTCCATCACAGATATACCCTGGGCAGCTCGTGGTGGATTCTGGACTGGATTGGAAGGACTCCATGAAAGCAAATTAGCAGGTAAGCTCTAATTTTCCCTTCAACCACATCCCTCCAATCCAGTCCAGACAAGCGGGATGTACCACAGTAGTACCTAAACTTAGGAGGGACCCGCAAGCCCCACACATAACATCAGAGTGCCAAAACACACCTCCTGACCCGCTTGCACATCCAGACGGTAATGTTTCATGAACGTATGCAATGAGGACCATGTCGCAGCCCAACAGATGTCCCCGGAGGTACCAGACATGAGGCAGCCCGAGAACTTGTGGAATTCGCTCACAATCCCACTGGGACTGCTCTGCGCTAAAGCATATAAACCGAGGCAATAGCCTCCTTAATCCAGTGGGAGATGGATGCTTTAGAGTCGGCCTCCCCCCAAACAAGACAGACAATCCAACTTTCAGAAGGCTCGTGTACGCCTCATGTAAGCACGTTGCGGCCTCTGTACATCCAACAGGTGAAAATGGACATCGCCCTCCTTTCCAGACTCAGAAAACACCAAAAGAGTTACTGGTTGATTGACATGAAAACAGGGAAAATCATCTTAGGGAGGAAGAATGGACGACATGGTCCAGAGTATCACTCTCTCCTTGCACATCAGCAGGAAGGGCTCCTTACAAGACAAGGCCTACAACTCAGAAATGCACCAGGCCAAGCAGATGGCCACCAAAAAAATCACCTTCAAGGTGAGGTCTTTCAACAAAGCCAACTTCAAGGGCTTAAAGGGCAAAGCCACTAACCCTGACAAGACTAGATTCAAGTCGTGCCCTTAGCGGTGGCCTGATCTGCTTGACGGCCTGCAGAAACCGAGACACATCCAGATGGGATGCCAATGGAGAACCCTGAATCTTTCCCTGGTAACAGTCTAAGGTTGCCACCTGCACCTTAAGGGAATTCAAAGCAAGTCCTTTATCCAAATCATCCTGAAGAAATGCCAAAATATTTATAACTGAGGCGTCAAGCGGCCACAGACCACACTGATCGCACCATTCTCAAACACTCGCCATGTAAGACAATGAAGTAGACTTCTTCCATGCTTTCAGCAAAGTGGCAATCACCTTGGGTGTGTACCCACACTTCATCAAACACGCTCATTCAAGAGCCAGGCTGTAAGCAAGAATTGATCCACCTGCGGCATCCTGATCGGACCTTGGACAAGCAGATTGGCATCCTGGGGCAGGCGCCACAGTCAATCCACTAACACCCTGATCAGATAGGCATACCATGGGCACCAAGGCCAATCAGGAACCACCAACACCATGTGCCCGCTGTGCTGAGCAATGCGATGCAACAGCTGCCCGATCAAGGCCCAAGGAAGGAAGACATACAGGAGGCCCTCCTGCAGACAGGACTGCACCAGAGTATCCAGTCCCTCAGACATCCGTTCTCATCGCCGATTGAAGAAGCGACTGATCTTTGTGTTGTCCATGGTTGCCATCAGGTCTATGACCGGCATCCCCCAGCGCTGAACGATTACTGCAAAACACCGAGTCCACCAGACTCCACTCTGCCACATATATTCGATGCCTGCCAAGATAATCTGCCTGCACAGTGTCCTTCCCTGCCCACCTCAAGGTCTATCCTCCGGTAACAGACCTCCCTTAGAATCTCCCAGATCCCTAACTCACTCCCTTCAGCAACTCACTGAACAGCAACTTGCCTCTAAAGAAGAAATTAGATCTTACCTGCTAATTGTCTTTCCTTGAGTATTCTCCGGGCCAGTCCAGGGACAGTAGGGTAGTCAACCTCCTTCAGCAGCTGAGGACTGAACTCTTCAAAGACTTGCTGCTAGCCTACCCAGCTCCCCCTTGTGCTAGAGAGCCAGTCACCTATGTCAAAGCAGCTCTATAACCAAAAATGAAAAACAGTAACGATATGTAAAGCCAGAAAACAAGCAGGAACTGCACCAACGTTCTTTAAAGATTCAGGTATTCAAAAAGTGTATCGTTCCATCAGAAATGCTTCTATACCTTCAGGATTAATTAATTATGTCTTTTTTTTTTTTTGTGTAAACAATCGCCTAAACTCCTGTCTACCGAGACCTGGAAGGGAGCCCCCCCCCACGTCAGCGCCACGTTGAAAAGCCGGCCCCGCATGAGACCGAGCAATACCCGAAACGACAGAAACAACCGCAAAGAATGCTACAGCCTGGGTGGGTCCTGGACTGGCCCGGAGAATACTCAAGGAAAGACAATTAGCAGGTAAGATCTAATTTCTTCTTCCTTTTCGTCTCTCCGGGCCAGTCCAGGAACAGTAGGGTAGTACCAAAGCAGTACCTACTCACGGGAGGGTCCAAGCAGCCCTGCCAACACGGCCGACGCCCCAACTTTCGCATCTCCTGCTGCCTGAACATCCAACCGATAATGTTTAGTGAATGTATGTAAGGACGACCAGGTCGCCGCCCTACAAATATCCACAGGTGGAATCAACGCCAACTCCGCCCAAGACGTTGCCTGCCCCCGCGTAGAGTGAGCCCGAAGACCCTCCGGCGGAAGCTTGCCACTGGCCACATAAGAAGCTGCGATGGCTTGCTTAACCCATCGTGCAATAGAGGCTTTGGACGCCGCTTTGCCCTTACGCGGACCACCAAACACAAACAGCCTATCAGACTTTCTAAAAGGACTGCGTCTTTCGCAGGTAACGGTACAGAACCCTGCTGAGATCTAAACTCCAAAGCGCAGCCCTAGCCTCCACAGAAGGCTCAGTGCGAAAGGTAGGAAGCGAAATCGCCTGATTGACATGGAAAACAGAGACCACTTTTGGCAAAAAAGATGGCACCGGCCGCAACACCACCTTCTCTTCTGAAAACTGCAGGTAAGGCTCCCGGCAAGAGAGCGCTTGAAGATCAGCGATTCTCCTAGCGGAACACAAGGCTACTAAGAAGGCGGTCTTCCAAGAGAGCTCCCTCAGAGACACCCGCTTCCCAGGCTCAAATGGACTCAGAGTCAACGCCTCCAAAACGAGATTTAGATCCCAGGACGGCACCACTGGCCTCACAGGCGACCGGATATTCCTAACCGCACGAAGGAAACACACGACATCCGGATGAAGAGACAAACTCTTGCCCTGTACTTTGCCTCTATAACAAGCTATAGCCGCCAACTGAACCTTTAGAGTGCTAACCGCCAAGCCCTTTTCCAGACCGCACTGCAAAAACGCTAACACATCCGAAACCGCCGCTGACAAGGGCTGCACCTGCCGATCTGCGCACCAACGTTCAAATATTCGCCATATACGAGAATAAGCCAAGGACGTGGACTTTCGTTTCGCCTGAAGCATTGTGGAGACCACTGCCTCCGAATACCCCCGACGCCTCAGGCGCTCCCTCTCAAGAGCCAAGCCGTAAGAAGCAGTCCACCCGCGGCATGAGCACTGGCCCCTGATGAAGCAGATTGACCCGATCGGGAAGCCGCCACGGCCTGTCCACCAACAACCGCACGAGATCTCCATACCAAGCTCGCCTGAGCCAATCCGGCACTATGAGAATCACCGTCCCTTGGTGATGCGCTATCCTGCGAAGAACCCGACCTATCATGGGCCATGGAGGAAACACATACAGAAGGGCATTGGACGGCCACGGTTGCACCAGACCGTCCAGCCCCTCCGACATGCGCTCTCTGCCTCTGCTGAAAAAACGAGACGCCTTGGCATTGTTGAATGTTGCCATGGAGGTCCATCACCGGCTGACCCCAGCGTAGTACAATTTCGTGATACACGGCGATGTTCAACTCCCACTCGCCTAGATCCAACACCTGCCGGCTGAGAAAATCGGCTTGGACATTGTCCTTTCCTGCGACATGGGCCGCCGACAAGGCTGCGAGATGGGCTTCCACCCAAGTCATCAATAGTTGGCTCTCCTGCAACAAGAAAACACTGCCCGTGCCCCCTTGCCGATTGATATAAGACACCGTCACCGCATTGTCGGAGAAAACTCGCACCGCCTTGCCCTCCAGAAGCGACTGGAACTACAGTAACGCCAGCCGCATCGCTCTCATTTCGAGCTGATTGATGGAGCACGCAGACATCTCCGTGGACCAGTGGCCCTGCGCTATGTGAGACATGCAATGAGCTCCCCAGCCGGAGAGACTGGCATCCGTAGTAAGTAATATCCAATCTCGCCTCTCCAGCGGCATCCCTGCCCGAAGATGCGCGGGATTGAGCCACCACTGAAGACTGTCGCTGACTTCCGACGGACACACCAACCGACGACCTAGCGGATGCTCCTGGGGAGACCAAGGGGATAGTAAGGACCGTTGAAGCGGCCGCATGGGGGCCCTGGCCCAGGGCACCAAGTCCAAGGCCGCTGCCATGGACCCCAGAAGCTGCAAGTATCTCCAGGCGGTCGGAGCCTTGAAGCGTAAAAAGGCCGACACTTGACTTAAGATCTTCTGCACCCGTGCTTCCGGCAGAAACACTGCCCCTATGGCCGTGTCGAATAGTGCTCCCAAGTAGACCAAACGCTGCACTGGTTCCAAGTGACTCTTCGCTCGATTTACCACCCAACCTAGGTTCTCGAGAAACTCTACCACCTGCGAGGTGGCCTCCACCGACTCCGTCACTGAGCGAGCTCGAATTAGCCAATCGTCCAGATAGGGGTGTACCAGAATGCCCTCCCGACGCAGGGCAGCTGCCACTACCACCATCACTTTTGTGAAGGTGCGAGGTGCCGTTGCCAGCCCGAACGCCCGGAACTGGAAGTGTCCCATGGGCACCGCAAAACGTAAGAATTTTTGATGCTCGGGCCGGATGGGGATGTGCAAATACGCTTCCGTTAAATCTATGGACGTCAATAGCTCCCCTGGCCGAACGGACCTGATCACCGACTGCAGAGTTTCCATCCGAAAATGAGGCACCCGCAAACAGCGATTCACATGCTTGAGATCCAGAATAGGCCGAAAAGAGCCTTCCTTTTTGGGTACCACGAAATAAATCGCGTATCGACCTAACCCGCACTGATCCGCCGGGGCCGGGACCGGGACGACCGCTTGGAGCCGCAGCAGCCGCTGCAGCATGGCGTTTATCGCGTTTGCCTTTAGTGACGAACCGCCGGGAGACTGCACGAAGGCTCCAGCAAGAGGCTCTGCAAACTCCAAGGCATAACCCTTTTGAATGATCTCCAACACCCAGCGATCCGTCATTATCGTGGTCCAAACGGAGAGAAACTGCTGCAAACGCCCTTCTATGGGAATCTCCGCTTGGACCAGCCTCGCCTCATTGTGGCTTTTTAGAGGAGTTCGGCTGGGGACTCCCATACCCCCTCCCGAAACCTCTCGCTCCTCGAAAGGACTGACCTTTAGTCTGAAACCTGCCTCTCGGAAAAGGAGAAAAACGACTGCCTCTGAACTTTCGAAAGTCCCGGCCCTGACCTCTTTGCGAAGATCCTGGCTTTGGACCCTTTGGCCGGTCCTCAGGCAACCTGCCACCTTTAGAATCTCCTAAATCCTTCACAATCTTCTCCAATGCCTCTCCAAAGAGCAGCTTGCCCTTATACGGCAGTTTGCTAAGCCGAGTCTTAGAGGAGGCGTCTGCCGCCCAATTACGCAGCCAGAGAAATCTGCGAGCGGCTATCAATGAGGCTATTGACTTAGCTGACATACGGATTAAATCGTAAAAGGTGTCTGCGAGATAAGCCGACGCGGACTCTAGTTTCGCCCCTTCTGGAGCCGCCGAAATCTCCGACTCAGGCGAGGCCTCCGCCTGAAGCCATCTGATTGACGCCATGGACACATAGGCTCCACAAATGGAAGCCTGCAGGGCCAATGCACAGGTATCAAAGGCCTGTTTGAGGAGCACCTCCAATTTTTTATCCTGCAGATCCTTAAGAGCTGTTCCCCCTTCTACCGGGATAGTGGTCTTCCTGGTCACCGCCGAAACCAAGGCATCCACCTTTGGCATTCGCAGCAATTCCCTTTCCTCCTGAGGGATTGGATATAAACGGCCTAACGCCCGACCCCCTCTCAAGGAGGCCTCTGGGCACTCCCACTCCGATTCCACCATCTGCTTAATTACCCTGTGGACCGGAAAACACCTCTGCTCCGCCCGAAACCCTTGTAGAAGTGGATCCTCTAGAGGTTCCGCAGGCACTGACGGCAAAGTCAGATTAAGAGCTGCAAGCGCATGAGAAATTAAAGCCCCTAGCTCTTCCTTCCGAAAAACTCTGAAAACATTAGGATCTTCTCCTGCCCCCCGCTCCCCCTCCTCCAACACTTCTGGCCAGAGGTCAATCTCATGCTCTGAAGGAAGCTCGCCCTCCTCCGTTTCTGGGGATGCCAGACTTTGCGGAATAGCCATATCAGATTCCCCCAAAGGGATACCCTGCTTGGAGGACCCCTCTCCCGGGTCCAGTTCAGCAGTGCCTTTCCGAACCCCCTCTGCCAGGTTAAGCGCAGACTGCTTGCTCTGCCCCTGCTGCATCCGCAAACAATATGCTTTATGAAGTGCCAGAATAAAATCTGGCGAAAATAAAGACTGTACCTTCTCCGGAGGTTTTAAAAGCAGAGCAGAGTCAATCCCCACCGGAGGAACCGGCTTTTTTGATTTACTTTTCTTTTTAACCGGCCTTTCAGGAAGCACGGGAGAAACAGACGCGCCACCTAAAATGGCCGCCGCTCCCGCCTTTTCTGAGGGAAGCTGCACCTTCACCGCCGAATCCGGAGCCCCCGACTTGTCCGCCATTGTCTCAACGAAACGCTGCCACTGACTTCAAGCTCCGACGGCTCCCACAGTGCACGCACGCTGCCGTACTCGGCAGCATGCGCTGTCTCACAACGACGGCTGCGCCCTCAATAAAAAAACAGCCCAAGAAGCAAGAATCCAGAAGCAGCTTACTTCCCTTGCCTTGCGCTATAGCGGGTCTCACCCAAGTGACCTGCTGCTAGCGGGAGGGCAAGCTGGAGCTCCGGGGCTCAAGTAACTAGAGTCTGGGGCTCCCAGACCAGATCTCGGCTTCCCTGCACGGATCTTGCCAACGAGGCAGGCTCTGCCTCTGCTGCGGCTGTCAGGGTGGCAGCTGGCCCGTGTCTGCTCCTTTTAAATATACAGATTTTTCCTTTACCAAGAACACTTTAGCAATAGTAGAGCAACCGTTGCTTTAACCCAGCTAGGGTGAGCAAAGGAAGCCTCCGTTAGTGCAGATCCTGATCGCTTCTCTCAAGAGCCAGTCAGGAACACTTCCTTCTCGCTGCTGAGGACTGAAAGACTGGCTCTCTAGCACAAGGGGGAGCTGGGTAGGCTAGCAGCAAGTCTTTGGAGAGTTCAGTCCTCAGCTGCTGAAGGAGGTTGACTACCCTACTGTTCCTGGACTGGCCCGGAGAAACGAAAAGGAAGGACAGTTTACAACCTGATCTTGGAGGAAACATCTGCCAACCAATTCAGCAACCAAAGAAACCGATGAGGCGCAACACCAAACAACACCATACTCTGAGGAGAAGAGGACCAAGTCATAACAAAAATCTGATAAGTACACCTTGACCGATTCCAGTTTGGGAACCTTCTCCGACTCTGCACTCGAATCTTGGCATAGCACTGGCAGGGCCTGAACCCATCTCATGCAGGCCCGAGCCACATAGGCTCCACAGATAGAAGCCTGCAGGGACAAGGAATTTATTTTGAACATCTGCCGCAAGAACACTTCAAGCCTCCGATCCTGCAGATCCTTAAGAGCTGTTCTGCCCTCCACTGGAATTAAGGTCTTCTTGGTCACCGCAATGACCAAGGCATTCACCTTAGGTGTACCGACCAACTTCTTTTCCGCCAGGGGCAACAGATAGACGGGCCATTGCCCATCCTCCTCTCAGTCCAGATTCCAAAATGCCCTATTCCTCCTCTACCATCTGCATGATGGCCTTATGGATCAGAAAGGAGTTCTGCGGAATGCGCATCCTTCAGAGGAACCTCTTTCTGCACAGTGCAGATTGGCAGGTTCAATGCTGCTAATGACTAGGAGATCAGGGGTGACAATTCTTCTTTCCGAAATACTCATACAATAGTAGGATCCTCCCCAGGGGCAGTGTCCGCCTGCTTGAGACCCATGCTTTCCAGGTCTTCCTCTGAGAACGAGGGGCCCTCCCCTGGGTCCTCCATATCTCCTGGGATATCTTTATTTTTATTTATTTATATATTTCTTCTATACCGCCCCTTCCAGAGATCAAGGGCGGTTTACAGTTAATACCACTGTTTCCATGTAAAAGGTTGTTTAACTATTTACAAGGAACATATTGTACAAACAAACTTTTGTCCTCCCAGTCACCTCCTGCATCCTGTGTTATGTGCAAATGCTTTCCTGCGGGATGTCGAGGGAGGAGTGGCCTAGTAGTTGGGGCAAGGTACCACAGGTCGGAAGGTTGGTGGTTCAAATCCCACTAGAGGACAGCAACCTTGGGCCGGAAGGACTGGGGTTTCTAGTCCCACAGGTGCTCCTTGTGGTCTTGGGCAAGCCACTTAACCCTCCATTGCCCATGTTCCCTGTAAGTATTAGTGTAAGTGTCTCATATCCCCTCGTGTTAAAATGTATCCCCCAACCGCTTTGACTCGGTGAAAAGCGGGATATAAATGCAGCTAAATAAAATAAATAAAATGTTCCTCCTGCACAGGAAGGGCGTTTAGCCCCTGAAGCCTTTCCCAAGGGAGGGCGGCGGTGTGGCCCTCCTTTATCGTTCCACTACCTGTATTTCTGAAATTACTGCATCCTGCATTCATTGCCCAGAATCGCTCTTTCTCCGCTTGCACTCTTCCCCGCCAATCTATTTCCTGTTACTTTACCTCCCTCCCTCTCTTTCTGGTGGGAGGCTGCTCTGCTGACTATCTGAAACAATTCTCTACTACCCTAATACCATTATCTTGGGTGATTTCAATGTTCACATGGATGCGCCAACTAGACAAAAAGACAGTATTTTTAGATCTTATTAACGATCTCTCTCTTTACCAGCATGTCTTAGGTCCTACTCATAGTGCAGGACATACTTTAGATTTAGTTCTCACACCCACCACTTTCTGCTCTATGATCTGTCCCTAAAACTCACGGTATCTCATGGTCTGATCATTTCTGTGTCTCTTTCTCTGTTTCATGGCCAACCTCAGGTAAGGGTGAATCTGTCAGGCCACAATCCCCTTCCTCCCTACACCGCCATATTACCCCTTCTACATTGAGAGCCTTTCCGCCTGCCTCTTCTTTATTCCCCCCTGATCTTTCTTCACGTTCCCTAGACTCGCAGGCTTTACTTTGGAATTCTACCCTCACTGCTGCCTTGGAAGAGTTGGGACCTCTCCAATCTTCTTCTAGGCCTTCACATACAGTTCGTTCCCCCTTGGTTTCATCCAGGCCTACGTTTACAACGTACCCAACTTCGTCAGGCTGAGCGCCACTGGTCAAAGCACCGTTCTCCCACTACATGATTCAATTTAAACAACTCTATTCTGAATACTGTTCTGCAGTCTTAGCTGCCAAACGTTCCTTTTATACATCTGAGATTTCAGAGGCTGCCAGTTCCTGGAAGCAGCTGTTTAAAATTCTATGAAATCTTTCTTCTACCACCTCAGCCCCGATTTGCAGGTCTCAATAACGGCGCCTTCAACTCTAGCCTCATTTTTCGTTGAAAAAACCCCAAAAACAAAAAAATAATCCCTTACGCTCAACATTCCCTAACTCTCCGCCATCACCACTATCGCCCCTTGCCCCTCTCTTAGGTTCACTAACCCCCTCTATGGAGTTGGTCATTTCTGGTTCTACTGCTCTATCTTCCCCTCCCTCCAACCGTGCATTAGGCCATACTTGGTCGTCATTTTACACCATTACCTCCTCTGATCTGCTGGAGGCCTTTGGGAAGTCAGTTAGATCCTATTCCCTCACATTGGTTGGCTGAGCCATCTCTACAATTGATCCCTATCATTCTCTATTCTGAATACTAGTCTCTCATCCGTATATTTTCCCTCTTCTTGGATGTCTGCTATTGTCCATCCACTTTTGAAACAGCCCTCACTGGATCCCTCTGTTATCCCATTGGCGTCCCGTCTCAAATCTCCCCTTTCTAGCCAAGTTACTAGAACATTTTGTCTTTGCTCAGTTAGCCTCTCATGTGGAGGCTACCAATGTCCTTCACCCCCGTCAAGCAGGGTTTTGACCCGGGCACAGTACAGAAACTGTTCTCCTGGCTCTTTTAAATGAGGTGCATGTTGCTCAAGACAGGGGAGATATCACACTCAGCGTCACTTGATTTATCCTCTGCATTCGATTTAATAGACCAAACACTCCTGTCTCGTCTTTACGATGCTGGGCAAGGTGCTGCACTGGTTTTGGTCCTTCCTTACCGCTCGTTCTTTTGTCATTCATTCTAATAACCAGTCTTCCTCCCCACTTCCTTTACCATGTGGGGTGCCCCAGGGTTCGGTCCTCGCTCCGTTACTGTTTGACATCTTTCTTTCCCCTCTTCCACTTCTCATTCGGCAGTATTCAGTTTCGACCTACATTTATGCGGATGACATTGTCCTCCTGTTTCACACATCCCCGGTATCCATAGACATCTCACCATTCAATAACTGTCTTGCCCAGATTGCCTCCTGGCTATCTCCTCCTGTTTCACACGTCCCCAGTATCCGTAGACATCTCACCATTCAATAACTGTCTTGCCCAGATTGCCTCTTGGCTTTCTGCTAACTACCTTCACTTAAACCAGGCTAAATCCACAGCCATGTGGATCTCTCTTAGTACCCTGTGTCCAACCGTTGCTCCTCACTTAAATTCCGCTCCTCTCTCTCTAGCCTCCTCACTTCGCTATTTAGGTGTATTCTTCCTCTGCTATCCACGTTTTTGGACTGGGTCTATTAATCCTGTCCAGGTCTCTTTTTTTCTCAAAATTACTACGTCTAAGTTACAGACATCTTTTTTTTGTTATATACCTTTGAACATACTATTAAATTATGATGATATACAGTTGGAATAGTTCCAATTATTTCTCAAGACATTGTACACAAACAAACCTAAAAAGCAAGGGTGCCAATAATGTTGATCACAACTGTAGATGGAGAGAGCCAAGCCTGCACCATTACTTCTTAGCATTCACCATTGGGCTAGCCAAAGCGCTGCTGAATGTGTTATTCGACATTGCTATGGGCAAACAGGATATTGTCTAAACCAACCCAAAGATCCAAAATGGGGTTCACACAATAATCCCACCAGAACAGCCTGGCTACACAATCAGCACATATCAAAGCTGAGAGACTGGGTGAAAAGCTTTGGAGTTCCCAAAGACCCCATTTCGGCTCTAGAAAGTGTTTATTACTGTGGGCGTAGTTTCTCTGCTCATTTGCTTGTGTATATTTAGATACCTCTGCTCAGAAAGACCCCTCCCACATGCTTGCTGAGAGATAGGACAACAGCTGAAACAAAGGATCTATAAAAGAAGAGGGCACTTTCATCCAAGGCTTTCATATTCTCCGCTGGCCCATATGGGAGGAAACACCAAGGTCTGGACTATCCAAGAAAAGGTGGCTCTAGACTGACGCCATTAGGACAAGGGCTGCTGCTGCCGCCCCAACATACCTGCCCTCCAATAGTGAGGTAACCCGTCTGCTTCATGATCTCCTGTAACTTCTGGTCTATCTCTATACTAAAGAGGAGAAAGAAACAAAAAAAATGATGAGGGACATGCAGAGACTGCAGCCACAGAAACTCACTGCTGGAAATATCAAGAGCTTTGTGCTCTCACACTCCGTTGGGTTACAATGGTCAGGGGATGCAGAGCCATACAATACCGCCTCTTCCCCTCATCCAAAGGAAAGCCTGGGCCATATTGTAAGAGGCTGCAAGTAGTCCCTACCCCATTTCCCCAGCACTGCCTCTGTTCAGTTAGATGCTGGCAGCTCTCACTTTCCAGGAAGCAATGATACAGCGAGTACCACACAAAGTCCTGCCACCTTCTGAGTGATCTGGAAGCAGCTCACACCATGTCAATGGTAGCCCAAAGCATGTTAAATTCAGGTACAATAGTTGGAGTCATCGGAGTTTACCTCTCCATGCTTCTCTGCATCAGGAAGGATGGTGGCTGGGGTAGGCTGAGCATGTTTCGGGGACGGGAGGGGTGCGTGTGGTGCTGGGGGGAGCTCTCAGACGACGACGATCGGCTCCCTCCATCGTTGGCCAGTGGAAGCTGCAACGCTATGAAGACAACAAAAAGAAAGAAAACAAAACCCCACAGATACAAAAGGTCCAACAGGGAAAAAAAGATCAGTATCACACCTGCAACGTGCACTCTGCTGGACTCCCCCCTCCTCTCTCCAGTCACACTCTAGTATCCCCAACTCAAGCACACACCCTTCACTCCAGTCTCTCTGCCCATTCGCATTAAAGATTATGCTACAATCACAGGCAGTGCACGAAACCCACCAAAAACCATCTAGATGAGGTTTTACTAAGAGTTAGGAAGCTTTTCGGGAAACACATGCAATAGCAAGTTTCTAATTTTTGCCAAAATGTCACGCTTTGGTTAATAGTGCCCATTAGTGTGTTCGTGCCAAGGCTAACCCGCCCAAAATCCACTGTATGAAACGAAACTGGGTCTGTGAAGAGACTGAAATAAGAGGTGAGAAACAGCTGTACATCAGGACTACAAAATAAGTCTAGCTTTCCAGAATGTCCTTGAAGAAATGGATTTATTCTGATCTATGCAAGTGTTCTTAATATTCCTCAGACATCTGGAAAGTTCTCTATAACCAGACCTGGCCAACTACTAGTCTCTCTGCAAGACGCTCTCTTATGCAGAGCCTTGGGTTGGACTGGCCCCACTACACCCTACCTTGGGAGTGTCTATATTAACCAGTACCTAATCTCTCATGCCTGGAGCAGAGATCTGCCTTCCAGTACAACTGAGCAGAACAGTGGCCAGGAGACAGATTGTGGAGGGCAATAATAGCAAAACTCAAAACGATCCTGCTTCAGTACACCTTCAGAGAGCTACCTTTCAGCACCTAACCTGTGCTGGACCCAGGCTGCATAGAAAGATGGACTGCCCGCAGGTGTTTACAAGCACTTGCAGACCACGGAAGCGGAACATTCTATGCACTAAAATAAGCACAACCACAAAAAGGCTTTGTTATTAGCAGCCATGCTTCTTTTCCCAGATCCCCCAGTAACCAGCAAACTCTGTCCTGCCCTGCCCTGGGGTTACAGCGACATGGGGATGCAATGGCAGGTGATGACAGGTGAAAAGGTCAGGTCTAAGGGATGGGGAGGGGGGGGGGGACGTGCTACAGAGCTTGGGCTTGAAGAACACTTTCATCCCGGCCCTCAGTCAGCAGGCAACTTGGATCACCTGGAGGAAGTGTGGGATGAGGGGGGACGACACCTGTAGGACACTAGGGGGATTCTCTCTCGACTTGGTTTCAGTCTACATTTCTGGTTCTGCATTGAGGGACAGACTAACAGACCACCACCATTCCCTCTCCATTTTCAATCAATCAGAACACTAGCAGCTCTGTGAGAGAAGGGGGTCGTGACATTTTATCACTGCTAGTTTCTGGAGCCATCCACCAGCATCCAAGAGGGGACACCACGCTACTGTGCTGGGATCCTCAATAATTATATAAACGAGCCATGCGCTGGACCCCTTCACTCTGAAGCCTCCATGCTACAGTTTTAGCCAAATGTTTGGCCATGCACTTAGCAGCCCAGATATACAGTCGCGAACCACCATTTCAAGAACCATGCTGCAGCAAAATCTCAGCCTCGCCAGCATATGCTCAAATAAGTTGCACAAGAAAGAGAGACGATAGGGGGGGGGAGGTGGGGGGCAAACGACAGGTGAAGAGCAAATGCAAAGCCATCAGAGCGACTCAGCCAGGAAAGCAGATGAAAGAGGAAACGCTGCAGACTTGCCCTGATAAGGTGCTTCTGTTGAATGAGATTGCTTGGAGAAGCCCGAGCTGTTTGAAGTTCTGCAGTGCTACGAATACTACTCAGCACTGATCTTTAAAGAAGGCGATACCACCCATCTCCCGAGAAATATGGCACAGGCAAGTGCAAGAAGTTTCAAAGCTGCCAATGCTTTTAAGCATGATGCTAGTTTCCGGGTTTACTCAGACTCCTGGAGAGCATAAACAAATTCATAGGCCTCCGAAGGGCAGGGCCTGACCTCTCTTTCCCACAGTGGGGGGGGGGAGGGGGTATCCATGGCAGGTTTCATAGGTTTCATGCTGTATCAAGGAATTATTGTGCTTCTGAGAACAGAAGAGACACCCCCACAACGATCACAGACAGAAACAGCAGGGGTAACACTAGTTTAATAGCGTGATTGAAGTAAGCAACATGACACTTGTGGTTAATTAGTGAATTTTACTTTTGTCTTATTACTGTGGTATATAGGCCCCTGAGCAGGCAGTTTCTGCTGAAACATGGCCGTGTCAGGCACAGTAACGGATTCTTTTTCAGTGTTACCCCTGCTGTTTCTGTCTGCCCATTACTGTGCTTCAGGCCTGAAACCTGGACAGTGTCCTCCTCGCTCCATGTGCCAACCACCTTCTAGTCCTGGTTGAAAATACAACGTCTTGTCTCATTTTCTCCTCTCCACAATCCCTCCCAATTTCAAAACCCGACAGCCAGATATTCTACAGACCCCTCATTCAGAGTCCCTAAAACACCCTGTAATTATACTCTATCTGGTAATGTGCTTGGAAAGCATTTTGGGAAATCCTTCTAGGAAATCAGCTTTTAGACGAGATTCCTATCTTGAAATTCAATGAAAAGGTGTGTTGCTGTGGCCATCCTTGGAGGAATCAGTTGGCACAGTGTCTGCACCTGTAAAGGCTGGTTAGTTCCTTTGCTCCCAGTTCTAACACGGAAGATCCTCTGCATCCCTTGGGGCTCCGTCCCAGAAATCTGACAGTTGGAAAAACTGCTTGCCTCCAAGGACTGCCCAGCTTCAGGTTACCTTGGAGAAATGGAAAAAGTCCAACTGTCCTTCCTTTAAGGGGCATCTTAAAGCCAAAAGGTTCCACACAAGATAAGAGGCGAACAAAGATCTCCAAAAGGAGCAAAGCTTCCAAGGGATTCTAATGAAATCCAAAGATAGAGAGGACCTGCTGGTAGGACGGTAAAAGCTCAAGTCTTCAGACCCAATACCTGTTAGGTGTGTCACATTATGCTTTAGAGGAGGAAAAAGGAGAATTTTTAAAAAATTAAGACTTGCTATGATCTGGGGAACCTCTACCAGCATAAGAAGACAGAGTCATCCCTAGTAGGGCCCCGCTGCAGTCCTTGGCCATCAGGAAATCCCATGCAGAAGAAAAATATGGGACAAAGCATTCAGAGCTGACATGCCACAAGAACCAAACTCTTCCCAAATGTGCGCCTCATTCCTTCTCTGTGGCAGCAATGTGCACTATACGCATATGTAGAGTGACAACAAGGAAAGCCAACTCCCAATTGCGCCACCATTATGATAGAACAAATACCCAGCCACCCACGTTTGGCAGGAGAGAGTGCTCTTTCCAGCTGCTTAAATAAGGATTACAGTAACTTGTGAGAGGAGAAGGAGCCAAAACTGTATTTTGAGAGAACATAGCTAGAAAAGCCCCCTTTTAACAACAGTGGAACATGAGAAGAAAGTACTTAAGAACATAAGATATACCATACTGGGTCAGACCAAGGTCCATCAAGCACAGTATCCTGTTTCTAACAGTGGCTAATGCAGGTCACAAGAATCTAGCAGTTTCCCCAGAAGACACAGGTTCCACAGTGCTTGTATTGGGTCAAGCATTGATATCCTGGGTCCCTTTTTAATAATGGTTTATGGACCTTTCCTCCAGGAACTTGTCCAAACCTTTTTTAAACCCAGCTACACTAACAGCCTTTACTACATCCTCCGATAACAAATTCCAGAGTTTGATTACACGTTGAGTGAAAAAATATATTTTATCTTATTTGTCTTAAATAGTTTACCCTGTAGCTTCATTGCATGTCCCCTAGTCTTCCTATATACTGATAACGGAAACAATCGATCTACGTTTACCCATTGTATTCCACTCATGAATTTATAAACCTCTATCATATCTCCTCTCAGCCGTCTCTTTTCCAAGTTGAAGAGCCCTAACTTTTTAAGCCTTTCCATATAGGGGTATCCTTCCATCCCCTTTACCATTTTGGTGGCTCTTCTCTGTACCTTTTCTAATTCCGCTATATCCTTTTTAAGATACAGCGACCAAAATTGCACACAATATTCAAGGTGGGGTCGCACCATGGAAAGATACAGAGGCATTATAATATCCTTTGTTTTATTCTCCATTCCTTTCCTTATGATACCTAGCGTTCTATTTGCTTTCTTGGCCGCCACTGTACACTAGGCAGAGGGTTTCAACATGTTATCCAAGATGTCTAAATCTTTTTCATGGGTGGTGGTTCCTAATGTGGCATCTTGCATTATGCAACCATAGTTTGGGTTATTCTTTCCTAGGTGCATAACTATGAAGCAACAGATAAACAGAGAGAGCCCAGAGATTCCAGGAATACAATGAGCAAGTTTATAGAGGGGAGTGTGTGCATCCTAGCCAGTCCTCTTATGCTTCATCCAAAACCTCAGCTATGCTTAAAGACAAGAGTAGCAATGAAGCAACCACACAGGAAACCTGGAAAAGAAGACTGCAGCCATAGCAAAGCCCTACCGGGAAACAGTTTGCTAGCCTGCAATTGGCAGATAGACTTGAGAAACCAAAATAGTGTCTCCAGAGGTAGCATCCTTGGGAGTGGCAATATTAAGGACAGGACAGCCCACTGTCTCTCACAGACTGGGATTGCGTGACATGTGACATCGTAAACAGGAGCCAACTGGATCCAAAGCAAGGCAATGGGAGTCAGTTATCACTGTCCTTCATCCCACTCACCACTCCAGGCTATAGGGACCCTTTACATTTTCCCTAACCACATACCAATGGTCATAATGCTTCCACTTAGAAGGAGGGGAAAACAAAAGTCCTCCCTAAAATAAATACATGTTAGGCATTCTACATTCACATGCTAACATGGCTCTTGTAGTTAGGAGATTCCTCAGCACTGATGACGCAAGACATTCAAGGGCAATATTGGCAGGTAGTGAGTAGAAGAGAAAAGCGTACATACATGGTGAGAATAGGCATTGAAGGAAGCATCGAGTGAAGCAGAAATGCAAGCAGCAAGGATTAAAGGGGAAAAAAGAAAAAGAAAAATATTCTGGTACCTGCTCGTTGAGATGGAGCGGGAGCAGGGCTTAGAGTGATCACAATAACTGGATTGAGAAAAGAAAACACAAAAAAAAATAAAAAATAAACACAGGATAAAATCGCAATGTAAAATCTCTGCATCTAAAAAAAAAAATAAATTAAAATTAAAAACCCAAGATTCAAAATCATATGCACAGGACAGAGGAGGAGAAGAGGGAAATCAGATTCCAGGGAGTTGGTGAAGGCGAAAATGAAAATGGCGAGCCAAAAGGAATAGACTGGGAACTAGAAAATAGGATGGACAGGATGCTGGGCTACCTTGAGAAGTCATTTCAGTTTAACCATCAGTCCCACATAAATCCACCCTCTCACAATCCCAAGTGCGCACCCTATGCATTCACCACAGCACAGCAGGCCCATACTGTAGGGTCAAGAAACAGTGAATGTGTTACAAATATAAGGCCAGATCCATCCTCTCCAGACTTTGGCTCTGACATGCAACAGGAAGCACAATGATCACAGTGTCTGAAAGCTCCCTCCCCCAGCACCGGCTTCTTGTTAGACTGTAAACCTGTGCAGAGGAGCAAAGCTTCTGAGCTTACACCAACAGCTTCCATCTCTCGTCACGGTTACCATTTGCTTGTGCAAGTGGAGTGGATAGATTCTGGGGGAAGGGAGCTAGAGCTTTGCTGGTTTTGTCTTATCATAAACTTCCTTTCCACCAAATATTAAAGGGGTCATCCCGTACTGCGATTAGCGCCATAGTATGTGAAAGCTAGACGTCCAACTGGCACTCAGCTGCCCCAGTGTATTCTACAGCTAGCACGCCCCACGCGTACAAAGTATTTCTGCGAGGAGCGCTGTACATGGGCAGAAGGGGTGGAGCCAGGTAGTGGTCGGGTGCCGGAACATACAGGGCCTATTTAGGAAAGACCTGTATACGTTCCCTGGCACCCCCAAGGACGTCCAGTCTATTCCACCCAACAGTTGAATAAGTCCTGGGGGCATCTCCCTTCGCAGCCCACTGCACCCCATGGCGCTGGCCTAGCCGAGCACCTGCAGCCACGATTCAGGCTACAGGGGCCTCCAATGCTGCCCGGACAGTGGTCTGCAGGAGCCGATGTGGGGCATGGTATTCCGAGCCATCAGGTAGATGCGCGCACACCACTGCTCCCTCACCCCAGCAGTGACATTCTGGTGTGGGGACGGGCAGGTTCCCGTATACCCATCTCCCTGATTCCGTCATCGCAGGTAGGCCTGAACCCCACAGTGGCAGAATTGGGCCTCTCTCGGGCCAGTCTACATTTTGGGCAGGCACTGCAGCCAGGCGTGCAGAGAACAGAATCGGCCTCCACATGTCTCTACTAATGTGTCAGGAAAGAGAGCAAGGTCTAAGGTGGAGCCCCTCTTGAAAGGATGAATACTGGCCTCATCCAGGACTCCATGATCTATGGTGACACTAAAGCACGTTAGCTGCAAAAGCCTAACGCAGCATTTGAGCAAATAAACACAAGTTAGCTGGAAATGTGGTGTGCTGTTCAGTGTATGCACAACATTTCCACAGCAGATAACACCGCATCAGCAGCGCCAAAGATGCACGTACCACTTCTCACTGAGGTAGAGTCAGCTGCACTCATGCTGTAGCTCACGCTGACTGTGCATTTCACACACATCCATTCCCACCCACTCTCAGGCAGTTAATGCATTTGTGCAGATAGCACAAAGATTTTCTGTGCTATCTGCATTTGTCCTGCAGCCGGACAGCATGCACAAAGTCAGGGAAATGATCACAGCAATGTGAACTTTATAGTCAGAGGCAAATTTATAAGGGACATTAGAACACATTGTCGCCATGGTTATACTTTTGAAGGAGTATGACAAGTGTTGTTCTGTAAAGGTTTTGGGTCAGTTAGCAAGTCAGAATTAAGACAGTGTCCCTGCCAAAACCAAAAGTTAAAAAAAAACCACCCAAACATACATTCTCAAGCATAACTATGGCCCTAACCATTCCATAAAAACTGTACAACAGAGCAACCTTACATAGCAACAGTTTCTCCAAATGGGTACTTAGCTAGACGATACCTCCTGTATTGTCCCGGAACCCGCTATCACTCTAATCTCTGGAACTACAGCTTCTGTGATTAAATCAAATATACAGTGATGACCACCAAAAGAAAATTTAAGCTCATCACAGAAATGATTTTAACCAAGTGATATATAATGCTGGATGCAAAAGAGAGAACTTATTTAGTTTTCTGTTCTGTTTTCTTTATACCACCTTATCCAGGAATCAAAGTGGTTTACAGGGAACAAAACATTAACCGTTTTACATAGAACCTTAGTAACAAACAACTTGGAGAATTATCCAAGCTACACAAATTTCACAAAAAAAGAGAAATAAATAAATGAATGGATGAATGAGGAGATCTGTTCAGCACTTTATACCTGCCAGCTCTGACCCAAGATCATTTGTGACTCTGGGCCAAGGCCAATGGCTCTTTCAAGCAAACTATCCCGAGACTAATCTGCTTCCATCAGAATTACAAATTTAGAGATTCCTAGGAAGCAAACCTTAAAGGCCTCAAAACATGGTCCTAGCAATCTACTGCCAATGACTGCTGAGAACCTTATGGTATCTCTATGTGTGGCCTAAATGTCCTATCAATAATCACTAACACTGTCTCCTGAAGACATCCCCAAAAATGTCAGCACAGATTTCCCTCTGAATACTCCTCTCTGCCCAGGCTTTGTCAGGAGCTTGACAAGGGGATGTGCGAACTCGAGCGCAAACCTTTTAAAGCGTCATAAGTAATTTGGGTCCAGGCAGGGAATCAATACTGCAAATGGCTGCCCACTGGCACCACCCCCGATGGGCCCCCAAACCTTCACTGGGTTGGCTTCGCTGCTTTTTTTTGTTTTGTTTTGTTTTTTAAATACGGCACAATCCACGCCTAACAACTCCTCAACCCCAGGACCTCTTCTAAGAGTTGGGGAGGAATGGGGGAGCTCCGAGTACAGAAAGAAGAAGATGAGGGGAGGCCAGAGCACCAGGGGTTGTGCACTCCCAAGCCTGGGAACACAAGGAACACCCACAGGCCAATGCCAGCAACACGTCAGTAGAGACACAGGCTAAGCTCATCTACTGAGAAAACAGGGGCTGAGTGAGTACACAGGCTCCTTATGGGCCACTTCAGGTTTTTTTCTCAGTCTTCATCTGAAGTCTGCATCAGATATGATAGTGAATCTAGACTTCACTTCCATATCTGATGTTTTCTCCACTGTCACAAACCTCCTTGCCGACCTTAATCTTGCAGTAAACAAAGACAAAACTGAAGCATTACTGGTATTCAGAGACCAAAATTTCAAACCGCTAGACAAGCTTACACTAAATAATGCTGAAATTACCATAAAAAAGGAAATCAAGTACCTTGGTATAACAATCGACAGCAGTCTCAACATGATTGCACACATAAAGAATGCATCTAATACAGCATACTGGAAGCTTAGACTCCTCAAACCTCTACGCTCTCTCCTACAAGACAACAACTTCAGGTCAGTTTTTCAAGTCGTCATTATACCCCACCTTGACTATGGTAACATCCTTTATCAAGGGCTGACAAAACAGGCACTATACCTACTCCAGTTAGGATTCTGGCGGCAGTGTTTTGTACTAACAGGACAATCAAGTCAGCAATACATAACTCCTATCCTCAGAAGTCTGCACTGGCTCCCAACTGCCCAATGAATTAAGCATAAAACCATAAACTTCACCTACAAAATCCTCAATAACCTTTCCGCCACCCATCTCAAGGATCAAATCGCAAGAGCATCCACGACAAAACCAAGAAGATCTGTAACCCAGAATCTCCTGTCCATCCCTCCACCCAAGACCAAATGCACACAACAGACTAGCAACAGGGCATTCTCAATATATGCCCCCATGATCAGGAACTCTCTACCCGAAACCATTAAATCTGCAGAGTCCAGCAAAGATATGAAGAAGTTACTAAAAACATAAGTGTATATACAATAACCACCTGTTAACTTAAACATAACCCCCATATTTATCTCCAAGTTGGATATCCCTTGTTCTATGTAAAACAAATCTCAAGAGATTATGCGCCGTTGTTCATGTAAACAGCTTTGGTATAAAAGCGGTATATAAAAACTTAAATAAATAAATCCATCTGCTGGTGGGTGAGCATTATCCATGCATCTGGACTGGAGGGACGAATAGGAAATCTCATGTTTTCTCAACACACTCCTCCCTGCACTTCACATCCTAACCCTACTTGCTCCAAGATTTCTTCCCTTCTGAAGATTTCACTTTCCCACATTTTACCGAAGCCTGTCATGAAACAAACATGATATGATATACAAAATGAAAATGCACGTGAAGGGAAAGGAGATATCAACAGTACTGTGGCCACAGGTAAAACAGCATTACATATTAAGAAGTGTTACACCCCTTCCAAAACAGTAAGTGCTAACTGTTACAGCTGCATCTCCCACAATTTACCTGGTCCTATATCTATGCCTACAACTAGTAAACCCAGCCACATAGTCTCATTAGGGCTGGTTATCTCCATTACTTCAGGAGCTCAAGAGGAGCTCACAATTATGAACACAAAAGTTTAGATTTGGAAAAAGCGGGTAATTAGATTCAAATTCAAACCTAAGAGCAAATATTAAATAGCAAGAGTGTCTTAAGATGTCAAGAGGCCTGCACTGGTCCACTCAAAAGCTACACAAGAAAATTCAATTTGAATACCAAAGAAAAATCTTTGCATATTTAGCCATTATACCACCAGTCAAACATTCACTCTATAGTAAGTCAGATCTTATTGATTTGCTGGACACAGAGCAGACTTTTTTAAATATAAAACTAGACATTAGAAGAGTAAGACATCTCTTAAAATCTCAATAAAAGGAAGAGAGATTAAATCAGGTTTAAAACAAAAATCCACTTATGGCAGATTTGGTGACGTGTAACATCATGAGTCTTAAGCACTGCCCTCAGAAACAATGCTCAGACACCTGAAATCCTGGTTGGTGTGTGCTATGCTTCAACAAATACATCTTTCACTAAAATCTCTGTATATTTTTTTCCTTTAATCAAACTGCCAGTCACAAAACATCCCTTAAAGCAGAAAATATAGTAACATATATAGGCCGGCAGATAAAGACCAGTATGGTCAATCTAGTCTGCTCAGCAAGGTGGCAGGTCACCTCTCCCCATGCCTTTGTTTAGGGGTGTAGCCACCGCTCTGTGTAGGGTGGGTACATATTTCTGCTACATGAGGATTTCCACACACCTTTTTTTATAAAGAACTAGCATCTCACAAGCTATGTTTTAAAGACCAAGGGGGAGGCAACTGCTTTTGGGTACAGTAATTTCATTCTGTCAGACACAGCCATTCTTCCTTCTCAGGGGGCATTCTATATCAATCTTAAAAAGATCCAACAAGGTTTTATATAAATTGTAGTATTTGCTATACCACCCCTTTGTATACAAACAAAGTGATTTACAAAAACAATACATAATAAAGGTGACTAAAGTAAAATACAGGATATCCCATAATGAATCTGAAGAGGGAAGCTGCTTGGAGAGAACACAAGCCTATTGTAATCATGGGTGATCTCTCATCTGTAAGAGATCTGCTAACTTAAGGAGACCTCTTATGATACCAGAGGTCTCACTGATGCTTAGTAGTTACAGACTACTATTTAAAGGTCAAATCAGTTTTTAGAGAAGCCATCTACTCTTGAAATACAAATTTAGTTATACTTGGTTCTATGTAACTTTATTTATTTATTTATTTCTTCTATACCGCCCCTTCCAGTGATCAAGGGCGGTTTACATGGAACAAGTTATGTATACTAATTGTATACTTTACATGGAACAGGAAACTTTCTAACTTTTTACATGGAATAGCTTAACAAATTATGTGTACTACTGTATACAATACATTGAAACAGAGAAACTTTCTAACTTTTTACAGAGGTGACAGGTGTCATAAACTGTCCAAACTATTTACATAGGTTATTTACAAGTGATTCTATACAGTGGTTTACAAGATAATCGTGCATCATGTGTGAGTGTGTGGTGGAATTTATTTCCATTTTACCAAGAATTTTGTGTGTGTGTGAGGGGGCTGTGTGAGGTTTTCTAGTTGTGGTGTAGGGGGGTTCTGTGTTGGTGTGTCTGAGGATGTTGTGGGACAGAGCTAGGGGGGTAGGAGATTTGGAAATGTTCAGAGAATAGATATGTTTTGAGTTCCTTCTGAAATTGGGCAAGGTCCTTTATGGTGCGGAGGTCTAGTGGGAGATCATTCCAGAGCATGGGGGCAGTGAACGAGAAGGCTCTGTCACTTGTGGATTTTTTAGTCTTCTTGAATGATTTGTTGTGTTTTATGTATATAGTTACACTTAGTTCTATGTAAACAGCTCCTGATCTCTGGAAGGGGCGGTATAGAAAACTGTCCAAATAAATAAATACTGGATGACAACTGAAGAACAACAGGAGACTGTCACTGCCACCCCACAAGTACGGCACAATCTTCACTTCTTACTTTACTTATAACCCAATACACATGGCTAGTAAAAATCTCATTTTGTTATGGCCCCTCCTGTACTGTTCTCTCCCACAGCATGTTGAGAAAAAGACGTCAGAGTGCAGGGCTGCGCATACCTTAACCAGCTGGTAACAATTCTACACACCTTACAGCAGACTGAATGCATTTGTATTCTTCCTGGCAGTTTGACATATCGCGGCCCGCAGAAATGACAGATATCCACTTAGTGAATGGATTCAGAGGAAGACAAAAAGTTATTTTTAAAACTCTGAAACGGGGACGAGAATGGATGGGAGAAGCCAGCCATTAATAATTCATCATCTGCTCCACAGAAAAGAGGGAAAGGGCGAAGAGTCCAAGCCTCCTAAATACTACCAAAGTGAGCTAAGCAAAACATTCTGCCTTCTGGAGAGATGAGGGGCTCCTTTCACTGGCTTTTATAGTAATGCAGTGGGGTGGCCTTGGGATGTCTAGAAAGGCCGCTGACAGATCTGTCAGACTCGAAACGTTACTTCTACCCCTCGCACCCTGCTGTCTACAGCCCCCGGGCCTTGCCCGTCTCCCTTATTCCCCTCAGGCCCCAGGCCTCCCAGCTCCTCCTTCCTTACTGGGCCGGGGTCTCTGCGGACTGATCTCCAGATTGAGATCGATTCTGCGCCGGGCCTCGCGGTTCTCCTGCTTCAGCTTCGCCTCCAGGCGGGAGAGCTTCTGCTCCAGCGAGGACGCCGCCATATTTCCTGCCCGTCAATCGCCGCCACTGCCGCCGTCGCGCACTAATAATAAACAAACAGAGCACTGCGTCTGCGCACACCGAGCTACACGCACGGGCTCGCCCACCGCGCGCCTGCGCAAATCCCAGCCGCCGCCAGGACGCGCGCCTGCGCATGCCCCGGGACCCGCGTACCGTGCGCCTGCGTATACATCGGCCCTCCAGCAGAGGCTTACGTCTTTCGCGCGCGCCTGCGCACCAGGGTTGATCGCAGGTTCTGTCAGACATGTACAAATAACCACAGTAGCTCCTTGTTGTATGACGTGTACAAAAAAAAAAAAGAAGCGAGATCTAATGTAGTTTTATGTTTGGGAGGATTTTTTCATGTTAAGGTTTTAGATTTGTTTAAGTTCGTTCGGCTCGCTTGAATTCTACATATCTAACAGGACCCTACAGCCGCTCCCTGAAGGAGCGACCCTAAGTTTCCCTTGAAAAAGAAGAGCGCAGAAAAGTTGTCCAGCAGTCATTGGTTATCGGCAAAGGAAGCTTAGCAAGCTAGAGTAGGACGCCTCTTGCCCTGAACCTTTCTTCGTTGCGAGTCCCGAACTGGAGCCCTAGATCCCTTTTTAGTAGGGTTGCCACTGCTCCCTCTCCCTAAGTCAAGAGCTGCGTGCATGCATGGGGTTGGTCTGGAATCTGGATGGACCATGTTGGAGGCAAGGAGGGCTCCTACCCAGATTCAGTTGGGAGACTGGTGTGCAGCGTGGTAGCTACCAGCCTGTTTTTAAGCAGGGCTGGGGCAACCATTAGGCAACTAGGTGGTTGCCTGGGGCGGCAAAGAGCAGGATATTCAAAGCTAAACATAGATTTTGACAGCCAGAGGGGGGAAATAAGGCTTAATGTTTGCCTAGGGATCCAACACTTTGGACCAGCCTCTTTTTATGTAAGGTTTCCCAGGATGTCTCCCCCAACTGTCCTTTCTATAGGCCAGACCAAAGCCTCACTCACATCCTTCAGCACTGTGCCTGCTGACCCTGTTTCTGAGTTTTCTTTGCCGGTTGTTTTTGATATTTTAGCTGTTATTTTCTATGCACCTCTTTTCTATGACATGCATAGTACAGAAGAAATGCAAAATGGTCTAGTCAGCTACCTCCTGCCCAAAGCTAAGGATGTTGTCTGGAGGACCAGGTTAGCTAGACAGGCTCCACCGAACTGTGAGGTGCTCTCCAGAGTAATTGTGTGGTTAGATTGATTTATTTATTTAAGATTTTTTATATACCATGTTTCTGCAATTCAAAACGGTTTACAAGGAACAACAAGTCAAAGCTGTTTTACAAGGAACAACAACGAACAATGGTAGAACCTTTTCAAAAGAACTACTTACATATTTACATTGGGAGATGAGAGGTAGGAGGATAGGGAAGTGGAGGGAGGAGGGGTGGAGAAGATGGGGTGCAATTTTGATTAGCATTGGGGGTTTGGTGTTTAGGGGGGCAGGGTAAAGTATTTGCTAAAGAGGAAGGTTTAAGCTTTTTGTGGAATTCTGAATGGTTGGAGCATCCTCTTAGGCCAGGGGGGAGGGCATTCCATATAGAGGGAAAAGGCTCGGTTACATGTGGATTGCTTGCACTTTTTCTTTTGTGATGGTATGTTTAAAATGTTTGTTGTGTTTGATCTACGTGGGCTGGTGGCGTTTAGTTTTGAAAGGAGCAAGAGTAGGCAGGGGGCGGATTCATTGTGTAGAACTTAATGTATTAAGATGATGGTTTTAAATTTTATCCTGGCTTGTTTAGGGAGCAAGTGGAGGTCCTTAAGGAGGGGGGGGGGGTGATGTGGACTTCTGTAGGTGAGTTGATTATTAGGCACACAAGTGTGTTCTGCACCATCTGGAGGGGGTGCAGGCTATGTTTTGGGAGACCATGGTATATGAGGTTACACTAGTCAAGGGTCAAAGTTGTTAAAGCCTGGCAAACAGTTCTAAAGGAGTCTGGGTTTAGTAAGGGATGGAGATTCCTTAGGTTTTATATTTTGGTTAATGGAATTAGTTGTTCTTTATATCTGCTCATGAAAGGTCTATTATTAGGCCTAAGTATTTGACTTCAGTTTTTACCATGATAGTGTAATCTTCAAGGACAATAGAGGATGGGGGAACAAAGGATGGGTTGGAGAAGATGTGGATGGCTTCTGTTTTGGTTTGGTTAATTATAAGATTGTGTTGGTGGAGCCATTGTCTTAACTTAAAGAAGCATTTGCTGATATTGGTGAGATTTGGCTTGGAGATGTTAAAGGGGGTAAAGAACATTATATCGTCCATGCACAGTTGGTATTGAATGTGGTATTCTTGGAATATATTGCATATGGGTTGAAGAAAGATATTGAAGAGGAGTGCTGAAAGGCTGGAACCTTGAGGGACTCCTTGGGAATGTGTGAATGGGAGGGAGTTTTTATCGCCAATTCGTACCTGTTGTATTCTGTTTTCAAGGTATGAGTTGAACCAGTTTAGGGTAGTGTCTCTAAGACCTATGTCATGGAGTCTGTTGAGGAGTTGTTTGTGGGGGAGGGAGTCAAAAGCTGAGGAGATGTCAACGAGGATTAGTAGGCATCCTTGGTTGGGAGATTGGGAATATGTTATTACCAAATCAAGGAGGGAAGTAATTAGGGTTTGTACACCATGATTCCTTTTGAAACCATGTTGGAAGGGGTCAAGGGGGGGGGGGGTGGATGTCAATGTAGTTCTGTAGCTGGTTTTGTACAATTGTTTTTCAGTTATTTTTGCTAGGAGGGGGATACTTGATATCGGTCTGTAGAATGTTGGTGATGAGGGGTCAAGTTTGTTCCCTTTTAAGATGGGACGAATGGAGCTGTTTTTCAGGGGTGCAGGCATGATTCCAGTTTTAAGGGAGGTTGTAATCATGGATTTGATGAAGGGGCTTAATGTTTCCTTCGTACTTTTAATCCATATGACTGGTGGTTGTGGGGGTTACCTTTGGGGTTTGGGCCTCTGTATGGATGCTGGTTTCGGATGGGGGTGAGGCGTATTTAGAGCAGAGATGGTCTGCTATGGTTTGTGGAGATATTTTATCTTCCAGCTCTTGATTTGGTGTTTCCTTTAATAGGGCTTTGGCAATGGAGAATAGTTCCCTTGGTTTATTTATGGATCGTAGGATTATATTCTCATTGTATTCTCTTTTCCGCTTTAGTGTTTCATGGCAGTAGGTGCGGAGCTTTTCAGAGTAGGAGGCGAGGCTAGATGGGTCGCGTAGATGTCACCAGCAGCGTTCAAGTCATCCGAGTTCTGTTTTTAAAATCGTGTAGTGATGTGGAGAGCCAAGGTGCTCTTTTGCGGGGCTTCTGTGGGTGGTTTGGGAGGTACTTGTGCTGCTGTGGTCATGATCGTGTTCCATCTGTTGATTTGGGAGTCTAAGTTGGCTTCATTGTCAGGTGTCGATTCTAGTTGAGTTACTTGTTTAAGAAATAGGTTGATGTCAAATTGTTTGAATTTACGAGTCTGTGGAGGTGAGGGAGGAGAGGTGCTTTTCTGGTGATAAGAGAGAATAGTATCAGTGAGTGGTCTGACCATGGAACACAGTAAATGGTTTGTGGAATCTGAGAGTTGGCCATAATATTGTGTGGTATGAATATCAGGTCCAGGATATTACCCTTGTTGTGGGTAGGTGAATTGAGAATTCGGATGGAGTGTAAAGTTTCCATGGCTTAAGAGTATATCAAGGTTGTGATCTGAAATTAAGTCTGCAATATGTGGGATTTTCTTCCTGGCTGAGCGTACATTGATCAGGGTGCATATTAGTGGGGGGGGGGGGGGGAGGATTGGATTTGTGGGCCTGGTGGGAGTGGTAATTTCAGGGATGATATATATGAGCCTGCATTGTTGTGTTTTATCTCAGAAGTATTTGATAGGAGGGCTGAGACTATGGAGAGAACTAGGATGTGGATCGATAAGGTTGTGTGCTTTGTGGTATAGGTCGGGTACAAGTGAAAGGTGGAGTGGAGGAGTGGCCTAGTGGTTGGGGTAAGGTACTTCAGGTCGGGGGTTCAAATCCCACTAGAGGACAGCAACCCTGGGCTGGAAGGACTGGGGTTTCTAGTCCCACAGGTGCTCCTTGTGGTCTTGGGTAAGCCACTTAACCCTCCATAGCCCATGTTCCCTGTAAAATAGTTATCTCCAAGTTATAATGCCCTGTTCAATGTAATTTCAGTTTGTTCAATGTAAACCGCACTGATGCAGAATAGCACGGTATATAAGAGAATGTAAATAAATAAAATAAATAAGATGTTGAGAGATAGCAGACTACTTGTATACGTTGAGTGTGTTACAGCAGGCGTCTAATGGAGGAGTAGTGGGTAGGTAGCAGATTGATTTTACATTGTTTCACAGTGCTGCACACAATAATTTGATGGGTACGAAGTAGCAAAATTGTTGCAATTTCATGTAATTATAATGTAGCAGTTATGTTACTGTTCTATGTATTAAAATAGCTTGGTAGGAAATCCCAAGATTGATACAGTGTAGCTAATAAAAGTCCCAGTAGTAAGTTATCTATTGATTCTAGCTAGGTGTAATACAGCAGAGATTACAACGAGATCACCCTAGTGAGTACAATTTAGTGGTTAGGTTACTTGCAATATCATACAAGGTCTGTGAATAGTATAAGACTTATTATGGAGTAGAATCAACATACTTTGGTCATAAATTGTTCCTCAGTTCCACACCTAAAGGCCACGCCAAAGAGACTTCTGGTGAGGCCCTTGGGCACGGACACACCTGGATCTACAGATAATTTATCGCTTGGTAAGAGGGCCCGATTGGCCTGGTTGGAGGGGAGCAGGGAGGAGCTTACCTTTCCGCTCTCCCTCGATGCTGCCGATCGGGTGGAGGGCAGAGAGTGGTAGAAAAGCAATGTCTAGTCAGCTACCTCCTGCCCAAAGCTAAGGACGTTGTCCGGATGACCAGGTTAGCTAGGCAGGCTCCACCGGACTGTGAGGTGCTCTCCAGAGTAATTGTGTGGTTAGATTAAGGTGGAGCAACTCCACGAGGTGTCTGGTATGCTTCAGCAGTTAATGATCGGTGGGAAGTTGCTCCGCCTTCCCTCCCTCTTCATTTAGGACCCCTTTCAGGTATTCTGTTCTCTCCATCAGGGCCAGCGTTAGGCCATGGCAAACATGGCAATTGCCCTGGGGCCCCCAAATTTACATGAAGCTGAAGGAGATATAAGCTGCAGGCAGGCTTTAAGTCCCTTCCGCAGTTTGTGCTCTGCACCCCTGCATGTTTTAACACCGCCCTGCTCTTCACAGGGTGATAGGGGTTAAGTATGGTCAGTGATCTGACCTATTCCGGGGAATAATGTAAATGCCATGATAGGGGAGAAAATCTATACCCTACGTGTTTTATAATATTTTAAAAATATGTATGGATTATTATGCAATTTTTTGTTCTGTGATCAAAACCTTAAGCTCTATTAGCTCTTAAATGTTTAAGCAGGGTGAAATAGCTTCGGAGGTCCTTCATTCCTTAGATTTTTTTGTGCAATGCTGCAAATTTATTTTCTCTTTGTGTGGTATTTTTCCAATAATTACTTCACTCTTTGTACAACTATTTGCCAGTCCGTTTCTCATACGCCCAGTAGCATCACTATTGCTTCATTTCTCTTCTCTGCTTTGTTATTTTTGGGGAAACTAAGTTAAAATATATTGAATAGAACTGTAAATAGCTTAACTCCCATCAGCAGAATATGCTGTGGCCTACTGTGGTTTGTTAGCTCTGTACATCTGTAGTAAATTAATGCAAACTCTATTAAATTGTATGGGTTTGTTTTATTTTACAAACTCTAGCAGGTTATGGACCTAGGAAAACCCAAAAGAACTAAGGACAAAAAAGAATAACAGTGTGTGTCATAGCTGAGAGTGTTGTACCTGTGAATAGGTTCCCCTGTCGTACGAGGGGGGAGGGCTGTATACTGATTGCAGAAAGAATGCCAGCCTGGCCAGTGGGCTGGAGATTTAGTCACATGCAATGTGTTTCAGGATTGTTGAAAACCAAAGGAATGGGAAAAGTAATTTGTAGCACATGGTAGGCACAGTACTGAACCCCCCCCCAAAAACCAACAAAGGTATGCAGAAAAATAACCTGCACTGTGCCGCAAGTTCTGCTCTAGCAACCCTACTGAGCAGAGTGGATGAATCACGTCTGTGTTTATCTGCTGCCAAGCGTGTGCTGGCTCACAGGAAAGCAAAGTAGTGCAAGATTAAGAGACCGAAACTTGCCCAGCTGCAGAATCTGGGGCAAGCAGTTCAGAGATCTGAGCAGAGAGAGAGCGAGCAGTCATGAATCCTGCAGAATAGGACTGCAAGAATAGGCAAACAAAATCAACTCTAATCCTGTTAGTGGAGATAATCGGTGTGTGTTTTATGCAAGTTGTTAATGGATCAATCAGTGATATACCTATATCACAGCAGATTTTGTTTGCTTTAAACTGAAACGCATAAACTGTCATTACAACTTAAATGCAAAGATTCATGGAAAATGTTTAAAGTGACCATGTCGTTTAATGTGGTTTGCAGAATGATGAGCTGTGGTTCATCGTAGCAGATTTTTTTTTCTGTATTTATTTTCTCTGAAATGAAGAGATTTTGGAAAGCTCTCGCTTCAGTAGAGTTGTTGGGTCCAGTCACCTTGTTTATCTCCACTGCATGCATGTCCTTTGTCTTTTGTAGATCCTACTTAATCAGAAGTCCATTTTCCTGCATGCACCGGAGCAAAACCAGTATTGGATTGGCCTTTGAAAAGACCTGGGGGAGGTGGCACTACCAGGCATATAGCAGACCATCCCTGCCTCATGATGCTTACAATTGTGGCCAAGAAACACAAGTAAGACGAAGCAAGGCCTTGGATTGAAATCCAGAAAAGCAGGATTGGGAAGAACCTAAATGAGGTGGGTTTATATGGTGGAATTAATCAAGGAAAGGAACTGGTTTGTCTAAGAAACGTCTGTGCCGGGTGAATTGGGCAAGTGGCGGTGGTGATTCTTACCAGCCAGGTCAGATAAAGCTCTATTGCTCAGAATCCTCACCCTTAGAGCCACAGTTTGTGAATTAATGGTGAGATCTATGCAGCCCCCTCCTCCCTCAATGAAAAAAAAGAGAATCACAGTTCCTCAATTTGGAGTGTTCACAAATTTCAATTTGTATTTTCAGAACAGTCTAAAAGACCACTGGGAAACCAATGCCAGTTCAACAGCTTCCCTACTCCAAGCTTTCCTTTTGTCCCAGATGCCAAGTTCCCCCGTTCCAGGAGGGAGACCTTTCAGCCAGTCACGCTTTCCAACGTGCATCTTAAAGCAGTGGTGCAGCTGGGGTCCTCGCTTCTACTCATTGACATTGGTGCTCTAGGTTCAGTAATGCATCAGTATAAGGGTTGCCTGAAATCCAGGAGCGGTCTGAAACCTCCCTTTTAGAAATGGGTAATTTGCCAGTTCCTATGTATTTGCATTAGGTATGTTTAAAGAGGTTTCAGTGCAATAGTATAACAAAGGGGTGCAGGGCTCCCTCAACACAGAAGGTGCTGTTGGGACAGTGAGCTTTCGTTGACTCGCTCCCCATCTTCCCAGCACTGGTGCTAACAGTCTCTCCCACCTTAAAAGCTGTAAGGTGAGAGGAGACAGCAATGGCATGAAGGAAGAGGCGGAGCCCCAGGTACAACTATCTCCTTCTGAGAGGGTAAATTAGTAACAGACAATGAAATCTTGGAAAAGTGCTGAAATGCTACTATGTAAGACCCACAATAAAAAATAAAGTGATACAAGTTTTAAAGAAAGCAGCGGGTGTGCAGGTAAGGCCAGGGAGATGTTCTTGAGAAGTGTGCTAGCTCATAGTTTCACCTTACACTTGATCCTACCCAAAGACAGGCTGGATTTTCACAGTACCTCAGTGATGCAAGCCTAAACCAAGTACAACAGGGAAGCAGAGAAGGGTGTGTAAGCAAACAAGCAAGAAGGAGACAGCGGGGTGAGGTTTTATGTCAGTTTCAAGCATCAGAGGCACCAAGGTGAGGGAGGAGAAGAATGGACAGCCAAAAATAAATATGAATTTCCTATTACCTCAGCTAGGAAAGCTGCTGCTTTACCTCAGTGGTAGAATCCCTAGTGATATTCTTAAAAAAGAAAAGGTGCCAGGTGACCTCTACCTTCCTCCACCCCGGCTGCCACAGGAACGATGCCAGACCAGAATCTCCCCCTTACAAACCAGCTGTCGCACAGTGGAGACCTGGATCCAGTGGTCCTGCCTTAGCTACTGTGTACTCCTGGGAGATTTTTTTTTCTGCTGAAATCAGCTGTAAATAGATGTACAATGTATACCGCAGCAAAATAAAGTTGAATCCTTGGATGCATCAACAGATCTGTCTGGAGTACTGTTTAGTTGGTTAGATACAGTACTATCCCCCACTGCACCAGAGATTAAATTCAATATCACTAAGACCAGGCACCGTACACATAAGCATTCTCCACCTACAATGCCGCCTTTCTCCAAAATCATGTGTAGATTGTACCAAAATTGTGTTAATTTTCTCCTCACCTTCTTTTCCCCAGAGACACCTGCTGAGTTTACTTGTCCTGGCCAAAGAAAGCTTGTGAAAATGAGCACATCTGGAAACCAAAATCAGTAGGCCAATCTCATAGCACTCTGTTCTAATGGCATGACCCCTGGGAGGTTGGGTCTGTTCAGGCCTATGTCCCTTCTGTCCTCACTCCATCTCGGAATTTGGTTTCCGCAAAGAATTTAAAAAAGCCAAACAAAATCAGAATACATTTTAGAAGAAGATACAACCTGTTCTTGGGTGAATGGAACTCTAGCTGTGACTTCAACACAGAATTACCAAGTCACATGCAATATGCTTGTAACATGCACAATTAGAGGGGATCTCATGGTGACACATGGAGATCCCTTCCTGTCATGCATTCAGTGGCCAGGACATATTCCCTCCACCCTCAGCTGCTGCCACCTTACCGCTGCCACCCTGGATCATTGTAAAGCACCCGGAGATGGCACAGGACCTCAGAGTGCAGACGCGTGCTCAGTTCTTCTGGGTTCCACCCCCTCTATCAGGAAGTTTGCAATGGAAGGGGTGGGACCCAGAAGAGTTGGAACATGTGCCTCTGCCTTGTAGCTGGTAGAGATAGGATGATGGTGATAGTGGGGGGATGGGAGAGGGGAGATGAGAAGAGGGGAATGAGAGATGCTGGCCAGCTTGAGGGGTGGGATGGAATTGAGGGGATGCTGGAGGACAGACTGATTGAGGCAAAAGTAAAGGGTTTGTTTGGGGGGGGGAGAGGGGGGTACCTGTAGATTTATACTTTGAAACTGCTGGAAAAATCTCACTCATTGGCCTTCATCTCATTCACTGGGGCAGTAAATTTCACTGTTTGAGATTGGCCACTCCTGGCATCTCTGCAGGGTAGAAATCCAGGACTGGTTATGGGGGAGCACAGGGAACCCAGCCATTTTGAGAACAAAGAGCTTTAATAAAGTTTAAGTTTCAGGTACAGATACCAGCAGAATTACTCAGAGTAGTTCCAAGATCTGTCTGCCCCACACCGATGTTCTGTCAACCAAATAACCTTCATTTCAAGAAACTGAACCAAGCATTTCTACTGAGAGAAACAGCTCCCCTCCCCCCCCCCCCCGAAGCCATGACTAGATCAGATATTTTGGGTAACCACAAATCTGCAAAGTAACCTAAAGTTTAGGCCAAAATGAATTTACATACATAAGGTGTCATGGAAACCGGGCCTCATCCCATATTCTGCCACACAGACTTGCAATCTTCTCCCTCTGTGGATTAGAGCTGCAATGCTCAATTCTTTGTCTAGTACTGTTGAATGTAGGAGTTATACATGGCTTCTTCACAAATACCGCAAGGCTTTAACAAGAAAAGATTTATCAGATGGGACCCTCTCAGTGGGAACAAGCTGAGGCAGCACTCATTTTACCCCATTGAGTATACAAGTTTTGTCATCTTGTGCTACTAGGAGAAATTATTTAACTCCATTTAAAGGCAGTAGTCATATCACACACCAGGCATTTCCATAGCTATGGTGGTAACATATACCTTCATTGGTCTTGCTTACCATCCTGGTTTCCTGTTACTGCCCTCAGGCTCCACTCTACCAGAAATAAGGTGCATCTCAAAGTTTAGAGCTGGTGGATGTTGACAGATCAGTCACTCTGTCATGCTTTCCTTTATGTCAGATGGAAGCGTGTCAAAGAGGACATCCTCCACTATCAGGCCACTCTTCTTCAGTAAAGGGCAGAGACCTAACTCCAGTGGAAGGCTTTCCAAACTGTTCCCTTTAAGTTCCAAGCTGGAGAGGTGCATTAGTTCCCCAACCTCTGCAGGGAGGAAGGACAGCTTGTTGTTTCCCAGATGCAGTGCTTTCAACTTGATGCACTTGAACAGCTGACAGGGCAAGGTCTCAATCTTGTTGTTACTCACAGAGAAACTGTGTAGAAGTTTTAGTTGGCCAATCTCTTGGGGAATGACACCAATCAAGTTATTGCTGAGGTCCAGGTGCCTCAGTTTGAGCAGGGAAAACAAGTTCTTTGGCAAGGCCTCTATCCTGTTGTGAGACAGGAAAAGCTGCTCGAGGTTTTGGATGGTGCTGATGACGGCAGGGAAAAAGGAGATACTGTTATGCCACAGTTTCAAACAGGTCAAACGCCGGAGATGATGAAAGCCCTCCAATTCCTCAACTGTCTGAATGCCATTTAATTTCAGATCTAGCATCTGTAGGTTGGTCAAGTTGAAAACTGCATGAGGGATCTTCTCCAACTCACAGTGATGGAGCTCTAACTCTCGGAGGCTGACCATCTTCTTCAGGTTGTTCATAATGACTAGCTTGGTCCCATCATTCTGAATGGTCAGTTTGGAAAGGTGGCTGGCCAATTCCACCACTGTGGATGGAATCTTGGTCAGGTTGGTCTTCATGGTCAGAACTTTGAGGTTCTTCAGCTCCTTTAGGGATTCCAGTGCTATAACTTTGTTATTTACAGAGCTGAGGTTTCCAGAAAGATGGAGCTCCAGAAGCCCCTTCAAAGAGTACACCCATAATGGAATTTCATCAATATCAGTAAACTTGATGTGCAGCACCTTTAGATGATCCTTCAAGAAAGCAAAGGCAACATGTTCCACCTTGGCGGGACAGTGGTACAGATAGAGCTCTGTCAACCAGTTCATCTTGGAGATCTTTGATGGCAACTTCACATCTGGGATGAGTTCTAGCTTCAAGACTTCCAGGTCAGTCATCTCAAAGACAGCTTTTGGTAGCCCAGGAAGCATGAAGAGCTGCAGTTCCAGTCGGCCATTGGCATCCCTGCTGACATGCTGCCTCAACTTCTCATATGTCCACTCATAATTTAGATTCATTTCCAGCAACTTGTTCTCACTCACAGCTGACATGAAGATGGCAAACCGTTTGGAATACAGCTGGTCATACTGGTCGGCCATATGCAGAAGGAAAGCAAAATCATTTTTCACATCTGGAATGTCACTGAAATTGCTTTCTTCTCGTGCCTTCTCAAAGGAATATTCCCTCAAAGACTGGGTGAAAATCCAAAACAAGCTATAGATACCCACCAGACCATATACACACACCAGAACCATATAAGTTATCAGCATTTTCTGAAGGACGAATGCCAGGTTGTGTGTGCAGTAGAATGCAGAGTAACCAATCAAGTTTTTGATGTCTGGTTTACATATGTGCTTGAATTCGATGGCGCCAACAAAGAAGGAGGTGTACCCCAAGATGAGCAAGAACTTGAAAACCTTAAACAATGTCTGGCCAACATAGACTTTGTAGATCAAGTTAGTGTCTTCTGTGTGGGTCCGAAACTTGCGGATCTTTTCAAAGAGGGCTTTTGCCTGCTCCCCATCTTTCTTATCCAGGATGGTGGTGGAGGAAATCTCCAACATGTCAAATGGAGAGTCTCCTTTGTAGGAGGTGGGGGAGGCAACTTCATCAGTGGTCCTGTCCAAAACCCTGGACATGCAGGCCTTTAGTCTTCTAGGCTCCTCCTCTGAAGGCTCACAGGCTGTTTCGGAAAGAGCTTTGGTCGTCCAAGGAGACTCAAAGCACTTCCTGAGGATGGAGAGAAAGTGCTCGATTTTGGAGGAAGTCTTTGGGTACTTAAACCAGAAATTGCTGCTTACTAGCAAAATGAGTGAATGCATCAGAGCAAGATAAGGAGTGTACTTAGAGTACCATGGCAACACTTTCTGGTAGCAAACACGGCTGATATATATATATTGTTGGTAGTCCAGGTTGGTCAGATGACCGTCTTTTGCAGGCTGTGCTGTGGCGGTAGGTGTGGACCTACTCATAGTCATGCTTGCACTAGGCTCTGGAGTTGAAGGGTTTGAAGAAGAGGAGGCGCTTGGGTTCCTTCTAGCAGGTGCATTCAGGAGGTTGTCGTCCATTGGCAGGCAGACCATGTTGTCCTTGTAAATCAGTAGAGTCCCTGAGAAGATGGATACCATGAGCATCAGAACAACCAGGTAGTCCATTAGCACATCCCACCATGGCTTCAGGGTTTTGAAGGAGCTCTGGTTCTCGTTCAGAGAGAAAGCTTCTGTGATGGAAAACATTCCTACAGGGACGGAAGAAGAAAACATCAAATTGCATCCTGGACTGAGCCTGCTTAAAGATGATCTGAAAAGGTTTAGAAGACAGTTGTACCTTGGTTGCACACGGCCAGCATGCAGTTGCCATCTCGCTGAACTTATCTGGGGTGCCGGGCCAGTGCAAGGGCAGTGGTCATTCTTCCTGCCCCTCTTACCCCTGCAGCCATGCCCTATCTCCTGGGTCCAGCATTGATAGCAAAACAGTGGTAAACGAGCGGAAGCACAGCATAGAGGGAAACCCCTGAACTCCTGTGCGCTGTGCTCTGAAAGTGCAATGGTCTCGCCCCCTTTGATGCAGATTTCCTGTTTTCTTCAGCACAGGACCTGCCGCAGTTTCAGAGCACAGCGCTGAGGTGTTTAGGTTTCCCTACATGCAACACTTCCACGTGCTTATTAATGTATTGCTCTTGCTGCTGGACCTGGGAGATATGACAAGGCAGCAGCAGTAAGGGTGAGGAGGGGGCAAGAGCAGAAGTGGGAGATTGGAGGACAGAGCTTTCTGCTGCCATGCTGCCCTCCTAACCCTGGTGCTCTAGGTGACTGCCTAGTTCACCTAATGGTAGCGCCGGCCCCGTTAGGACAGGGGTTTAAACTCTTTGTCCTCTTGAGAGTAGTCATATTTTGTCACGTGAAGGGATCATTTTATAACATGTTGCCTAGGTTAAGTGGCTGGAAGGTGCCTGTTTGTCTAGCGTAATTCCTGCAGAGATCATGCTTACATTGCAAGCGTGGAAATGTCCTTGCCTAGTTTATTTAAGTACGCATGTAAATTAACATGTTATAATCTTTGCATGCACTGTACACCTCAACCACACCCATGCTCTGCACAGCCTGCACCCAAGGCTACGTCTGTACAGGCCATCATGTGCACTTTTATACTTGGTGCAAGTTTACAGAACCATTTTATGTACACACATTGCTGCATAGGCACAAAAGCCACTTTCTAAATTACCTCCAGTATGTCTCGAGTATGATTGGTTCATGCGTTTTGTGTATGTGTGATGTCATGTAGGACATCACAGCCCAGCTGGAGCAATCCAACAGAGTGTTTTGCAAGGTAACGTCTGCCTGGGCCTCCATTGCCGAAACAGCTGCCTTCAGGGTTCAGAGAAATTTAATGGGGGAAATGCTTAAAATATTTTAACAGCTACAGTAAAAAAAATAAAATAAAATAAAAACTATATTCAATTGCAGGTGGCAAAAGTCCCAGACGGCTACAGCGTACACTGAGCGTCTGGCTTTCTTGTGAGACTATTAAGGTACTGGAACTCTAACCAGTGCAGGTATTGTTCAACTATACTTAAACCCTCCCACCTTCTTCCCCAACCAAAACCCAGAGATTCTTTCCTTTGCAAGGCGGTTAGTGTCTCACAGGCATGTACTGTAACACTGACTTTTGGAAGTGCTCTGCTTAGAACAGAAGCAGTTATTTCACATCAGAAGAGCAGAGGGGGTTCCTGTTATTGTGAGTAGGTTCCATGGCACCGATTTATTTCTTGGTACTTTAGAGTGTGAGGCAGCTTGCTCCACAGCACATTTCGAAAACCCACTTCCTGTGTGAAGCATGGCAGATCGCGGAGAACTTTTCTTTCTATTTTTATGCTGCTGTCATCCGGCATAAAGAAGTCTCTGTATAAAGAAATGAGACCCAGAGATAATGGAAACCTACTATCACTAGGCCCGTGCCATGCCTAGCAGTGAATGCAAGTTATAATCAGTCTGGTGTACTGCAGAGCCAACCAGTCTGAGGATAACCAAGCTGTATTCTTTCTCCCTCACACACCATCAAAGGGAAATAATATTGAGTCCAGAATATTTACTGCTGGGAATCTCTGAATGAACTGCTGAGAAAAGAAAGAGCTGATGCACTGTAATCCAGCAGAATTTCTGACATAAAGCCAGGGAGTGTGGTGCTAATGAAGATGTACTTCTGCGCTAAACAGGATCAGTGTCAGCACAGTGCTGTTACAATGGCAGTCCAGGACTTGCCCTAGTCAGTCCTAAAGATGTGATATTAGCAGTAAATGATCAGCCCCAGCCCACCCCACAGCTGAATGACTCCCCCTTCCCAGCACCATCGACACTGATTGATGACTCTTCCCCACTGCATGTCCCGCACGGACATTGACTGTGGACTCCCCTTGCAGTGCACCTTATAGTAACACTGACCAATGAGTCTTTGCCATATGCTCTAAGACCCTTCTGGTGCTACCATTAGGCAAAGTGGGCAGCAGTTGCCTGAAATGCAAACCTCTGGTGCTTCCCTGCACACTGCGCTCTGAAGGTACAGCCATTCCTTTCTCCGCAGTGCATCCTATACTGCTACTGACCGATAAGTCTCCCTGCAGCAGGCTTCGCCCAATGGACCCCTCTTTCCCTCCTGCCCCCCACAGCATCACATACCCTGCACGAACACTGAACAATAACCTTTGCAGTGTATTCTCCAGCTATACTGTGGAGGTTTCCACAACTAGGCACTGTATCTTAAAAAAAAAAAAAAGTCACTAATCGTTCCCAGGCATCTTCAAGTACTCAATCACTGTTAAAAGATTGCATTGCGTATCTTCAGGCTGAAAAAAAGGAACCTGCTACAACATGAAGGTGCTGTCCCAAACAAGAGGATTTCATGGACAGATTAAACAAGAGAGTACAGAACATACCTTGGCTACATAACTCCAGAGAAAAACACAAGTTTAATTAGCACAGGAGTGAACCAGGAAAGATTCCAAACCACATTCCTGTTGCAGCCCCGTTCCCCCATCTATTTCTCAAATACTGACAGCTGGAGATCCTTTTAAAGGTGAGAGTCTTTGCTGTCTGGTAGCAAAGACTGCTAGCGTGTTTGGGGTAGGGAAGAGGAGAGAAGACCCCCCAGGAGGGAGTGGAAGACCATATGCAAGAGGAACCACAGTCTGCATCCTTTCCCACCTAGATCCAGTAGTTTTATCCTTCCTTCCTTGCTTTGTATCTTTTATACTGGCTCCCCCTCATTCACTGGTTTCAGATTTGTGTGAATTCGGCTTTCCTTCGATCATTTGTAAAATAGCTGCCAATTTACCCAGTTCTAGTAGGAACATTTTAGGTCAGTTCTAGTTTTCAACTTAATTAATTTCATGTCATGTATTCATTTGTACCTATCTCAAGATTTATTCATTTAACAGATTTTTTTTATACCGCCTTTAGTCCAAGTGAGTTAAGTTACATAGAACGTGGGAGGTACAAACTTGGAGTTAAATATGAGGATTTACAGAAATCAGCAGTAAGTGGATGAAGTTATGATGTGTGTATAGTTAAGCGATGTCATTAGGACCAAAGTGATCAATGAAAAGATGTGTTTTTAAAAGTTTCTTCAGGTCTTGGGTGGACTGTGCAGATCTGATGACTTCTAAATTGTTGGGGTGAATAGGGTGAAGGCTCTATTGTTGGCTGTATAGATCTGGTCTTGAAGGGGGAATGAGTAGAAGGCTCTGGTTTGCTGATCTTCTAGGCCTTGCTGTAGATGTTCTTGTGATTAGGTCCTCGAGGCAGGGCGCAAATAGGTTATGTAGGATCTTGTAGATGGTGGTTGCAACCTTGTATTTTATCCTTTGCACTATTGGTAGCTAGTGGGGTAGAGCCGGCTCCTGAGAGTTGGTGTGATGTGCTCAGTATAATCGGTGCAAACTCAGTATGAAGAGATTTTATTCATGCAACTGGGCATGGGTCCAGAGAGGAGGTGGTGGTATCGATGCTATGGATGATGTCTGTGAGTTCTCTGTAATTAGTCTAAAGGAGTTCCAGATGTGCATTTGGGATGAAATATCTTGTTTGAGTAGAGGTTCTCTGGACTGGGGGGGGGGTGTTGAGGATTGCCTGTTGGAGAGGTAGTCAGCCATGGTCTGCAGATCTAGTTGATCTTTTGAGTTTGTGAAGTATGTTGATGTAGGGTTGCTGGTGAGGGAAGATACAATGGGGGATGGTTGAGGGATTTCATGAGGATGTTGCTGTAGTATTCCTTTCGACAACTGCTGATGAGATTGCTATATTCGAGTTGCTTGGCGATGAGTTGCTGCTTGATGGATTCATCGTGTTCATTTCCATCTTTTACAACACCAGACACACAGACACACATGACTAAGACAAATCAGACAGCAACTAACTGATAACAACAGGGTAGTTATATAAATGCCTGAGTAAAAAGACGAGCCTTGATTTTCTTTCAAAAAATATTGCCTTCACAACTGCAGGGTGGTATGTGTGGCCTCTGACACTGGTACTGCAGATCTTATAATGCATCAGGATAGGATCATAAGGTTGCCAGAAGTCCAGGACTGGCCTCGAATATCCTATGGGAACTGGGTAAGTTGGCAGCTATGGTGTCATGATGAGACATTGTCTCCTGGTGCTTGGTGCCTCCATGGCCCTCCTTTTGTTCTTGTTAGTGTGATCTCAGTAAATCCAGTTCTCCAAAAAATCAGGCACTAGAAATCCATAAATGCACTGGAGGGTGGCATTAGCTTGTCCCCAATCCATCTAGTAGGGTCACCCCAGATCAGCTGATCCAATCCTGGTCTTATCCCATAGCATACCTGGATTATTACTTCTGACGTTTACCTTTGACTAAGAAAATGAGAATGGCACATTTATGAAAGCCATGGGACAAACCCAGGATCATATTTAGCCAGTTTGGCTGACCCAGGATGAGGTGGCAACCTTCCTTCTGGTAACCCGACCTTTGGATGAAGAATGCTTACCTGTAAAACTGTCCCCAACTTGTTCCTCTCTCTAATCTGCCTGAGCTTCCATGTGTCTGAGCTGGACGAAGGTGCTGAAGGCTCACGAGAGATGACATTTACTGCAGGCAAAACCTTAGAGGTGCCGTGTCGCTGCTCGTGGGTTTGAAAGCTGGTGCTAATTTCCGCAGGTTTTTGCAAAGACAGATGTTGGTGAGGGAACGGAAGTGCCATCATGCCTGAGAGAAGGGGGAGGGAGGGGGTGGCAAAAGGGAAGAGGCCTGGCAGCCAGTTTCTTGGCAGAATGCCCTCTTCCCATCTCCACCCTGGTTCTTTATAAGAAGTGTAATGCAAGAGTTTCTCAAGCTGGTTTTGGAATACTCCCTGGCCATCACGTTTTGCGGATATCCCCAATGAATGTACATGAGAGATTTGTATGCACTGCACTACTTGCAAATTTATCTCATGCATATTTATTATGGGCATCCTGGAAATCTACAGGCTTGCGAAACATTGGTGTAATAGACATTAAATGCTCGTTAGTTACCGAGCAAAGTGTTGAATGGTCTGACAGCATTCCACACATCTTAATCACAACAAAGACCACAAGGTTTTAATAATAGGTGATAGGCTGAAACCACGCCTTGCCGTGGACGTGTCCTCCCTGTCTGTGATAGCTAAGCTTCACATACCGGAGCATGACTGAGTAGCAGACTATGGAAAGTATTGCTATCCTCTCTCCCCGCCTGTGGCCCAGAACAGGCTCTGAATCTCTTAGCTGCAGAGGAGCGAGTGTGAGATCTTCTCCCCCTGACATGATTCCCCATCTCCTGCTGACCTCCCTGAAAGCCTTAGGCCCAGGGCAACGGTTCCACCAGCCCTACGGAGCGTGACGTGATCAGTGGGCAAAATCCTACTCTAAATCTAAAGTTCTGAACTGCTGTTCCCTACAGTGGTTTTCAGGAAAGTTGAGGCCACAATTTCTGAGACTCTGAAATGCTGTGGGAGTAATATGAAAAGAACATACACCCTCCAGTTAAATGAAAATGTTTCTGTTAGGCCTTACTTGCAACCCACAATATCCAAGATCGTGTTTTATTTAAACTCCTAAGCCCATTTAAATGTTTTACATTTTATCATTCTTACTCCAATAGTTTCTATCCAAATAGTCCATTTCAAAAGTCTAAAAATTCATAGAATCATGCTTCCAAATTCCATTCAAAAAATCAAAGTTTCAAGTTCTGAATCAAAATTGCAAGTTCCAGCACAGTTCTATCTTTTGGACACGCAAACATACAGGGATAAGGCTCTGTTGTCTCTCTGACGGGTGTTGTTCCTACGCACTCAGTGAGCCATACTTTGCATTTGCTATTTACGTTGGCCATGTTTTGTCCAACTCTAACTTTTTTGTCATCCTTAAGTTTGCTGCGGACTGATCATTTGTTGTGTTAATTTTGATTTGGTTCTTCCCTCCTGACCTGATCCTCCAGAGCGCTGCTTTATACGGACTCGAGCTCTTCGGGGTCTTGACCCAGGAGTGTACGTTCCCCATCGAGTTCATGGATAGTGTTCTCTTCATCATGCTTTGAATAGAGCGGCACCTTTGAGGGAGAAGGCTGTGAGGCTGGAACAGATGCAGTCTCGGTATCGGGAAGGTTTGCGTCTTTTGAAGAGACAGGTAGGGCTGAGAGACTGTGGTGGAAGCATAGATGCCCTGATCTTTGGTTGAGGTTTGAGAATGCTGCGTGGGTTTATGCGTCTCAGGTGGCTGTGTGGGTTTATGCGTCTCAGGTGACTGCGTGGGTTTATGAGTCTCAGGTGGCTGCGTGGGTTTATGAGTCTCAGGTGGCTGCGTGGGTTTATGTGTCTCAGGTGACTGCGTGGGTTTATGCGTCTCAGGTGGCTGCATGGGTTTATGAGTCTCAGGTGACTGCGTGGGTTTATGAGTCTCAGGTGGCTGCGTGGGTTTATGAGTCTCAGGTGACTGCGTGGGTTTATGAGTCTCAGGTGACTGCGTGGGTTTATGCGTCTCAGGTGACTGCTTGGGTTTATGAGTCTCAGGTGACTGCGTGGGTTTATGCGTCTCAGGTGACTGCTTGGGTTTATGCGTCTCAGGTGGCTGCGTGGGTTTATGCGTCTCAGGTGGCTGCGTGGGTTTATGCATCTCAGGTGGCTGCGTGGGTTTATGAGTCTCAGGTGGCTGCGTGGGTTTATGCGTCTCAGGTGACTGTGTGGGTTTATGCATCTCAGGTGGCTTCAGCTAAAAAAGTGTTTTCTTCTTCTCATATTGTGGGTAGTTCTAATCCCGCTCGGAAGTTTTTCAAATTGTACGGGGACAGCGACCACTGGAGAGGGCCATGGAGGGTTTGTCAGTGGAGCATTTTGCATCTTTCTTTTATTCTAAGGGGCATAATATTTGTGTGTCTTTGATGCTTCTGCCTGTGTCTTCTTTGCCTGCCCCGTGCTTGATGGGTTACCTCCTTCGGTCCCCTTATTTATTTAGCAATGCTTTTATACCACTTTTCACTGGGTCAAAGCGGTGTCAGTATACATTCAGGTACGATATATCTTTCCCTTGTCCCCAAAGGGCTCATAATCAGTGTTTTGAAACCTGAGGCAATGGAGGGTTAAGCTGCTTGCCCAAGGCCACAAGGAGCACCTGTGGGACTAGAAGCCCAGTCTCTCAGGCCCAAGGTTGCTGTCCTCTAGTGGGAGTTGAATTTCCAGCCCGAGGCAATTTGCCCCATCCGCTAGGTCACTCTTCCCTCCCCTTGGCAGTCGAGCAGAGTTCTTTAGCCCCACCAATTTGCTCATGGTCCTTATTTTCAGAGGTATCGCTCCTGTATTTGCATAATATTATCAGACAACTTCATCCCACCACCTCACCCAGGATCCTATTTCGTCGTCGCTTCTTTCTAAGTTGCAGTGTTTGCATCCATACCAATTAGCTGTGGCCAGTTCTTACTTGCGTTATTCATCCGATTTTAAAGAAAGGTATGCAGGGTTTGGATTACCCTGGGAATTATAGACCGGGTTTGGTGTTGCCTTTTTTTGCAAAAGTTGTTGAGAAGGTAGTTTTCATGCAGCTTAAGAATTATGTAGATCAGCACCATGGGCCGCACCCGTGTATGGAAACTTGTCTGGCTTTTATGCTTAGCGAGTTATATCGGGCGTTTACTCGGGTCATGCAGCCCTGATTATCTCATCAGATTTATCTGCATCATCTGATTTAGTCGATCATGGGTTGTTGCTGCAGTATTTGTTGGATATTGGGATTGCTGGTATAGTTTGGCCCTGGTTTTCCTCGTTTCTAAAAGACCGCTCTTTTGTGGTATCTTGTAACTCGGACCTTAACAGAATGCTGGCTCTCTTGTGGTAGTCCAGAAGGATCCATTCTCTCGCCAATTTTGTTCAACATTTTTATGGCTCCACTGGTGGTTTTTGTGCAGGCATTGGGGTTTTCTGTTCGTATGTTTGCCAATGATATCCTACTTGTTTGTTATTGTGATAATGCGGTCAGTGGATTTGTGGTCTCTTAATTACTCTCTTGGAAGAATTTCATGGTAGCTTCAAGACCACCCTTTAAAGTTAAATCCGGGCACATGTGGGTTACACTTGACCTACCTCTAGAAATGAAGCCTCCTGTTTTAGAGGGACAACCTTTATTTTATTTAACAGGGGTGTTTTATACCACTTTATCGTTTCAGTCAAAGCAGTTTACATTGTAACTTAAATTTGGTAATGTACATTAAACACAAACATTGATAACCTGGATTTTTCTGAGGCAATAGACGGTTAAGTGACTTGCCCAAGGCCAAAAGGAGTGCTAGTGGGAATTGAACCCTGGTCTCTTGGTTCCCAAACCAGTGCTTTAACTATTTCGCTCTTCCTCCATTCCAGTGATGATCTTGCAGCTTAAGGTTCTGTGAGTTATTTTGGTACCCGTCTCTCATTTCAATGTCAAGTCAGGTATAGTGAAGTCCTGTTCTTATTTTCTTTGGGTTATTTGGGTCCTTAGACCCTTTTTTGATTAATCTGTGTTTTTGATTTTGATCTTTTCATTAGTTATTGGTTGATTGGACTATGGTGATGCTTTATGTCATGGTTTATCTACGGAGACTTTGCAGTGGTTGCAAACAGTACTAAATGTGGCTGTCAGGCTTCTCGCTTGCTACCCTCCTTCACACTCTGTACTCCATTGTTAAAGGCTTATGATTGGTTGCCAATATTTTATCAAATTAAATTTAAGATTCTTTGGGTTGTCCTAGTCATTTGGCAGATTTGTTGGTACCTTATGTGCCATCTAGGGCTACTAGGTCACAAACCCAGGGTCGTCTGCTGCTCCCAGCAGTCTCGTCTGCATAGTTAGAAGCTACACGACAGTCAGTGTTTATTTTGTGGCCCCTCGGTGATGGAATTCCATCGCTGTGTATATTCAGCAAGTGGAATCCTTGGAAGCCGTTAAGAAGCAACTCAAGATATTTTTTTGAGCAAGCCTTTGGTGTAACATAGGATGTATGGGTCTAGTAGGGCAAACATTTGGGGATTTTTCCATGTGTGCTTTGTTTTGTGTTAGATTGTAGTTTTGTAGAGATTTTAGTTTTTATTGTAAGAGAGTTTTTTATTTTTTGTAAACCGCCTGCATCAGAGGAAAAAAAATCACTTAGCTGCTGTCCCCATCCATCAGAATTCCACATCGTGGCTCTTCAAGACTGAAATTAGTTCTCAGCACGGTGCTTCCAAACTGAAGTGACCAGTCATGGAAATGGTGGATTTGGTTTGAGAAGTCACTTCAGTTTGGAAGCACCGTGCTGAGAACTAATTTCAGTCTTGAAGAGCCACGATGCGGAATTCTGATGGATCAGGATTGCAGCTTTTTACCCGATTCAGGAAATGTATGTTTTTTTAAGCATCTGAAACATAGCACTGTGTTGGAACTTGAAACTTTGATCTTTTGAATGGAATTTGGAAGTTTGATTATGTAAATTTTTGGACTTTTGAAACGATGGGCTATTTGGATATAAACAACTTGGGCATCAATGAAAAAACATTTAAATTAAAATGTGCTTAGGAGTTTAAGTAAACCACGATCTTGGATATTGTTGGTTGCAAGCAAGGCCTGACAAAAAAACCCCCTTAAATTGGAGGGTTTATGTTCTTTTCTGATTATATATCCTAACCAATGTTTTTGAGTCACTTAGTTGCTTACCAGTGGAATTAATCTGAGGAAGGCGACTAAGTAGTAGCTTTGAATTTTCACTGCCTTAAACTGGCCTTCCTATGCCACGTAAAGAAGGCTTGCTATGCAACTCTGTGGAGTGAGTGCTCCGGGAACCGGATCGATCCTGAAGGAAACCTAATTCCCTGCAGACCATGGGATCTCCTGTCATGAGCCCTGGAGACCATGCCGGACCCTTCCTCAAATGGCTTGGGAGACTGACATCTGAAGAAGGTGACATTGTGGTCCAGAAACCCGATTTCCAGTCTCATCTTTGGACAATCTTGTGCTTAGCAGATTAAAGGTGTCACGGCCCGTAAGAACACAAGTTAGCACCACATATGTCAAGTGTAGTGAGTCTAAATGTGGTCTTCTCAGTTCCCCTACAGCTAGGTTTTCAGGTCAGGAGAACCAAAGCCCCACGTTTTGAAACCTGTATTTTCTTCATTGGCAGAGTTGGGTTCCCTAGGGCCCAGCCCCGCAAGGGCTCCCCCCCTTGGCAAAGCCAAATAATGCCACAGAAACAAAGCTTAGTTCTGCCCCCTGCTTAAGTGTGTTTAATCATGATGTTCACTAACAAACCTCGAGGCCAATAATCCAGAGCACTCCTATGGCTGGCGGCAGCGTTGACTACGTAAATGTTTCTTTTTAATCACTGGCTGTTTATTTGCTAAATGGCCAAACTGATCTATGGGAAAGGAGGCAAGGTTTGGGAGAGAATATGAAAAGGTTCTTCATTCAATAGTGCAAGTTTCCCATTGAGCATAGAACTTATCCATCGAAGTGCTGAAGGGGAACTAGTAGATATAACTGCAAATGCAGAACTGGGCATTAAAATTCTGTGTGGATTTTCAAAGCCAGAACTTATATGGATAGTGCCGTATAGAAAAAGGTTAAGCAATACTTTAAAGTTAAAGAGCAGCCGCGTTGTTGAATATTTACCTTCGTGCTTCTACCCAGCTCCCGCTCCTTCCAACTCCACTGTATCTTGCCCTGGCTGGGGGGAGGGGGGAAGGGGGATCCTCATTTTATTTTCATCTCCTACCAATCATGCCAAGAATCCTCTTTGACTAAGTCAGCCAAGACCCACTTTCTACTACTAGTAATACTTATATGTATAGTGGTACAAGGTGTACGCATGGGAGAGAGTCCCTTCTCAATAGAACTCACAATCTATGCAAGACAAATACAACAGAGAGGGGGTTAGGGATGGCCTTGCACCTATGGGTGAGAAGAGAATAAAGGGGTCAGGATCCCAAAGCAGCCTCAAAGAGGTGGGTTGTTTTTTTTTTGCCTGGGTTTGAATAGGACCATAGCACAAGCATGCTGTTAGCCAATACGTAGGTGTCACCATCTTGCTACAGCAGGGGCGTCCTTCCTACCTGAACCAGGCTGGCCTGAGGAACGATGGACCCAGATTATCTACATGGTGGTTCTGGACCATTGGGCCTGGATGGCTTTGTAAGTCAGATTTTAAGGAAATCGAGCTAAAACGCCATGTATGCAGCAGCAGCCAGAGCACTGTGTTCTGTTGACCTGGGTGAGGTGGGAACCCTAGACACAGTGTGTGCGTGTGAGTGGGAAGCTTGTTATCTGTCCTGTGCTGAAGCAGGCATGTGTGTGTCCAGGGTCAGTCCAAGGTATTGGGTGCCTTAGGCAAACCTTTGGACTTGTGCCCCCCCCCCCAAGAGTTTGATAATTAAATTCAACAATCATGCTCATCTGAACACCACCCTTCCAACAGCAGTCCTGTAACAATGCAGAAATGGACATCATAAATATTACATTTTGCTTTGCATGAATGTGTGCCTGCTTTCCCTACAGGTGCAAGAATGTGCTGAGGGCTCTTTGATTTTGTGGGGCTGTCAGGATCTATTGTTCTTCTGGGAAGGCTGCTGCCCCCTCATCCCCCCCCCAAGAAGCTGCTGGCCCTAGATGACCATCTACTCTTGTCTAATGGTTGGACTGGCCGCGTGTGTGTGTGTAGTGCCCGCTCGCATGCTGTGCTAGTCCTGTGGCGATGGGGCTGTGTGTGTGTGTGTATGTATGCGTACATTACCTATGCTGTACCTGTCCTGTAGTTGGGGCTAATTTTTAAGCACCTAAGAAGCCCTAGGAAACTAATATGCACAGGCCCCCTTTTTTATTTTCCCCCTATTGGACACTGTCCTCCCATCCCACCAGTCCCTATTAATCGGATGCTGTTGACCCGCTGCAGTAGGTTTCCTCATTGCAGCTGACAAGCAAACAGCTGCATACTCTGCACCCGTCTGGCCTCATGAAGGCCGATGCAAGCACCCCTCTACCTTCTTAATGGCCCCCACAGGCCGATACCGATGTGCATCCGGTGTTTTCTACCTTCTGGTCCATGCAGGTTGGTGTGAGTCTGGTGTTAAAAGTTTGTGTTTATGAACAGGGCAGATACCAGGAAGCCTAGGTGAACATTAAAACTTGTACCCCCTGCAATTATCATTTAGGCTCATGTTCCCCTCTCCCCCCCCCCCCGATTTTACTAGTTAACAAAATCCCCATAATCCCACCACCAATGATCCCAGAGTAATCCTATAAAAATATGAAATTTGACATATCGATATTCCAGAGCTCTTATGTGGTCAGCAATGGTGTTCACTACCTAAGGTCTTCTTAAAAAAATATCCTGGCACTTATCCTGGCCAAATTCTGGCTGAATAAATTGCTATATGGCCAAAATGTTGGCCATATAATGAGGTGGCATTTTGGCTTGGTCAAGAGTATTCAGTCACTGAAAGGGTTAATTTACCGGTGTAGCTGGTCTGCAGAAATAGCTGGTCTAATATTAAATAATTCAGTATTCTGCTTAAAATTATGCTAGAATATTAGCTACCCATTTTAAATTCATAGGCTGGCTGAATACCTAGCCCCATACAATTAAATGTTAAACCCTGTACAGATCTATAATACGCGAATATTTCAGAAATCACATTACATTGTCTGATGAATGACTAATCTGTGGTTTTTCAGGGTAAATTGCAAAAATCTAAATTCAATGCATAAATGTATAAACTGAAAGCAATCCATAGCGCATTGATTTGAAAGTAATACCCCTCAGCTTCTGCTCCAGTCCCTCTCCTCTCAGGTAGCTGTAAGAATACTGGCGAGGGGCGAGGCTAGAGAGAGCAGATGGAAGAAGAGTTAAACTGCTCTCCAATCCAACCCTCTTCCTGCGTGCAAAGGATGGGACAGTGAAGGTAGTTTGTGTTACTGTCAATTAGATTTTCTTTCTCTGACTAATAGCAGAGAAAATGCTGAGCCCAGGGCAACCACCCTTTCTGTCCACTGTTGTGACTCCCCTTTAGAATTGATCATAACCCCTTCTCCCACAGTACAGCTGCCACAGTCTGCTAGAGGGACCGAAGTTTTGCAAGAAACTCCACAGTGCACCTAATATCAAGAGATGCCGTTCTGTGCATGCACACAGAAATATTTAGCGATGCACAGCTAGGGTGTAGATACCTATGTACACTCCCTTCCCCCTCCCCACATACTTGCACAGAAGACAAGGGAAATCGCTTCCTATCTAAGTAAAATGAATTTGTTGCTTGTTACCCACTTTTATTCTCCAGCTTGCCTTGTGTTTGAACAAGCTGACACTTGCTGCCTCTCTTAGGCACCCAGTGCACACAGAAACCGCTTCCGTTGTGATCACACTCACCAGCGCTTGCCGCACACACCCTTGGCTCTCCGGCGGGTCATCGTGGGTCCATCCTGCCCTCTCTCCTTCTTCCCATCCCCTCGCCTTGGCCAACTGCAGACCCTCTCTACCTCGCCTTGTGGTATGTGGCGGGCGCTCGTTATCTTTCCATCCTGCCTCTTGCAGGCTGCAGAAGGCACTTCCCCCCAAAAAGTTTCTGCTCTCTTGGCCGTCAGCCTTGGCGGTTCCTGACTCACCCTGGCCCATGTGATGATGGGGAAGCCTGTACTTCAGTTGCCATAGCAGTGCTATGCCCGAGGGCAGGATTCTTTCAGAAAGCAAGGAATGCCTCTCTGACAGGATGCAGGGCTATCAGCCTTTAACCCCAGTTCTTCCTCCGCCTTCCACCCTTTCTCATGGCAAACTAGAGGCTAGGCTTGCCAACTGATTCCTTTCCTGTTGGTCAAATAGTTCTTTACAGAAAAGGCAGTGGGTGCATGCGACAGCCTCCCGTGGGAGGTGGCAGAGGCCAAAATAGTGACAGAATTCAAGCGTGTCTGGAAGAGGCACAGAGGATCCTTAGTTATGAAGGAGAGAAGGGAATACCACAGACCAAGTCATCTCTGTGCATCTCAGAGGGAAATAAATTAAGCAGTCTAGCTGGGCATCAGCAGTTAGATAATCTTTTGTTTCTGCTTTTTTAAGAGAAACCACACAGGAAAACGGTTGAATTAATACAAAGCTTGAAAAATACGGGCAGCATCGTCAACTATCCAGGCTTCAGCCGTCGTTGGCAATCATTGCAGCATCTTCCATCAGCCTTGGCGGTGCAGAAGGAGCTAAGAATGATTTTCTAAGCAGGTGACTGGATCCTGAATGCTTAGGAAAGATGTAGAGATGATCAATAGGTAAGTTTCAAGCCCTGATGATTCAGGGAGATGAGGACTTTTGCAAGGCCCAACTAGACTGCATCACCACAGGCAGGCCCCGATGTAAGGTGTCCTAGGTGAGTCCTCAATCCTGCTGCCTCCCCCATCCTCACTGCTGCCCCGTCTGGGACCTGCAGCGCAACACTTCCCTCAATGAGCTGCATTGTACTGCTGTCTTTGACCTGCTGCTTCTGCCCCCTCCATTGCAGACCTCCTGCTTGCATAGGGACGTGGAAGTAGGAACCGCAGCATAGCGCTGGAGAGTTTGGGTCATGTTACATTGTAGTTTAAATGGCATTGCCACCTGAAGATACCAGAGAGGAATGTCAGTGGGGCAATGGGCCAGCCTTGGAATCTTAGCACTCTAGGCGACTGCCTAGCTCACCTAATGAGTCACTCTAGCCATGACCACAGGTCTTCCCAATTTCATGCTTCCTCCTCACATCTAGCCATCCCCTCTGCTTGTCTTGGACTTTCTTGAATTCGGTTTCTGTTTTAGCCTCCACCATTCTAACCCTGGGGAAGTCCTTCCATGCCTTCAGCACCTTTTCTGAGAAGAAAGATTTCCTAATGTTACTCTTGGTATATCCCCATCTGAGCCTCCTACCAGATCCTCCTTATTCTAGAGCAGGGGTTATCAACCCAAGAGACACCTATCCCGTCAAGTTTTCATGATAACCACAATGAATATGCATGAGAGAGATTTACATACAATGGAGGCAGTGGATACAAATCCCTCTCATGCATATTCATTGTGGTTATCCTGAAGACCTGACTGGATAGATGTGTCTTGAGGACTGGGTTGAGAACCTCTGCTGTAGAATTTCCTTTCCAGCAATTGTGCACTATTTATACCTTTGAGGTATTTGCGATGTCCTCTCCTCTTCCATTTTACATATTTAGGAAAGAGTGGTGGATCCGTGGAATAGTCTCCCAGTGGAGATGGTAGAGATGAGGACAGTATCTGAATTCAAGAAAGCATGGGACCAACACAGAGGATCTCTAAAGGAAAAAAGGGGACTGTTGTAGTTGTTGATATGGAAGGACGGACTAGATAGGTCATGTGGTCTTTTTCTGTCGTCATGTTTCTATGTTTCTGTCTCAAAGGGCTTTAGATGTAGATTCTGCAGCTTCTCACCAGTGACCCGCACAGGGGCATTGCACCTCCTTCTTATACTGATCCTGCCCTTCCCCTGGCTGAAGCCACCTCCATATTAGGTGTTTTTGCAAGCATGAAGTCATCAGATATGAGAACCCCGAGCTTCCTCTCCTGATTGATGCACATCAGTATTTCATTCCCAGACACTCTATTCCTAGCTGATTTCCTATTTCCGATCTGTTCTGTCTTTCTTTTTTATACATTGATGACGCTCCTTTCTCTCTTTAATTTTTTATATTGTAAATAGCTCTGATACAACACGAGGTGTCCGACAGTACCGGAAGTTGTAATAAGCATAACCATGACCCTGCACTTTCTTACACTGATTATTAACTACCTCAAGCTTTCTTAGATTAATTTTCATTTTTTTCTACTCCTTCAAGGATGGATATCATCACGGATCTTCATACCAATCTTCAGTATCACGTATGAGAACACGGGACAGAATGGGCCCAAGGACCGAACCCTGAAACACACTACTACCAGCTCCTCTTTCCTCAGGAGGTATGTAGCAACCAGGAGAAGTCAAGAGCGGTGCTTCTCAAATCAGTCTTTGGTTCACATGCAACCAGTCAGGTTATCTACAATGAACATGCATGAGATAGATTCACATATAATAGAGGCAATGCATCCAGATCTATCTCATGCGTATTCATTGTGGATATCCTGTAAACCAGATCAACTGGGTGTATCCCAAGCACTGGGTTCGGAACCCGCTGGCCAAGAGCAAATCAGAGTCATTCCTAGTGGTTTAGACTCCATTTCTGTAAGTGACTGAGACCAGTTCATTCTTCCGTAAATAAAGGCAACCTGCTTGTCTGAGTAACATGAAACTCCTGGGAAAAAGAAACTCTAATGTGGCAGTTTAGTTTGTAGGAAGCACAGATGGAAGGTATATTGTACTAGTACGTCTGCTGCAGGGCCTTGGTGATAAAACTTCCTCTCTCCCTATAGGAAGGAAGCCTGGTGTCTGCGTCTCTGCTCTGATGCCACCATTAGGCAAACTAGGAAATTGCCTAGAGCACCAATTTAGAGGCCAGCTATGGCAGAAAATGACCCCAAAAGCCCAACCACAAAGCAAAACCACACTCCACAAGCTACAACAGATCAAAGGAGCGAGGTGTCAACCAAAAGGCAACTTACTGAGGTAAATCTCTGAGAACCACAGATAGTGACGTTGGAATCAGCATCCTCGAACTCATGCTTGCTGATACATTGTGGCTTGAGTCCCTGGTATTTAGCAAATATTTTCAGCGTTCTAGCGTTCTAACCTGCATCACATGTGCTGCCTTCATTCCGTCTATATTTTATCTCCTTTATCAGGTGTTCGTTCCATAGTCCTTTTAGTTCACCCCCTGTGATAAATATAAAATGTGCTTTATACATATTAATACATATTATTTATTTTTCAGTCATCCTCCGATAATGAAGACAACTAAACATTTTAGTAGCCACCCTCTGTACTGACTCCATCCTGTTTATATCCTTTTGAAGGTGCGGTCTCCAGAACTGCACACTATACTCCAAATGAGGTCGCACCAAAGACTTATACAGAGGCACTATCATCTCCTTTCTTCTGCCGGCCATTCCTCTCCGTATGCACCCAAACATCCTTCTAGCTTTTGCTGCCCCTTTTCTACCTGTTTAGCTACTTTAAGATCATTAGACATAACCACGCCGAGGTCCCGCTCTTCTTTAGTGGACAAAAGTACTTTACCCCCTGTACTGTATTGTTCCCTTGGATTGTTGCAGCCCAAATGCATGACCTTGCATTTTTTAACATTAAATCCCAGCTGCCAAATTCTAGACCATTCAAGCTTAGCTTGATCCCTCCTCATGTTATCTACACCTTCCTGGGTGTCAATTCTATTGCAGATTTTGGTATCATCCGCAAAGAGGCAAACCTTACCTGACAGCCCTTCCGCTATATCAATAACAAAGATGTTAAAAAGAATCGGACCAAGGCAGATCCCTGGGGCACACCACTGGTAACTTCCTTCTCCTCAGAGTGAGCTCCATTTACCTGTACCCTTTGTCGCATCCCATTTAACCAATTTCTAACCCAAGCAGTAACTTTAGGGTCCATCCCTAGGGTGTTCAGTTTGTTTATAAGAGGAACAGTGCCAAAGGCTTTACTGAAATCTAAATACACCACATCTAGAGCTCTCCCTCGGTCCAACTCCCTGGTCACCCAGTCAATTAAATCAATCAGATTTGTCTGACAGGATCTGCCTCTGGTGAATCCATGCTGCCTCGGATCCTGTAATCCTCTGGACTCCAGAAATCTCACTATTTTCTCTTTCAGCAGCATTTCCAATAATTTACTCACCACCAAAGTTAAACTAACCGGCCTGTAGTTTTCAACCACATCCTTACTTCCACTTTTGTGTAAAGGGACCACATGAGCCTCTCTCCAGTCCTTTGGCACCACTCCCAACTCCAACGAGGCATTGAAAAGGTCAGTCAGTGGAGCTGCTAGAATGTCTCCAAGTTCCCTCAGTATTCTAGGGTGTATCCCATCCGGTCCCATCGCTTTGTCTACTTTAAGTTGAGCTAGTCTCTCACAAAGACAGTCTTCTGAAAATTCTTCAAGATGCCTCTCGCTTCTTTTCCTGTTTGTGGGTGTTTTCTGAGGTCCTGTTCCTGGTTTTTCATCTGTGAACACAGAACAGAAATATTTGTTAAGCAATTCCGCTTTATGCTCATCAGCTTCTACATATTCCTCCCCTTCACCCTTGAGTCTGACAATACCACTTTTACCCTTCATCTTCACAGTAACATATCTGAAAAATGTCTTCTCCCCATTTTATTGCATTGGCTATTTCCTCCTCTTTTTGAATCTTTGCTTTCCTTTCTACTTTGCTAGCTTCTCTAAGTTTTTCAAAATACAGATGCCTGTCTTCCTCTCTCTGTGATCTCTTGTATTTCATGAAGGCCTCCCTCTTTTCTTCACCTTTTCAGCTATTTATTTTGAAAACCATAGCAGTCTCCATTTTTTTTTATCTTTACTTACCATTTTAACAAAATGGTTGGTTACCCTTAAAATATCCCCTTTAAGTTTTGCCCACTGTTTTTCAACATCCCCCAGCTGTTCCATCCTGCTAACGACTCCCTGAAGCATTGGCCCATCTTGGACAGTTAGTTTTCCTAAAGTGGAACCCTTTATAGCAACAGGATAAAATTAAAATAAACATAACTATCTCTTTTATCTGAACAAATAGGGGTGACCTACACGGGGCAGTGGGTCCACCCCTAAATAAAGGTATGGGGAGGGTTGACCTGCACGGAGCGGCAGGTGCACCTACTCTTGCCGCCTTGCTGGGCAGACCATAGATGGACCGTACTGGTCTTTATCTGCCATCATATACATGTTAGTATGTTAAGCTGTAAAAGGAAACCATCACAGTGTTATCCAAAATGCTTACTGTAATGTTAAGTTGTGTTACATGTAAAGTGCCTTAATCTGTGGAAAAGTGATGTGATATATAAATCTATTCTATAAAATAAAGTAAATATTGGACCCTCAGTGTTTTGTGAGGAAGGTGGCAACCACTTTCCTAGGCTGAGGCTGTCGTATTAACTGGAAATCCAGGAGACATACAAATTACATATGAGTACAGCGAGGGAGCTGATATTAGGAACATAAAAGATGCCAAAGGCCCATCGAGCCCAGTATCCTCTCCAGCAGTGGACAATCCAGACCACAAGCAGCTCCTGTGAGGGAGATTCAGCAGCTCTGACCGGGGACTGGCACTGACCATCCCCTCTAACCACCTCAATACTGTCCCGACAGTACCAGGGCCGTGTGTGGTCAGGGTGAAGGAGGATACAGCACTTCTCCAGTAAACTGCGATTTTCAGTGCACTAACCATCACTGCCAGCACAGGTTAGGCCACTCGACAAGCTGAACTAACTCGGTGGTTTTGCCATGCAGACAGGACGGCCGTCAGTGTTCACCCAGATATTCAGTGTCAGAGGACATCCGGGTTCCAGCGCTGAATATCCTTTTTCAGTTTTAGCCATGCAGTCAGCTGCCTCTTCAACACTGATCACCGCAACTGAATATTGACCCGGAGGTTAACACTAGTGACCCTCAATACTCTACCAGAGGACAGAGCTATGGATTTCCCACAACTCCTTAAACTCAAAAGGTCTAATCCCATCTCTGTCCCTCTCACTGTGTCACTGAGCCCACTCCTCACATTCGCAGGGTCTAATCCCATCTCTGTCACTGTGTCACTGAGCCCCCTCCTCACATTCACAGGCTCTAATCCCATCTCTGTTCCTCTCACTGTGTCACTGAGCCCCCTCCTCACATTCACAGGCTCTAATCCCATCTCTGTTCCTCTCAGTGTCACTGAGCCCCCTCCTCACATTCACAGGCTCTAATCCCATCTCAGTCACTCTCACTGTGTCACTGAACCCCCCTCCCCACATTCACAGGCTCTAATCCCATCTCTGTCACTCTCACTGTGTCACTGAGCCCCCTCCTCACATTCACAGGCTCTAATCCCATCTCTGTCACTCTCACTGTGTCACTGAGCCCCCTCCTCACATTCGCAGGGTCTAATCCCATCTCTGTTCCTCTCACTGTATCACTGAGCCCCCTCCTCACATTCGCAGGGTCTAATCCCATCTCTGTCCCTCTCACTGTGTCACTGAGGCCCCTCCTCACATTCACAGGCTCTAATCCCATCTCTGTCCCTCTCACTGTGTCATTGAGCCCCCTCCTCACATTCGCAGGGTCTAATCCCATCTCTGTTCCTCTCACTGTATCACTGAGCCCCCTCCTCACATTTGCAGGGTCTAATCCCATCTCTGGCCCTCTCACTGTGTCACTGAGGCCCCTCCTCACATTCACAGGCTCTAATCCCATCTCTGTCCCTCTCACTGTGTCATTGAGCCCCCTCCTCACATTTGCAGGGTCTAATCCCATCTCTGTCCCTTTCACTGTGTCACTGAGCCCCCTCCTCACATTCACAGGCTCTAGTCCCATCTCTGTCCCTCTCACTGTGTCACTGAGCCCCCTCCTCACATTTGCAGGGTCTAATCCCATCTCTGTCACTCTCACTGTGTCACTGAGCCCCCTCCTCACATTCACAGGCTCTAATCCCATCTCTGTCACTGTCACTGTGTCACTGAGCCCCCTCCTCACATTCACAGGCTCTAATCCCATCTCTGTCACTGTCACTGTGTCACTGAGCCCCCTCCTCACATTCACAGGCTCTAATCCCATCTTTGTCACTGAGCCCCCTCCTCACATTCACAGGCTCTAATCCCATCTCTGTCACTGAGCCCCCTCCTCACATTCACAGGCTCTAATCCCATCTCTGTCCCTCTCACTGTGTCACTGAGCCCCCTCCTCACATTCACAGGCTCTAATCCCATCTCTGTCACTGAGCCCCCTCCTCACATTCACAGGCTCTAATCCCATCTCTGTCACTCTCACTGTGTCACTGAACCCCCTCCCCACATTCACAGGCTCTAATCCCATCTCTGTCCCTCTCACTGTGTCACTGAGCCCCCTCCTCACATTCACAGGCTCTAGTCCCATCTCTGTCCCTCTCACTGTGTCACTGAGCCCCCTCCTCACATTCACAGGGTCTAATCCTATCTCTGTCACTCTCACTGTGTCACTGAGCCCCCTCCTCACATTTGCAGGGTCTAATCCCAACTCTGCCACTGTCACTGTGTCACTGAGCCCCCTCCTCACATTCACAGGCTCTAATCCCATCTCTGTCACTGTCACTGTGTCACTGAGCCCCCTCCTCACATTCACAGGCTCTTATCCCATCTCTGTCACTGAGCCCCCTCCTCACATTCACAGGCTCTAATCCCATCTCTGTCACTGAGCCCCCTCCTCACATTCACAGGCTCTAATCCCATCTCTGTCCCTCTCACTGTCACTGAGCCCCCTCTCCACATGCACAGACTCTAATCCCATCTCTGTCCCTCTCACTGTGTGACTGAGCCCCCTCCTCACATTCACAGGCGCCAATCACTTCTCTGGAAAGGCTCCAATCTCCTCTCTGTTGTTCTGTGTGACTGAGCCCCCTCCTCACTTTAACAGGCTCTAATCCCCTCTCTGTTGTTCTGTGTGACTGAGCCCCCTCCTCACATTCACAGGCACTAATCCCATTACACTCTCACTGTGTCACAATTTACTCATATCTGGAAAATCACATCATTGTATAAAATAAACTGGAATATCACATTCAGGAATCCAAAGTGTGAACAAATGGAAGAAAGGTAGTTACGTGAAGACATCCACATATAACCAAGCAACTTTCTCATGATAAGAATATAAATCACATTATTTACTGTACTAGTTAAGGAATTTAATGCATCAGAGTACAGAGTCATAATCATATCAGTAATAATAATGACAAGCAGCTACCTTCTGTCCTGCCATCAATCTGTGACGCTGGACTGAGGTCTCTTTAGGTCCGGGGGAGGATAGCATTACAAGAGTAGTTTAAGCCCCTTCCCCTCCTTCAGGAGCTCACACAAAAACAGGACAAATGTACTTAGTTTTTCATAAAATACTGCCACAGACATTTCTAGTCCTGCCCCCAGGATGCTTAACCAGATGTGGAAAATAAACTTCCAGCCTCCTTATTTATTTATTTTATTTATTTAACAATTTTTATATGCCATCTTTTCATATAATCAAGGCGGTTTACATGAACTTTTACATAGAACTTGCAATTGTAAACAGTAACCTCAAAACTTCAAACTTAAACAATCTGTTGTAAACAGTAACTTCAAAACTTAAACAATCTCAGGAGTTTCTAAGGAGAGCACCTGGTGCTATGTGATGATTAGTGTGATTGGGGATCTTCATTGAATTGTTCAATGAATAGGGAGGTTTTAAGTAACTTCCGGAAATCTTTTAGGTCAGTTGTGGATCTTAGTTTTTCAGGGAGTGAATTCCAAATAGCGGTGGCAGCAAGAGAGAAAGCCCCCATAGATGTGGATTTATTGGTTTTTGTGAACAGGCTAGGGGTTGGTATGGTGTTTTTGGTGCTGTTCCTGTCAGGTCTTTTACTTGCTTTGGTGCCGATGAGCTCTAGTAGTATTCCTGCCGACATGTCGTTTTTAATCTTGAAGATGGTGAGCGCCAATTTATATTTTGCCCATGAAGAGATTGATAGCCATAACACCCTGAGCCCGGCTCTCTCATTCCCAGGCTGCCACCGGGCGTATTCTCAGTTTTCCTCTATAGTATGTCCAGAAGAAAGGTCGAAGTGTCCCTGTGAAGGTGTCGGTGATGGTGTAGAAATGAGATTTATTATCTGCATTATAAAATGAGACTTTTCCTGCCTCATAGTCCAGGAAAATTCCTACTGCCTTGGGGCTCTCGCTCAGGGAGAGCCGGGTCATGGGGGAAGTGAAGACCCAGCAATTACCATCAAAATACAGCTCCACTGTCCAGTAGTGCTCTTCAGGAGAGATTCTGATCCCCCCCTTCCTCCTCACAGACTCTTTACACACCCCCAATCCCCAGCCTTGATCCCCCACCTCCACCTCCCAGTAATGTCTCCCCGCGGTGAAGCCCTCACACCCCAGCACACAGGGCTCAGAATCAAATCTCTCAGGATTGTCCGGCAGGTTCTGTTTTGTGTCTTCACATCTGATACTTTTCCGATCCTCAGACAGGATGAGCCGGGGATGAGCCGTTTCCGGATCCAGAGTCACATCCACTGCAGGGACGAGAGACATTAATAAACATGAGCACACACTTCTCATTGGTTCCTCATGCACCTACCTCTAACCAATGTTCCCTCTAATTTTCTGTAGGCTGTGTGCGCGCATAAAATATCAGCTGTGCAGCTTTTGAAGGAAGGTTAAATTTTTGTGCGCCACATAACGACACTCGGAGTTATATACTTTAAAATTTGACTACACGTCTGAATAAGGTATGTACACCACATTGATTGCACTACAAAATATTGTAGAACTTGTGAAAACCATAAATACACAACAGCTTTTCAATTTTAAGAAAGTCTGTGTTGTTTTCTATCAGAATCAGAACCGTAATTTTTGTGCGCTCTGTTGTAAAGTATGTGCGCTCACTCGGCGAGGTGTGTGCGCGCGCACACGCGCACAGCTTAGAGGGAACAGTGCCTCTAACCCTCACTCACGCCTCATTGGCTGGTTCCCGTGTCACTGGTTTAGTCTGAGAGGAGTTCTGCTATTGGTTGCTGCTCTTTGACATGCTCAGAGATACTAGCAATTCTGTTGGCTGGTGGCACTAACTTAAAGGCTGCAGAAAGCAAGTCTCTAATTGGCTCCTTTTCCAGTGTTACCTGATTGGTCTATTTCACCCCTACTTAGGCTCCCTCCTCCCCCCATGAGCATATTGGGCTATTTTGGGGCCACTTGTAATCAGCAGCATTGACCCATCTCTCATTATCCCCCTGTGCCGGGGCCTCACCCTTCTGCAGACTCTGATTTACAGAGGAGCTCCCTCCTTCCTCCATCTCGTGGATTGTTAGCGCTATAATATTGGCTCATATATACCCCTTTAAAAATCTGTCATCACCACTGTCTTCTCCCAGTCACCTCTTGCTTTTAGCTGACCTCGATGTGGATAGATTGTTTGCTTGAAGCAGATGATGTACTAGACATTTCAGTTGCACTTATCACCACCTTATCATTAACAGCAGTGGGGACCCTACTCTGATATGAGTCCCCGGAGCTCATCCAGCTCATCTGGGGGAAGCAGGAAAGCAGTGGGAGGTATTGTAAGGGAAACACACCTCTTTGGAAGGAAAGGAAAGGAAATTAACAAATATAAGATGCAACTATGGTTTGGGAAAAAAAGTAGCAGAAAAGGCAAGGAGAACAAGCTGAAAAGTGTACACTGGAAGTGTGACAGAGTGGCGCGTTTTCCCCATCTCCAGAATCAGACATGTGTGGTTTCATATATGTGACTCATAGGAAGCGTCGGGGGGGGGGGGAGGGGGGTATCAGGGGTTAGGTCTAGGGCTGGATTTAGTCACAGGCAACGCCTGAGGAGAAAGAAAGACAATCGCAGAACTCCAACAGAGATTTCCAATGTGCAGCAAGACAGGACAAGGAAAAGTACTACAATGACGCATGCAAGGAAACAGAAGCAGAAACTATTAAAGGAAGAACAAGATCGGCTTCCCAAAAGTTAGGAGATTTAAAGAAAAAATTCCTGCCTTGAATTGGAATGTTACAAGATGCTCAAGGTTCTATGTTGAATGATGCTGAGAAGATCAAGAAAAGGTGGAAGGAATATACAGAGTTTCAACCTGTACCTTATAATCCATAACCATTGGTTTATGAAAGAAGAAGTTGAAGCAGCATTGAAAGCCTTGTCAAAGAACAAAGCACCAGGCATTGATAGCATTCCCATAGAAGTATTGCAGCAATCTGATGCAGCTGTTACCATATTTACAAGGCTCTGCTAAGAAATTTGGAAGACGACATCATGGCCAACTGACTGGAAAAGATCTGTGTTTATACCAATACTAAAGAAAGGCAATCCAACTGACTGTGGAAATTATCGCACAATCGCTCTGATCCCACATGCCAGCAAGATTTTACTGAAGATTATTCAACAGAGACTACAACCATACCCGGAACAAGAACTACCTGAAGTGCAAGCAGGGTTCAGGAAAGGGTAAGGAGCAAGAGACATCATCACGGATGTGAGATGGATCCTCAAAGACTAAAGAATACCAAAAAGATATCTATTTGTGCTTTATCGACTATAACAAGGCTTTTGACTGTGTAAACCATGAGAGACTCTGTGCCACATTAAGAAGCATGGGTATACCAGAACACCTGATCATTCTCTTGCACAATCTATACATTGATCAAGAAGCAACAGTTTGAACAGAACAAGGAGAAACAGAATGGTTTAAAATAAGCAAAGGTGTAAGACGAGGCTGCATACTTTCTCCCTACCTGTTTAATTTATATGCAGAACAAATCATCAGAGAAGCAGGATTGTATGAAGACAACAGAGGTGTAAAGATTGGTAGAAGACTCATCAACAACTTTCGCTATGCTGATGATACCACATTACTGACTTAAAGTGAAGATGATCTGAAACATTTGCTTCTCACAATCAAGGAACATAGTCTCAAAATGGGCCTGCACCTTAATGTAAAGAAGACAAAGATCATGACAACTGGCAAAATCAACAAGTTCTTTGTTGAAGGAGAAGAAATTGAAATCATGGACAACTTTAACCTACTTGGATCAACTATCAATAAAGAAGCAACAAACAGTCAAGAAATCTGTCAATGCATTGCTCTTGGGAGAATGGCTATGAAAGACCTAGACAAGATTCTCAGGAGCAGAGATGTCTCTTTCCATACAAAGATTTGACTTGTTCAAGCCATGGTATTTTCAATAACATCATATGGATGTGAAAGCTGGACAGTGAAAAAGATAGACAGGAAGAAAATTGATGCCTTTGAATTATGGTGTTGGCAGCAAATACTGCGTATAACATGGACTGTCCAAAGAACAAGCCAGTCAGTACTAGAGGAGATCAAACCTAAGCTTTCTTTAGAAGCTCAGATGACAAGACTTTGACTTTCATACTTTGGACACATCATGCGAAGAGAGAGATCATTGGAGAAAGACATCATGCTTGGCAAGATAGAAGATCAACGCAAAAGAGGAAGGCCAGCAATAAGATGGATCGATACATTGACAGCAGCTATGGGTACCAGTCTGTCAACAATGAGCCATCTGATTGAAGACCGCTTGTGCCCATGTGCCCATGAGGGAAGGGTTAGGACAGCTGTTATAGTTGGTGATTCGATCATTAGGTATGTAGATAGCTGGGTGGCTGGTGGACGTGAGGATCGCCTGGTAACATGCCTGCCTGGTGTGAAGGTAGCGGACCTCACGCGCCACCTAGATAAGGTCTTAGATAGTGGTGGGGAGGAGTCTGCTGTCTTGGTACATGTCAGTACCAATGACATAGGAAAATGTGGTAGGGAGGTTCTGGAGGCTAAATTTAGGCTTTTAGGTAGGAAGTTGAAATCCAGAACTTCCAGGGTAGCGTTCTCCAAAATGCTTCCCGTTCCACGTGCAGGACCCAAAAGGCAGGCAGAGCTCCGGAGTCTCAATGTGTGGATGAGAAGATGGTGCAGAGATGAGGTTTTGGATTTGTTAGGAACTGGGGAACATTCTGGGGAAAGGAGGGGCTCTTCCGAAGGGATGGGCGTCACCTTAACCGGGATGGAACCAGGCTGCTGGCATTAACCTTTAAAAAGGAGATAGAGCAGCTTTTAAACTAGATAATAGGGAAAAGCTGACAGTCGCACATGAGCGCATGGTTCAGAAGAATGTATCCTTGAAGGATACAACCAAAAGCAGAGAGGTTCCAAAAAAGAGTAAAGTAGCCCAAATGCCCTCGAGTATGGAGCAGACAGAGCTTAAAGATGTCAAATTACTCATGCCTACCAATAGCCAAATTAATATGAATAAAATACAGTCTCTAAAATGCTTGTATGCAAATGCTTGAAGTCTAAAAAACAAGATGGGAGAGTTAGAATATATAGCACTAAACGAGAGGTTAGATATGATTGAAATATCAGAGACATGGTGGAAGGAGGACAACCAGTGGGACACTGTGATACCTGGGTACAAACTGTATCGTAATGACAGAGCTGATCAAATTGGTGGAGGGGTTGCGCTCTATGTTAGAGAGGGCATTGAGTCAGAAAGGATTAAAGTTTTGCAAGAAACAAAATTTGCTGTAGAATCTCTATGGATTGAAATTCCATGTAAAAAGGGGAAGGCAATGGCAGTGGGGGTGTACTATCGACCGCCTGGCCAGAATGAACAAATGGATGATGAAAGGCTCAAAGAAATCAAGGAAGCTAACAAAAGTTACAGTGCAGTAATAATAATGGGTGATTTCAATTACTCTGGTATCGACTGGGTCAGTGTCACGGCAGGACATGCTAGGGAGATAAAGTTCCTAGATGAAATAAATGACTGCTTCTTGGAGCAGCTGGTTCATGAACCGACCAGAGGGGAAGCAATATTAGACCTAGTCCTTAGTGGAACACCAGATCTAGTGCAAGAGATAAGGGTGTTGGGGCCACTTGGCAATAGTGATCATAGCATGATCGCCTTTGATTTAATTAGTGGAGGAGGGATAGTAAGGAAATCCACAGTACTACCTTTTAACTTTCAAAAGGGAGACTATGATAAAATGAGGAAAGTTAAGAAAAAACTAAAAGGAGCAGTTGCAAAGGTTAAAGACTTACATCAAGCTTGGTTGTTTAAAAATACTATCTTGGAAGCCCAAGCCAGCTTTATTCCACGCTTTAAGAAAAGTGGAAGGAAGTCAAAAAACCTGCCAGCATGGTTTAAAGGTGAGGTCAGAGAGGCTGTTGTTGCCAAAAAAGCATCTTTCAGGAAATGGAAAAAAGAGCCAAACGACAAAACCTGGAAACAGCACAAGCACTGGCAAGTCAAATGCAAGGCATTGATAAAGCAGGCAAAGGGAGAATTTGAGAAGAAGCTTGCTGCGGAAGCAAGAACGTGAAATAAAGATTTTTTCAAGTACATTCGCAGCAAAAAACCTGTGAGAGAGTCAGTTGATCCATTAGATGATAGAGGAGTTAAAGGGGCACTAAGAGGCGACAAGGCGATAACAGAGAGACTGAATGAATTCTTTGCTTCGGTCTTTACTGAGGAAGATATAGGGATGTTACCCATGACTGAAGTGGTATTTAAAGGTGCGGAAGAATTGAAGGAAATATCGATACATCGGGAAGATGTATTACAACTATTAGATAAACTGAAGAGTAGCAAATCACCTGGGCCGGATGGTATATATCCAAGGGTGTTGAAAGAACTGAAATATGAGATTGCAGACCTGCTATTAGTAATCTGTGAACTATCATTAAAATCATCTCTAATACCTGAAGATTGGAGGATCGCCAATGTAACACCAATTTTTAAAAAGGGCTCCAGGGGTGATCCGGGAAACTACAGACCGGTGAGCCTGACGTAAGTAGCGGGAAAATTGGTAGAAACCATCATAAAGAATAAAATTACTCAGCATTTATAGTCATGGCCTAATGGGAGACAGCCAACATGGCTTTAGACAAGGAAGATCTTGTCTTACTAATATGGAAATTACACGTACCTGGTAATTGTAGTTCCTGGAGGGTCCAGTTTAGTCCTCCACATCCGGGTAGTGCACCTCTTCCTGCAGCATGGAGACTGGACCAATCTGAGTCTTGAATACCCCAGGGTGTATGCTGCTGGATCTCCCATCAGCCCCCAGTGAACTATTAACAAAGCAGACTCAAAGAAGCAACACATTAAAGAAAAATAGTACAACTAGAAAAAACTGACGCCCCCCATAATTAACAGTGGCCCCCTCCCCAAACGAGAGAGCCAGAAGAGCGCACCTTGCTTCTTCCCCCTTACCTGAAGCAAAAGGTACTAAGAGCTGACAGCAGAAGAAAGGAAAATCCCCTGCGCACCGAAAAGGATCGAGAGGAAAAACCTCCACTATGAGGAACCGAAAATAAAAATGGTTCTCACGCGATTTTGCACGCCGTTTAGAAAATACAGAAGGATGAGCCTTGGGAGGGATGGAGGACTAAACTGGACCCTCCAGGAACTACAATTACCAGGTACGTGTAATTTCCATTTCCTGAGCGGTCCTCCAGTTTAGTCCTCCACATCCGGGATGTAACAGAGCAGTAACTAACGGGGGGGACCTTGCCAACCGGCGCGCAACACCGCCGCACCAAAACAAGAATCCCGAGACGCTGCAACGTCCAGGCGATAATGCTTACTAAAAGCATGAAGAGATGACCAAGTAGCTGCCCTGCAAATTTCCACTGGAGGGACAAGGCTATGCTCCGCCCAAGACGCCGCTTGCGCTCTAGTAGAGTGGGCTCGCAGCCCCAAAGGCACCGAACGGCCATGCAAGATATAAGCCAAAGCAATTGCTTCCTTAATCCATCTAGAAATAGAAGCTTTCGACGCCGCTTCTCCCTTCCAAACTCCGCCGAAAAGCACGAAGAGGCGATCCAATTTACGGAAGGTTTCAGACACTTTTAGATACTGACGCAACACCTGTCGGACATCCAGACGACGCAAGCCGTCCTCGGGCGAATTCACGGAATCCGAAGGAAACGCTGGCAAAATGACAGACTGATTGACTTGAAAAGGAGACACTACCTTAGGTAGAAAGGAAGGAACCGGCCGCAACACGACCTTATCAGGAGAAAAGGAGAGAAAGGGAGGCCTGCAAGACAAAGCCTGTAGCTCTGATATTCGCCTTGCTGAACAGATAGCTACAAGAAAAACTGTCTTCAAAGTTAAGTCCTTAACGGAAGCTTGACAAAGAGGCTCAAAGGGTTTCTGTACGAGCGCCTGCAAGACCAGATTCAAATCCCACGGGGGAATAGACACTTTTCGCGCCGGCCGCAGCCGAAACACTGCCTTAAGAAAATGCTGCACATCCGCGTGCACTCCGAGGGGAACATCCTGAATCTTCCCCCTATAACAAGCGATAGCCACCAGTTGAACCTTCAGTGAATTGGCTGCCAAACCTTTGTCGAAACCGTCCTGCAAGAATCGGAGAATAACCGCGACGGAAGCCGTCAAAGCCCGAACCTGATGGCGTGAGCACCAATCTTCAAATATCCACCAGACCTGGACATACGTCAACGAAGTAGAAGGCTTTCGAGCCCGAAGAAGAGTGGCAATGACCGCCGGTGAATAACCCTTCTTCCTCAACCGAGCCCTTTCAATGGCCATACCGTAAGCGAGAATCGATCCACCTGAGGCATGCGCAGCGGACCCTGAATTAGCAGATCCATCAGGAGAGGAAGCTTCCACGGAACCCCGTCGAGAAGCCGGATCAGATCCGCCTACCAAGGCCGCCGGGGCTAGTCGGGAGCCACCAGCAGAACCTTTCCTCGGTGCGCCTCGATACGCTGGACTACTCTGCCGATCAACGCCCAAGGCGGAAAAACATACAGAAGACCAGATTCGGGCCACGGCTGGATGAGAGTGTCGATCCCCTCCGACATGCGTTCTCTTCTCCTGCTGAAAAACCGACCCGTCTTGGCCGACCGAAATGTTGCCATGAGGTCCATTACCGGAGGCCCCCAGCGACGAACGATTTGCGCAAAGACCTGTGGATGCAGTTCCCACTCCCCGGAGTCCACCTGCACTCTGCTGAGAAAATCCGCCATCACATTGTCTTTTCCGGCGATATGCACCACCGAAATGGCGAGAAGGCGAACTTCCGCCCAGATGAAGAGCTCCTCCGCCTCCTGCTCCATTGCTACGCTGCCTGTGCCGCCCTGACGGTTGATGTAGGCCACCGTAGCTGAGTTGTCCGACAGGACTCGTACTGCTGTCCCTGAAATGGACGCTTCGAAGGCCTGAAGCGCTAGCCGCACCACACGGAGCTCGAGACGGTTGATCGACCACAGAGACTCCCTGGCTGACCACGTCCCCTGAGTGAGCCGGCTCTGGCAGTGGGCTCCCCAGCCCGTCAGACTCGCATTGGTAATCAATGGAAGCCACACCGGCTGTTCCAACAGCATCCCCGCTTGAAGGGACTTCGCGCAGAGCCACCACTGCAACGATAGCTTGACTCGTCTCGGACAGGGCAACCGGCGGCTCAAGGAATCGGACTGGTTCAATCAGCGATGTAACAGGGCTCTCTGAAGCGGACGCATATGAAACCTGGCCCAAGGAACCACCTCCAGAGTGGATGCCATCGTCCCCAGGAGTCGAAGGTACCACCACGCAGATGGGGCTGGAATCCCCAAGAACGTGCGCACCAGACGGCGCAATGCTTGGGCGTGGCGAGCCGGTAAGAGCACCAAGCCCCGCGCCGTGTCGAACATGACTCCAAGGTACTCGAGGGACTGCAAAGGAACCAGGTGACTCTTCTTCGCATTGACCACCCAGCCGAGATTCTGAAGAAGACGAATCACACGGTCTGTGGCCTGGAAACTCTCCGCTGCGGTCTTTGCCCGAATCAACCAGTCGTCGAGATAAGGGTGAACCAAAACACCTTCTTTTCACAATGCTGCCGCGACCACCACCATGACCTTGGTGAATGTGCGCGGAGTGGTGGCAAGCCCGAACGGCAGAGCCTGAAATTGGTAGTGGCCCCAGGGAAAGGCGAAACGCAGAAATGTCTGATGAACCGGCCTGATCGGGATATGCAGATAGGCTTCCGAGAGGTCTAAAGACGTTAAAAACTCCCCTAGGCGAACCACTACAATGACGGATTTCAGGGTTTCCATGCGGAAATGAGGCACCCGGAGACAACGATTCATGCCCTTGAGATCCAAGATAGGACGGAGAGACCCGTCTTTCTTGGGCACCACGAAATAAATGGAGTAACGGCCTTCCCCGCGCTCGGACTCCGGAAAGGGAGCTACCGCCCCCAACTCTAGCAGCCGAACTAACGTTGAGCAAATCGCGGCTTCCTTCTGCCGTCCCTTGCTGGGAGACAGAACGAAGGAGTCCCAGAGCGGGGAAGCAAACTCCAGCACATAACCCTCTCTGATAATCTCGAGCACCCACTGATCCGAGGTAAGGCGGACCCAAGAAGGAAGGAAGTCCTGCAGACGACCGCCGATCACTTGGGTTCCCTCCTGGGTCCACCGCACTTCATTGCGGCTTGCGACCAAAGGAAGAGCCAGAGGAGGACGACACAGCCGAGAAACCTCTGCCGGCTCCTCAGAACCCCCAAAAGGACGGCGACTTGGAACCGAATCGGCCACGTTGAGACCCCCAAGGCCGGGAGGACCGAAATCTCCGAAAGTCCCGGAACGGACCGCGCGATACCGGCAAGCTTTTGCCCAACTTAGGTTTATCCTCGGGCAGCCTTCCGCCCTTGGATTCGCCAAGATCCTTCACCAACTTGTCCAGATCGTCCCCGAACAACAACCTGCCCTTAAAAGGGAGTTTATTGAGCCGAGACTTGGAGGAGCCGTCGGCCGCCCAATTACGCAACCAAATGGACCGACGCACCGCCACCAAGGAAGCCATACTATTCGCCAGCATTCTGATCATATCATATTGTACGTCAGCCAAATAAGCGGAACCAGACTCCAACCTGGTGACCTCGAGAACACCCTGTTGGTCCAAGCGGGCATCCTGTCTGAGATGCTGAGCCCACCTCAAGCAAGCTCTAACCACCCAGGCCCCACAGATAGAGGCCTGCAAAGACAAGGCATTGGTCTCAAAAGCCTGCTTTAACAAACCATCCACCTTCCTGTCTTGAGTATCCTTTAAGGCCGCACCGCCTTCAACCGGAATGGTGGTTTTCTTGGTCACCGCCGAGACAACCGCATCAACCCGAGGCGACTTGAATTTCTCCTTGTCCTTATCCGCTAGGGGATAGAGACGGTGCATCGTCCGAATACCTTTCAGTCCCGCCTCCGGCTGATCCCACTCTGCCTGAATCATCTGCTCTACAACTCTATGCACAGGAAACACAATTTGAGAATCCCGAACCGCCTGGATGAGGGGATCCTCCAATCCCTTTTCCTCAGCCGGGCGTGGAGTCGTGAGATTGAGAGTCTGAAGGGCTTCCGTGATGAGAGGAACTAGTTCTTCCCTACAAAAAAACAGAATAATCCTTGCCTGATCCTCGGGTTCAGGAATCTCCCCGTCTTCCAGATCATCAAAAACATCCTCAGAGTCCATCTCATGCTCCACCTCGCGCCACTCCAACTCATCATGGGCAACGTCAGAAACCCGAGGTCGTTTAGCCGGAGCCGGCAATGTCCGACCGGCCCCTTCCGTATTAGGAGACGGCAGAGGGGGCGGCAGCGCCAAGGCGTCCGGTAGCTTACCCAAACGTCCCAATTGGAAAGCCTGATGCATAAGGAGGACGAAGTCTGGAGAGAAAGCAGTCAAGGAAGAAGACTCCGTCTCTGCCACCTGCAACACAGCTCCCGGCGCCGTAGGAACAGCTTGCGCCTGGGGAATGAGAGAGCCAAGCGAAGCTTCCCTGTCCGGAGGCAAGGAAGAGGCCAAGGGATCTGCCAAGAACCTGCCTTCCAATGGCTGCTCCATATTCGCAGAGACAGCAGCACAGCTCCTGCAAACCCCCGAATCCGGCACAGCGCCCCTGCGGGAACCGCAGACCACGCACTGTGGCCTTGCTGACATTAAAAGAAAAAACTCCCAGCACCCAAGGAGGAGGGGGGTGGGGGGAGGGCACAGAACTATTAAAAGGTGAAATTAAACAAAACCCCGATGTCCTGTCTTTTCATTTTATTTTTTTTATTTTTTTAGATACCTGAAAAGGAAGAGAGCAACTAAAAACCCCAAAGGAAGCAAATCGCAAAGCGCTAAAGGTGGTAACTTGGAAGCCCCGAGGAAAAAAGAAAAAAACGCGGCAAAAAGAAGAGCCGAAAATGGCCGCCGGACCGGCGAAAAAGGCGCGAAAAACACCAAAGTAACAAAATAAAAAGAAACGAAGTGAAGGGCCCGGGAAATAGAAGAAAAAGGGCTAAATTAACTCACCGCAGCCAAAGAAACAGCTACCAACCGCTCGAATCCAGAGCGGGGTGAGACTGGGAAACCGGGCTGCCTCAGAAAATGGTGCGGAAAGCCGAGCACCCCGCAGCGCTGGTAGCTGCAGTCCAACACTCCAGAGTCAGCCCTCTGCACCAGCGAAGGGGCTGCTGCCAGGAGAACATATCTCTCCCCCGTGCCTTCTTGGGGGAGCGATCTAAGCACCGCCGAAAATTTGCCTCAGGCAAAGGAGAGAGAAGGGCAGTGACGGCTCAGCTCGTTTTTTTTTAAAGTGACAGAGTTCACTAAATGAAATCAAGTAAAGGGAGAAAAAACAAATTAAAGGGAAAGCAATCCCAAACCAAACAAAAACTAACTAGTGTTGCTAATAAGTCCCTAAGTGAGCCAGGCGGGCTCACACGTCTTCCTGCTGCTGGAGACTGGACACACTGGGGGCTGATGGGAGATCCAGCAGCATACACCCTGGGGTATTCAAGACTCTGATTGGTCCAGTCTCCATGCTGCAGGAAGAGGTGCACTACCCGGATGTGGATGACTAAACTGGAGGACCGCTCAGGAACTGTTATGTTTTTTTGAAGGAGTGAATAATCAGGTGGACAAAGGTGAGTCGGTTGATATTGTGTATCTGGATTTTCAGAAAGCCTTTGACAAGGTCCCTCATCAGAGACTTTTGGCAAAACTAAAGAGTCATGGGATAGGAGGCAGTGTACTATTGTGGATCAGGAACTGGTTAAAAGATAGAAAGCAGAGGGTTGGGATAAATGGCCAATTTTCCCAATGGAGAAAGGTGAATAGTGGTGTACCCCAGGGATCTATGCTGCGTCCGCTGCTTTTTGACATATTCATAAATGACCTGGAAAGTGAAATAACGAGTGAGGTTATCAAATTTGCAGATGACAGAACTATTTAAAGTTGTTAAAACCCAAGAGGATTGTGAAAAATTGCAAAAGGATCTTGATAAATTTGAATACTGGGCATCAAAATGGCAGATGAAATTTAATGTGGACAAGTGCAAAGTTATGCACCTAGAGAAGAACAACCCAAACTATGGTTTCACGATGCAAGGTTCCACTTTAGGACCCACCACCCAGGAAAAAGATTTAGGCGTCATTGTGGATAACATGTTAAAACCCTCGGCTCAATGTGCAGCGGCAGCCAAGAAAGCAAATAGAATGCTAGGTATCATAAGGAAAGGAATGGAAAATAAAACAAAAGATATTATAATGCCTCTATATCGTTCCATGATGAGACCACACCTTGAATATTGTGTGCAATTCTGGTCTCCGTATCTTAAAAAGGATATAGTGTTATTAGAAAAGGTTCAGAGAAGAGCCACCAAAATGGTAAAGGGGATGGAAGGATAACCCTATGAAGAGAGGCTAAAAAGGTTAGGATTTTTCAAGCTGGAAAAGAAACGGCTGAGGGGAGATATGATAGAGGTCTATAAATTAATGAATGGAGTGGAACGGGTAAATGTAGATCGATTGTTTACATTATCAGAATATAGAAAGACTAGGAAACATGCAATGAAGCTACAGGGTAAACTATTTAAGACTAATAAAAGAAAATATTTGTTCACTCAACGTGTAATCAAACTCTGGAATTTGTTACCGGAGGATGTAGTAAAGGCTGTTAGTGTAGCTGGGTTCAAAAAAAGTTTGGACAAGTTCCTGGAGGAAAAGTCCATAAACCATTATTAAGAAGGGACCCAGGATATCAATGCTTGACCCAGTACAAGCATTGTGGAACCTTTGTCTTTTGGGGAAACTGCTAGGTACATATGACCTAGATTGGCCACTGTTGGAAACAGGATACTGGGCTTGATGGACCTTGGTCTGACCCAGTATGGCATATCTTATGTTCTTATGACTGAACACAATTTAGGACAACTATCCAGAGGGTCGCCATGAGTCGACACCGACTCGATGGTAATTAACAACAACAACGGCATGTACCTAAAGCGTCAATTTCTGAAGCAGTCGAAAAACTGGGGTTTGGGACCTCTCTCCAATCTTGGGAGAATTCCCCTCCCCACTGTTCTTCAGCCTATGGCGGAGCTCCTTTATGTGTTTCTGCCGTAGGTGCTCATAGATCGTGTCATGCAGAGGATTGAAGCGCATCAGGATTGGTCGTTCTGATCACTCCGGATTGGTCACAACATCTGTGGTATGCCAACCTTGTGAGACTTCTGGCAGATCACCCATGGCGGTTGCCAGGGCAGGTGGATTTTCTAAGTCAGGGTCCGCTGCTGATGCCTCAGGTGGATCGGTTCTCACTTATGGCCTGGCTCTTGAGAGGGCGAGGCTGAGAAAGAAAGGTTACTCGGCCCCAGCAATTGCGACCCTGTTGAAGGCATGGCGGTGGTCTGCTTCTTTGGTGTACATTTGGGTCTGGCGCATTTTTTGAAGCTTAGTGTGTGGATCAGCTCATTCTTCTGGTCTCTGTGGACACACCTGACATTTTGGTTTTTCTGCAGGTGGGTTTTAAGAAGGGCCTTGTGGCCAGCTTGTTGAGAGTGCAGTTGGTGGCAATTGCCTGCTATCATGGAAGGGTTCAAGGGGTGGCGTTGGGAATGCATCTGGGTGTGGCATGCTACTTGAGAGCGGTGAGTCACCTTCATCCACCTCAGCGTTCATTGGTTCCGCCATGGGACCTCAATTTGGTGTTGGTGGCGTTGTGTGGAGAGCCTTTTGAGCCACTGAGTTAAGCTTCTCTGAAGGACCTGACTCTTGAGGCGGTAATTCTTGTGGCGATATGTTCGGCGCGCAGGATCTCTGAGCTGCAGGCTCTGTCTTGCCAAGAGCCGCATCTCTTTTTTTCTTGGGAAATGGTTGTGCTGCGCCCAGTGCCTTCATTTCTGCCCAAGGTGGTATCTGTGTTTCATTTGAACCAGGCGGTTTCTCTGCTGGTACTGGATGGCGCAGACGGTGGTCAGTTGCGTCTCTTGGATGTGCGTCGCATCCTTAGGAGATACTTGAACAGGACATCTACCTTCCGCAGTTCAGATCGACTATTTGTATTGTTTGGAGGGCTGCAGAAGGGCGAGGCAGCAGCCAAGGCCTCGATTTCTAGATGGATTAGAGAGGCGCTTGCATCCGCGTATGTCTTGAAGGGTAAGCAGGTGCTGGTAGGGTTACGTACGCATTCTATTAGGGCTCAGGTGGCCTCTTTGGCGGAGTTTGCCCTGGTACTGCCAATTGAGATTTGTAAGGTGGCGACTTGATCTTCACTCCACACTTTTGCTAAGCATTATTACTTGCATGTCAAAGCGGCAGGGAATGTCTGTTTTGGGTCAGTGGTGCTTCAGGCCGGCCTAGCAGGATTCTCCCATTAGACTTACCTGCTAATTGTTCCTTGAAGAACTCCAGTCCAGTCCCGGATCCCACCCAGTCTGCAAGTTTTCGGAGTCCGGTTCTGAAGTTGTGTTCTGGGGGTGCTTCTTGCCCTGGGCGGGGGTGGGTTCCTCAAGGTCTGGGGAAGATGAGGCAGAGGTTAGGCCAAAGAGGTCTTCTGTCTCATTTTCATGGCTGTGATTGGGTGCCTAGTAGGGCGGCCAGTACGCTCCCTCCTTCGGGGAGGGGAGAGGGTCTATCTTTTGCTGATTAGGGAGGGGATTTGTTTGGTACGTTCTAAGGAAGTTTGTTTAAAAAAAAAAGAAAAGAGTTTTTTTCTGTCTACTTATTTGTTGCTCCTGAAGTCTGCTTTGTCAGTAGGTTACTGGTGATTATGGGCGGTTCCACTGAATAAGTACCAGTGTCATCAAATTGTGACATGCTCAGTCTCCAAGCTGCTGGAGGAGGTATACTACCCAGAGGTGCACGACTGGACTGGAGTTCCTCAAGGAACAACAATTAGCAGATAAGTCTAATGTCGTCTTGCTCTCAACAACTCTGCACATTTGTAGAGACCCATGATAGTGCACCTGGGCATGTTGTACTGATCTTTGCACTGTTGAGTGCCCCCCTTAAGCAGTTCCCAATGGTGTGATATAAAGATTTATTTATTTTATTTATTTATTTAACAGTTTTTATATACCGCCTTATCACTAAATCAAAGATCTGCTTCACAGGCAGAAGAACTGGACAGAGATTTAATTTAAGATATTCACAGGATTGCTATGAAAGGAGAAGTCCTGCTGATATCCTGATAGGTAATTTGAGTATGCTGGATGTAGGTGCATTTCCCCTGGTTTTTATTTTTATTTATTTATTTACATTCTCTTATATACCACACTATTCTGCATCAGTGCGGTTTACATTGAACAAACTGAAATTACATTGAACAGGGCATTATAACTTGGAGATAACCCTCCATAGCCCATGTTTCATGTAAAATAGTTAAGTGGCTTGCCCAAGACCACAAGGAGCACCTGTGGGACTAGAAACCCCAGTCCTTCCGGCCCAAGGTTGCTGTCCTCTAGTGGGATTACACTAGTGGGTTAATGCACTGCAGAGTCAGGGGGTGATTCCTCTCCTAAGAAGAGAATAGGGACAGAATATTTCTCTCCCTAACACTCTGTATAGAAACCTGGACTGTGGAATGACATTGAAAGAGGTGCACAGAGGAGGTAATTCACATTATAGAGGTGTAATTATATCAGATTGTGATACCTGCATAGCTACAGCGTCTTCTCCACTCTGAAACGAAACAGAGAAACAGAATCGTCAGAGCTCAGAGAGGAACAGACATGATTTTAGGAAAGAAAATTTATAAGCAACACTTTGATAAGTTAGAGAATAAAAACTTACCAAGTTCTGTAGAAAGAGATTCTACATAGAAATAGAAAAAGATAAGTTAGTTCCTGAGCTGTAAAAATGTCCATCATTTTGCTATTTTTCCATATTTTCCTTGTTTGTCTTATTACTTTGTTTTATTTATCATCTATGTACTGTACATTTTGTAACTGCATACCAATAGAGCCATATTCCATAAACTAAGAATCCTCCAGCCACTCCGTAACATCATTGAACAACACGACTTCAGAACAGTGGCACAAGCACTCATCACACCCCACTGGGATTACTGTAACGCCATATTGCAGGGGCTACCAAAGAAAACCCTGAATATACTACAAATGGCACAAAATGTTACAGCCAGGATCATCATGAAAAAGAGCTTCACAGAACACATTACACCAGTCCTAATTGAGCTTCACTGGCTCCCAATTACCGCCCACATAAAATACAAGCTCCAAGTAACCACATTCAAACTTATACACAACATAGCGCCGTCATTCCTAACCAATCTCATCAGCGCTCAAACTCACAATAGAAGCAGAAGAACCGCCAACTTAAACACTCTTAGCATCCCAAAGAGTATAAGAACGGCCAAGATACACACCAGCAACAGAGCATTCTCTTACATTTCACCCATGCTATGGAATCAACTGCCACATGGCATGCGTGCAATCAACAACCTAACAGACTTTAGGAAAAAGCTCAAAACCCACCTGTTTATAACTCACTATAATCTAACAGAGTAAATAATAACTGGAACACAAAGGGTCAACCGTATCCATGACACTAGAGTGACTTTACAATATGACTTTAAGGGATTTGAACACCACTAAAATGGTGCAAGTCTTATCTGGACGATAGATGGCAATATGTGAAGTCTGGATCAGAAGAGTCTAGCCACTTCCATCAAAAACAAGGGGTACCTCAAGGATCCTCATTATCCTCCTTACTCTTCAATATCTACATGCAGCCCATATGTAATATCATAAGATCATTCAACGTAAGCTGCATGATATATGCTGATGACATTCTTTTATACATGCCTTTCTCCACAACCCACATGGACCTGACCCCACTCACAGATTGTTTCAATGCAGTTTCAACATGACTCCAGACACAGAACCTACGTATCCAGCATAAAAAAACAGAGGTCCTTTTCATCTCCAGAGACTCCAACTTTACGCCCCCATCCCACGTCAGTGTCAAGGAAGCTGATTTGCAAACTAAAGATGCAATAAAATATTTGGGAGTTACACTGGACCAACATCTAGATATGAGACGCCACATAAGCAGCGTAGTCAAAGCCATATACTTCAAAATCCGTTCCCTCAAACACCTACGCTCCCTGCTGGACCCAGACGATTTCCGTACCATATATCAAGCGCTGATCCTGCCGCATTTTGACTTTGCAAATGCTATCCTACAAGGTCTCCCCCAATCCACACTAACTCCCTTACAGTTGGCCATGAATGCCGCAGCTAGGGTCCTCTACGGTGCATCCAGAAACGACCACGTGACTCCTATTCTCAAACAGCTACACTGGCTACCAATTCACGAGAGAATCACCTTCAAATCCCTTGTATTAGCATTTAAGGCAATCAAAGGCACCTCATCCCTCTCACTCACGAATCTAATCCACATGGTCCCCCCCAACAGAGCAAGAAGAACATCAGCTGTAAACCTGCTAGCAATACCAAAGGCTTCAACAAAGTCCAACACGAACACCACAAACAGGGCATTCAGTTTTTATGTACCAAAATGCTGGAACACCCTACCCCCTGACATTAGAGCCATTACCAATCTATATCAGTTCAGAAAGGCTCTCAAAACATACCTTTTCTGCCAATATTTCCCAGACAGCAACTGAACTAGATATCCCCTCCAAGAAATGACCCAATCTAGAAATGCCCTCACACTGCAGTGTAGATAGTTTATGTATATAGTTAACCCAGTTATCCAAGTTTGTACTCCTGTTCAATGTAAAACCTGACAGTTTGTCGTTATGGTCGTTTTGTTATAATGTAAACCGCGCTGATTCTAAATAGCGCGGTATATAAGAAACTGTAATAAATAAATAAATAAATTTAATGCACCTAGGTTAGTGCATCCCCCCCCCAGTTTAGTTGTAATTAGTGTAACAGATTGTATATATATAACTGCAAGTTGTAAATATTGTAACAATATGTATATATGTAATTGCACCTGTAAATATTGTATCAGATTTTTGTGCAGTGTGAACCCAGTGTGAATCTTGGCATGCAATCATTCTGTATTAACTGTTGATTACCCCTCCTGATATGTATAGTCAACCGCTGCTGATCGCTGGAAGCAGCGGTATACAAATGTTCTCTAAATAAATAAATAAAGTCTGTTTGATAGTGGAGTAAATGCCCTGAATAAATAAATAAATACTGTATTTTATCATCTATAGACCCCTGGTGATAGGAGCGTAACAGTGGTGGTGTCTCTGAATATGAGGACTCGGCTGAGACTCTTTTCATTTTATTAATCTGACGTCTATGCACAATGAAAATGTCTCTTAGAAGTTGGGAAATGGATGGAAGGATCACCCAAGATGTGCTTCTGTAACCTTTGGTCTGTCTCCGCAGTGTAGCCTCCCTCACCCCTTCTCTGCACTGAGGATCCTGCATTACGGGAGGAGAACGAGTGGGATCCCCTTATGCTGAATGTCTTTCCTGGGGAAGTTTCTCCAAATGGGTTAGTTTTGCGCATACCATGACAGTCATGAACCTCACTCCTAAGCCAGGGTATATGAAGTGCGATCTCAGTCTCTGAAATTCCCTGCTAATGCTCGGTGTAGTACTTGCATCGTGTCAGAGATCTTCCTTCTGGAGTTCATAGGATGTAACAGGTATGGGTAATTTATCATGATGCTTGGAAATTCTTCTTTACCAGGCCTATGGCTCACAGTACAATGGGAAATATTTCTGTATCTCTCTGCCACATTTTCTGGTCTCTGACTGCAGTTCTCGGTACTTCAGGATTTTCTGCCTCTTCACGTGATTCACAGAATAATCCCTTGGAACTGACACTTCAATGCCGTCCTGGTGTTCTTCTCCTTTACCACTATGCTGGGTTTCCTCACATCTAGTTTCCTCTCCGATGGAATGGAAATGTCCCGGGTGGTCATTCTCTGTAATTCTCTTAGGGTCATGGTCTTAGTGCTTTTCAGGGACAGTGATGTTGTAGTGTTGTGCATTTCTGTATGGAAATTTCCCGCCATCAGAACTTCACAGTCTGCTATACGGTGAGTCACTATTTCCAGCTCTTTCTTACAAAACAGACATACGTATGTCTGTTTTGCCAGTTTTTTTCAATGCTCGCTGTAAACCATCTCATATGTAATCCACTGTCCTGGGCTGCAACTATCAATTTCTAATCCCTAGGTTTCAGTTCACCATCCATGTGTCCGTTCTTGTTCCTGGAGTAACACTTCGTATTTCCCTCTGTATTTGTACATTTCCCACTTGTTTTACCTCATTTGCTGATCTAATTCTTTGAAGTGTTTTTTTTCGCTGGTTTTGCGAATTCTGTTGCTTCCTTTCCTCTACATGCTTATGGATTCTCACTCATTCCTTCTAGTCGTCAGAACGCTTGTCCAAGTTTGACAGTGGAGACAGATTCTGGACGTTTACTTCATATTTCGTCACTTTTGTAAATTTGAATCCGACAATGCTGTCAGGTAGGCCTAGAGGCCTGTGACAGTAGCCTTGTAGGTATAATCAATTTCTGTGAGGCCTAGCTCTAGGAATGTACAATCTTGGCATACACTGTCTTTCCCATGTGGTGGGGGGGAGGGGGGGGGACTGTGGGGTCCCGTGACATGTACAGACACAGTCTGCAGCTTGGTATATTACAGGGAATTGTGCCATTCTCGTCTTTTTGGATTTAGCTAACACCTCATCGTTGGTAGCTCAAGGCAAAATTTCCAAATTACCCTGTTCCAGGAGAGAGATTTATTCCAAGTTCTGGTTTTTAAGTTGCCTTGCAGTGTAATATGGTATTTGTAGTCCTTGATTTTCCCTATTGGAATCACTGCTCCAGGTCCCATAATGCATCAAGACCTGACTGTCAAATCCAGGACTGGCTTAAAATCTCACTCCTGGAACTGTGTATCTTGGCAAATCTGTCAAGGTGAGTTGCACTCAGGTACAGTAGGTTTTTCCCTGACCCCAGAGGGCTTTACTGAGCTGCATTATGGTAATCATGCATGATAGAGGTCAATTAATATGCGGATTTTATAACAATAGCTCATCTTAAGTGCTCTTCCTGCATGTTATTGGTGCTATGTGAGGTAAGATATGCTCAGCCTGCTTTGCCTGTCACGCTATTTCCTAAAAATTGACTATGGGCCCGATATTCAAGAGGGTGTATAAAGATATTCAGAAAAATGGTATATAAAAAAAATGTTAACTAAATAAAAAAATAATGCGTGTTAGTCCCTTTGTTCAGGATATTCAGCGGCACTAACACCGAATATCTGCGGGTGCCGTTGCTGCATGCGCTGACGCTAATCAATTATCGGGCATTCTGGGGAGCTCCTTGGGCAGCCGCCGAAGATAACCGGGTAGCAGCAATATTGAGCCATTGCCCGATTATTGTAAAGCGACAAAAGGCAGACGCAGCAGAGGGTGGCTTTACTTTCACCACTGTGACTGAGTATGGCCGCTTCCGGTCAACTTCATCACTGTCCAAGCAACCTGGATCTTCAAAGCCAGAACCCAGATATGGCCCCAGCGTTAAATATCTGTGTATAATGTTCAGTGGCAGCTGCTAGTCGCATTAATAGCGCCAGCGCTGCAGAATACCAGGCTATATATCACTGGAGATGCAGGAACCCTTCTCTGAGCATTTAAGGAGTGCGGTCCCTTTAAAGGATAGCATCCCTGAGCTGGAGCTCACTATCCCGCATTGCTGTGACACGGAAAGCAGGACGTTCCTGGCCACAGCAGCGCAAAGAAAATTACTGTGGGATTTAGTAAGTTGCGGTCCTCAGATCCCACAGGTTAATGAATCCTGTGAAAAATTTTCTTCAGTAAAATAGCAGCCAAGGCACTGTTTTACTGCTGCTTAGTAAACGGATTCCTAAATATCCCCCTAAGGCAATAATGGCTGAAGTGACTCATCCGAGGGAGCATCAGGGGGGTTTGAATTCTGGCTTCCCTGAGTTTCACTCCGCTGAGCTAACCACGAGGCTTCTCCTCCTCTCCTTGCTAAGTTTCTCCCCGAAGTTACCTTTATGCTAATTTTGCTTCAGATTAGGTGGCTGCCAGAAGGCCAATAGCCTGGGACGGACTCCAAGATGGTTCAAGGTGTTGGTATCGCAGGCAAATATTAAGCCTTGTGCCCCTTCCCAACCCTTTGGCTGTCAGAATCTCTTGTTTAGCTTTGAAGGCCAGTTAGCTATACCAGTAACAGGCTGAATATTGCATAGCGGCAGCGATCGCCCTTCTATCTGGTTTTCTAGCAGCGCCCACTATCTGCAAAGCAGCGCCAATACATAATCTAAGTGCCGTATTTTAAATAAAATAATTGTGGTGGTATAATTCTGCTTTAAAATGGGTCAATACTTAAAGGATAATGGCCAGATTAAATATGTATAAAATTACATACAAACATCTGCAGAAAGCTTTGCTACAAGAAAACAAAAGAGGGAAGAATCAGATACACAGAGACGAGTTACAGTAACAGGGATTAGACTATTCCTGCCAGGGATGAAATGTTTCTCACACCCTCAGCTACCCCTCTTACTTTCCTCACTGAGGCCTCCCAGGCACTGATTGGGGCAAAGATGGTCCTAATGACTCCTCCTAGGTTCCAATTAGGACCAAAGACACCACCTCCTGCTCTCAGGACCCTTTCAGCAGCCAGGTCAATCCACTCATGCCAGGAGAACAGGTGATTGCATTTCCAAACCCCTGTATAGGAAGAGGGATTCCTCTTCTTCATTCTGCCTTGTAGCCAGATTACAAATAGTAAAATGAATGGCTATTTTTGTTTGATTTTTTTCACTGGTCCTCATCATTTTTAAAATGCATTTCTCTACTGTAAATCTACTCACACCCTCTATAAGAGGCTCATTCTGGTTATATTACACACATACAAAAGTCAGCAAATGCTGGTCTGTGGTCCCTCTCTACTCCACTTCATGTTATGTGACATCCTTAGTGACGAACCATGTTACAGTGAAATAACTATAAAGCACCCATGAATCTGAAGTTGAATGAGACTGACAGGTCTCGGCTATTGCTCTCTCTGGCCGCTCACAGCTGTCAGTCTCTGCAGGGACCCTCTCATCCAGCTGCTCCAGCTCTTCCCCGTCTCTCTCCTCCTTTGAGTCTTCTGAAGCACTGACGGGGTTCAGGGGCTACTTTACCTTTCTCTCGTCTTTCCTTCCTCAAATGGTAAACAACCAACACAACCAGTAAACCACACAGGATTAACACGGACATCAGAAGGATGGAGAGAGAGACCACCCAACGGGAGACCCGATGGAAAAACGCATCTGAAAAATAGATGAAACCAGGTCATATGAACTTGAAATTATGCTAAGACATCTGAATATTTGAGAATTTTTAATCTGAAAATGTCAAATAAATTTGAAGAAAATTCTGTTAGACAAAGGCTACAGAAGATTGTGGGGTTAATGGTATAAAAGATTTCAAAGCTCTCTTCCTGCATAATGAATTCCTGTTGGATAAACTGCGAAATGGTCACATTGACAATCCTCAGTCTAATCAGAAAATGGAAATATACCAGAGAAGTGAAACACAAGGGGGAATGAAGACATGCTAACGACCTTCTCTGGATCTGACTCTAGGAGGCGCTGCTGACTTCATGATATAAATAGGTCTCGATCATATTAACAATTTATATTCCTGAAACTTGTCTCTGTTACCAAAACTGACCTGCTATAGAAATCATTGATGGTTCTCTCTCTTGGTTCAGGACGGGGTTTCTGATATGACAGGAAATCTTGCCGTACTGATTTGTTCTCATAAGTAGGGAGGTTCTGACGCTGAAAAGTCCATTGTGCCTTTGTGTTTCTGTCTCAGATAATAGCGTCAGGTTCTGTCCATCTTCTTGTGTCCAGGTCACTTCAGGCTCCGGATACCATCCTGTAGATTCACACAGAACCTTTACCCCTCTGTCCTGATGGTCAATCACAGAGATGGAAGGAACACTGCCCAGACCTAAAGGAAAATAGTATCCATCCATCGGAATGTTGTTTTAGTTTTATTTATTTATTTTATTTTTATTTAACATCTTTTTTATACCGTCTTTCCACGAGTCAAGATGCTTTCCAGATAACTCAGAGCAGTAACGTTAACATTAGAAAAGTAAGGTGCACATTACAGGGAACATATAACAGATAAACAATCATCAAACTTTCAAGGCATAACTATTTACGATATGTTGATGTGGTGTGGTTCTTACTTAGCCGGATGTTCCTTGTTCAGTATTTGATCAATAATACTCTGGGAACAACAGAATTTTTAGGTTTTTACAGAACTGGCTGGTTAACTGGATGGATCTTAATTGTGGTGGCAGTGAGTCCCAAAGGATGGGAGCCTATTATGAAAATGCCCTGCTGTTGGTTCTTTGACTGCATGAGGGTTTGTTTGAGGGTATTTCCAGTTTGTTGATTGTAGATATTCTTCTCGGTCTTTTGGAGTAGTAGTTCGCTACTAGGGAAGCGAGGCTATCCGCTGATGGTTCAAAATTCTGTGGGTGTGTAGAATGATTTTGTATTTGATCCTTCTTATAATGGGATACCAGTGAAGCTGTTTGAGGAGTGGGGTAATGTGAACTGTACTTTGAGCTAGTTGTAGGGGGTATAGCGTGCTCTTGGGGAGATGGATTTGCAATAATCATAAATTGGGGCAATTACTGCTTGACAAATTGCTCAAACATCCATTGGGGAGAGGAATTTGCGTAGGTTCCTTAAGATGCGAAGTTTGAAGTAGACAGATTTGGTAATTCAGCTTATTTGTGGCTGAAAAGCCGAGTTCTTGGTCAAGTGTGATGCCCACAATTAATTTATGTTTTGACTGAGAGTTGGGTATTTATTATGATTGAGGGTGGAGGATTGAAATGCTTGTTTCTTGTGATGTGAAGAGCTTCCAACTTGTGATTAATTTTCAGATTGTGTTCTTAAACCAGAGGTTTATTGCTGAAATACAGTCAGGTGATTTTGTGGAGAAGGGGGTGACGATCATTATGTCATCTGCATATCCGAGTAGTTGACGTCATGGTGTTTGATTTTGATGATTTTGCAGAGGGGTTTAAGTAGATATTAAACAGGAGTGAGGAGAGTGCAGACCCTTGCGGTACTCCTTGGTTGAAGGGGAATGGTGCAGATGTGAGGGTGATAATTTTGATGTGTTGTACACGGTCTGATAGGTAGGAGTAGAACCATTTCAGGGGAGTTCCTTGAATTCCTATATTGTAGAGTTGATTTAGTAGGAGTTCATGCGAGACAGTCAAATATGGCTGATATGTCCAGTAAGATGAGTATAAAGCCTTGTGTTATGATTTCGGTGCCTTTAATCAATGTGTTGAGCAGGGAAATCAGGAGGGTTTCCACGCTGTGTTGGGAGCAGAATCCATACTGGTGAATGTCTAGAGATGGTGTTCATCCAAGTGATCTTGTAGCTGCTCCTGAACAGGCGGGGTCCAGGTTCGGTTTCTTTAGGATGGGAAGGATGGAGGATTGATTGAGTGGGAAGGGGAGAGATTCTTGTGTTAATGAGTCATCAATCATCTTGCATATGTAGGGTATGATTTGGATCTTCTCCATCTTAATCCAGGACACAGGGCAGAGGTCAAGGGGGCAGGTGGTAGTGTTGATTGCCAGTGCGTTTGTGGCTGATGAGGTTGAACTTCTTCCATATGTGCTCCTGGTTTGAGGCACCATCTCAGGAGGGGAGCTTGAACTGAGGTGTGACTGGCTCCCATGGTTAGCTTGAAGATGTTGAGCCATCTGCTGTAGGTTTATTGGATGCTTCACGTTTGTTATTCTGGAGTTCTTTATGAGTGAATTAGCTATATTAAATAATTCCCTTGGCTTGTTGATGGAGGTCTTAATGAGATTTGTATAGTATTTTTGCTTGCTTTGTAGGTGATGTATTTATTTAGGAGGGAGGAGTGGTCTAGTGGTTAGGACAAGGTACTTCAGGTCAGAGGGCCGGGGGGCTGGGGGTTCAAGTCCCACCTGGGGACAGCAATCTCAGGCTGGAGGGACTGGGATTTCTAGTCCTATAGGCACTCCTTGTGGTCTTGGGCAAGCCACTTAACCCTCCATTGCCCATGTTCCCTGTAAGTATTAGCATATGTGTCTCATATCCCCTCATGTTAAATGTATCCCCCAATTGACTGCTTTGACCCGGTGAAAAGCAGGATATAAATACAGCTAAATAAATACATTTAGCTCCTGTATGTACAATGTTTGCATGTTGGTGTTATTGGAGGCTCTCCATTTGTGCTCGATTCGGCGTAGTTTAGATTTCTGATCTCTTAGATTCTCCAGAAGCTTGTCTAAACCTTTTTGAAACTCAGCTGCATGACAAACTTTGACCACATCCTCTGGCAAAAGATTCCACAGCTGAAGTGTTCATTGATGTAAAAAAAATATCCGTCACTCTTCAGCAGTGCAGGGAGCCAGCCATGGTGTTACAAAAATACATGTATTCAGTACTGCTAAATGGGGAGATGACAGAGGTGATTATATGTATAAGGCTATAGGGACAGCAGGAACATTCTGCCGCTATACAGATTATAGCTATGTGGGCTTGGATTCCCAGTCAGATGGAGCTGACATCTGACTAAGGAGCTGTTGTATGAACCCTTGAAAAAGTTCACCGGTTAGCCCCCATTGTATGTGAAATTGGTCACAGGGGCAAATGAGCAAACTTGTCGTGTTCCCAGCTGTGGAGACTCAAGTAAAATCTTTGGGAATGACCCGTTTGGCATCGGGACATAGCCTTAACAGGCAGGGCCGGGGTAAACTGCAATGGATTGAAACAGCCCCACAGTGCTTACCTTCAGTGCCACAGGGCTGTCTGCTTCTGCCCCATCCATGGACAACTTCCTGTTTCAATCCATTGTCACTACTGTAGGTCCTGGTGAGGGGCGACAGCAGCAGCAATGAGAGGCCGGCAGCCCCTCAGTTTTTCATCCACTCTACTCTGACCTTTGATTGTCAAAAATAGCACCCCCTCCACCAAAGCCCCTTCTCCTTAAAATAATAGTGCAGCATCTGGGACCCAACACTCCTTGAGCCCCTCACTCACCCCTAGATACCAGATCAGTAGAGGCTCAGAAGTGATCCTCACTCACTCCTGCCCCATGATCCTTAGTAGTAGTACTGGGAGACTGACACTAGGGGTTCAGAGGTGGTGCTATTTTGAGTCCACAAGCCGATGGGTCAAGAGTGGCTGGGAAACCTCCTGGTAGGTGCTGGGAGGGTATCGGGGGGATATTGGGAGATGGTCTTGGACTGTCATGAGGATTGGTGGGGTGAGAGCATGGACTTGGATTGATAGAGGTCTCTGGTAGCTTTCAAGTGCTGGTACCGGCCCTTTTAAGAAGCTCCCAGGAGGTATCAAACTGGTAATGTGTACAAATAATGCAGCTTCTGAGGTTAAATGTAAGCCACAATAATCACTTTGCAAAATAATTGAGCTCATTTGGCTAAAATGTGCTTTATTCCTTTAACACACATCTGTCCTCTAAATCTCTGGCTATTTCATTACCGATATGTCTGCAATATCAGTGAGTCCTACCGTGTAGCTACAGTGCGGCAGTTTGGTGTCTCCTGTAGTGAAGATTCCTTATGTCTTTTAGTCAATGTTATAATATACAGTGGCTAGAAAGTCATTAGAGAATGAAAACTTTCACTTACCAACTACTTTCAGCTCCAATTTGGCTTCGTCATAGGAAGTATTAGAATGAAAGAAACATGTGTAACTTCCATTGTCATGTGGCCCAATATTGTGTATGCGCAGCTGCACGCTTCCTTTGGAGATGTGATTTCTGATCAGCTGCGTCCTGCCTCGGTATTCTGGCATCTGATACTCGTTCTGATCCATCCCGTTCTCATACAGGTGCACGAATGGAGAGAATCTGGTTTGGAACCACCTCACCTGCATGTGCTCAGCACTGATGGGTGGAGAGAGGCGGCAGGGTAACTCGGCATCTTCACCCAGAACAACCATCACTGGCTGATCAGGGCCGAGGACTTTAAATCTTTCTGTTAATTATGTGATAAAACACATAGAAAAACATCAGTTAGCAATGGAGAACATGGGAATGATTGTCGAGACGTGTAAAGAGTAACAGTCTGCACTAATTACAAGGTCTTGGGGCAGGCTCCCCTTACAGATCCTATTGCTGTTCAGACAGATGGCTTGAACCATGGTTCTGTGTGCAAGATGCCTGCAAGTTGAATCCCTCATGAAACAAGTGGAGAAACAGAGAGGAGGTGGTGAGGCTAAAAAGCATCTGTGACCGCGAGAGCTACATTGATTAATGTTTCCAGAGGCATCAGAGATCTCTGAGATGGTATGGTACATAAAGAAGACATCAAGATCTTGGTCACCAGAGCCTGCAGATTGGCACTCAGACTCTACGGTCTTTTCAACTGAAGAAATGGTATGCAGGACTGGAAGTAGAGGATGTTAGAACATCCCAGGAACTGGAAGTTGAAATCCAGAACTTCCAGGGTAGCATTCTCTGAAATGCTTCCTGTTCCACGCGCAGGACCCAAAAGGCAGGCAGAGCTCCGGAGTCTCAATGTGTGGATGAGACAATGGTGCAGAGATGAGGGTTTTGGATTTGTTAGGAACTGGGGAACATTCTGGGGAAAGGAGGGGCTCTTCCGAAGGGATGGGCTTCACCTTAACTGGGATGGAACCAGGCTGCTGGCATTAACCTTTAAAAAGGAGATAGAGCAGCTTTTAAACTAGATATTAGGGGAAAGCCGACAGTCGCCCAAGAGCGGATGGTTCGGAAGAATGTATCCTTAAAGGATACTACCAAAAGCAGAGAGGTTCCACAAAAGAGTAAAGTAGCCCAAATGCCCTCAAGTATGGAGCAGACAGAGCTTGAAGATCCCAATTTACCCATGTCTAACAATAGCCAAATTAACATGAATAAAATACATTCTCTAAAATGCTTGTATGCAAATGCTAGAAGTCTAAAGAATAAGATGGGAGAGTTAGAATATATAGCACTAAATGAAAGGTTACATATGATTGGAATATCAGAGACATGGTGGAAGGAGGACAACCAGTGGGACACTGTAATACCTGGGTACAAACTATATCGTAATGATAGAGCTGATCAAATTGGTGGAGGGGTTGCGCTCTATGTTAGAGAGGGCATTGACTCAGAAAGGATTAATGTTTTGCAGGAAACAAAATCTGCTGTAGAATCTATATGGATTGAAATTCCATATAAAAGGGGGAAGGCGATGGCAGTGGGGGTGTACTATCGAGCACCTGGCCAGAATGACCAAATGGATGATGAAATGCTCAAAGAAATCAAGGAAGCTAACAAAAGTTACAGCGCAGTAATAATAATGGGTGATTTCAAGTACCCCGGTATCGACTGGGTCAGTGTCACGTCAGGACATGCTAGGGAGATAAAGTTCCTAGATGAAATAAATGACTGCTTCTTGGAGCAGCTGGTTCATGAGCCGACCAGAGGGGAAGCCATATTAGACCTAGTCCTTAGTGGAACATCAGATCTAGTGCAAGAGAGAAGGGTGTTGGGGCCACTTGGCAATAGTGATCATAGCATGATCGCCTTTGATTTAATTAGTGGAGGAGGGATAGTAAGGAAATCCACAGTACTACCTTTTAACTTTCGAAAGGGAGACTATGATAAAATGAGGAAAACAGTTAAGAAAAAACTAAAAGGAGCAGATGCGAAGGTTAAAGACGTACATCAAGCTTGGGTGTTGTTGAAAAATACTTTCTTGGAAGCCCAGACCAGCTGTATTCCACGCTTTAAGAAAAGTGGAAGGAAGTCCAAAAAACTGCCAGCATGGTTTAAAGGTGAGGTCAGAGAGGCTGTTGTTGCCAAAAAAGCATCTTTCAGGAAATGGAAAAAAGAGCCAAACGACGAAACCTGGAAACAGCACAAGCACTGGCAAGTCAAATGCAAGGCATTGATAAGGCAGGCAAAGAGAGAATTTGAGAAGAAGAAGCTTGCTGCGGAAGCAAAAACGCGAAATAAAGACCTTTTCAAGTACATTCTTAGCAAAAAACCTGTGAGAGAGTCAGTTGGTCCATTAGATGATAAAGGAGTTAAAGGAGCACTAAGAGGCGACAAGGCGATAGCGGAGAGACTGAATGAATTCTTTGCTTTGGTCTTTACTGAGGAAGATGTAGGGAATGTTACCCATGACCAATGTTCCCTCTAATTTTCTGTAGGCTGTGTGCGCATAAAATATCAGCTGTGCAGCTTTTGAAGGAAGGTTAAATTTTTGTGCGCCACATAACGACTCTCGGAGTTATATACTTTAAAATTTGACTACACGTCAGAATACAGTATGTACACCACATTGATTGCACTAGAAAATATTGTAGAACTTGTGAAAACTGGAAATACACAACAACTTTTCAATTTTAAGATGTCTGTGTTGTTTTCTATCAGAATCAGAACCGTAATTTTTGTGCGCGCTGTTGTAAAGTATGTGCGCTCGCTCGGCGAGGTGTGTGCGCGCGCACACGCGCACAGCTTAGAGGGAACAGTGCCCATGACTGAAGTGGTATTTAAAGGTGTGGAAGAATTGAAGGAAATATCGATACATCAGGAAGATGTCTTACAACTATTAGATAAACTGAAGAGTAGCAAATCACCTGAGCCGGATGATATACATCCAAGGGTATTGAAAGAACTGAAATATGAGATTGCAGAACTGCTATCAGTAATCTGTGAACTATCATTAAAATCATCTCTAAAACCTGAAGATTGGAGGATCGCCAATGTAACACCAATTTTTAAAAAGGGTTCGAGGGGTGATCCGGGAAACTACAGACCGGTGAGCCTGACGTCAGTACCGGGAAAAATGGTAGAAACCATCATAAAGAATAAAATTACTCAGCATGTAGATAGTCACAACCTAATGGGAGACAGCCAACATGGCTTTAGACAAGGAAGATCAAGTCTTACTAATCTGTTATGTTTTTTTGAAGGAGTGAATAAACAGGTGGACAAAGGTGAGTCGGTTGATATTGTGTATCTGGACTTTCAGAAAGCCTTTGACAAGGTCCCTCATCAGAGACTTTTGGCAAAACTAAAGAGTCATGGGATAGGAGGCAGTATACTATTGTGGATCAGGAACTGGTTAAAAGATAGAAAGCAGAGGGTAGGGCTAAATGGCCAATTTTCCCAATGGAGAAAGGTGAATAGTGGTGTACCCCAGGGATCTGTGCTGGGTCCACTGCTTTTTGACATATTCATAAATGACCTGGAAAGTGGAATAACGAGTGAGGTTATCAAATTTGCAGATGACACAAAACTATTTAAAGTTGTTAAAACCCAAGAGGATTGTGAAAACTTGCAAGAGGATCTTGATAAATTTGAATACTGGGCATCAAAATGGCAGATGAAATTTAATGTGGACAAGTGCAAGGTTACGCACCTAGGGAAGAACAACCCAAACTATGGTTACACGATGCAAGGTTCCACATTAGGAAACACCACCCAGGAAAAAGATTTAGGCGTCATTGTGGATACCATGTTAAAACCCTCGGCCCAGTGTGCAGCGGCGGCCAAGAGAGCAAATAGAATGCTAGGTATGATAAGGAAAGGAATGGAAAATAAAACAAAAGATATTATAATGCCTCTATATCGTTCCATGGTGAGACCGCACCTTGAATATTGTGTGCAATTTTGGTCGCCATATCTTAAAAAGGATATAGCGATTTTAGAAAAGGTACAGAGAAGAGCCACCAAAATGGTAAAGGGGATGGAAGGATACTCCTATGAAGAAAGGCTAAAAAGGTTAGGGCTCTTTAACCTGGAAAAGAGACGGCTGAGGGGAGATATGATAGACGTCTATAAATTAATGATCAGAGTGGAACGGGTAAACGTAGATCGATTGTTTACCTTATCAGAATATAGAAAGACTAGGGGACATGCAATGAAGCTACAGGGTAACCTGTTTAAGACTAATAAAAAAAAATATTTTTTCACTCAACGTGTAATCAAACTCTGGAATTTGTTACCGGAGGATGTAGTAAAGGCTGTTAGTGTAGCTGGGTTTAAAAAAGGTTTGGACAAGTTCCTGGAGGAAAGGTCCATAAACCATTATTAAGAAGTGACTGAAGATATCAATGCTTGACCCAGTACAAGCATTGTGGAACTTGTGTCTCTTGGGGAAACTGCTAGGTACATATGACCTAGATTGGCTACTGTTGGAAACAGAATACTGGGCTTGATGGACCTTGGTCTGACCCAGTATGGCATATCTTATGTTCTTATGTTCTTAGAGCCAGAGCTCAAATCCCCAAAGTTTCCAAACCAGTGACCACAAGAAAGTGAAGGTTAGTGGTGGTTGGTAATGTCTTTCTGAGGGGTACAGAGGCATCCATCTACCAACCAGACAAGATGTCTCGGGGAGGTGTTCTGTCTCCCAGGTGCCAAAATCTGAAATGTTACAGAGAGTTTGCTGAATCCCATCATGTCTATTGACTATTATCTGATGCTGCTCATCTATGTTGACACAGATATAGAAAAACTCAGATATAGGGGCGGTATAGAAAAACGCAAAAAAAAAAAAAAAGATGATGTTGCTGAGCATGCCTCTGAATGTATCAAGGGTGACTTCATGGCTGTAGAAGAGAGGGTGAAGCAGATAGGTGCACCGGTTGTATTCTCTTTTTGGCCTTCCTTCCACCTTTCTTAAAGCATGGAATACAGCTGGTCTGGGCTTCCAAGATAGTATTTTTAAACACTCATGTTTGATGTAAAATTTTAATGTTTGCAGTTGCTCCTTTTAATTTTTTCTTAACTGTTTTCCTCATTTTATCATAGTCTCCCTTTTGAAAGATAAAAGGCAGTACTATGGATTTCCTTGCCATCCTTCCTCCATTTATTAAATCAAACGTGATCATGCTATGATCACTATTGCCAAGTGGCCCCAACACCCTTATCTCTTGCACCAAATCTTGTGTTCCACCAAGGACTAGGTCCAAAATGGCTTCCCCTCTTGAAGGTTCATGAACCAGCTGCTCCAAGAAGCAGCCATTTATTTAATCTAGAAACTTTATCTCCCTAGCATGTCCTGCCTTGACACTGACCCAGTTGATATACTGGGGTAATCTAAATCACTCATTATTATTTTTGTGCTGTAACATTTGTTAGTCTCCCTGATATCTTTGAGCATTTCATCATCCATTTGTTCATTCTGGCCAGGCGGTCGATAGTACGTCCCCACTGCCATTGCCTTTCCCTTCCTCTTCCCCTTTTTACATGGAATTTCAATCCATAGATATTGTCTTTTGTTTCCTGCAAAACTTTAATCCTTTGTGACTCAGTGCCCTCTCTAACATAGAGCGCAACCCCTCCACCAATTTGATCAGCTCTATCATTACGATATAGTTTGTACCCAGGTATCACACTGTCCCACTGGTTGTCCTCCTTCCACCATGTCTCTGAGATACCAATCATATCTAACCTCTCATTTAGTGCTATATATTTTAACTCTCCCATCTTATTTTTTAGACTTCTATCATTTGCATACAAGCATTTTAGAGGCTGTATTTTATTCATATTAGTCTGGCTATCGGTAGGCAGGGGTAATTTGGACTCTTTAAGCTCTGTCTGCTCTATACTTAAGGACATTTGGGCTACTTGTGTCTTTTTTAGAACCTCTTTGTCGATGTGCCCTAACTTCAGTCTTTTGCTAGTATGCTTCAAGGATACATCCTTCTGAACCATGCACTCTTGCATGATTGTCTGCTTTCCCCTATTATCTAGTTTAAAAGCTGCTCTATCTCCTTTTTAAAGGTTAATGCCAGCAGCCTGGTTCCATCCCGATTAAGGTGGAGCCCATCCCTTTGGAAAAACCCCTCCTTTCCCCAGAACATTGCCCAGTTCCTAACAAATCCAAAACCCTCTTCCATGCACCATCGACTCATCCACGCATTAAGACTCCGGAGCTCTGCTTGCCTTTTGGGTCCTGCACATGGAATGGGAAGCATTTGGGAGAATGCTACCCTAGAAGTTCTGGGTTTCAACTTCCTACCTAAAAGTCTAAATGTGGTCTCCAGAACCTCCCTATCACACTTTCCTATGTCATGGGTACCGACGTATACCAAGATAGCAGATTCCTCCCCAGCACTATCTTAGACTTTGTCTAGGTGGCGCGTGAGGTCCGCTACCATCGCAACAGGCAGGCATGTTACTAGGAGATTCTCACATCCACCAGCCACCTAGATATCTACATGCCTAATGATTGAATCACCAATTATAATGGCTGTCCTAACCCTTCTCTCATGGGTACATGGCCCTGGAGATACCTCCTTGTTGTGAGAGGGTTTTACATCACCTGGATCACTTCTTGCCATACCAGGGTGATGCTGTTCTGTCACATGACTTCTCTTCTGCATGGCAACAGGGATGCTGACAGACTGGAGGTGGGACTTCAGTACTACATCCTTGTAGGTCTCATCTATGTACCTCTCTGTCTTCCTTAGGTCCTCCAAGTCTGCTACTCTAGCCTCTAGAGATTGGACCTGCTCCCTGAGAGCAAAGATCTCCTTGCACCTAGTGCACACACAAGACCCCTCACCAACTGGGAGAAAATCATACATGTGACACTTAATGCAAAAGACTGGAAAGCCCACATCTCGCTGCTGGATTGCTGTCTGCATTTGGTTTTAAGGTTGTGTTTAGGGATTTAAGAAGTTTATTTACTTAGGTTTGTTGTGGATACTTATATTAATAAATCTATACCTGATACATTTAATGGACTTTGTTTACCTCAAGATTAATTAATCTTAGGTCCTTAATGTATGCCTGATGAGGATAAACAGCTGCACCTGAGAGTGAATATGGGAACCTCCTTCCCTTTAAGAAGCTTAAGCACCTATAAAGCTACGATTATCCCAGGAGTGGGTGAAAGTCGGTACGATTATCCCAGGAGTGGGTGAGAGTCGGGGAGTGAGGGAGGGAAAGAAGATTTATTAAAAGTTGGCTGATACATAGTGCCCTGTCCTATGCTTCTAAGGTAAAGTCTTACCAATTTCCTTGGTGATTCACACAACCCTTGGTTTGATAGAAGGAGCCTTTTAAATTGCCCCTTTGATCTGTTACTTGCCTTTAACACCTATTTAAGGCAATTTCACAGATCTTTTGCCTCCTAATTGGAAGGACTCTTTGTAAAGGTCACTAGAAACAAGTATATTTTTCTTTCTATTGAGAGACTATTTTACTTGTATGCTAAGCTATATTCTGATTTGATTTAAGTAAAAAAGCTCTCTAGAAACAAATTTATTTCAGTCTATGTATTTTTGTTTTACGTTCTATGCTAGGCTATGCTCTGCTTTGACTTAAATACAAAGCTCACTGGTGGTACTAATATCTGATTGACTCAGCAAAAACGCTGAATTCTAAAATATACAGATTTTTCAGCTTTAACCCCAAGAAGTCCTTTTTACCCCAGGATTTAGAGTTTATTCCAAAAGATTATACTCACAAGCAATGTTCCCTCTAATTTTCTGTAGGCTGTGTGCGCATAAAATATCAGCTGTGTGCAGCTTTTGAAGGAAGGTTAAATTTTTGTGTGCCATATAACGACACTCGGAGTTATATACGTTAAAATCTGACTACACGTCAGAATATAGTATGTACACCCCATTGATTTCAATCAAATTAAATGAAAATAGACGATTACTAAATGAAGTGGGAAATTTTAAATTTTAAGATGTCTGTGTTGTCTTCTATCAGAATCAGAGCTGTAATTTTTGTGCGCTCTGTTGTAAAGTATGTGCGCTCGCTCTGCGAGGTGTGTGCGTGTGCACACGCGCACAGCTTAGAGGGAACAGTGCTCACAAGTGTAGATCTACTTCCAGCTGTAGCAGTCCCTTTTGGTAGTCCTTCAAGGCTCTCCTTGCCCTCTCTGCAACTATCAGCCAATGTTTTTTTCTCCCGCTCTCTCTCCTTAGCCCCCTCAAAGCCATCACCTGATGTCTCTCTCTCTTTCTTTCCTTGCACCCCACCAGCCATCACCCAGACATTTTTCTCTTTGTCTCCATCTCATTCCTGTCCCTAGTAGCCAGCATATGATATCTTTAGCTTCCTGGCCACTGTCAAAGAGGTCTTACACAGCACAGGGCTTTGAAGACCACACACACACTGCATGTTGGACAGGAATGAGTTTGAAACAGAGAATAAAAACATTTGGGTGATGGCTGGGAGAGGGGACATAAGGAGAAAGAGAGACATTGGGTGATGGCTGTGGAGGAGGGGGGAGAGAGAGAGAGAGAGAGACATTGGCTGATAGTTGCAGGGGAGAGGGCAAGGAGCGAGAGACATTGGGTGATGGCTGTGGGGGGGGGGAGAGAGAGAGAGAAAGAGAGACATTGGGTGATGGCTGTGGGGAGAGGGGGAGAGAGAGAGAAAGAGAGACATTGGGTGATGGCTGTGGGGGAGGGGGAGAGAGAGAGAGAGAGACATTGGGTGATAGTTGCAGGGGAGAAGAAAGAGAGACATTGGGTGAGGGCTGTGGGGGAGGGGGAGAGAGAGAGAGAGACATTGGGTGATGGTCGGGAGAGGGGACATAAGGAGAAAGAGAGACATTGGGTGATGGCTGTGGGGGAGGGGAGAGAGAGAGAGACATTGGGTGATAGTTGCAGGGGAGAGAGAGAGATTGGGTGATGGCTGTGGAGGAGGGGGAGAGAGAGAGACATTGGGTGATGGCTGTGGGGGAGGGGGAGAGAGAGAGAGAGACATTGGGTGATGGCTGTGGGGGAGGGGGAGAGAGAGAGAGAGACATTGGGTGATGGCTGTGGGGGAGAGAGGGAGAGAGACATTGGGTGATGGCTGTGGGGGGGGGAGAGAGAGAGAGAGAGAGACATTGGGTGATGGCTGTGGGGGAGGGGGAGAGAGAGAGAGAGAGACATTGGGTGATAGTTGCAGGGGGAGGGCAAGGAGCGAGAGATTGCATGATGGTTGCAGAAAAACTGGCTTTTCCATTGCTGGTTTTGAGGGTCTGCCAGCAGTTGCCCTGCCCATATAAAAACCAGACAGACCAGTGGAAAACCAGCCAGTTGGCAACCCTAGGCTGAATATTGCTATCCGAGCATATTGACCATTGAATGTTGCTAACTGTATATGGCCCCAGCATTGAATGTCCAGGGTTAAATTAAAGCGGCGATGGCAGCTGTGGTAAGTGCTGGCCGCCACCACCATGGAACTGACCTTTCCTGACCTCCAGGTTTGTAAAATCTGGCACTTACATATATAAGCACCGAGGCTTATTTCCGTAGGGAGGTTGTAAACCCATCACCAACATGCATATGTGCTGGAACGTACACGTTCAAACCCCTGAGTGATGCCGCGTGTTCTTTGTATGTGCTCCTTTTTAACATGGCTGTGCCTGCTGAATGTGGCCAGTCTACCCTGTCTGTTTTGCAAAAGGCTTCATGTGCAGTGAGATAGTCATGGCTTAATGGGACACAGCCAACATGGATTTAGCCGAAGAAGGTCTTGTCTTACTAATCTGATATGTTTTTTTGAAGGTGTGAATAAACAGGTGGACAAAGGTGAGTCGGTTGATATTGTGTATCTGGATTCTCAAAAAACCTTTTAATAAGGTCCCTCATGAGAGACTCTTGGCAAAATTAAAAAGTAATGGGATTGAGGCAGTGTACCATGGTGGATCACGAACTGGTTAGAAGATGGAAAGCAGAGGGTAGAGCTAAATGGCAAATTTTCTCAATGAAGAAAGGTGAATAGTGGGATCTGGGCTGGGCCCGCTGCTTTTTAACATAATCATAAATGACCTGGGAACGGGAATAATGACTGAAGTGATCAAATTTGCAGATGACACAAAATTATTCAAAGTGGGTAAAACACAAGCGGATTGTGAAAAGTTACAAAAGGACCTTGATAAATTGGAAGACTGGATGTGCAAATGGCAGCTGAAATTTAAGGGAACAAGTGCAAAGATCTCCTAGGACAAGCAGGATGTGTCAGCCACACCTGGTGACGTCATCCGACGGCGCCATGACGGAAGTGCTCTCTAGCTCAGAAGCTTCTGAGCAAGTGTGAGGTGGTCCCACCTCCCCCAGCCCGCCCCTATCCGGTCAGTTTCTTTCCTTCCGCCTTTGCCTCAAGACGGATTTCTAAGCTCTCCTATACAAATGAAAAATTTTCCATGCCTAAACCGGGATTTAAAAAGTGTCCACACTGCAGCAGAAAGATGAACATCACGGACACTCACCAGCATTGCATCAGATGTCTGGGGACTTCTCACCAGGTGGAGAACTGTGCCAGCTGCACCCGGATGTCCCCCAGGGCAAGGATGCACCGTGAGCATTCTCTGAAAGATTTGCTTTCCTCCTCTGTGGCCTCCACAAACCGGGCTCCGGAGCATCACAGGAATAAGGAGCACCCCAGATCTGATGAGCTGTCCAGGTCTGCTGAGCATTCCGGATCGGAGAAGCGTCCCAGAACTGCTACAGGGAAAGCGCCGCTAAAACAGGCCAGTTTCTCTCACCGGGGGCCAAGCGCTTCTCTCCCCTCTGAGCAATCTGCTTCCGGAGAGGCCTCTACCCTCCGGGCAAGCCCCACTGCGGTAAGCAGCAACCCGGGCCGTTCTCCCCGGCCATGCGGTCCCACTACAGCCGGCCAAGATGGCGCTGCCCTCGTGGCACCACCTGGCCCCTCCTCCGGACACGCCCGCTCACTCCGGATTGGCCGCAGCGGTTCCTGCCCCGCCTCGGCCAGCGATTGGCTCATACCGCCCTCCCCCCCTGCCCAGCACGTCTTCATTCCATGCTGAAGGGGAGCCTCGGAGCGGCACGGAGAGGGAGACCACGCCGAGACAGAGCATCGGCGCGGGAGCAGCCAACACCGCTCAGACAGGGAAGACCATGCTGCGCCGCAGCGCCGACGTGGGAGCTACGAACACCGCTCCGACAGCAGAGAGTCCCTCAGACAGCGCGGTGGCGGTGAGAAGGGTAGAAAAAGGACAGCCAAGCAACAGAAGCATCGGTCTCCATCGGGGGAAAGGGATTCCCACAGTGGGTCCCCCCGTAGCCGCAAGAGGAGCAGGAGATCCAGTTCTGACCACAGCAAGTGGCACAGAAGCAGCTGATCTTCAGACTCCACTTCTTCTGCCATTCTCAGCCTGCTCACTCGCCTTGTAGAGCAGGCTGCTCCCCAGCAGCTGGACCAGGAGCGGTTGGCACCCACCCACATTCCACCGGTGGCCCTGCCTGACTCGGAGCGGGCTCCCTCTCCTCAATTCCCTAGCCTGTCGCCCTCCAGAGCGTGGACTCCTTCCCCAGCACCCTCTAGAGCACAGACTTCTTCCCCAGTGCAGCTGGACTCCAGGGGGAGCGATGTGGAGGAGTTGGGACCAGGCTCTGACACATCCAAGAATCCAGCTGATGAGATGGAGGATCCACCGACACCAGTGCCTGAAGACCTCACATACCCCAAATTCCTTAGAAAAGTGGTTTCCAAGCTGGGGTTGGCCACGGAGGAGACGTCAGACGAGAAGGAACCGGAGGTTATGAAATACCTCAACGACCCTAGACCAGCCATGGCTCTCCCCCTCCACCACAGGTTGAGGGACAAGCAGCTGACTCTCTGGCAATCCCCAGCATCTGGCCAAGCTTGCTCCAGACGCCTGGACAGCAAATACATCATCCACATGGCTCCAGGTTTCAACTAACCTCAGCTACCCACCAGTCAATCGTGGTGGCATCAGCACTTAAAAGATCTAAGTCTACGCGTGCCCAAGCCAACCACCTGCCAGGCCGGGACCCCAAGCGTCTGGACGACGTGGGGAGGAAAGTGTTTCAAGGGGCCATGCTCAGTGCCAAGATAGCAGCTCATCAATTTCAGCATGTCCTATTCCAGGATGCCCTCCTGGCGGACCTCAAAAACCAGCTACAGGATCTTCCCAAGGACTCACGTACATCTGCCTCAACCTCCATGCAGGAGCTAGCTGAATGCAGCAAGCACCTGATGAGTACAGCTTTTGATGTCTTTGATACGGCCGTCTGGACAGTGGGCATGGCCATCTCAGCCCGTCGCTGGGCATGGCTTCGTGCCTCGGGACTCTCGGACAATACCCATGACCGAATTGCGGATGCACCTTGCTCAGTTGACTCCCTTTTTGGAGACAAAGTCGCCGACACGGTGAATGGCCAAAAGAGGACTGCACTACTCTGAAGACACTGGCAGTGGACGGACTCGAAGCCCCTCCTGGTCACAGAAAGGGAGCTACTTCCGCAAGCCCTTTTCCTCTTCAAAGCAATATTATGGCTCCAACCGACAGTGGCAGACGCCCAGATTCAAACAGACCTATCATAAGTCGTCCTTTCAGAGACAGCAACCGCGACAACGCAAACAGAAACAGACCAACCCTCCCCATTCCGGAAAAGACACCTCTTCCTTCTGACTACCCGACCTGGCTGGGCCCTTCACTGGATCCAGCCGGCCCCCCGGTGGGGGGTCGCCTGGCCCAATTCCTCTCGGCCTGGCAGGAGATCACCACGGACAAGTGGGTCATTCAGATAGTCCAGTCAGGCTATCGCTTGCACTTCTCCTCCCATCCACGGCAGCACAAGCAACCTACCAGCCAGCCTCCACTGCACCTGGAAAAACCACTTTGGACCTCCTACAGCAACTTCTCCTGGCCCGGACGATAGAGCGGGTGCCCCCGGATGAAGTCAACACTGGCTTCTACTCCTGGTACTTCCTTATTCCCAAGAAGTCAGGGGGCCTCCGCCCCATTCTGGACCTCCGAAAGCTGAACACTGCATCGCAAAGGAGAAATTCAGAATGTATTCGCTCAACTCCATCCTTCCCCTCATCAGAGCGGGGGACTGGATGGCTACGCTGGACTTGCAGGATGCTTACTCCCACATCCCAGTCCACGCTTCCCACAGGAAATTCCTGAGATTCATAGCACTGGGAGGCCATTACCAGTATCGAGTTCCTGCCATTTGGCCTTTCCCCAGCACCCAGAGTTTTCACGAAGTGTGTGGCGGTGTGGCCGCTGCACACCTCCGTAAACAAGGCATCGCCATCTTTCCTTACCTGGACGACTGGCTCCTGGCGGCGAATTCTGCCCCCGAGCTCCACAGGGCAGTGCGCCAGACTACATACCTACTGGCCAGACTTGGATTCCTTCTCAACAAAGAAAAGTCCCGATTGGAACCGGTGCAGCGCACGGAATTCATTGGGGCGATAATTGATACCAAGGCCTGCAAGGCCTTCCTACCCGAGCTCTGGATCAGTACCATCGCTCGACTGGCCAAGAAAATGTCAGCGACAAAACAGACCTCAGCCCGCGAGATCCTGTGCCTGCTAGGCCACATGGCTGCGACAATATCGGTCCTCCCCTTGGCGAGGCTCTATATGCGCACCCTTCAGTGGCACCTGCGGACTCACTGGAAGCAACTCTCCCAGCCACTCAGTACCCGCATACCGATCTCTGCCAGTGTTGTCCAGGGCCTGCGTTGGTGGACAAACCCAGCCAACCTCTCAGTGGGCAAGTATCTGCAACCCCCGCATTCATCAACTCATCTTCACCACGGATGCATCCTCCACGGGATGGGGGGCTCATCTACTACATCTCAGCACGCAAGGAGCCTGGACCAGAGCAGAACAAGCCCTCCACATCAATATCCTCGAACTCCGGGCGGTCAAATATGCCCTCCAGACTTTCATGCCTCACCTGGCGGGGAAAGCGGTCTTGGTGCAGACAGACAACCAGGTGACCATGTTCTATATAAACAAGCAAGGGGGCACTGGTTCCCGTTCGCTATGCAAGGAAGCCCTCGAGACATGGGCCTTAGCGCTAGCCAACAACTGCGTCCTCCAGGCGACTTACCTTCCCGGGGATCAGAACGCCCTGGCGGACAGACTCAGCAGACAGCTCCAACCTCACGAGTGGATGCTGGTGGTGGAAGAGGTAAAACACATGATCAGGTTCTGACTCAGAGGGAGCAACGATGGATTCACAAACTAGATACTGTAATTCCAAACGGATTGAATGCTACGATAGAATGGGCAGCTTGTTTATAGATATTGGGATTATTTGGGACACTAGATGTCTTTACGTGCTAGGAGGAGTTACTTCCTGCTACGTTGACGTAAGCCCTTTTAAACACCGTCTAATGGCCTTAGACCGCATGCGCGGCGTCTTTTTCAATCCTGCTGTGATTTGATATACATGGATAAGGAAAAACATTTAAGAATTGGACGTGGGCAGCGTTATTGCAAGTATGGTTGTCTCTTTAGGGTTTTGCGTATATAGTACTGGGTGAACTTTATAAATATGGTAGTAGGGAATGATTCTTTGTTCCTATTCGTTTTATTCACAGGATCCTTAACAGATCCCCTGAAGAACCCGAATTGGAGAAACGCTCAAGGGCGCTGAAGAGAAGCGTCGGGAATATAGAATATAAGGGTCATTAATTATGCTAATAATGCTACAACTTAACGGACCATAGCAAGGAACGGGTATCATATTGACTGTTGTTTTGAAGAATACTATTTTTGTGGAACCCTTGGAAAATCTTGCTAGTTTCCATTATATCCGTTTAATTGTATCATATATCCTAGAGGAGGTCGTTGATGTGATTTAGCTTGCATGTTCCCCTACAGACGAGTTAAAAGTCCGGGGAACAGTAGCTTATCTGAGACCTCTGGATGATAATTTTTAATGTATTATGAGTGAATAAGAAGAAAGGAAGAAATTAATTTATTTATCACTATAATCCCTCTATATGTTATATTGAACGTGTGTCTATTGTTTTATCTGTGAAGTAAAACGTTCATAAGAAGACCAAATATTTGATACGTGGTTTCACATGGAAGTGGCATGCAACCTCTTCCAGCGCTGGGGAGCTCCCCAGATTGACCTCTTTGCGACCGAAGAGAACGCCAGATGCCCCTTGTTCTGCTCCAAGCACCCGTCGCAGCAGAGAGTGGCTGCGGATGCGTTTGCCATCCCGTGGGGGACTTGGGAGTTGGCATACGCTTTTCCTCCAACACCTCTCGTGACAACCACGATACAGCGGATCATCAAGGAGAAAGCGCACGTGATTCTGATCGCCCCCTATTGGCCACGACAGATGTGGTTCTCCCTGCTGCTGCAGCTCGCTCAAGAACCTCCAATTCGACTACCTCTGAGACCGGACCTGTTAACCCAGAATGGGGCAGAACCTGGCACCCCAACCTCCAGATGCTAGCCTTGATGGCCTGGAGGCTGAAAGGATAACCTTCAACGACTCACACCTTTCCCCGGATGTACAGCAGATTGTTCTGGCTTCCCGGAGACCGTCTACCAGAAAGGCATACGGCCTCAAGTGGAAACGTTTCAGTATATGGTGCAAGGACCAAGGAGTCCATCCAGCCTCTTGCCCGATACCCATGATCTTACAGTATCTCGCCTTCCTCTTCAGCTCAGGCTTAAAACCGCAATCCATCAAGGTACATCTTGCCTCTCTACACGAACGCCCAGAAGACCCAACTTCAGGCTCCATAGCCACTATTCCCATTGTGACTCATTTCATGAGAGGGCTCCGAAATCTGCAACCCCCAGTACAGAAACCGGTACCCTCGTGGGACCTTAACGTCGTTCTGCAACAGCTCATGCAGGAGCCGTTCGAACCATTGTCCACAGCTGATGGAAAATATCTTTCCTGGAAGACCCTTTTCCTCGTTGCCATCACCTCAGCTCGGAGGGTTAGCGAGTTGCAGGCCCTAGTGGCACACCCACCATACACAAAATCTACCACAACTGGGCGTCCCTGCGGACCCACCCCACGTTTGTGCCAAAAGTCTCCTCCGCTTTTCACATCAACCAGGCAGTGGAGCTGCCATCCTTCTTTCCAGCCCCACATTCATCACCCGAAGAGCAACGTCTTCACTCCCTAGATTACTGCGCATCTACATCGACAGGACATCTGCCATTCGGCTGGGGACCCAGCTTTTCGTCTCCTTTGACCCGAACAAACCAGGGAGACCTGTCACCAAGCGCACACTTTCCCATTGGATCTCAGCCTGCGTTGCCTATTGCCTACAGAAGGCGGGCACACTCCCATCAAACAGGGCGAGTGCACACCATCTCCGCGCGATAGCCGCTTCTCTGGCCTGCGCACAGGAAATTCCGGTGAGCGAAATTTGCAAAGCCGCCACCTGGTCCTCTCAGCTAACCTTCCAGAAGCACTACTGCCTTGACATCCACTAGGCGACCGACGGCTCCTTTGGCCGAGCAGTCCTATCTGCGGCTACGGCACCCGTGGGTGTGGGCCCTACGGAACCAGCCCAAGACTGAGCTGGGGGACTAGGGGCCAGACTTCAGTTACTACTTACCAGTTGCTGACCAGGCACTGGCGCTGTTTGCACATACTTGTTATTGCACGGTTTGTTGTGCGGCACTGTTGTTTTTTTGCACTGCTGTTGTGTTGCACTGTCAATTTGATTGCACAGTTGATGTCTACCTCTTGCATTTGCACAAATGATATGGTTCTGTCTCCTGGCACGTTGCCTTGGAGTTTGCACTTTAATATGTAAGCCTGTTGTGTTCTTCAATAAACACTATTGCCGTTCTACCGCATGCCTCCCTCATTCTCCTCAGCGTGAATGCGTAGCTTGGGAGACACCAGGTGTGGCTGACACATCCTGCTTGTCCTTGGAGAAAACAGAGTTACTTACCTGTAACAGAGTTCTCCGTGGACAGCAGGATAAGTGAGCCACACGATCCCACCCACCTCCCCTGCATGAGGGTGGCCTGCGCGCACGCACCTAGCCGCAAGGGCATAGCAAGTCACTAACTGACCGGCTAGGGGCGGGCTGGGGGAGGTGGGACCACCTCACACATGCTCAGAAGCTTCTGAGCTAGAGAGCACTTCCGTCATGGCGCCGTCGGATGACGTCACCAGGTGTGGCTGACTTATCCTGCTGTCCACGGAGAACTCTGTTACAGGTAAGTAACTCTGTTTTATGCACCTAGGAAAGAACAACCCAACCTATGGTTACACAATAGAAGGTACCACCTTAGAAACCACCACCCAGGAAAAAATTAGGGGTCATCGTAGAAAATACATTGAAACCCTCCAGCCAGTGTGCAGCGGCAGCCAAGAAAGCAAATAGAAGGCCTAGAAAATGTTGGAGTGACTCGTACCTGTATTTACAGTCTGGAGGTGATGAGAAGCCAGCAGAAGGATAAAGGCGGGAAGAGAGGAGAGAGCTCTCCTCCAGGAGGATTCGGGGAAAGACATCTCCAGTACCCCTGAAAATAACACAATCACATTACCTCCTAGGACAAGGTGAAATCACATTCCACTGACATGAAAAGATCTCAAGAATCAGGGACGGGAGAGTGTTCCAGCAGGATGTGACTGGGATGCACTGGAAGAGCTTTGTGTGTGGTGGGGGTCTCAGTATTGGAATAGCATGAGTACACTGCAGGTCAGGAAGGAAAGGTGCTGGCAAAGATCTGTGTGTGAGGGTCTCAGTACTGGAAAAGCAGGGGGCTACAGGGCGGGAGTGAGGTGCATCAACAGAGCTCTGTGTGTGAGGGTCTCAGTCCTGGAAGAGCAGGGGGTCTGCAGGGCGGGAGTGAGGTGCATCGGCAGAGCTCTGTGTGTGAGTGTGTCAGTCCTGGAAGAGCAGGGGGGCTGCAGGGCAGGAGTGAGGTGCATCGGCAGAGCTCTGTGTGTGAGGGTCTCAGTACTAGAAAAGCAGAGGGTCTGCAGGGTGGGAGTGAGGAGCATCGACAGAGCTCTGTGTGTGAGGGTCTCAGTCCTGGAAGAGCAGGGGGTCTGCAGGGCGGGAGTGAGGTGCATCGGCAGAGCTCTGTGTGTGAGTGTGTCAGTACTGGAAGAGCAAGGGGACTGAAGGGCGGGAGTGAGGTGCATCGGCAGAGCTCTGTGTGTGAGGGTCTCAGTCCTGGAAGAGCAGGGGGGCTGCAGGGCGGGAGTGTGGTGCATCGGCAGAGCTCTGTGTGTGAGGGTCTCAGTACTGGAAGAGCAGGGGGGCTGCAGGGCGGGAGTGAGGTGCATCAACAGAGCTCTGTGTGTGAGTGTCAGTCCTGGAAGAGCAGAGGGGCTGCAGGGTGGGAGTGAGGTGCATCGGCAGAGCTCTGTGTGTGAGTGTGTCAGTACTGGAAGAGCAGGGGGGCAGCAGGGCGGGAGTGAGGTGCATCGGCAGAGATCTGTGTGTGAGTGTGTCAGACCTGGAAGAGCAGGGGGTCTGCAGGGCAGGAGTGAGGGGCATCGGCAGAGCTCTGTGTGTGAGGGTCCTCAGTCCTGGAAGAGCAGGGGGTCTGCAGGGCAGGAGTGAGGGGCATCGGCAGAGCTCTGTGTGTGATTGTGTCAGTACTGGAAGAGCAGGGGGTCTGCAGGGCTGGAGTGAGGTACATCGACAGAGCTCTGAGTGTGAGGGTCTCTGTCCTGGAAAAAGCAGGGGGTCTGCAGGGCAGGAGTGAGGTGCATCGGCAGAGTTCTGTGTGTGAGTGTGTCAGTACTGGAAAGAGCAGGGGGGCTGCCGGGTAGGAGTGAGGGGCATCGGCAGAGTTCTGTGTGTGAGGGTCTCACTCCTGGAAGAGCAGGGGGGCTTCAGAGCGGGAGTGAGGTGCATCGGCAGAGCTCTGTGTGTGAGGGTCTCAGTACTGGAAGATCTGAGGGGCTGAAGGGAGGGAGTGAGGGGCCTCGGAAGAGCTCGGTGTTTGAGTGTGTCAGTCCTGGAAGAGCAGGGGGGGCTGCAGGGTTGGAGTTAGGTGCATCTGCAGAGCTCTGTGTGTGAGGGTCTCAGTACTGGAAGAGCAGAGGGGCTGCAGGGTGGGAGTGAGGTGCATCAGCAGAGCTCTGTGTTTGAGGGTCTCAGTAGTAGAAGAGCAGGGGGGGCAGCAGGGCAGGAGTGAGGTGCATGCGCAGAGCTCTGTGTGTGAGGGTCTCAGTCCTGGAAGAGCAGGGGGGCTGCAGGGCGGGAGTGAGGTAAATCAACATACCTCTGTGTGTGAGGGTCTGAGTACTAGAAGAGCAGAGGGACTGCAGGGCAGGAGTAAGGTGCATCGGCAGAGCTCTGTGTGTGATTGTGTCAGTCCTGGAAGAGCAGGGGGGCGGCAGGGAAGGAGTGAGGGGCATCGGCAGAGCTCTGTGTGTGAGTGTGTCAGTCCTGGAAGAGCAGGGGGGCTGCAGGGAAGGAGTGAGGGGCATCGGCAGAGCTCTGTGTGTGAGTGTGTCAGTCCTGGAAGAGCAGGGGGCTGCAGGGCGGGAGTTAGGTGCATCGGCAGAGCTCTGTGTGTGAGTGTGTCAGTACGGGAAGAGCAAGGGGACTGAAGGGCGGGAGCGGGAGTGAGGTGCATCGGCAGAGCTCTGTGTTGTGAGTGTCTCAGTTCTGGAAGAGCAGGGGGGCTGCAGGGAAGGAGTGAGGTGCATCGGCAGAGCTCTGTGTGTGAGGGTCTCAGTTCTGGAAGAGCAGGGGGGCTGCAGGGTGGGAGTGAGGTGCATCAGCAGAGCTCTGTGTGTGAGGGTCTCAGTAGTAGAAGAGCAGGGGGGGCAGCAGGGCAGGAGTGAGGTGCATCGGCAGAGCTCTGTGTGTGAGGGTCTCAGTCCTGGAAGAGCAGGGGGGCTGCAGGGCGGGAGTGAGGTAAATCAACATACCTCTGTGTGTGAGGGTCTGAGTACTAGAAGAGCAGAGGGACTGCAGGGCAGGAGTAAGGTGCATCGGCAGAGCTCTGTGTGTGATTGTGTCAGTCCTGGAAGAGCAGGGGGGCTGCAGGGAAGGAGTGAGGGGCATCGGCAGAGCTCTGTGTGTGAGTGTGTCAGTCCTGGAAGAGCATGGGGCTGCAGGGAAGGAGTGAGGGGCATCGGCAGAGCTCTGTGTGTGAGTGTGTCAGTCCTGGAAGAGCAGGGGGGCTGCAGGGCGGGAGTGAGGTGCATCGGCAGAGCTCTGTGTGTGAGTCTGTCAGTACTGGAAGAGCAAGGGGACTGAAGGGCGGGAGTGAGGTGCATCGGCAGAGCTCTGTGTGTGAGTGTCTCAGTTCTGGAAGAGCAGGGGGGCCGCAGGGCAGGAGTGAGGTGCATCGGCAGAGCTCTGTGTGTGAGTGTGTCAGTCCTGGAAGAGCAGGGGGGCTGCAGGGCAGGAGTGAGGTGCATCGGCAGAGCTCTGTGTGTGAGGGTCTCAGTACTAGAAAAGCAGAGGGTCTGCAGGGTGGGAGTGAGGAGCAGCGACAGAGCTCTGTGTGTGAGGGTCTCAGTCCTGGAAGAGCAGGGGGGCTGCAGGGGGGGAGTGAGGTGCATCGGCAGAGCTCTGAGTGTGAGGGTCTCAGTACTGGAAGAGCAAGGGGACTGAAGGGCGGGAAGTGAGGTGCATCGGCAGAGCTCTGTGTGTGAGTGTGTCAGTCCTGGAAGAGCAGGGGGGCTGCAGGGCGGGAGTGTGGTGCATCGGCAGAGCTCTGTGTGTGAGGGTCTCAGTACTGGAAGAGCAGGGGGCTGCAGGGCGGGAGTGAGGTGCATCGGCAGAGCTCTGTGTGTGAGTGTCTCAGTCCTGGAAGAGCAGGGGGGCTGCAGGGTGGGAGTGAGGTGCATCGGCAGAGCTCTGTGTGTGAGTGTGTCAGTACTGGAAGAGCAGGGGGGCAGCAGGGCGGGAGTGAGGTGCATCGGCAGAGTTCTGTGTGTGAGTGTGTCAGTCCTGGAAGAGCAGGGGGGCTGCAGGGCAGGAGTGAGGGGCATCGGCAGAGCTCTGTGTGTGAGGGTCTCAGTCCTGGAAGAGCAGGGGGTCTGCAGGGCAGGAGTGAGGGGCATCGGCAGAGCTCTGTGTGCGATGGTCTCAGTACTAGAAGAGCAGGGGGGCTGCAGGGCGGGAGTGAGGTGCATCGGCAGAGCTCTGTGTGTGGTGAGGGTCTCAGTCCTGGAAGAGCAGGGGGTCTGCAGGGCGGGAGTGAGGTACATCGACAGAGCTCTGAGTGTGAGGGTCTCTGTCCTGGAAAAGCAGGGGGTCTGCAGGGCAGGAGTGAGGTGCATCGGCAGAGTTCTGTGTGTGAGTGTGTCAGTACTGGAAGAGCAGGGGGGCTGCCAGGGTAGGAGTTAGGCGCATCAGCAGAGTTCTGTGTGTGAGGGTCTCACTCCTGGAAGAGCAGGGGGGCTTCAGAGCGGGAGTGAGGTGCATCGGCAGAGCTCTGTGTGTGAGGGTCTCAGTACAGGAAGAGCAGGGGGGCTGCAGGGCAGGAGTGAGGGGCATCGGCAGAGCTCTGTGTGTGAGTGTGTCAGTCTGGAAGAGCAGGGGGGGCTGCAGGGATGGAGTGAGGGGCATCGGCAGAGCTCTGTGTGTGAGGGTCTCAGTACTGGAAGAGCAGAGGGGCTGCAGGGTGGGAGTGAGGTGCATCAGCAGAGCTCTGTGTGTGAGGGTCTCAGTACTGGAAGAGCAGGGGGGCAGCAGGGCAGGAGTGAGGTGCATCGACATACCTCTGTGTGTGAGGGTCTCAGTTCTGGAAGAGCAGGGGGGCTGCAGGGCGGGAGTGAGGTAAATCAACATACCTCTGTGTGTGAGGGTCTGAGTACTAGAAGAGCAGAGGGACTGCAGGGCAGGAGTAAGGTGCATCGGCAGAGCTCTGTGTGTGAGTGTGTCAGTCCTGGAAGAGCAGGGGGGCGGCAGGGAAGGAGTGAGGGGCATCGGCAGAGCTCTGTGTGTGAGTGTGTCAGTCCTGGAAGAGCAGGGGGGCTGCAGGGAAGGAGTGAGGGGCATCGGCAGAGCTCTGTGTGTGAGTGTGTCAGTCCTGGAAGAGCAGGGGGGCTGCAGGGCGGGAGTGAGGTGCATCGGCAGAGCTCTGTGTGTGAGTGTGTCAGTACTGGAAGAGCAAGGGGACTGAAGGGCGGGAGTGAGGTGCATCGGCAGAGCTCTGTGTGTGAGTGTCTCAGTTCTGGAAGAGCAGGGGGGCTGCAGGGAAGGAGTGAGGGGCATCGGCAGAGCTCTGTGTGTGAGGGTCTCAGTTCTGGAAGAGCAGGGGGGCTGCAGGGCGGGAGTGTGGTGCATCGGCAGAGCTCTGTGTGTGAGGGTCTCAGTACTGGAAGAGCAGTGGGGCTGCAGGGTGGGAGTGAGGTGCATCAGCAGAGCTCTGTGTGTGAGGGTCTCAGTAGTAGAAGAGCAGGGGGGGCCGCAGGGCCGGAGTAAGGTGCAACGCCATAGCGCTGAGTGTGAGGGTCTCGGACCTGGAAGAGCCGGGGGGCTGCAGGGCGGGAGTGAGGTAAATCAACATACCTCTGTGTGTGAGGGTCTGAGTACTAGAAGAGCAGAGGGACTGCAGGGCAGGAGTAAGGTGCATCGGCAGAGCTCTGTGTGTGATTGTGTCAGTCCTGGAAGAGCAGGGGGGCTGCAGGGAAGGAGTGAGGGGCATCGGCAGAGGCTCTGTGTGTGAGTGTGTCAGTCCTGGACAGAGCAGGGGGGCTGCAGGGAAGGAGTGAGGGGCATCGGCAGAGCTCTGTGTGTGAGTGTGTCAGTCCTGGAAGAGCAGGGGGGCTGCAGGGCGGGAGTGAGGTGCATCGGCAGAGCTCTGTGTGTGAGTGTGTCAGTACTGGAAGAGCAAGGGGACTGAAGGGCGGGAGTGAGGTGCATCGGCAGAGCTCTGTGTGTGAGTGTCTCAGTACTGGAAGAGCAGGGGGGCTGCAGGGATGGAGTGAGGGGCATCGGCAGAGCTCTGTGTGTGAGGGTCTCAGTACTGGAAGAGCAGGGGGGACTGCAGGGCTGGAGTGAGGTGCATCGGCAGAGCTCTGTGTGTGAGGGTCTCAGTACTGGAAGAGCAGGGGGGCTGCAGGGCGGGAGTGAGGTGCATCGGCAGAGCTCTGTGTGTGAGGGTCTCAGTCCTGGAAGAGCAGGGGGGCTGCAGGGTGGGAATGAGGTGCATCGGCAGAGCTCTGTGTGTGAGGGTCTCAGTCCTGGAAGAGCAGGGGGGCTGCAGGGTGGGAATGAGGTGCATCGGCAGAGCTCTGTGTGTGAGGGTCTCTGTCCTGGACGAGCAGGGGGGCTGCAGGGTGGGAATGAGGTGCATCGGCAGAGCTCTGTGTGTGAGGGTCTCAGTCCTGGAAGAGCAGGGGGGCTGCAGGGCGGGAGTGAGGTGCTGTCAGAGCTCTGTGTGTGAAGGGTCTCAGCCCTGGAAGAGCAGGGGGGTTGCAGGGGGGGCGGGAGGTAATTCAACAGAGCTCGGTGGGTGAGGGTCTGAGTACTAGAAGAGCAGGGGGACTGCAGGGCAGGAATACGGTGCATCAGCAGAGCTCTGTGTGTGATTGTGTCAGTCCTGGAAGAGCAGGGGGGCTGCAGGGAAGGAGTGAGGTGCATCGGCAGAGCTCTGTGTGTGAGTGTGTCAGTCCTGGAAGAGCAGGGGGGCTGCAGGGAAGGAGTGAGGGGGCATCAGCAGAGCTCTGTGCGTGAGTGTGTCAGTCCTGGAAGAGCAGGGGGGCTGCAGGGCCGGACTGAGGTGCATCGGCAGAGCTCTGTGTGTGAGTGTGTCAGTACTGGAAGTGCAGGGGGGCTGCAGGGCAAGGAGTGAGGTGACATCGGCAGAGCTCTGTGTGTGAGTGTGTCAGTCCTGGAAGAGCAGGGGGGCTGCAGGGTGGGAATGAGGTGCATCGGCAGAGCTCTGTGTGTGAGGGGTCTCAGTCCTGGAAGAGCAGGGGGGCTGCAGGGTGGGAATGAGGTTGCATCGTCAGAGCTCTGTGTGTGAGGGTCTCAGTCCTGGAAGAGCAGGGGGGCTGCAGGGCGGGAGTGAGGTGCATCGGCAGAGCTCTGTGTGTGAGGGTCTCAGTCCTGGAAGAGCAGGGGGGCTGCAGGGTGGGAATGAGGTGCATCGGTAGAGCTCTGTGTGTGAGGGTCTCAGTCCTGGAAGAGCAGGGGGGGCTGCAGGGCGGGAGTGAGGTGCTGTTAGAGCTCTGTGTGTGAGGGTCTCAGCCCTGGAAGAGTAGGGGGGCTTCAGAGCGGGTGTGAGGTGCATCGGCAGAGCTCTGTATGTGAGGGTCTCAGTCCTGGAAGAGCAGGGGGGCTGCAGGGCGGGAGTGAGGTAAATCAACAGAGCTCTGTGTGTGAGGGTCTGAGTACTAGAAGAGCAGAGGGACTGCAGGGCAGGAATAAGGTGCATCGGCAGAGCTCTGTGTGTGATTGTGTCAGTCCTGGAAGAGCAAGGGGGGCTGCAGGGAAGGAGTGAGGGGCATCAGCAGAGCTCTGTGTGTGAGTGTGTCAGTCCTGGAAGAGCAGGGGGCTGCAGGGAAGGAGTGAGGGGCATCAGCAGAGCTCTGCGTGTGGAGTGTGTCAGTCCTGGAAGAGCAGGGGGTCTGCAGGGAGGGACTGAGGTGCATCGGCAGAGCTCTGTGTGTGAGGGTCTCAGTCCTGGAAGAGCAGGGGGGCTGCAGGGTGGGAATGAGGTGCATCGGCAGAGCTCTGTGTGTGAGGGTCTCAGTCCTGGAAGAGCAGGGGGGCTGCAGGGTGGGAATGAGGTGCATCGGCAGAGCTCTGTGTGTGAGGGTCTCAGTCCTGGAAGAGCAGGGGGGCTGCAGGGAAGGAGTGAGGGGCATCGGCAGAGTTCTGTGTGTGAGTGTGTCAGTCCAGGAAGAGCATGGGGCGGCAGGGAAGGAGTGAGGGGCAATCGGCAGAGCTCTGTGTGTGAGTGTGTCAGTCCTGGAAGAGCAGGGGGGCTGTAGGGAAGGAGTGAGGGCATCGGCAGAGCTCTGTGTGTGAGTGTGTCAGTCCTGGAAGAGCAGGGGGGATGCAGGGACGGAGTGAGGGGCATCAGCAGAGCTCTGTGTGTGAGTGTGTCAGTCCGGGAAGAGCAGGGGGGCTGCAGGGTGGGAATGAGGTTGCATCGGCAGAGCTCTGTGTGTGAGGGTCCTCAGTCCTGGAAGAGCAGGGGGGCTGCAGGGTGGGAATGAGGTGCATCGGCAGAGCTCTGTGTGTGAGGGTCTCAGTCCTGGAAGAGCAGGGGGGCTGCAGGGCGGGAGTGAGGTGCTGTTAGAGCTCTGTGTGTGAGGGTCCTCAGCCCTGGAAGAGTAGGGGGGCTTCAGAGCGGGTGTGAGGTGCATCGGCAGAGCTCTGTATGTGAGGGTCTCAGTCCTGGAAGAGCAGGGGGGTTGCAGGGGGGGAGTGAGGTAAATCAACAGAGCTCTGTGTGTGAGGGTCTGAGTACTAGAAGAGCAGAGGGACTGCAGGGCAGGAATAAGGTGCATCAGCAGAGCTCTGTGTGTGATTGTGTCAGTCCTGGAAGAGCAGGGGGGCTGCAGGGAAGGAGTGAGGGGCATCAGCAGAGCTCTGTGTGTGAGTGTGTCAGTCCTGGAAGAGCAGGGGGGCTGCAGGGAAGGAGTGAGGGGCATCAGCAGAGCTCTGTGTGTGAGTGTGTCAAGTCCTGGAAGAGCAGGGGGGCTGCAGGGTGGGAATGAGGTGCATCGGCAGAGCTCTGTGTGTGAGGGTCTCAGTCCTGGAAGAGCAGGGGGCTGCAGGGTGGGAATGAGGTGCATCGGCAGAGCTCTGTGTGTGAGGGTCTCAGTCCTGGAAGAGCAGGGGGGCTGCAGGGTGGGAATGAGGTGCATCGGCAGAGCTCTGTGTGTGAGGGTCTCAGTCCTGGAAGAGCAGGGGGGCTGCAGGGAGGGAATGAGGTGCATCGGCAGAGCTCTGTGTGTGAGGGTCTCAGTCCTGGAAGAGCAGGGGGGCTGCAGGGCGGGAGTGAGGTGCTGTCAGAGCTCTGTGTGTGAGGGTCTCAGTCCGGGAAGAGCAGGGGGGCTGCAGGGCGGGAGTGAGGTGCTGTCAGAGCTCTGTGTGTGAGGGTCTCAGTCCTGGAAGAGCAGGGGGGCTGCAGGGCGGGAGTGAGGTGCTGTCAGAGCTCTGTGTGTGAGTGTCTCAGTCCTGGAAAGAGCAGGTGGGCTGCAGGGCAGGAGTGAGGTGCATCAGCAGAGCTCTGCCTGTGAGGGTCTCAGTCCTGGAAGAGCAAGGGAAACTGGAGGGCGGGAGTGAGGTGCATCGGCAGAGCTCTGTGTGTGAGGGTCTCAGTCCTGGAAGAGCAGGGGGGCTGCAGGGTGGGAATGAGGTGCATCGGCAGAGCTCTGTGTGTGAGGGTCTCAGTACTGGAAGAAGCAGGGGGGCTGCAGGGCAGGAGTGAGGTGCATCGG